>BCKH01000005.1:918426-1497469 GCA_001600555.1 Albophoma yamanashiensis | reverse complement strand
CGGCGGATGGGGTAGGTCATGCCGCCACTTCGAGTGTAGCTCTCCTCGCGGAAGTCCTCGGCATCGCTCCGGCGGATGGGATAGGTCATGCCGCCGCTTCGTGTGTAGCTCTCTTCACGGAAATCTTCGGCATCTCCTCGTTTATGAATACCTTCCTTCGTTACGGTATCACGAGAGGCTGGGAGCGTCATTCCAAAAGCCTGCGAAAGGTCGACCAGCGAAAGATCTAGAGCCTCACGCTCAATGTTTACGCTGTCGAGTAATATGCGAGTCAGAAGTGTACTTCATCTAAAGTGAGGATAGCTTCGGAATGCAACGGACGTACCGCATAATAGTGTCATTACGAAAGGCTTGGCCGGCTTCGCTGTCATCCTTCAGGTGCTGCTGGACCAGGTCGAGCCGATGACGGGTGTCACTGGATAGAGTGTTCTGCCAATCATCGGGTGCGCGAGCCTGTATCTCAGACTCGATAGCGGCGCTGACTGTAGAAAGTGGTACGCATTGAGCCTGAACAAAAAGAAGAAACGCCAAGGCGCCGTGGGATGCTGTGAGCTTGTGCATGCTGGTACTCTGGTGCAGCTAAGTTAGCTTTAGGATGATGAGAGAATGTACGATGAAGCCAGTGGGACAAGAAAGTTGTCTGTCCAAGATGATCTGGAAATTATATCATAAAGCATCTACAGGCACTCGGTACAAAGCCCTCTTGCTTGCCTTAGTCCCCCCTCTTCATGCTTACTAGCGTTTGTATGTGAACACTAAGAGAAACAGCTGTTTCCGTTAAGAGCTCAAGGCTGATCCATCAGTGCTCTATGCCGTGTGCGTTCTCTGCTTACTAGTTGTGTCCCTCTGCTTACTGGCAATTGTCTATGCTTACTATTTGTAGCCTTTGACTAGCCTAGGCTTGGATTTGAGATATACACCAGAGCCCCAGGCAGGAGAGCGTGTCAGCCTGACGCCTTTCTCTCGCATTGTTTAGCAGTAGACATGGACTTACTTAAACCCCATGAATGGCTTGAAATCTGTGAGGAAGGTCGCTCTTGCTCACGTATCGTTGTAAATATGTCATGTGTTGCTAAGTCCAATAAATCTTGGAGGTCACATGGTCTCCAAAGTAAAGGATCGTCTTGGATTCTATATTTCTATGTGCTTGGGAGAGCACGAAACAGAAAGAGTGAGCGTGAATTCTTCGAGAACTCGAGATTTTGTTCAGAGCTATCAGAACAAGCATGAAGCACGGCAAACGCCTTCCGCTATCGGCTAGTTCAGGTCATGAGCGAGCTAGTTCGGACATTTGCCCAAATCTGGGCAGAGTACGGGCCCATGAGACATAAGCACACTCGTCTGGCCAGAAGTTTCATGAAAGCGACCAACATGCATATGTGGACTGAGGGGCAATGTGGGGTTCGCGAGTTCGGAGTGCTTCACGTGCCCGTCACTCAGCGCGTCCCTGGTCAACCTCTTTTTTACTCGTGCATCGTGTTACTCTTCTCTACCTGTCTTTCCCATTAAAAACTTCTTGGGTATTCCTTGCAGATTTGTATCAGTATCCTCATTCCAAGAACCCAACGGAATATGACTGTCACTATTAATCACGGAGGTTATGAGCGACGGCTCGCTGTAGTGAGGCAAATCCTCCGCAGCCGAGGCTTCCAGGTCGGTTTTTCGCCATGAAGTAATGGTACTCTAATTAATTTCGCCAATCCAGTCAGCTACTATCTCGACTATAGCGTATGATGAGAAATACGAATATCCTTTCAATAACTTTCTATTCAAGGTGGAGTTGGAAAATGCAGCATCATGTTCTTCGTTTCCAGGCACTCAGCCTGGCACAACTAGGGCTCCCTCCGATGGCATCTCAACTCTGGTCATCAAGCTCAGCAATCTTGCCGCTGAATTAAACAATACCAACCGCGTCGAAAATGACGTGGCGGTGCAGCATCTCGTTCGGCAGTCCATGGCGCAAGTTGGGCTCGAGCAACTCGTCCCAGCAATATATGCTTGGGCGCCAGCCACAACCACTGACACCACAGATGAAGAAGGGTTCGGATGGATAATTTCGGAGTTTAAAAATGGCGTAGACTTGGACTCGCACTTCTTCTCCCTTGAGAACGACGAGAAGGAGCAGGTCTTGGAGCAGATGGCAGCCGTTCTGCGAGCAATACAGTCCGCCAGATTGCCGGTAAGCGTCACGAAATTTGCCGGGCTCAAGTTCGACTCCATGGGACAGATAACGAGCGGAGAAGCTGCAATGAAGGGAGAACTCGTGGATTCATATGCCGAATGGAGGGGCGCCAAGCTGCGCAAACAACTCAAAGAAGCCGACAAGAGCCCCATTATCCAGGGCTGGAAGCACAATGGCTTGAAAGCTAGGATTGAAAAGTTCTTCGCCAGCGGTGGCCCCGAGAAAGTTCTCAGTGGGGTTGATGTAGACCGAAAGAACTTGATACATGGAGACTTCAGTGCGTTGTGTATACCTTTCGTCAAAGGAATCAGCAGTCAACTAACCTATTGCAGCGATGAACAACATCCTTGTGGACAAAGAAACCAACACAATTACAGCTGTCTTAGACTTTGACTGGTCCTATGTCTGTAACCCTTTTCAGGAATTCGTGTCCGGCTTCAGCGACGTCGGCGGCAATATCACCCTCAAGGACAGCAAGCTTGAGCAGGCGATCCTCTCGGGCGATTTCACCATGCCACCAGCTGACCTAGACGAAGAGTCGACGAAGAAATGGGAACTCTCCAAGGCATGGAATGCTGCAATGAAAAAGGGAGGTGTCATCTCACCAAGCGACATCAAGGGCGTTGACAAAATTCGTGACCTGGCGCTGTTGGAGAGCCTGTTGTGCCCGTTCCACCTTCGGAATGCATCAATGCTCAAGATGATGAGCGATGAGAAGAAGTCCGAGATGAAAGCAAAGACAGAAGCAGATCTCGTCAGGTGGATGGAGAAATATGGATACTAGTACTGTGTCCCCAGGTAGTTTACGTTACGAATTGGCGAAGCATCACTATTTGTACACAAGCCGCAAGCACGTCCGCTGTTAACATTTTGGTTTCAAATTTTGTCACTGCAATCCACTTTGTCACTGCCACGAGCGAGAAATAGGATTGGCGTTGAGGCTTTGAATGAGTCTTCAGCTTGTTAGCAGCATCGTCTGAGGCG
This sequence comes from Albophoma yamanashiensis, assembly GCA_001600555.1. Classification (NCBI taxonomy): domain Eukaryota; kingdom Fungi; phylum Ascomycota; class Sordariomycetes; order Hypocreales; family Ophiocordycipitaceae; genus Albophoma; species Albophoma yamanashiensis. Next base: position 1,494,303 of record BCKH01000005.1, on the reverse strand, counting down.
CTCTGCTGTGCAATGGGATAAATGTGTAGAGTAGCATACCGGTTACAAGGACTATGGAGCCCTTCAAACTCATTCTGGGTCTATAGCATTCATGTCAAAAATAATTTTCATCCAGAGGATTGAATATTATCAGCCTCCTAGTTTGGACAATCCCAAAACCCATGCCACGTTGCCAAAGCACGTACCGGAGAAGGTCAATTGTGGATGCCTACATTGCGGCATCTCAAGACCACGAGTATCAATTCTAAAATGTGTATATATTAGAAAGCATAAACTCATTTGATTTTGTATGTAACTACGCGTCGTTCAGAACGAGCGCACCTACATCTCTAGTTGTCCGGGTGCAAGCAGGCTCGGATAGGACGCCAGTCTCACGCAGGTGTAGGACGGAATAGAGCCTGTGCTAGTCCAATGCCAAATGGTATTGAAGTTATATTTTCAAAACATTAGCTGCGATAGCCCAGGGCAGCGATCCCGCTGTGTATGGTCTACCTTAGAGTAGAGGAATATGTCCTTGGTCAAGCGTCATTACATGCTTTCGAGCTCCTCAGGCTCGCCTTATATTTAGTTAAAGGACACCCCACTAGGCCAAGTGTGAGTTTCAGCTGAAGATACTGGACTTCACAGAATCAGAGACATATTAGGTCAGGAATAGAGGCGTGTTACAGGAAGTGGCCGCTGCCCAAGTCAGTTCTTGTCACTCTTCTTCCTATTCCGGTGCGTCGAAATTGCGCGCAATGAAACAGGAACGAGGGCGCAGAGTTTATGTGACACAAGTATTTTATTTTTCTATTCATTATGTTTTATCGTCTTCTACTTACAAAATGACCAGCGTCGAGGTAAGGCATCAAATTTATAATTAATACTATACAGGCAGAGAGCAGGGCATTGCATATCAACTAAGTATACTACGAGGGAGTCCATCAATTTGGAAGTGCCATTAAAATATCTGTTACTGATGGTCACATCTGTGTTGGTGACATCGTGGCTTTTGTTGTAGGTACGTAGTAGCAGGTGCAAGCTGTTGGCCGTCGTCCCGCGTTGTTGGCATGGAGTGGATGGTGTCACCTTCGGGGGCAACTTCAGCGATTGAGACTAGTCGCCTAGATTAGATACTTAGCCGAAATGAAGGACGTGCCTTGGAAAGGTCCCGCATTATGGGTCGCCGCATGGACGGTCTTCCTCTCTCATTGGCTAAACCTCCCGTCCTGACCTGTTGCGGCTTGGTGCTGCTATGTTGACTGGGTCTGAATGGTGATGGGCACACCAGCTGGTCCTTCTGGGGCTTTTGAGCGGGAAATATGATTACAATAATCATGGACTCGTGAGGCTCTTCAAGATATCGAAGATCATGTCTGCGTTGGGCTCTGTTGTATGGCCAAAGGGGCGCTGTGCGTACCAACCATGCCTAATTAGGCAGCCCTAATTATGGACTGCAGCCTGTGCCGCTGTGGAGGCGGCGCAGCAGCGTCACTACTGCGTGGAAAGGCAGGTAACAGTAAAATACTCGTACATGTTGCTACGTACTCGTTGGTCTGGACGCAACCCCTGCTGCAATAGCTACTCGTATTCGACCAGCTCGCTGGATCCAACTGATCTTGACATATCCAAGGAATGCGCAAAGCGATAAGACTGAAGCAGCTCCAACTGGAGGACAATGCTGGTACTGGCAGGTCGAGTGGCGATTCGGAGCCAACGTCTAGTCATTGCGAGCACTCGTACGAGCTGTCGCGGCGCCCCACGAAACCAAATCCTAATGGCTGGCGGCGAGTCGGGCCGAGAACATGGATGTCACAGAGTGGGTTTGACGCGTGCTATAGAGCATCCCGTAATACAAGTTTGGGAAGTGTGAACGCAGCCTGCCAATATTGTTGCTAAGCCGCGTGGAGCTGAAGTCTGGACCTTCAACGCCATTCTGCATCATGACCGATTTAATTTCGCTTACCGTGCTGCAGATGTAGCATCGCCGGGTCGTTAGCGTCACCTAGCTGCATCCATTCGACTAGAAGATGGATTCGGGCTTGAGTCTCTGTTGCCTCGCTGAATGTGTATGAAGTCATGAGGGAAGGTAAAGAACAAATGCAAGAAGGATGAAACGTTGAAAGTGGTGTTGCACGCATAGCTGGTGATGTAGTAATTAGCTTTGTTATGTCTTCCCATCTGAGCTTCTAGTAATCTCCAAACTAAAATTCACCAGGGATTATTGATCAGGAATATGTGATCTTCACAATGACAAATTTCTCAGCTCACCGAGCCAGCATATTCAATGTCAAATACGTTGCCTGATTCAGACGCTTCCTCGTCGCTTTCAAGATCGATGCCGTGGTCAATCAAAATAGCGACTATTTCTGTGCGTCCATACAGCACAGCTCGCTCAAATGCTGTGTACCCAGCAGCGTCTCTCACGTTAGTTGACATCTCGACGTTCTGGAGCAGCAGACGGAGAGTGTCAGCATTTCCAGACGCTACTGCCAAGTGAAGCAAACGTGCGCGGGCATGAGACGCAGACAAGCTTGACTTCCTTTGGCTTGCATTGGGAATTGGTGGTGTCCGGCTTTCAAATGCGTGGACATCGTGAGATGGTGGGCTCAAGATTCCAGGCCACAGAAACTTGTCATCGCCATCAGTAATGCTTGTTGCCTCAGGCTGTGTTAGACCAAAATATTGGGTCCCGTTACCCGTGAGGTAGGGGCCATTTTCGATGAGAGTCGTTGGACTCTCTTCTCCCTCCGTTATATACTGATGACACTGACTTGGCGATACCGGTGGTGGAAAGCTGCTTGTGTCGCCTTTGTGCTGCGATTCATCTGAGCCAGATTGCGTGCTGGACGGATGTAGTTGTCTTTCGGGTCCGGACATAATGCATGACTCAGAGCGGGATATTTTCGGCGTTGACTCTGTGCATGTGAAGGCCGATAACTCTTCCGGAGGATCGAGACTGTGAGCCACTGTAGGTTCAGATATAGATCGTAAGGCAATTACGCCTCCATGCTCTGGTGAATGATCCCAACTCTAAATAACATTAGCATTTGTTCAAAAGGTTAAGAGTGCGAAAGAGCAAGGGCTGGCACAGCTCACCGTATTTGCATTATGCGTCAAAGGATTCCCCGCAGCAGCTGCAGAAGATCCTGGGGTCTTGAGCTCCTGCTGCTCAGCCAGAGCACCCGCAGCGCCCGGAACATCCAGAGACGTGATTGGTGAGCCGTTGACAGGTGCCTTGCAGTTCGTACCCTCTGGCACGGTGCCTTCAAGCTCGGAGATCCTTGCCTTGAGCCTCTGCACCTCATTCGTACGCTCTTTCATATTGCGACCTAGTGATTGTTGTCAGCGGATAAAATTCAGCAGAGTATCAGATTTGTTCCTTACGATATGCACGTTGTGCGATGCGATTTTGAATTCTTCTTCGCTCTGCACTACTTGACACATTGGTCCAATCTTCATTTGGCTTCATCAACTCCTTGTACATTGTTGAGGCTGTCGCGGAGAGAAATTTGTGAAGCTTCCACGACAAATTTGTCAAAGGTGGCTATACTGATCCTCAGCTTTAAGAAAAAGCCAGCAGACGACAACGGGCTTTAGGACAGGCGGAGTGCTGTCTGCCAATGAAACTGGGCAGTTTTGATCCCCAGAAAAGAACCCATGTGTTTACCAGGAATCAACTGCAGGAAGCAGGATCTAATTGCATGAGCTAAAATCCAACCGGATGAGCTAAGAACCAATTATGTGCCATTTACCAGCCTCCGAAACCGGAAGGTTTCCGATGGTCCCTGGCAATGCTCAAAGGATTCTCTCGCGGTAGGTCACTCTTTTAAGAATCTTAATGAAGACCAAATTATATGGCCCTTTCCCACTTACTCTAAACTGACCTAAAGTAAGCTGAAACTGTCACATGCCAAGCAGTTACAATTCCATTGAGACTAAAGAGACCGCAGTGATCATCATCAACATCGAGATGCCGCTATGTAAGGCGGCCGTATACAGTGAAATGATTAGATGTAGACATAAATAATATAATATTTTTAAAAATCTGTATAGAGATATTAGTTGATGGACTATCCGTACTTGTAAGGGCAACGAGGTTCTGACTAGCTCTTGCCGAACCACAGCGCAAGCATCTTTCATGCGTCTGACAATTGCTGCGAATGTGGGGCGCTTTCGACAGGACCTTTGGACCCGCGTGCTGACAGGTGGCGTTTGTGGGGGAACCTTGAGCCATTAGCCTAAGCTGGAAGGTATTTAAGTAATGAGCCGCTGGCAGACACGTGCCAAGCTGGAATCCATGGAGAACAGGATTTTGATGATAGATTGCATCATAGGCTTTCGGCAAGCAGGATGATTGCACGCTGTGGAGACCTCGCTAAGACGTCGTGACAACATTGGACCATGTCTCCTCGTTGAATTGAGCATTGAGCGTCTTATACATGCAATCAGCAGTGGTCTCAAATCAGAATTTCAACAGTGTTTGCTCTTCAATAGTCAAGCTGACCCCATCCGGCCATTAACGAAATGGAGAGACTTGGCAATGATATTTTGCAGACATGAGGGGCTAACTTGGCGATGGAGTTCAGCCGAGGCTAATCGCAGGCACGTTCCCCCAGGCCGAATACGAGCCGCTGGCACCGGGAACTCGACACACGGGGCTGATATGAAAGTTCCAAGGTATGCAGGTCAAAGCGGTAAGGGTTATGCATATCCGTACGGAGTGGCATTTTGAATATACAACCTTCCCTATTGACTCTAGATGCAAAATGGTCCCACACACAGTCGTGGGTATGGCATGCTAATTAACAGAGACATCAATAAGTGGCGTGGGCACACCGTGGGTCAGACATCACCCTTTTAACAGATTTAACCATTAACGGGTGAAATGTTCTTCGGGAAGGACCTCGTCCTACCTAGTAGTATTTCGTGTCCTCGTAGCAGAATGCCTTGGTGAAACTGGATTCTGTCCGGTCAATGAATTATACGTCGGATTGAGTCGTGCATTCCTTGCAGGCTTCCATTCTAATGAATTGAGCATTGCGTGCAATATATCGGAGAACAAGGCGACATTGGGGCATCTCATTGCATTTGCCTTCGTCAATTAGGATGCCTGCTCTATCCACGAATATATAACCCAATGTTACGGGATCAATGCTGTGACCTTGAATTAATGAGCGCAATTGGGAATTTTGTACCCTTATGGCCACGCAATCCATATACATGAACAGACTTGATTACGAATAACTAGCATACGCTCGTTCGGATGTTGGTCGTGCATTTAATTGGTAGAGCCTGTGCCTGGTTTTGCTGGCTTCGATGGATGTAGATGTTATTAAGGACTGAGAGATGTTTCCGATCATGATGTGTTGTATGTATATCGAGCATTATACCGAGGTTTAGATGAAAGACACCAGAGCAGACACCATGCCAAATCCGATTAATAAAGTTTAGATTGATCTTGACAAAGAAGTTCTACGGTGGGGATATTCTGAACCAAAGAATAATCCAGAGCTCGATATGGTCGACGCGTTTTCCACAAGGGCTTCCTCGCCCACTTTGGGAAAGCGTGCAGAATCAAGCCGATATGTGCTTCTCGGCAAGACTGGTAATGACTCATTCAAGGCAAATCTGAGCAACGTGCTGGCCTGAACGCTGATCTACTTCAGTACAGGAGATGCCGCTGATTGCTAATATCTGGCTCGAAACCATCTGCATCATACCTTTCAGTGATAACGATAAATAGTTTCTCAAGCTGCAGTCCAAAAGAAGTCTTTACGCTGTGAACAAGAGTCACCTCCTTTTAATTAGCCAGAGACATCTCCGACCTAGCCCACAATATCTCTCGCAGTTGAGCCAAGGCTTCTGTAGTTGTAGCGCGTCTAACTTGGTGACGATCGCCAGGAAAATAGAAAGGACCTAGCGCCCAGGTCTTGCTTGGCGAGGCAATTCCAATATAGACCATTCCGACAGGCTTTCCGTCTTGTGAATCTGGGCCAGCAACTCCCGTAGTACCGATACCCCAAGTAGTAGGCTCATTGTTAATAGCGGTAACATTGCGAACGCCTACAGCCATCTGCTCGGCGACTTCCTTGTGTATAACCCCATGCTGTGTAATAAGAGCAGTATCGACGTCAAGAAGCCTCTCCTTTAATGGTGTCGCGTACGAGACGACTCCGCCGCGAAAGACGGCGCTAGAACCGCTAACTGAAGTAATCGCCGTCATAACACCCCCTCCGGTAAGGGACTCTGCTACTCCGATTGTTTCCTTGGCTTGCTTGAGTAGTGTAATCACATCGCTGGTGACATCGTGGAGCGTCTCGGATGACCGCTTGATATACGCTTCCTGCGATGTCATGTTGGCGTTAAGATTGATTGCAAAACTATGTGGATAAAGTGTATTGTGCTTCTTTGTTCTAATTTTCAAATGTCTGGTTGTTGGCAGAGGATTTGAGAGGGAAGAATAATCATAACGTTGGTCCGTTGTATTTATAAGTTCACCGAGAGGCGAGTTGGCTGTGGTACAGTGTCTGTATCTTGTCCCTACGGTACCGTTAGGCAACAACAAGCGCAGGAGCCCAAACATGACTAAATATAGATCCAAGTTAGGGAGCGACCCTAGAAACCTCCCATGTCATCTGGCATGGCGCCTCGTTGGCGATGATCCATTAGGCAGCACTTTCGGGCGCATATTGAATGTGAATAGACTCAAAGCATGCAAAAGCCCAAATCATGAGGCTCAGAGCTTACCAAGGCTCACACCGCTTCATTCAGGGTGATCCGCGTCCCTGCCGCCTCGCCGTGCAAAGTGAACTCAATGGAGAAAGATAATACGTACTACCTTAGCAGTCCACTTGTGGCTTGGAATGATGGCTGTATGATAGGTGCTGGGAATGGCCTTTGCAATAAGACCGGCTTATCCTGTCCTAAAGAGCAAGATGTTCTGTTTGGCGATGAAAATTATCGACGAAGATGAAAAACTGGAGTAGCCAGGTACTACAAAACAGGGTAGAATTACACAATGACGCGTGCGAAAGCAGAACTGCGCCGGGCCCATGTTCCGATGACGGGACGGAGGACATGCGCCCTCTCTCTTGCAGCAGTAGGTCGGCGGTGCCTCTTTGGCTGAAACTCACAACAGCACATCTAACCGCTTCAATCGTAAACGGCTACATTTTTTGATTAAGGTCACTGGAAAATCTCGTGACACCGATTCCAACAGCTCTGCGCCTTTCTCTGTAGCCTCTATTCATACTAGCGCTGCTGTGCTTACTAGCGTTTTGCTCTGCTTACTATCTTTTCTCTGCTTCCTGATGCTTACCAGCATTTATTCTGCTTACTAGTGGTCATCTAAACACGAATGGCACCCTGAACCTCATTCTTTGAGTTACCGCCTCCATTACACTACAGTTGTCTCGACGAGGCGGAGCGTCTCTTCCCTGTCGAAACTTCATTATTATCAATCCAGAATCAGGGAAAATCTTTCAGAGAGGCAACACAAGGTCGCGTGGAGAACCATGTTCCGTTCCATTTTCAATGACAATAGCCACACACCACTCAAATGCGAGGCTCTCAATCCAACTCAGGAGGACTTCGAGTATAACATCTACAGGAAGAAAAAGCGCTCCTTCCTGAAAACATCCTGCTATATCGCGCTTGCGATCTGTAGCATTTTACAGATTGCTCTGATATTCCACGCCCTCTCCCTCCTCAAGACCTTCTTGCCGCAGGTTTCCTCAACACACCAGAGCCCTACACGCCAAGTATCGAACTGCTCTTGTGGTGCCACAATTGAGGAAGCCAGAGCCCTCAACTGCGCCTTCGACGTGCTCTCAGTATCTTGGTTGCCGCCGGCTTGCCGTGATGAGGCGCTATCGAACGAGTTCGCAACTTCAGGGCCCGGCGCCCACGGCGAGTGGGACTACTGGGCAAACGATAATGGGACATCACGACTAACGCTGGAAGAAGTCGCCGCGCTGGCGGACCGCACGGACGGTTTCTTATATACTTCGTTGGGGTTTCACGTCCTACATTGCTCGTTTTATTGGCGCAAGCAATGGAGGATTGACAGAGGCATCGGAGCATTGTTCATGGAGGCCCGGTATGCGCCGGAGAGCCATGTGAAACATTGCCAAGAGGTATTCATGCGGGAGGGTTCAAGAGAGCATGGAATTACGAAATCACTGGTGAGACTAGGGGGCGAGTTTTTTTAAAAGTGCTGGCTAGGTTCGGGAATTTAGGCGCTGATTGCCAATACACGTGTCCATGGTGCAACGGGTTGGTCATGGCCAAATAAATCTAACACCCTGCGTATTAAATAAGACCACAACGTCTCTTAATGTGAGTCTGATAAATATTTGCGCCTGTACCCGTCGTCGGCTATATCAGGATGACAAGGAGTGGCATCTACAGGACAGACTCGCAACAGCCAAGCTAGGAACCTTAGTGATATAGATTCTGCGTGAAACCTATGATTCAGTCATCAATCAACCTTTGCAGTTGTTCGAAGCTGAAAAGAACAGATTCGAAATTACCAGCGGGCACCACTCCTGTTGAGCTTCTGTAGAGACATGTCATGTCGAAGATCTTGTATAATTAGCAGCGGATGTCGTCGAGCGCTTTCTTCTGCCCATCAGCATAGAGAATTGGTTCCTATCCAGTCATTGCCGATTGGTGAAATTTTGGCACGGAGCTGGCATGCTTCACATACCCTGGCCCAATGGGCAAAATAGCCAAATATTCGACCTGAGCACAGAGTACGTATGGGTGGGTTGGAATTGCCCAAAATGCCGACGAGGTGCAGCCCTGAAAATGGCCGAAAAAGCCGAGAAGGCCGAAAAGACCGAAGTGACCGAAATGACCGAAATGCTCCATGAGATTGACCACTTGCAATTTCTCATTCAGCAACCCAGCGCGGCAGCCGACACGGAGAAATGCATCGAGCCCAAAGCACGTCTCAGCGCATTGTCAAACCTGGCCTCAAGAAGCGGCGCCCCCCATTGGCCTGCATTCAGTGCTATCGCCGAAAACTGAAATGTGGGCGGGAATTGCCCGCTTGCAGTCGGTGCGTTAAGACCGGGCGTGATCATGAGTGTACCTACCGAAACGAACTCTCGACGATTGTAACAAATAATGGCCTTTACTCGCCTCCAACAGGTGCCGATAAGGTCTCGGTCAGAGCAGGTGCCATTGGGGAACTAGGAACGCCTTTGATCAATCCTATTTCCCCGAAAGACAATTGTAGAAGGTCTCCGACGACCCATAGCGCGAGCATGATGCACTTTAAAGGGCGAGAAACGTCGACTAGGTTTTATGGCTTCAGCTATCAGTTAAATTTCTATCAACAGGTACGCTAGGTACTGGAACCCCCCGCGACGTCAATTTGTTGTAACAGATTCAGTTCCCCGACCTTCCACGGTTCATTGGGCAGCTCAAGGCACAGAATCCACTCATCAACCAGCTTCGCGATGACATCTTCGCAGTGGCTAATAGAAAGCCCCAAAATATTCCATTAAGCCAAGACAAGATAGATCAGGAGGCTCTAACACGTCTAATACCGCAACGCAACATCGCAGACACCCTACTTGAGACGTATTTTGATCGATTCGAAGTCACGCACCGAGTCTTGCATATTCCAACATTTATGGCCGATTACAGAGACTACTGGGAAACCCCCCGATGCACGCAGCTCTCTTTTCAAGTTCAACTCCTACTCGTCCTGGCCACCGCAGCTAGTATACGTCCGGAGACTCAGCAAGATGGCACAGGCTTGCAGACATCTAATGGCTTGGCCAAGCGGTGGATTGAGACCGCCGAAGCATGGCTTACCTCAACGCCCAACACACCACCGGAGACTGGGTCGAGCTTGGTGGCACATTGTTTGCTGGTTATTGCGAAACGCGCAAACTATATCCAGGAGAGCTCTTTCTGGACGTCTACGGGAAGTTTAGTACGGTGGGCTATGGTCGCTGGATACCACCGGGAAGCTGGTCCCACAACTTCAATCTCCACGTTCCAACGAGAAATGCGTCGTCGATTGTGGACAACAATCATCGAACTGGATCTACAGGCATCCGTTGAACGAGGAATGCCACCAAGCGTCAAGCGTGGAGACTTCAGCACTCTTGCGCCCTTGAATGTAGAGGATGATGCCATAAAGGTGTCGGCTGGGGGTGCTCCTATTTATCAACCGCTCAGCAGCTGGACGAATTCTTCCTTCCAGGTGACTCTTCACCAGTCATTTGCCACCCGGTTGGACGTGTGCTCGTTGGTTAATGGGTCCCGAGAACAGGTGGACTTTGATCGGATCCTGAAACTGGGAGACATGCTTGTGCAGGCATTACGCGACCTTCCTGAATGGCAACGCTGCCGGAAGGATCCTCGGGAGCAGCGGAGGATACTTTACGTCGAGGGCATGCTGAAAACGATCCTCAATCAATATGTTCTCTTGTTGCACATTCCATGGGCAATACAAATACCAGCAACTTTCGCATCAGGCATCTCTCGCCGCGCACGTCTAGACGCTGCTGCCGCGATCCTCAGTTACAATTTTCGGTTGATCGAAGATGCCATAGTACCCGAATCAGGTTGCAGGATTGGACTGGTCCTGGCCGCTCTAAACATCTGCCACGAGCTGTACCTCGATTCCACTTGCTCTCGTAAGTTTAAATTCCTTTTTAATGATCGAGACTAAGTTTTGAGGTCAACAGAAACGCAACCTGGCATTATGTCCACCGTCCCTCAGCTTGCTGAGATTTTCATATCAATGGTAAATCGAGCGTTGACAGTCTTAGAGAAGCGACTTACGATGGAACTGGAGGGCCTCAGTGAGTATTACGTTCTATCGATGGTTCTAGGGCTAGTGAAGTCGAAATTGTGGCCACAATCAGAACCGGTATCGACCAAGGAAGCTGTAGAGCGAGTTCTTCGATTCAGCATGGCACTTCAAGCTTCCACATCTGGTCACCGCTCTAACTGGCCTGCAGTTGAATCGACGTGAGTTGTTTCACCCACAACGCGAAGTCTTGTGTTAATAGGCATGACCGCAGATGCTACCCTGATACCAACTTTACTGAGGTTGGAGCTGCCGTAAGTAATGATGATCGGTCAAATTCATATTTCCCAATGGTAAGAAACGCGACCTCGGGTATACCTCCCTCGAGCTAACCAAGTTTAAAGGTACCAGACGACCTGGGCTTTTTACTCGACGATTTCGAATTTCAAATGTCATAGATCCTATTAGTTCCAATAGTTCTGAGTAACCCTGACTCCGGAAATAGAGTGGTATAACTGGCAAAGCAAATCTTGGAGAATTCTATTGATCGAAGATTGAGATGAGAACCACACACATATGCTCTATACTGTCTTGCTAATATACACACGCTCTTTTCTCAGTCTGTGTAGTCAATTCGTTCCACTTAACCTTTGAACCCTGGAGCCACCAGCACCCCTTCTATTTGACCTGTTAAAATTTTTCATTCTGAGCTAATCAGCCTGAAGAGCAAGTCTCTCTCACTTACTCAAACTTTTGCCACAACTTTGACGTTCTGGTAGCCGCGAGCAATCGCCACCAGCAAGGTTCCGAATAGCATGACTACTCCGCTGAAAATTGCAGGCTGAGTGAAGCTGTCGTCTATTTGAAGCAGTGCGCCACAAATAGGGGTACCAATAAGACCCGCAAACGCCAGAATAGTCATGGCCATACCGAGATACGTACCGAGTTGATTCGCCTGAGGGGTAACTTGTGCGATGCAAGGCGACATTAGCGAGACTATGCCGCCGGAGAAGAATCCGTACAGAACTGCGAAGATGATGATGGAAGCGTTTGAGTCGATTGCGGGCCAGCAAAGTAGCAAAATCCCGCTGACCGCTCCTTTCATGATCATTGTGTTGTACCTTCCAATCTTGTCTGCCAGTACTCCCGGGAGCACTCTTCCAAAGACCGAGGCAGCGTTGAGGATGGCCAAGAGATATGAAGCAAGATCCTGCCCCATACCATGCTGTTGAGCAAATGATGGCAAGTAGAAGAAAGGTGTAAAAAGCCCGAGAGTCAAAAAGAAGATGCCAAAAGTTACGATCGTATACGGAACTCGCTTAAATGCTGCTGGCAGGATGATCTTTCCTCGACGGGGAGGCAGTCGCTCCTTGATAGTGAAAACAGCGATAAGCATCATGGCCATGATGATGAATCCCACGATCCGAACAGACCAGCCAAATCCAAGAGTGTCCTCTTGAAGCATCCGGCCAAGAGCAATTGGAAAGATTACTCCACCGAGGGAGGACCCAGTGACGGTAACTCCCAGTGCGGCAGCTCGGCGTCTGTGGAAATAGTGACTGACGCAAGTCATAGCCGGAACAAAGAGCATACCAGATGCCACACCTCCCAAGATTCCTTGCGCGAGCATGAACTGATAGTACGTTGTAGACAATGAGGTCATCATGATCGAAAACACGGCAACAATGCCAGGTAATGGTATCACCTAGTATCGAACCCGTTTGGTTAGTCAAGAACTATAGACTGAATCGAGGACTCACCTTAGCTCCGTATCGGTCAAACAATGGCCCACCGACTGCGCCGCCGGCGTAGAGAAAGAACACTTGAAGTGAGCCAATCCAAGATATGGATGATTGTGACTCGTTTGAGAGAAAGTGATTCGAGTAGTAGTCTTGAAAAACACTGAGTATTTGAGACGTTAGCTGTCAACGTCCACGTCATTCCGGCGTCTCCCATGCCCCAATCTCGTGCACTCACCCATACGCATTCATGTATCCAAAGGTCGAAAACGAGATGCAAAACGCCCCCAGAACAACTAACCACGCTCGAGCACCTCCTTCCGGAAACTGCGGTGGCGGTGGCTTTGCATCTTGTTCGGCTGTGATTTGTGCGCCGCTCGGTTGCGCAGGTTCCTGATGTTCGGCAATGGCCATTTGGAAGTACAAGTGCTATCGATTTGGGAACAGAGAATTTGAAAGGTTGCTTATTGGCACTTATTGCAAAGTAGAGTCTCACTTATGGCTGCTGATGGCTTTTATGCTTCGTTGTCTAGGGTCGAGTCGTTAGCCTCCTCGGCATATTGGGCGATATGCCGACATCTCCACATCCGGGGCATTACAGGCTGCTTAACGCCGGACTAACATCTCTTGGGACTTAGACAGCACCCGAAATATGTCAGGGGAGTGTCGGCAATTTAATAAATCCCTGAATGTTCATTCGGAGTTAGCTGGTCTTCTCCACCTTTCAAGAACGAAGTCTCTGAAGCACGCGAAGCAAAAGGAGGTTCCTGCCGGACTACTTTCAGGGCCTTGCTGACAGAATATCTTCTGTTTGCCACTTCTGCGGCTACGAACATTTTGACTGGTCCCTTTCGGCCGACGCGCGAGATGCTGACATTCAGCTTGGACTTAGCCGTGCTCATTTCACTGTCAGAGGAGGCTCAGCGAAGGACGTGTGAATGAGCAACCATCTTGCCTCAGTTTGATCCCGCATCCCTGAGCCTGACTTTGCTAGCTAGTACCAATTACTGAAACGCTGAGTGATGTACGTATAATTTGATGACTAGGACGGCACCGGAACAATTCCAGACACACAAACAACTGTCTTGATGAAAAAGTAAATTATCTCAATGGTGCTGAAGAGAGAGCATATGAGATTTCGAAAAGACGTCAGCATTGTTAAAATCAAGAGCTGCCTTGCCACAAACAAAGCGTCGTAAATAGCCACCGAACTCCCCATTTGTAAAGTTCGAGGCTTCAAGTTGGAGACGCCCAAATCCACAGGTGTAAACTTGAGCCATGGCAAAAATAATCCCAAAGGAAGCGGAAGAGCCGGTTGCTCATTTCGGCACTCATATGTCTGACGAACGAGAAACGCTCGCTCTGGACTACGGCTATTAGACGGGAACAAAGCATCAACCGAATAGCGCGCCATAATAACAGCATGAGTTCACGGCAGGTTGCTGGGTGCGTCCGAAAGGCGGCCATGCGTGGGCTCAGATTTTCATTTACCCCCAGAATCGGCATTTATCTCGTCGCAACTATTCACGCCTGGGACGCTGCGACGCAGCTTTTGTAGTCATTGAAGTTAGATTGCCACGTCAGTACATGTATTTTCTTGGTGCTTCGTAAGTATGATTTGCCATGTCATTTCCTTTACATCTACGAAGTAGATTACGAGTACAGGTAAACTTCTTGAATTGTACATAAAAAACACCAGGCCGTGGGATCTATCGTGTTATGCTGCAGAGGTGCCGAAAAATTACATCGCTAAATTACATGTAACAGGGGGTGGAATAGACCAACGGCAGATGATGATGACAAACGGCAGCAAATCCAACTCTGGCGACTGTGCTCGCTTAGGTTTTGTCCATGATGCGTAAGAAAATGTTGTAGATGATCAGGTCGACAGGAACTTGGAATGACTTCCTCGCTTATTTGCTTTGAGCCACATCCGGCTCATAGCGGTATCGCTTCCGATTCTCTTCCACCCACCAGCGCGCCATGAAAGCAGCCTCTTCTGCCCATTTCGCGGCTTCTATGCTGTGCTTGGCCTCAACCTTTAGCAGACAGGCGAGGAATCCAAATGCGAGGATTGGCTGGTCCTCGTGTGGATCCGAACCGAGGTCCGTGAAGCGCCACTCGACGTTCTCGACGGCGGGCACAATCAGCCGCCAGTTTGGCTGCCGGGCGTCGCGAACAGCGAGCATGGCGCGACCGGGGTTCATAACCGTAAACTGCCAGTACGGGTGTCCCTCTTCATTCTTGTGAGAGACCTTGCGCAGCGGTCGGATGAGAGACTGGCCTTCATAATTCCGGACCAAATCATGCGCAGCGTGGCTTTGAGGCTCCGACAACGAGCCCGTTTCCAAAAGGAAATCCAAGATGCTCGGGAGAATCTGCAACGATTCCACCGCGTCGTTCACGTCAATTTTCGGCAGTTGAGGGTGCGAAACGACGAGTGGAACGTGGAAGTTGCCGATGTTCGGGTTGTAGTAGGGCGTAACGCCGTCGTTTTCCGCCACAGATATACCGTGATCACCAACCATGATGAGTAGGGTCTCATTGGCAACTTTTTGTTCGTCCAGAATGCCAAGAATTCGTCCCAGCCATCGGTCGACGTAGCCAACAGAATTCACGTAGTGAGACAAGTCGCCCAGAGCGTCGTTGGACAAGGGTACGTAGGGGTCTTCCTCTGGAATTGCGAATGGATGGTGGGTCGTGCTGGTGAAATGTGTGAGAAACACCCTTTCATCATTCTTCTCGGCTTCCACAAAAGCGTCTCGGATATAGTCCTCGACAGCAACCTCGGCCATGCCATAGTAGTTGATATCCGGCAGATCAACGACGCCGAACTTCGCAGACTCGTCCTTCAGGTACTCCTTGTAGACGAAGTTTTCTGACTTGTAGCCCAAGAAAGGCATCTGCAGATCCTGCTTGTCGAAGGTGTCGGTGATGGACTGGATCAAGCTCGATCGCCACTTGAACGAGGTGAAGTCATGAGTGGAGTTGTCGTTGCTGCGCTCCAGCTCATTGAAGGCCTCGAATATATGAGGCAAACACGGCTGATATATGTGATTCTGCCATTCGACGTTGAAATCTGCCACGAGAGGCGTGATTCCACACAGTGTACCGGTCATGCTCTTCAGCGTGTAGGTTGCGGTTGTGTATGCGTTGTTGAAGTTGATGCCCCCGCGCTGCCGTTTCTCGCCATGCTTGAAGCCATCGTCATAGTCGCCAGTGAGGAAATTAGCATTGGGCGTGAGCGTGGAGAATCTCTCCTGCGCCTCTGTCGGCAAAGTCTTATCGTCAAAGGTCCCGGCCAACCGATTCCAAATAAAGCCGTTCTTCTTGATGGGAAAGACGTCCTTCCTGGTGCTTTCGAGCTTGAGGAGAACCACGTGTCGAATCTTGATGTCGGCGAGCTTTTCGCGAAGTCCCGGGAGGAGGCCGTCGTCTATGTTAGAGATTTTCAGAGGATCCTCGGCAGCGCTGTAGTGGTCCTTCCCCGACTCATACCAATCCTCAAAGCCTGAAAGCGGAGTGCCCTTGGGAAGCCAATCAAAGTGTATGGGCTTCGCCAAGGCGGTGCGGGCGTCCCACTGAAAGGTCATACCAGTACCGTAGAAGGGGAGCAAGCTAGCAAGACTCGGCGACGAGTGCGCGAAGTCGACCCAAGGAAGCAGCAGCAAGGTCCAGGACATGAAAGTCAGGGAGCTCTCTGCAGGCCGGGCAAAAGACAAGAGTATCTGGAAGAGCAGGATAATGCCGAAGAGCACATACAACATCTTTGTCCATTTCGAAGCCAGCGGCAGGCGGTCTTCGTCGTCCGAGTCGAATTCGTCCTTGGATTCGTGATGTATCAGACCGTCGTCGTCGTGTTGCTGAACGTGGGAATAGTCGGCATTTTGCGGCAGGCGGTGGCGCATTCGCGAGGCCATGCGAGCAAAGGGCCACATGACAATGTCCTTGGGAATGCCGGCCAAGGCATAGCAGATGCCCTGGGCGGCCCAGCTAACAGCGATGAGGACGACTCCGACGAGGATGCACGAGGCGAGCCCCGAGAGCAGCACCTTGCGCGAAGACTTGTCGCTGACGAAGCCGATGTTGCGCCAGTGGACCTCGGAGCCGGCGACGGCGAAGAAGGAAATGTTGGCCGTGGCGAGGATGTAGATGACAGCCGTCGTCACGGTAGCGACCGTCGTCGCAGCGAGCTGGAGCCATCGCCTCGTCGACAGGAGCTGCTCGTCCAGCAAGACGCGCAGCAGCAGGAGAAGCGCCGTGTCCTGGGCGAAGAAGGACAACCCCCAGAGAAGAACGTCGGCGGTGCCCAGGGCGCTCAGGTGGGCGAAGATGTGGACGGCTTTGGCGGCGAGGGTGCAGAGGGCGGCGACGGCGAAGACGAATCGACGGCTGGCGAAGCGGGAGGCGATGCTGTAGAGAAGCCGCCGGTTGCCAAGCCGGGAGGCGACGACGAGGAAGAGCCCTTGGCAAGTAGAGAGCAAGGAGCGAGTCCCGCCGTACCGGCGACCTGGATCGTTAGCCATATCGATTCGTGCGCCGCCGCGGCGTCGTGAGCATCCGCGAGAGGTTTGTTCGGGCTGGTGTTGGTCGAGTCGCGGACACCGACAGAAAGCACAGGTCTTTTCAGAATATCGGCCCTCGACGATTCACACGGCACAAGGGTTCTAGAATGAGATGTGCCTTGAACTAGCCCCGATCCAGTAGCAGGACACGAGGACAAGCGACTAGCCGGCGCCGCTAATCTTGCTAACGCCCAGCACAACGCCTCGGTCGGGAGCCACGGCACACTATTGTCGGATACGAGTGACTACACGTCCCCCATCCAAGCGCGTTGGCATTCTCTCTTGTTTTTTTTTTATACTAACATAGCGCAAGCCATGCTCGCTCGACTGCATCCAACTTGAACGAGCTCGACAGAGGCTCCTGCCCTCGCGCACCCACGCACCCACGCATCCATTGTGTGCGCGCGCTCTCTCCAGGGCTCGTGGAAATGACGAGGCACTGGTCAGGAGTCAGGGGCGGCGAGCCGGCGTCCTCTGAGTCCCCGGGCCCACAGTAAGACTTGGTTGTGCTACATTAGGCAGTGCGGCCGCGGGCCGTTTGCGCGACGCTGGTGCGAGGGCGAGTGCTCCAACAGGCGAGCCAGCCAACGCCATAATAATACTTGTACGTAGTAATACGAGGCACCCGCGGGCAGGGAAGGCCCTTCAAGCTTTGCGGCTGGGGCGGAGCCAGCCATCCAGCTGACTGCGCGTGCGGTGGGCCCGGAAATGGGCCGGCGCCAATGGCAGCCATCGAAGCCTCGGTTGGTTGCGCTCGTATTGAGGGGGAATTGGGGGGGATTGGGGGGATTGGGGGGCCTGCTCCGCCAGCCGCGGCCCTGCTGCGCCGTTGCAGCCCTGCAAGCGCGGCTCGGGCATTCCCAGAATTGGCAGCGTCATGCACGAGCAGGTGCTACGATGTACGTACTCGTACGAGTAACAAACCTGGGCATGCCGTACGGAGCCTCACTTTGCTGCTCGCGGGCCCGCCGCGGCCGCGACGACCCGTCATGAACCCGCCCCCCAACCCACTTTTGCCTTCTGCTACTACTACCTAGAGCACGTCCTGCTCGTACGTGCTCGTACGAGTACGCGTACCCGTACAGTAACAAGCGCGGTTACCATTGTGTCGGGTTCAATTGGCTCAATTTTCACCATCCTCCTCACCTCGCTCGGTGATGGCAATCCCCCCCCAAAAAAGTGAGTACTGAAACTAGCGCGCCATGGTGTGTAATAGTACGTCGTACTGCACGCTGTGCGAGTGCATGTCGGTAAGCCGGGGCGACGTCCCTAATTATGTACATGAAGACAAAGGGGCGCTTCTCAATTTCAGACGGACGGCTCGGGGCGAATCTAATTGGCCATGTCGCCTTCACCCGGCCAAGACCCTTGGCCCTCGTCATCCCACGACCGCGGCACGTCTGTTGGGCCTGATTGGGTACCACACTTTTAGCCCCCAGGCAACACGCCTTTTTTGGCAGCGGCAGGACGGGGACGGTTCACTCCTTGTTTGCAGAGCTCTCCATTCAACTACGAGTACTACGTAATGGATGAAAATACGAAAGAACAAATGAAGAGTCGAATGACCGTGTATGTACGGAGTACGCACTACGTAGTATTGCCATTTGCAGAAGACATGAGCTTTTTTTTCCCCCTTCTCTTTATTCCGTGCACAACAGGGCAGGTCCTTCGTGCGTACATGTATGTACTACATGTACGTACATGTCATGTTGAACCGTTCCCATGCAGCCCAGCGCGCCACACCTCATTGAGTATACTGTACAGCGGAGGATCCAGGATGCTGGCAGCGTCATGGGTGCTCGTATCGTGCCTTGTGGCGTTCTCAGTGCGCGCACGCTCGCGTACGACGCGCTGCATCCTGGTTGATCGGCACTCGTCAGCGCTACCAACTGCACATGTGCTCCGTTAATGAGGGGTTGAGCCAGTCTTCAACAGCTGCACCCCAGGAGACCCCCTTGAGACACCGTGTCTACTGAATCTCACGCCGATGAAGCAGGCTGGGGTAGTACGATTATGCTAATTCTGGCGAGCTGGTACGGAGGGTGTATACTACGTACATAGTACGGAGTACATGTACCAACATTGAATCTTGCCGCGGTCAGGCTTGGTTCCACAAATTAAAGCCGAATTTAAAAAATGAAGCCCCATGAAGTGGGAAGAGCACATGGAGCCATTGTCCAGGGAGAAGTCACGGCAGAACCTACTGGTGAAGCCCTTACATGTATATGGTGGGGACATTTTGTATCCAAAGTAATTGCTGCCTCCATATATGCGACTTCTGCAACGCCATCACGGCTTGATTGCGCACGGGAGATGGGGTAGGGAACTGTACAGTGTAAAGAGTAAGGATGGAGAGGGTAATTTCGCTATGTTGGTGGCATATAGCAGTGTTTGGGTGTAAACTGGTGCGCACTAGCATTCACGGAGGTGTTTGAACTGATGTAAATACACTTTGTTCTTCGGATCGACCAGGAGGAAGAGCCAGTCAAATGTCTCTCATGTAACGTGGACGGTGAAAACGACACAACTTAATATTAACACTCGAATCTTAATATCCTTGGCTGACACTAGCCCCATCTATTGGCGATAAAATCACATTGCCAAAACAGGCATCAGAACTTCGTCGCAGTCAACGCTATGCCGGTACCCTGAAGACAGACTTCACAGCAGCGTGGTCTGATGTCCACTCGTTGTCCTGGTGATTCGGCTCCGGTTTTGGGTTTCCGACGATCATAGTATCAGACCTCAGTACCTGCAAGCCCTTATGGAAGACGAAGTCTATCCGGTCCATAGGCTCGGGTTTTCCGTCGTTGGTGAGATATATTGGCGACCATGTGATTCCGGGCTGGGCTACCGGATCTGGGTGGATCGCTCTGTAAGAATCAATTAAGCCTGCCATCATCGGGTACATCGATGTCGGCCAAAGGACCTTTCCTATCCCGCAGTGCAACTGCTCCGCGGAATCGGTCCAGTCCAAGTGTGACGGCGCGTTGAAGTCTCCTGTAAGGATGACAGGAGTATCCTCTGATCGTGCAAGCGCATCCTTCATACGGTTCATGATCTCGATCATCTGACCAGTACGGCCGGACTGTGCCTCCCGGGTTATTACGACGTCCTTGTCCATGTGACTGAAGCAGAAGTCGTACGGGCCATATGGTGTGTAGCCCAAGTGAGCATTCCAGACGACAACTTGCTTGCTCCCATCTAGTGCAATCCTCACAGCCCCTGCATTCGACGTCGCCGGATAAACCTCGACAATGGGGTAGCGGGATATGATACCAACATCGCCGCCCTGCCAGTAGTCCCAGCCCAGAGCTTGTGCCAGTCGTATAGCATGATCGCCCGTGCTCTCTTGCAGTCCGACAATATCCGCATCGCTGCTGCTGAGGAAGCGGATTTGCTTGTTGTGGTAGTCGTTGACCTGTGTACCTCCAAACCATAAGTTGAAAGACATGACACTCAGCTCATCAACCAAAGGCGAGCTAGAACTGCGCACGGGAATGATGACTTCTAGTTGAGCTTTGAACCCGTTCGGCCCAGCGGCTTCGATTGTGACCTTGGCCGTGGCTGCAGACGGGGGTGGGGTCCCGAACAATGTTCCGGAGGCAGAAATCTGAACCCAGCCAGCACCATCTGAGACACTTGTTTTGCTGAATTGGGTGTTGCCACCAATTGGATTGGCCAGAAGGCCTCGGATGCTTGCCTCGAAAGGGGTTCCCTGGCGCGCATTTTTTGTCTTGAAACTCGGCACAATGAAGTTTAGAGGACCAGTTCCTGGCAAGACAATCTCAACAGGATCTGCAAGCCATTTGTAACCATCGTCTTCTAGAAAGTAGGCTTTGTACCTGCCCGGCTGCAGCTTGGACACTGGAAGATTCACCGTTCCTTTTCCCTCTGGAGCCCAACCCCATGACAAAGAAGGACTGACAAGCTCCTGATTATCAGGTCCGCCTCCGTTTGCGTAGTAAATTCCGATCCAATTTTTGGGCTTGGGCGATGCGGTCGAGTACTTGAAGGCGAATGGTGGATCGTCGCTTACCAGAGACATCGATCCTTGAGAATGAGACAGCTCAAGTTCGATTGGATTCACAAGCCATTGGTATCCATCGTTTGCAAGGAAGTAGGCCTTATACTTCCCGGGCGGCAAGCCCAAGGTAGACAATCGTACGGAGCCCCGTTGATTCGGAGCGTATGCCCATGCCAACGAATCTTCGACGTGCTTTTGATCATCGGGGCCGCCGCCGGATGCTCGATAGAGGCCGATCCAATTCGTAGAAGACGCACTATTAGTATAGTAGTCAAGAGTCGAGGGTGGCCCGTTCAAACGGTATGTGAGGGTGCCGCCCAACGCGGCGGCTTTGGCACATTGAGGTAGTGACCCAAGATCAAAGACAAGGCTCAAGACCGTCGCCTTGACGAATGTGGAGAAACGCATGGTGACAATGAGGTCTCAGGGTGCAACCTGTACCCAAGGTGGCTGCGGGGGAGGGGACGAGATGTCTCAGTGTGAAAGACTAGGAAGGGGACGTCCTAATAAGCTTGCGTACTTAAAGCAGGGAGACCAATCTCCCCAATAGGACTTTTGACCACCACCGCAGGACCCCACAAATGGATATTCGGGACAGACTCTACGCGACCCTACCTCGATCAATGATGTGACCAGGTGCGGAATGTATATTACGTGATAATGGGGCAACCTGTTGAAGACTGTCAGCCGTCAGTACATGTATGATGCTGGCTGAACCTAGAGGGAACCTTTTGCGTCACCTTTTGCTGCGGACGTCCCTCATATAGAAGTGCGCGTCATACAACTCGTGATTTCCTGGACCGAGGTGGACGTTTGGAGGTGCAAGGCGCAGTGTATTACGAGAAATACGCGGCGGAGAATAGCGGTTCGTCGGGGGAACTAGGATTAAATGGGACAACGCCGACTCATGCGCAAGCAATTTACTCCGTACTGCACACATAATGGGCGAGCGAGAGGCAAACTGGACCTCAATGCAACCCGAAGATCCTTTCCATGCACGAGATGACCTACAAGAAATCGCATGGGGAGGTGACTTTTGTCGAAGTCGTGCCTCGGAGGAAGACGAAATCAGTAGTTACCGAGTTGTCAGCCGTCTTTGCAACAATGCCTCAATATGTATATAATTATCACGGCACGAGAGCAAGTAAATCTCACGTAATGAAAACATAGTTTGAGCAGCCTTCATCGCACGATGTGTCCTTAGTTGAAAGCTGCCTCTTGTCCCAATATCAATCGAGATCAGAAAGAAGAAGCCGCTTCTTTATAGTCGATTTGACAAAATGCGAGGAACATGCGCACTCTCCTACAGGAATCAGTGGGCAGGTATATTCTCAACCGCTGGTTTCTATTTCCGAGCACCACAATTGCGGCAAGAGGCTTCGCACAATTGCAAGCGGTGCTTGGCAGGTGGGAGAGGTTGGATGCTTATGGTCACACAGCTCTTGGCATCCTAAATATCCGACCTTGCTCGGTTCGTCGGGGCGAAAGGAAATGCGGCTTGAGATGAGACCCACTTTGAACCGGTGCTTGCCCCTTTAAACTCAATATTGTATGTCAACACATCCGCCTGGATTTGATAGGGCCAAGAATATTCGGGCAGGACAGTTGTTGCATGCAGTAGAAGGATGACTGCATCGGCTTCAGTCCTTTGCGGCCATCGAAGACACGGGCAGGTGATCCTCAGCTGAGAATATTAGACCTCTCAAATGGCCAATGGTCGACTATAAAAAGGACGACTGCTTCGCTCAAGAGCGGAGAATTTGGACTTTAAACAATCAAGAACAATCGGATTCAGTCCAAATACTTTGAGCTCATTGATCATCAACATACCACCTTCATTCAGAATTTAGCTACAAGCAACATGAAGGTCGTCAACATCATCCTCTTTGTTGCCCTCCAGTGCGGCATTGCAATCTCTTCGCCCACGGATAACGTGGCGGCAGAATGCGGTGCCTTGGGTGTCATGGAAGTCGACACGTCCTCACTTCCTGCTGGTGTTGATACCCACGCCATCCGCAAGTGCGCAGAGCACCCGGTGGCGGCGTCCCCGAACCCCAACTCGAAGCGCGACTGCTGGCACGGCAAGTCTTCTGGCTGCACCAAGGGATACTGCTGGAAGAGTTGTGGTGGTGCCGGAAGCGGCCAGTGGTGCTGGACTGCTTTCAACGATGGCTACGGAGACTGGATCGGCTGTGTCAACGACAACCAATGCAACACCGGCCAGGCATGTGGCATTGGCAACTGCAAGTCCTGCGGATGCAGCTGCTAAACAGAAAAACTGGGAGTTGCGAGATGCTATCGCAATGTCTGTTCGGATCGTCTACCGCTTGAGTCTGAGTCAGGGGGCAAGAATAGGATCTTCTCGTTGCTCCCACTCTCATATCATTCTCTGTGGATGATTCACATAGTCTTCTTGTGTTGGATGATCCTACAATCTGGTTATTTGTACTCGCAAGTCGACCATATACTTTTTTTTACATAAAACACGAACAGTCTTTACCGAATCATATCGATCGTGCCATGAGTGAGAGGCGTGCCATAAAGGCCATCAGCAGCGGCAGTTGCGGAGGCTTCGCCGTGCTATTACAGGTAGAACTAGGCTCGCCGTAACTCTGCGTTGGATTGGCCCTGCACATTCATCTCGGAAAAGAATACCCTACAGTTGTTGTGTCATGGTTAGGCAAGGATCATGAGCATGACAGATAAGCTCCGATCCTTTGCAGTCGTTGAAACCACCGCTCCACTGTGGAAGCGCGGATGGCCAGGGTGGTAAAATATAGCAGGTACTACCTGTATCTTAAATGATCGGCTGCGGCCGCAGCTTGTGCAACGACGGGTAAATCGTCACACGCATTCTAACCCGCAAGTGAGGGGTAAAAGCCTCGGTATACGAGCACAGCCTGCCCCGGCTGCGTGCCGAAGCCTTGCATGAAGCCATTCGAAGCGATCGCATCATTTCAACGGACCTCGCTGTACGACTCTTGACTAGGGAGCCACTTGCTTACCACATCATGCGTCAGCATTGTCTTCCACAGTACTTTCGTAGTGCAACTGATACAATTTAAATGTAAGGCTAGATCTCCCATTAGATACTGAGCTACTGCACTAAGTCCCAAAACCAGGTTCGTTGGAGTCCCGCTCAACCCAGTCCACTAGGATGTAAGATGACTTGTACCAAGTTCATCCTGATCACGTCTTCACAAAGCATCTGATAGCCTAAACGCCAAGATGTTTTTTTTTTTTGGAACTTGCGTCCATCCACACTGCTTCTCGTAATATCTGTTTATACGGAAAAATTAGGAGACGTCCCACGTTTCCAATGCTCTCTAATTTCTTCTTCCAAGCTCCAGTCTCCTTTGCCTCGATGCATCACCCATTTCCATTGAGACTATCGCAGCAAGCAGTGTGGGTGTTGAGGAAACGGAACATTATAGGCGCAGATGTTAGATTCTAGAAAACAGAGGGGAGAAAGAACATCGCATTTGGTCGACTTCTGTAAATATGGGGAAATCCTGATATCACAAACAACTGGTGCATGAGCCAAGACAACCCCCAGGGACATAAGCACGTAGCGATTACAATTAAACGAATCTAGCGTTTTATAAATCACAGATATAATATTGCTCGTTAAAGTCAAGTCATATCTGCCTTCGCGGAAGTCATGCCGTTATAGCAATCCCACACAGCCGTCACACGAACAAATGTGTGCTCCCTCCCCCAACGAAATTTACGGAAGTCGCTACGAGTTTAATGAGATGCTCTCAAATTATGTGCATTCCATCAAAATGACCTGCCGTGCGAGATGTCGGTACAAAACCTCGAGCCTTGAGGACGCGTTCCGCAGGAGCTCCTCTCCTTGATCCAACCCCAACATTCCCCAACTAATTACTGCATGAAGGCAATGGGTAGTGAGCAGTAGTCACACTTCATAAAAAGGAACAGTACAATTGATTTGTTTTATCTTCGGAGGCTACAAATTCGCACGCTCTCGCGGACTCACCCCACAGCTTTGTTTAATCATGTCGCTAAGCTTGAAAGCCAAGGCGCCAATGGGTGCGGTAGGATGTCCACTGACCTGCTCCGGAAAGACGCTGGCATCCATCACTCGCAGGTTTTTGACCCCGTGTACTCTGCACTGAAGGTCCACTACGCTTGTGGACGGGGAGGGTCCCATGCGCGCAGATCCAACTGGGTGATACAGCGTGAAAGCTTTCTCTTTGAGGAAGCGGATCAGCTGCTCGTCGGTGATGCTATCAACGTCGCTGCTGGAGTACGGCCACCAATACGAAGAAGTATCATCGTTGACTGGAACAGGTTCGAAGAATCTCTCAAAAGCAGGGCTTCGCATGATCTTAAGGCACATGCGCAACCCTACCAATAGCACGTTTTGATCATTGTCGCCTCTGTCGGTAAGGTATTGAGGATCGATAATTGCTAGGAATATGTTAGCTTCAAATTTATATCCCAAAAAAAAATCGAAAACAACTCACGTGGATCGAAGACGTCTACACTTTGAAGCACGATTGACCCCTTGCTCTGGGGCCGGAGAGCAATTGGCGTTAGGGTAAATATGTTGCTTCCAGCAATCGCAGGCTCTTCACCATGATGAATGAAAGCCAACGGCGCGCCGATGATTTCCAAATCCGGCCCAACGCCACCAGAGGTATAGTCCTTTGGAATGTTCCTCCCAGACCCTGCGAAGTGATGATCTGTCGATCGAAAGAAGGCAGCTGCTTCACCAATATTGCTCGTAAGCGGGCCGGTACCCAAGAGGAGCCACTGCAGAAGCGCCGGAATCGCCTTTAGGTCGTTAGAGAGGTAGTCCATCGTCGTGCCTGTTTTTGCTTTGCATAGCACTCCAGTTGTGCAAAGATGATCTTTCAGGTTCTTCCCCACCGCGTCGCTATTCCGCACGATGGGAATTCCTAGTTTTTGCAGCTCATCTGCTGGACCGATACCACTCAGCATTAGTGTCTGAGGTGTGTTGACCGCCCCCCCACAGAGTAACACTTCTCTTCGAGCATGTACCTGAAAGCGATCGCCACCTCGGCTGGTCTGGAACTCAGCACCAATCACGGTCGGCGTTTCGGTGGTCAACCGATCAACCAGCAACCGTGTGACCCAAGCACCGCATGCAACATACAGATTTGGACGTTTCATGACTTCCGGAGACAGATAGGCCGTCGCGAGCGAGGACCGTTGGCCAGTTGTATCAATAAATGTTTGGAATCGCGTCACACCAAGCGTCCCGCTCGGCGTATTAACGTCAGCGACCGACGGTATGCCAGCGTCCTGACAGGCGGGCAAGAAGCCCTCTTCGACAATTTTCGACAGGTACGAATAACCGGTGCGCCACTGCCCCGACGAGCCACGGTGCTGAAGGTCTATGGCGGGACGTCCTCGGTGTGGAGTGAATCTCTCCATGCGTTTGAAATACGGTGCAATGTCATCATAGCCCCATCCCTCACACCCATGAACAGAAACCCACTCGTCGAAGTCAGACTTGGAGCAGTGATGATACATCATGGCGTTGAGTGAAGTTGAGCCCCCGATCATACGCCCTCGGGGCCAGTAGAGCCGGCGAAATGCAAGATTTGGCTGCTCGACGGTGTTGTAATCCCAGTCATGCTCCGAGTGGAACAACTTGGGAAACATTAGAGGCGCCTTTGACTCAAACACGTTTGTGTTCGTTTTGCCCGCCTCAAGAAGGAGGACAGATATGTGCTTGTCTTCGGAGAGCTTGCTTGCGAGAACGGACCCTG
Source organism: Albophoma yamanashiensis (assembly GCA_001600555.1). Classification (NCBI taxonomy): domain Eukaryota; kingdom Fungi; phylum Ascomycota; class Sordariomycetes; order Hypocreales; family Ophiocordycipitaceae; genus Albophoma; species Albophoma yamanashiensis. The sequence goes on along the minus strand of BCKH01000005.1, from coordinate 1,467,457 downwards.
CTGCGCCAGCGCCAACGATTACTTGAAACGCAAGACTCCAGGTCAGTGAGGCATAGAAAAGCATACGTAGGGTGACGTACCATAGTCGTAACCCAGTAACGTGCGTTCCGCTGCAGCACGAGTTACAGGTGGCCCTGTGTGGAGCTGCTTTGTCGCATACTGCAGAGGGTTTTTTTGCGGATTATTGTATCTCCTACTCATGATTTCTGACGATGGCTTGAACAAGCCGTGATTTTTGATGGCGGAATGATCGAGTTGCGCGATTGTCCTGGGATGAACCGGGCTTGTGGACCTTTTCAATTTGAGTTCGTGCCGGATATTCCATCATGGCGGGGAAAGGAACGGCTGGGGCAACCCCGCAAATCAAACCTTAAATGCCGAAACTACCCTTCAATGTGAATCTGCATGTGAGACACAGCTGCCTCCGCTCGTCTCAGTGAACGCCTCTACATGTAGGTTCACAATATAAAACACTTGATTGGTGTACCTCTTCGTGTCGACATCTGCAAACGTCCTATCGTCGATACCTGGAAGTCATTCATTCCCGTCCGTTGCCCTCTCCCATTCTTCACGGTTGTATGTTTAAATGGAAAGTATGAATAGCTCATCGCCAAAGGTGCGCGCCCTCGGAGGATTTAACATGGTGCGGCCAAACCGGAAGCGCAGCAACGGAACTGCGGCACATCACGTAGCACCCGTGCCGGTGCGGATCATTGTTTGTGGGGAAGCAAAGGCGCGTCAGCGGGGAGTGGGGACAAGTGAATGTGGGCCATGTGCCGAGGAAGACGCACGAGGCGGAAGAACTTCTCAGGACGAACGGCTTCACAACCGATCCGTACTCATGCATGGCACTTCCCGTGAGGAGCCTATACCGGGAAACTCTAGGAACTTCGACGCGGAAAATGCTGTCAGTTCATCCAAACCCACGTCTTAATACTGACATGTTGAATTAGAAGTCCTCAGAAGTATATGAACTGTAGTATAGACCACACTGTTGCGCCCACCGGGGATGGTGGCATTCGGATAAGGGGCCCTCGCCGCTATTAGGCCGAACCTCCTACCCGTGCCCTTGCGCCGGAGATATGATGGCCAAGGGAGAGCATCGGAACGGCTGCAAGCTGACCTTTCACAGGGCCAAGAGCTGGTATGTCGAGTTCTTAAGGGCCGCCTTGTCCGGAGACGCCTTCCAATCGCGGGCCAATTCATCTTGTCCAAGAGTATCCACTCGTAATTGAAGGCGGGCTCCTCCGGAAGGATCCGGCTGTCCATAACTTCTTTGGTGTCGTGGACTGACTGCCGCGAGGGCGGCGACTTCGGGGACGACCCTCGTGGGCGACTGGTAGAAACAGGTGGATTCATTTCCTGAATTCTCGGTTAATGGTTCTATCATTGTGCAGGTGTATGCGTGCGTGTAATGGCTGAATGGTGGTTGAATGTGTGGGGAGAGGTAGAGTGTGGGTGAGTATGCAGGGGGTTGGATGTGGGTGAGAGAACGAGATGACGTTTCGTGGTTGTTGTGGATTCACTTGCTGTGAACTCACTTGCTGTCATTTTAATAGCTAAAACATTCAGCTGCTGTGAACTGGCTGGTTGACACTTGCGAGACAACGTGCGCCTTGAGCAGAGGGGGCCGCCAGCCCTCGCAGGCCGATTCGGCAAGCGTACAAACACTGTTACCAGCCCTCGGACGACTACCGAGAATGGCTGGAGAAGAAGGACGCGATAAGGGCTAGCAAAACTCTGAGTGAGAAAAATAACCCGGATGTTACGCAGGTGAAACAATCGAGGAGACAAGAAGGCCTGGGACGGGCACTCCAAAAGTCAGGAAGAGGCTTCTATGAGGGGGGTTGGCCGGTAATCCAGCAGACACGTCAGAAGTGGGCAACTGGTAGGAAAGGATAACTAGCCTAGTCACTGCAACCATGTGGCTGCCATCTATATCCGTGCATTTCAATCTTTATCTTAATTGTGATGGAAGTATTAGCTCTCTTAGTCTGGCCATACCCTGCAAATCCCCAGCTATAGTTCCTGCGACGTCCCTATCCACCCAGCCCTCAGTATAGCCACCTCCAAAATCAGTTATCCAAGCATTTTCATTCCGGTCGATCAGGACGTTTTCCGCCTTGACATCTCCCCAGATTATTCCTGCTCCATGAAGCCTCCCAAGGCTAGTATCAAGTTGTTCCATCCACCTCTGCCTCAACTCGAGCCGAGGGTCGTCGGGATCACACTCGGAGGGTCCGATAAGAAACGACAGTGGGCCCACACCGCCCACACCGCAGTCAATGTAGGTCAATAAAATGCCGACGATGAAGTCACAGTCGTCTATAACGACGCCGTGGAGGCTGCATAGGTTCAGTTGGCGGTCTAGACCGGCCGCCGTAATCATCTTATAGGTCCTGAGCTCCTGCACGGCCTGAACCTCAGAATAGCAAGGTTTAAAGAAACATTCTATCGTGTCGTTTTGGATGAGAACTTTTTCTGGCCTCTTGAAGAGTGCATCCTCGGGATTATCGAAGCTTAACGTAATGCGTTCGGGACCGTAAAGAGCTGTCCACTCCTCCAGCTCATCAAGAAGGTCGTCACCGAAGCGAACGAAAGATGGCCGATATGGCGGCGCTTCACCATAGATGCGGCGAGGATACATTTTTTCATCAATGATGTCAAGAGAAAACACTAAGTACTCTGGGAAAAGGTGCTCTTTCAGAGTGAGCCTAATATCCTTTAGCTCGCACGTGGGATCGGGGGCAAGCTCGACGAAGAGGGGCTCGAAAGGAGCCATGATCCACTCATAGACGTCGGTGTCGTAGATGTCGCCGACTACCTCTTCCCCTGATCGAAGCACCGCAAGGTACGCCAGGTACTTTCTGGTCATTTCCGGGGAGTTGACAAACTCGGAGGATTTGACGGAAATGTAGAAAACTTTGCCATTTCGGCGAGCCTTGAAACTAGCCTCATCATCTTGATCCCGGGTGCTGCAATATTCGATCTCGTACCTCGGGGCGGCCGCCATATCAGAAGTCAGGTTGATGAAAGCAAAATACAAAGGCTACTCGTAAGTCGCAGGGAGGAGCATCCGTTGAAATTGTTGAAATATTAGGTCGCGCGTGATGTTGGCAGCACACCAGCATCAGCTACCCCACAACATCCCCCCGTGTGATAGCTCTGAAGGAGCATGAGCGTCACTGGACCCACGTGATCCCAGGGCTCTCTCCATCGACCTCCCCATGACCAAGGCGCTCGTAACATGAAAGCATATTGCGAGTACTTGTGTGCTCGTTTGGGACTGTCAAAGGGAGTCGTCGGCCTTGATCCTACCTTAGTGCAAGCGTGTTTGATGGCTGGCAAACAGTCCTGACTTGTTAGCTGGCAATTTCATGTTTCTATCTTGGCGGCGCATGCCTCTCGCTGTGGCGAATCATCATCAGGTATTCCCGGCATCCGGCAAAGCAGCCAGCTTACTGACGCACCCCGTACCGAAATGACGGTCTCTGCACAACGTTTGCACGGTTGGCTGAAGCTACTTGGCGAGTCGCCTTACGGATCTTACAGGCGGAGCGTGGGAAAGCCACCGAAGCCGTAGACTAGACCTTTAACGCCACCCGGGCGGCTGCGTCCTGTAGCTCGGAAACGATGCGAAATCCAAAATTACGATGCCACTCTGATCTGCTGCGCAATGGCTGGCGGAACCGCAGCGGGGTTGCCCATCTCCAGCATGCTGCTGGCCAAGGCCAGACCGGGACTTGAGGCAGTGTATACAGAGGACCTGTGATATAATTGGCCGCGCCTTCTTTTCTAAGCTTCACTACAGCAATAGGAGGACATACAAGTGTGCTTGTTTGCACCCCGTCGCTTTCAAGTCTGAGGTTCTTTTCCCGCAGTGCCTTGATCTATCTAAGCGATGTACCAACACCGCAGCCAAGTCATCCATTCTCACCCAGCAGCAGTCTTATATGGAGCAAAGAAGAGTCGTACAAGGCCGCGAAGCTGGGCATGGCCTCGGAAGGGGAACGTGACCGTTTGACGCGAGGGTGGCGGCGGCAAAGGTCAAAGAAAACTACCATCGCCCCAATAGCTATGTTTTGCCGGATGGGCACATGTGTCGTTTGTTCGTCATGCATCATGCTTGGGTGAAATTATGCTGCTAACTTACCCATGTGACCAGCTTGAGTAGCACTGCCAAATATTGGACAGCAGGCGGCACCATTCCTTTGACAATGGTAAAGGAGCAAGCAAATCTCTTAGAGCGGTGGCGTAGGATAAGACGCCACGCTGCCGTAGCAAACGTCTGGTTTGACGAAGAACTACTATAATATAAGACTTTCTTGTACTCTGTACAAACCACAAGTTAAGGGGGCAAGTCGTAGACTGATATCATCACAAACGTGCACAGCAGACTCCGCATCATATTCTTATCCTCCTTACAAAACATCTCGCTACCACGACTTCAACTTCTTGCCCTGCACCGTCTCGTATTTATCTACAACATTGATGTTATATATCGGAGCTATTCGACGCGGGCAATCTAGATATAGGATATCCTAATATTACCAAAAATGGTATCTATCTAGGAAACCCGTGTCCCATCCCATGGCCGCCTGCCTTGGATCGCAACAAACGGCGGCAGATAGCAGGCCAACTAGCTAAGAGGAAACAATAGGAAGGCTCGCTCTTCGTACGAGGTTAAAAGTCGCCGGGTTGTAACTAGACGCCCCACCGCAGTCAAAAATACACCGGTCCTCCCCAGAAGCAATTGGATGTTGCAACGTTTCTAAGGAAAACGTAGTCGACAGCAGCAGAGACGAGTAGTAATACATATGTTATGCCACAAGTCACTAAACAGGCCACGCAATTAATCGACGCTGTCTTTCCAAATGGCGCACGTGCTAGCACATGAGAAATCGTCGCTCCCTGTCGTAAGTCTCCTTAGTGCATGACCGTTACACTCGACGGTCCATTTCTCCACTTGCATACTCACTGGCTAGCCCTCAGTCTTCCACCAATACTCATGCTGATGGTTCCAACGCTTAGATACTCTGCCTTCATGGCCATGGCGCCAATGGAACCATCTTTCGACTACAGGCGCGTCGCATAATCGCCGAACTGAAAGACTATTTTCGATTCGTATTTGTCGACGCGCCGTTCTCTTCTCCAGCGGGTCCGGGAGTGAGCCCGATCTTTGACGAAATGGGACCTTTCTGGCGCTGGCACTGTGACGAGAATGTCCTAGATATCTTTGACGTTTCGCAAAGAGACGTAGCGCGCGAGAAGCGGCAGGTTCGACGCATGTTGGCGCAGCAAATAAAGCTGGCAGGTTCCCTGGACAAGGGCCCCGGGGTGGTTGGTTTGATGGCATTCAGTCAAGGGACACGCGTCGCGACCGGCATGTGTTTAGACGGCGAGCTGGGTGAGAGGATCCGGTTCGTAATCTTGATCGGAGGCACGTTCCCGTTTCTCGACTTGAACGTGTCCGATCAAGGCGAGGAATACGACCCGAACGACAGGACGAGCGGTGCTCAGCATCCATCTGACGACCAATTTGCCAACGCGGAATCTGCCGTGTCATTTGTTCGAACACGGCCCGAGATTACCTCTGTATGCATTCCGTCGCTTCATGTCCAGGGCGTCGCCGACCCTTGGCGATCCGAAGGGATCCGTCTAAAGGAAACGTACTACGACCCCAACGCTACCATGGAAATCAGCTTCAAAGGCAGACACGAGGTGCCGACCGGGAAGCAAGAGGCCGTTTTGATTGCCAAGTCAGTGTTAAGCGCATTTGATTCGGGCGTCATGCCCAAGTGGGCTTGGTAGAGAGATCTAGAGACCGACGATGCTTGGTAGAAGTGTACACAACCGACATCGATAAAGTTTTGTGGAATTTGGCGATATGAACTGTTCTTTATTCAGGTCCTGTTCCGAGCGACTGTGAATTTGTAAGTGGAATAGCTTGTGTACAGGTCGTCTGATCCCCATATGGTCTGTCGATTCCTCCACTCAGGATGATGGACTGCGTCCGGCCAGTCCACAACCTCCAACGACACGGCGCCGTGACGCGGCACGTTACCATTACCCTGGGCAGCTTTGAGATGAACCGTCTCTGCGGCACTCCCAGGCCAGGTTTGAACGTGCAATGCGTCACGATCTCCAAAAACCTCAAGAGATATCCCTGAACGGGCCGATGACAACACCGCGATGGGGAGCTCGTCCTTGTTTGCAAATGGCTTACGCGAAACATGGAAAGTCTCTTCGTAGCCACCGTCACTAGCCCCCGAATACAAGGTGCTGCCAAACTTCCTCGGCTCGGACCAGAAGTCATGCTCCGTCCCTTGCTTATTTCTCAGCAGATCTCCCGTCGATATACCCAGCTCGTCGAAGCCAAACCTTAATCCTGAAGACGGTAGGTGTAGCGCATGTTGTGCGACGGTCGCAGATGTAGAAGAAGCGTCATCCGGGGCGCGAAAGCCATCGAGGTTAAAAAACACTTGCTGCGCAAGGTTGATAGGCCCTGGACGTCGAAGAGGGGTGACGCCAAAGGCAATGCGCCACTGATAGGGAGTGACGGTGTGGGTGATGCAAGAGGCAAAAACGCCTGGGAAGCCGTTCCACATCCGATCGAAGAGCACCATGGTTATGCTGTTGCTCGTGTGTGCTGCCACGTCCCAGGTCTGTCGGCCCCAGCCGGCATCGCCGCCGTTGAACAGGCTGGTACCGTTGTGGACATTGCCAGTTACATTGTATGTATCATCACCAACAGTATAGTGGGAACCATTTAAGTAACCAGCGTAGCGGCCTGTTGCACAATTTAGTATTGTTTGTCGAGTAGCGACTAGAGCTAAGTATGGAAGCCAGATAGACGATTTACTCGTACTTACCGATTACGCCATTAAGCCAGGGATTAGAGTCCATCAACGGGTATTGTCCAGGGTCATCCAGACCCAACACGATATCAATCTCTTGCCCATTGGTGTCGTTCATCCAAAGGTTGGTCAGAGCACCGCCATGGTTCGTAAACGCCAAGCGTATTCCCTCTGCCTCGATGATGTATTTGCCCTGCTCATTTGCGGGCCACATTGCAGTCAACACAGCAAATGGGTTGCCGCGTATCCATACGGACCTAACGGCCGTGATAAACGTCATTGCGACCTTGAGTATCTGCATTGTGCACTGGGTGTGCAGGCTTTGAGTGGTCGCCGAAGTCGAGGAGCCCGGACGGAGGGCATGGTCCTGTTTGATTCATGCGGTGCCGAGGAAGGAAAGAGGGGACTTGGGGGAACCGAATCCACCGGACCGGCGACTTATCACGTCGGGCGGCCGGGTCCATCTCAGCGGCCGGGGACATGTCACGCAACGAAGCGTTAGTCATGCTTTTGCAGCAATTCATATTACTGCACGATCAAGATCCGTTACATCAGAAATAGGAAGCACGGGGTGACGCCAGCCTTTTTGATTGCACGCGTGTTGAAGTTGATGAATTTCTAGTTACCAGTTAAGAGGCTGCAGTCTTACATGCACTCCGTCCCTAGACCTAGTTACTTGACCCGGCGACACGATGCCAGCAGTGTCCGGGTTTGCCAACGTGATCTTGAACTTGCCAACAATGGCCGCAATGAGACACGCGAGCTCTGCTCTGGCGAAGGCATGGCCAAGGCAGTTCCTGGCCCCGGCTGAAAAGGTCAACATGGCATAGTTGCTTGTCGCGCCTCCAGACCCAGCCTTGCCAGGCTCCATCCACCGTTCAGGGTCGAATACTTCAGCGCTTGGACCCCAGAGCTTCACGTCGATGTTCGTAGCCGCAGGCACGTAGCATATCAGTGTGCCTTTGGGAACACGCTCACCGAGAAGTACCGTGTTTCTCTCTGCTACCTTTACTACCATGGACGTAAATGGGTACATCCGTAGGGTTTCGTTGCAGACGGCGCTCAGGTATGGTAGGTTTCCGAGCTGCGTGGCGTCTAGGTCCTTGGCCGAAGCCGCACTTGCGTGAATCTCCTCACGCAGCCGCTTCTGCATCTCAGGATTCCGACACAGCTCGTAGACGGCCCATTCAAATGTGGCAGCCGTCGACTCGTGCCCTGCAGATATGAAGACCATGACATACTCTACGAGCTCCTCTGAGGTGAAGCCGCCGCTTGCCAGAGCGACGCTGATGATGTCCTTTCGCTCCAAGATATCTTTCGAAGCAAACATCTTGGCTTTCCTCTCCTGGATGACCTTTCGGGCGAGGTTGCGGACATATGCAGCGCCTTTTGTGATTTCGCGGTTCTTCTTGAACGGCAGGCTCAGAAGCAGCCCCAGGTCTATGAAGTTGCTAAGAAGTCCGATCCAGTTGAGGACCGGGTGAGGCTTGATGTTGATCTGCTCATAGTGCCGACGCACCTCGTTTTCGGGATGCCCAAGCGTGTCAAAGTCGTACCCCATGCCAGCGATGCCGATGTTGTCGAGGGCAACGCGAGATGCCCACTCGTTGATGGAAAGGGTCGATTTTGGGCGGCGATTGCCTTCTGCCTCCATGAGATCCGTCATCTGTGTGCACTTTTCCCAGAAAAGGGTTGTGAGATCCCTAATGTGGGCCACTGTGAAGGCAGGCATGAACTTTTTCCGATGAGCCTTGCAAGTTGTATCGTCAGCCAATGCAGCACCTGAATCATAACCCACACATCACGGTCACGTCTTGGGACATACTTTGACTTCGCTGCTCGTGAAAGAAAATGTGCTACCGGTGACCCGCTTGACCAGAAGCTTGAACGTGCTCGACTGACCAAAGTCGTACGCATTCACGTTCAACATGTCCCTTAAGGCGCTCGGGTTGGTGACCACAAGCCTCTCGACGCTCATGGTACTGTAGTACCGGATCAAGCCATCGTTTGGCACATCGCGGATAAACCTGCATGCAGCTTGCCACTGGTAGTCGGGAAAGCACTCGTCAAGATTACCCGTCAAGGCTGTGCGTTTCTGCTCCTCGTCAGCTCTAGCGATCTTAAAAATGGGCTTGCTGCATGTGCACAGGAACGCACCCGCGGCGTAGGTATGTGACGGAAAGGCGTAAAGTAAGCAGGATAAAGAACTGTCCAATACACAGCCCACAAAACAAGCAGAGTGATTTCGAAGCCCAGCGTAGCAAAGGGAAGAAGATCGCTATCCAGGTTACGTTGTGTGAGTCTTTGATAGACAATCACGCCCACGGTGCCGGTAAACACGACGAGCCAGGTACCTAGGAAGAAGGGCATCTTTGCTTGAGACAGAAATTGCTTTATTCCGTGTTTCTCTGGCGCGGAAGAAACTGGCTGTAAGATTTTCATCAAGTCCAACTGCGGACGGGCCTTTTGCACCTGAGTTGTGTGAAATATGAGGCTGCTGATTCTTCGCGACCGGCAACTTGCAGGGGTGCAAGACCGGCGACTTTTATTGCGCTTCGCGGAATCCCGAACCCCGGCATTTCGTGTTTCAGAAAAGCCTCTGTGTTGCGACGTTGGTTGTGGCTCTGGCAATTAAAGATGTGTATAGCTTGTCGCGGCGTCATGGAGGGGAGCGTTCAAAACCACACCTCTCAGCATCGCCCAAGCCATCAGCAAATGTCGGCACAACCACCAGCAAAGCAGACAGCTATCGTCGGCCTTGGCGATGGCAACATCGGGCTGCAGCGAGACGCGGCCGTGCCGCAGCTCGCCGACGACATGATCCTAGTAAGAAACGTGGCCGTGGCGCTCAACCCCATCGACGCCAAGTTCGTGGGCAAGCTGGCCACTCCCGGCGCAATCGCGGGCATGGACTTTGCGGGCGAAGTCGTAGCCGTCGGCTCTAATGTCCGCACGGTCGCGCCCATTCAAGTAGGAGACCGTGTCTGCGGCGCGGTGCCGGGCATGCACGCGCTGTCGCCCGACGTGGGAGCCTTCGCCGAATATGTAGGCGCCGCAGATGTCACGACCATGAAGATCCCCAGCTACATGTCCTTTGAGGCCGCAGCATCTCTCGGTAGTGGCATGGGTACCATTGGAATGGCCTTGTTTCAGTCCCTAAATGTCCCGGGTACACCGAAGCACCCGGCGGATAAACCTGTGAACGTGCTCGTTTATGGCGGCAGCACCGCGACCGGCACTCTGGCTATACAGCTGCTCAAACTGTGAGTTATCTCTGGCTTATCTCCACTTCAATCATCTCATCTCTCCTTGTCCATGTTCAGACGCTAACAAAGTCCTGTTCGTGCTGCAAGCTCGGGGCTGAACGTTATTGCAACTTGCTCGCCTCACAACTTCGACCTCGTGCGCTCCTACGGGGCTGATGCACTTTTTGATTACAGAGCGCCATTGTGTACCGACGATATCCGCAGTTACACGCGGAACTCGCTGGGCTTTGTGCTGGATTGCATCTCGGAGCCGGAGACCATGCAGTTTTGCTATGCCTGCATCGGCAGAGCAGGGGGGAAGTACACTGCGCTGGAGCCGTATCCCGAGTTCCTCCACACTCGGCCAAACACCGTCGTGCCAGACTGGGTTCTCGGACCGACAGTGCTCGGGAAGAAGATCGGTTGGCCGGAGCCGTTCGCTCGAGAGCCCAGCGAGGAACAGCGAGCATTCGGCATCGAATGGTTCGCTACAGCGCAAGAGCTACTTGACAGTGGGAAGCTGAAGCCGCATCCGCTGCGACTGGTGGCCGGCGGTCTCGGCAGCGTCCTCTACGGCTTGGAACAGCTCCGGCTGAAAAAGGTCTCTGGCGAAAAGCTCGTCTGCCGTATCCAGGCTTCGAGCCACGAGAATATGGATCGGATATTGGCGGAGGAATCGACGCCATCGGGGGAGAAGAGGTATCTTGTGAGCTATACGGGGCCTGAGGCGGGCAGCAGCAAATGGGTTGAGCTCGACAAGCTTCAGGAGAAGCCACAAGTTCTGCACGACTGGTATAAGGAGAAATGGTGGACCACTTGAGAGTGTAGCTAGTTACACACTGCTAGAGTAGCATGGCGCCATGTTGGTAACATGAACGTACCATCCACAAGAGAGAAGCAAAGCACCGCAACTACGACTTTGCAAATTTGAATGTGGATAATAATGGAGCTACATCAAGCCAATGCGTTCATCAACGCAATTCATCGTATCCAACACTGAAGAGTAGAGCGGCGGCCGGACAGGGAGACAAAACACGCCAACTGTAAACACCCTAGTCTGCCGCCCTGGCTCAAGTCTGACCGGCTCACGTCGACATTTCGTCCGGCATTCTTTTGGTGGGACCGGCGATTTTCTAGGAGCCTGCAGTTTGCCGTGCATCCGGTTGACGGCCGGCTGACGGCCGGTTGACGGAGCCAGACATCGCGGCGGAGTGGCGGGTCATGTTGCTGCCTCCACGAGTGACTTTTCGGAGACTCCCTTGCGGCTCAACTCATACTCTGAATACCTTCTCGACTGGTAATGGTGGCTTAATGCGACCTGCCAGGACCCCTTCTTTATCCCAGTTCAGACTATCAAATTCGGTGCAAAAGTCTTCTCCCGCCTCCGGCACCCCCTACACACCGCCGACGCCCTTTGCGTTCAGCTACTTCAGATGAGACTAAGGCAAAATGAACCCATCGCCGTCGTCGGCATGGGATGTCGGTTCCCAGGCGGTTCAAACAGTCCATCAAAGTTATGGGACCTCTTCAAGTCACCCTCCGATGTGTCAGAGACGATTCGACCAAACCGCTTCAACGCAGATCGGTTTTATCACGCCGATGGATCGCATCACGGAACCAGCAATGTTCGAAGGTCATACTTTATCGACTCCGACATTGATCGGTTCGATGCCAGGTTCTTCTCGATCCCTCCCGGCGAAGCCGAAGCCATAGATCCGCAACAGCGGCTGCTCCTTGAGGTCGTGTATGAAGCTCTCGAGAGCTCGGGCATGACGATGGAAGAGCTTTCTAATTCTGATACGTCCGTGTACGTCGGTTTAATGTGCCAGGACTTCTTTGCCATACAAGCCCAAGACGTCAATTCTCTTCCCACCTATACGGCCACTGGTGTTGCAGCGAGCAACGCCTCCAGCCGCGTGTCTTATTTCTTCAATTGGCATGGACCATCGATGACTATTGACACTGCCTGCTCCTCTAGCATGGTTGGTGTTTATGAGGCAGTTCAGTCCCTGCGCAATGGTACGTCGCGCGTCTCAGTAGCGTGCGGCACGAATTTGCTCATCTCACCTCTGCCGTACATCATGGAGAGCAACCTCGGCATGCTCTCGCCAGATGGGCAGGGCCGCATGTGGGATGCAAAGGCAAATGGCTACGCTAGAGGCGAAGGTGTCGCCTCGCTCGTGCTTAAGACCCTTAGCTCTGCTATGACTGACGGAGATAACATCTCGTTCATCATCCGGGAGATGGGTGTCAACCACGACGGCAAAACCAAAGGTTTGACTATGCCCAGTGCCTCAGCACAGGCATCCCTCATACGCTCCACTTACCACAAGGCCGGGCTTGATCCGACGACCAAGCCTGGACGATGCCAGTTCTTCGAAGCGCATGGTACCGGCACGCCAGCGGGAGATCCGCAGGAGGCCGAGGCGCTCAGCAGGGCATTCTTTCCCGGCGGGTCCCAAGACGAGAATGACAAACTCCTCGTTGGGTCAGCAAAGACAGTAATAGGACACACGGAAGGAACTGCAGGCATCGCTGGTTTGATGAGGGCGGGCCTCGCGCTCCAGAATGCGGTAATACCGCCAAACCTGTTGTTCAGTAGCTTGAACCCAGCACTTGAGCCCTTCACCAAGAGCCTGAGGATCCCCCTGACGAGTGAGCCTTGGCCGCAATTGGAAGATGCCAGCCCTCGCAGAGCGAGTGTGAACAGCTTTGGTTTCGGCGGCGTAAACGCACATGCAATCCTGGAGAGCTATACAGCAGCATCCGCGCGGAGCTCAGACGAGGTCGATGATCTTGCGGGCAAAGAATTATGTCCAATCCCAGCAGTCTTCTCGGCTGCATCAGAGAAATCCCTACTCGCTATGCTGAGGTCTGTTGTTGAGTATCTCGATAACGAGGCGGACGTGGATGTGTATCAGCTCGTGTACTCACTCAACACGAAGCGTACAAACCTTTCATCGAGGCTAGCCATATCGGCACCATCAATGGGTCAGCTGAGAAGCGCCATTGATCAAACACTCGAAGCCGCAGCCAAGGGTGCAGCCATTTCGACGACAGCCTTGTCCGCAGCGCCGGTCGTGCTGGGCGTCTTCACAGGGCAAGGGGCTCAGTGGGCGACCATGGCCACCCAGCTTTTCAAAACAAACTCGCTGGCGGCACACATACTTGATGGCCTTGAAGAATCTCTACGGTCACTGCCAGAGGCTCATAGACCACAGTGGAATCTGGTGGATGAGCTGTCGGCCGACAGCACGCGCAGCCGCGTCGGTGAAGCCGCCATTTCGCAGCCACTGTGCACAGCGGTGCAAATAGTTCTAGTCGATCTTCTGAGAGCTGCCGGCATCAAGTTCAAGGCCATTGTCGGACATTCGTCTGGCGAAATTGCCGCGGCTTACGCCGCGGGCTACCTATCGTCTCACGATGCGATGCGGATTGCCTACTACCGAGGCTACTTTGCCTTGCTGGCTGCCAGTACGTCAGGAGAGCGAGGGAGCATGATAGCCGTGGATACCACCTATGAAGATGCAAAAGATCTTTGCGAGCTTGATGCGTTTGTGGGCAGGCTGTGGGTGGCGGCTCATAACTCGCCAACGTCAGTGACGCTGTCAGGCGACGCAGACGCGGTACAGCATGCTCGCGGCATATTCGAGGAAGAGGGCAAATTCGCGAGAATATTGAGGGTGGACACGGCCTACCACTCCCAGCACATGCTGCGATGCGTCCCGCAATACCTGGAGGCCTTGCACGAGTGCAACATCCAGCCTCTGCAGCCGCAGGAAGATGCGCCGATCTGGTACTCGAGCGTCCACGGAAAACCTACGGAAACACAGTTTGTGGCGAATTTGACTGCGAAATACTGGGTCGACAACATGGTGCAGCCTGTCCACTTCTACGCTGCCCTTCAGAGCCTTCTCGAGACAGAGAAAATAAACTTGGCATTAGAGGTCGGGCCTCACCCGGCGCTGCAGAAGCCAGTGACAGGCATCATCCAGAAACTAGTGGGTCAAAGCTGCCCGTATTCCGGAACTTTGAAGCGTGGGAAAGGCGATTTGGAAGCCTTATCCGATGCACTAGGCAGCGCATGGTCTCTGTTCGGCCGTGCTGCTGTCGACCTCGGCAAGTTCTTGCAAGAGAGCCGAAAAGACCACAGGCCTCCTTGCGTCTTGTTTGACCTACCTTCATATCCTTGGGATCATGATAGAGTGCTATGGGCCGAGTCTCGAGTCAGCAAGTGGTCGAGGATGCAGGAGGGAGCATTCCATTATCTTCTGGGAACGCGAACTGCGGATAGTGTGGCCGAGCACTGGCAATGGAAGAACGTCCTCAGAGCAGACGAGATCGATTGGCTCTCTGGCCATTCGTTGCAGGGTCAGGTTGTGTTCCCAGGGACCGGATACATTGCGCTGGCCATGGAAGCGGCCATGCAAATCGCCGAGAGCTTGAACCAACCGGTCGAGGCAATCGACTTGCTCAACCTGGACATTCGAAAAGCAATCGCCATTGGCACGTCTACCGACACGGAACTGCTCGTCTCCATGAGCAACGTCTCCTTGACTCTGGATGCTGGGTACGTGGTGGCCAACTTTGCCGCCCACTCGACAGTGAGCAAGGAGCCTGGTCAACTCGTACAAAACTGCAGCGGACATGTTCGCATCGCATTGGGTGATCCCAGATCCGACAGGTTCCCACTCCGGGCCCCAACCCCTACCGGTACGACTTCAGTCGATGTCGAACGGTTCTATCAGGTTCTGCGCGACGAATTTGGTTACGGCTACGAGGGACCTTTTCGAGGGCTTACGCAGATCCAACGAAAAATGGGATATGCGACCGCATCCATCCAGTGCCATCCATTCGAGAGCAAAAATACTCACCTTCTTTTCCATCCCGGCATGCTGGACAGCGCACTGCAAGGCCTCAACGCAGCCTACAGCGCGCCGGGAGATGGCCGCCTTTGGTCCATCGTGGCACCGACTTCATGCGACCGAGTCACTTTGGTTCCTTCCCTTTGCGGTGTCAACATTCCGGAGCAGGTGCAAATTGACTGCATTATCACGGACAGCCGCGCAGGGTCTATTTCCGGCGACGTGGACGTCTACACGACTGGCTATGCGCAAAAGCTCATTGAGATTGAGGGCATGAGGTTCTCTCCGTTTGCTGCCGCGACCTCCAAGGACGATAGACTCTTGTTTCAAGAAGCAGTGTTGGCTGTTGATAAGCCAGATGCCGACATTGTTTTCGACAATCGGAGATCGACCCCCGAGGAGCAGCAGAGGGGCTTGGACGCCGAACGGGCTGCTTTTTTCTATCTCAAAGAGATTCATCTCTCAATTGAGCCCGAGGAGCGGGTCAAACTGCCTTGGTACCGCCAGGCCCTCATCAAAAGCGCGGAAGAGGTGTACCGCAGGGTCAAGTCTGGAGAGCATCCTTTCATTTTGCAAGATTGGGTTAATGACAACCAAGACGTGATTGTGCGCTTGACAGAGAAGTACGCGCTCGCCCACACTTCCACTCCGGGACAAGTGAACGAATCTAACCTCTACTTCTAACCACAGATACGGGAACGATGCCGAGTTCCAACTGGCCAGGGCGGTCGGTGAACATATACTGCTACCGTCTGTGCTGTGTGGCGAGGAAAGCATCCTCGAGTACATGACGAAGGACGAGTACCTGGACAAATATTACATGCATGGGGTGGGCTTCAACCTCTTGAATGACCTTGTTGCCGGTGCCATGGACCAGATCTGCACAAAGTTTCCTCACACCAACATTCTCGAAATCGGTGCCGGCACAGGCGGTGCTACCAAGGCCATCCTGGATAAAGTCAACAACAACTTTGCCTCATTCACTTACACTGACGTCTCCAGTGGATTTTTCGAACGAGCGGCAAGCGTCAAGTTCAAGTCGTATTCTCACA
This sequence comes from Albophoma yamanashiensis, assembly GCA_001600555.1. Lineage (NCBI taxonomy): Eukaryota > Fungi > Ascomycota > Sordariomycetes > Hypocreales > Ophiocordycipitaceae > Albophoma > Albophoma yamanashiensis. The sequence continues at coordinate 1,451,438 of BCKH01000005.1, read as the reverse complement.
GCATGGTGTTTAAGACTCTCAACATCGAAGAGGACGTGACAGCACAGGGGTTCAAAGAGCATTCATACGACATTGTGGTTGCCTCAAATGTGCTTCACGCGACAAAGTCGCTCCAGACAACTTTGAACAACGCCAGACGTCTTTTGAAGCCTGGCGGCTATCTCGTCCTTATTGAGGTCATCCGCACCGACGTGACGCGCCACGGTTTAGTCATGGGCGGTTTGCCAGGGTGGTGGATCGGCGAGCAGGATGGCCGCCATGGTGGCCCAAGCATCACCATTGAACAATGGGACAACATTCTCCGACAAACTGGATTCGCCGGCATCGAGACCAATTCTCCTATGCCGGATCCTGTGGTGGTGCCCGGGTCGGTGATTGTTGCCCGTGCTCGAGATGAGCAGTTCGATCTCTTGCGGACGCCTCTGGAATGCACAGCGTCTCCAAAGCATGGCACGGCAATGATCATCGGCGGGGAGACGCATCGTACTATGGAATTGGCCACAAAGCTTATTTCTAGTTTGACGCCTTTCTTTCAACGCTTAATCCGAGTTGACGGCATCGACGACATCCCAGATACACCGGATTCAGCAGACAAATATCACGTCATCAGCTTGACCGAGAGTGACTCTGACCTATTCAGGTCAATGAATGAGCATCGATGGCAGAAGCTGCAGCGACTTGTTGGATCTTCAAGCAGCATCCTCTGGTTGCTCCAGGACAGCCGGAACGAAAATCCGTATGGAGGAATTACATTGGGTCTCTTTAGGACACTCTTCTATGAGGTGCCGGGAACACTGCTACAGACGCTCGAGATGTGCGACGAGATAACAGATCTTACGTCCAACGTTAGCATGGTTGCGGAGCTTGCGTTGCAGCTTCGACAGATGAGCCTGATGGGCAGAACGGGTTCCCTCGACAAGGTTCTTTGGGGATTTGAACCAGAGCTGATCTGGAGAGACTCGAAGATCTACACAACACGAGTTCGCCCGCATCCCGAGCAAAATGCCAGGTATAACTCTAACAAAAGAGCAATAACCTCCCTGCAAAAATTGGACTCGGCCAAGGTTACGTTGGTCCGAAACAACGAGACTTACGTGCTGCGGCAAACGACGCCGAGGTCAGCTTCTACAACGGTCGAGTCAGTGGATCCGAGCGAGCTGATAAACATTCGAGTCTCCTGCTCGCTTCTGAGCTCTCTCAAGATTCCAGTTGGATATGTCTTCCCCGCCCTGGGAAGCAATGTCCAGACTGGTGAGAAGGTTCTTTGCTTTGCCGACAGCAATTCGTCTATGGTCACAGTGCACCCGTCGTGGTCAATCACTTTGGGCCAAAATAGCTCTGAGATTGTCGATGAGCAGTACTTGTCGTTTGCTGTAGCAGAGCTCATGGCTCAGCAGATTGTCTCGATTGCGCCAGCCGCAGGGACGGTGCTCATACACGAACCAGACCCAGTGGCCGCCTCGCTCCTGGCTAAGAGGTTCTCCGACCTAAGCAGAGCCATTGCCTTTACAACTTCAAGGCCCGAGCTGAGGGGCCGCCGACACTGGACTTACATTCACCAACAAAGCTCGAAACGCATCATCGATTCCGCAATCCCGCAAGACGTTAGCCTCTATGTCGACGGAGCTGAACCCGTGGATCGGCCGGCTTATGTCCAAGCCCTCGGGTCACGTATCGCGAATTCGTTGTCATTGACATGCCACAAAGTGGCACTCGAGGATTTGATAAGTCAAGAAGCTTCGGTCCTGCCCATCCATGCGCCAGGCTCCATTGCGAACTTGTTGCAGAAAGTCGCCGGCTTTGCTTCGGCGATGCGCAATGCCGTTCCCGACGGCGCGCCACTGAAAATACTCACTCTAAAAGAGCTCGTGTCGCTCAGTTCAAGCCCCAGGCCCAGCTCTCTCATCAACTGGCATCTTGAAACTCCAGTTCCTGTATCTGTCCAGCCGGTTCTGGCACGCGAGGACCTGTTTCGGCAGGACAGGACGTACTGGCTGGCAGGATTGTCGGGGGATCTTGGGAGATCTTTAGCCGACTTCATGACCGCTCATGGCGCAAAGCATGTTGTGCTCTCTAGCAGATCGCCGAAGGTGGACGAGACTTGGGTACAGGGCCACCGAGAGCGAGGAACATGCGTAAGATACTTGTCCTGGTAAGAGTGCATCAACCCCGACCCAGTGGGCTCGATTACTGATGTAATCACAGTGACCTCATGGACTTTGACTCAGTACGTCGAACGCACGATGAGATTGTCAAGTCCATGCCTGTTCTCGGAGGCGTTGCAAACGGCGCCATGGTCCTGCGAGACACGTCATTCATGAAGCTCAGTTTCGATGACTTCGATGCTGTTCTGCGTAGCAAAGTGCAAAGTTCGGTCAACCTAGACACGGTCTTTTCTAGAGATTCCGTCCACCCCTTAGACTGGTTCATTGGCTTCAGCTCCATAGTTGGCATCACGGGTAACCCCGGCCAGGCAGCTTACTCGGCCGGCAACTGCTTCATCAAGGCTCTTGTTAACCAACGACGTTCCCGCGGCCTCGCAGGCTCTTCCATCGACATAAGCAGGGTCATAGGTGTGGGATATATTGAGAGAGAGAGATCAGGGAGGCTCACAAAGGAGCACCAGGAGCGACTCTCAACCCGTTCCGGGGCTCTGCCCATGAGCGAAGACGACTTGCACCAGTTGTTCGCAGAGGCAATCGTCTCCGGAAGGCCGGACTCCGGTCTAAACGCGGAGCTCATCAGTGGTTTGGCGCCCATCACTATTGAGCAAGCCAAGGACGCTTTCTGGGCAATAAATCCCAGATTTGGCTTGTTGGTCAGACAGGAGATGGTCGCGGAACCAACTGACAGCGACAATTCCGTCTCCAAAATTCCATTGAGACAACTACTGAAAGCAGCAACTACGACTGATGCTGTCAAGGCCATATTACAAGGTTAGTATTACAAACACTCTCCCTGACTCCTTTCATTTAATTTCTCCATCCATGCTTGAAATTCTAACTTGTTCTCTCAAGACGCTCTCACTTCCAAGCTTCGGTCGTCAATGTTTCTTCTCGAATCCGACAACATATCTGAGAGTACTCCACTTGTGGACATGGGCGTAGACAGCCTGGTCGGCGTCGAGTTGCGAGCTTGGTTTCTCAAGGAACTTGGAGCTGATGTGCCTGTCATGAAGATTCTGGGTGGCATATCCATCGCTGAGCTGGTTGAACATATTTTTACGCAGGAACTGCTGCAAAGCCTCCAGGGTCAGCCAGGAGAAAAGCGGTGAGAACGAAATTGGGGCGCCGGTGCCAGGTGAAAGGTAGGTATACGATTGTTAGCAATACAGCTCAGGTATACGCTAAAATTCTCTATTCAATTCCAGCGGCTTGGTGTGTATTCACCTCCTGATCTAAGCATTTCGTGGCCCAATTCGGCTGTATGGCATGCTTCCATGAGGCTGTTTTCTCTATCGTTCATCAGTTCGGCTAGGGCCTGAAAGCTGCCTGTAGACGGCGCAGCATGAAATCGGCGCTCGGTATGTGGAGATGACCCTTGCTTTATATCCTTGCAATTGGATACCAACATGTGTATCAGCTTACGGAGCTGATGCATCATGCGGAAGACGATGTGAACAATCACACAGCTATTTAAAGACTGCTGCGACGCCAAGCTAAAGGATCCGAGGCTAAGCGGTTTGACGTGCTTCGATGGGCTATTGACGGCTCCAACAACCTTGTCTAGCATATGCAAGATGAGGGAGTAGTGTATCAGCACTTGCAATACGTCAACAACACCAGCGTCGAGCTTTGTGAGCTCAGCTCGCACAGGTCCTTCCCCGTTAGGCACCCCAGGATTCATCGGTGCGACTGGGGCGCTCGAGCTAACTGTCCGTCCAAAACCGCCCAGGTTCGCCTGAAGGAGTTCCAAGAAGGTTTTGGTAATCATAAGTCCCTCTTCAGCGACGTCTTCCACGACGTCCTGACTCAGCTTGGACAACAGTTGGTGAATCTGTTGCTGGAGTTGGAGTCGAAATAACCCGTCTGCGATAGAGTCCGTGTTATTCAGCGTCCCCGGTCGGCGGGCACTGTTTGGCCTCGTGCAAGGATAGAAAAGCTCTTCATTCCCCAATGGAGCTTGCAAAAGGCCTTGAGAAAGCGGCGTATCGAAGATGGTCTCAATGGGTTCTTGCTCGGCAATGCACCATCCAACATCAACCGGTAGCAGTTCTGCGATTGCACTTGTCAATTGTAGCTTTGGTTGAGACGAGGTTCAAATTACCTTCGGGTGATATCATTAGGTCCATCATATCTGGAGACACGCTGGTGCTCTCTGGAGGAGTTGGATGATCTTGGCCAGGACCAAATGCCGCCACGATTGCATCTTCAGACATTGACTCTAGTTGATTCAAAACCTCCCCTGGAGATTCGACTCTTTTTCTGTCTCCAGTGACCTCGCTGGCACATCCATGCTGGGAGTGACGTCGTGCTTTTCGCCCTCTAGGCCGCCCCATGCGCGAAGGTGGTTGATAGACGCAGTCGATATCGAGCCTCTCACATCTTTGGCAACGACCATCGCCTCTGTCGGATCTGACACATCGGTTTTTGAGGTCGTGACACCGGTCGCAGGATGCGCGAGGCTTACCATCTCGACCTGATGATTCCTGAGGATTCATGAGACACATCGAGTCTTAGGCTACCGACCTTGAGAGAAGATAAAAGACGCTATGGAGCAGAAGGATGTCAACTCTTATATGTCAGCGGCTCATCGAGCTGATACGGGGGCTTTACTTTTACCTCCATCTTCGGCGCGACCTATCTTCGGAAGAAGCCAGGGCTCTGAGGCTGAGTCCATACTACGTAGAGAGCGCATGTATACCCAAGTGGCCCAATTGCCTGCGATATGCATACCTCCAGGCCAGTCGAGGAAATGATTCGCGCGATAAATGGGTATCGAGAACACGATGCAACGCTGCACGTCCACATTTGAAGCCAGGCAACCTTAAAAACACCTCTTTCCCTTACGTATCGATTGCTCCCCCCAACGTATCTCGACCCACCCTACGGAGTAGCGGCCCGCCCCTTTGTCCCGCGACCAAGCCCTTCACAGCCAGTCGGCTTTGCTAAGTCAGGGGCGTCCGCCCGCCCGCTCAAAGATAGGTCCGCTAATCATGATGTTTGGTTGAGGCTGGCGGAAGGCGGCCGAGCATCTGCAGCGACCCCCACGGTGTCCTCCACATCACCCCGTCACGTAGATAGTATGTATGTGTCCCCCTTGTTGCGACCAAGCTGCGGGCACCTTCCAAGGAGACCGGCCGCCCAACGAGTTGATGGAAAAGTCGTGAGGCTCTAAATGCGGGAGGCTAGCTTTTGCGCATTAACACGTACTGTACTCCGTAGCTTGAAATCCATTGCATGGATTGCAGGGCTGTACGTTTCGGCTTGTTTGTAGCTTTAATGCCATGCTTGTACCTGCCAGACAAACTTATCGCATTCTACACCCGGAGAACCCCAAAACAGGCGGATTTACGGCCGTCGAAGAGCCGAAATGGTGAAAGCCCAGACGGCAAGAGCGTTGGCAGAAGGCGCCCGACGCTCGCCCCTTCCGAGCTCTGTTGGCTCGCGACAACACGTTCCCAGCCATTCGTCGCCCATATCTCAACCTCACAAACGGGCCCACCTATACGCATCAGGGTTCTTTGGCCCAAGACCTAGCCGAGAGGCATTAAATCAACCGATATTAACGAACAGCAGCCGTATTGGCAACGGTGTAGGAGGCAGAGTTCGAAACCCAGTCTTTTCGATCTAATCAATCCCCAGTGGGTCCAGCACTGTCGGCCGATGCGCTCCAACTACGCCCGGCGCGTTTGGTAGCCCAGCGAAATATCATCGAGGGCTTCTCGATGGTAAGTAAGGGCGTAGCGAGAGCGAACAAGGCATGCCGTCCACGCTGCAGGCTTCGTCGTTCGCTCGAAATCAAATACCAACCGAATTGCCTGAACTTTGCCAAGTTCGGCTTCGATTATGAGCGTTCAGCTTTCCTACAGGGCTTCATTCGTGTTAATGCATCGGGTGAATGATCTCTGCTTAAGATATCTCCCTGGTCAATGTCAAGACTCCAAGTTGGCGGTTGTCATAGCCCCATGCCTTGTTCGGATCCCACACGTTCTCTAAGAGGAAGCGAATTATCTCGGTATTGTCGTAAGACGCTTCAATGCTCAGGGCATTACCCAAAAACCTTTCTGTGATGCCCATTAAGATCAAACCCGTTCTTGACAGCCACCTTCCACACCTCAAGGGCATGTGCACAGCAATCCGATGGGAAAATTATCATTCATCTAGTCAGAGTAAAGATCTAACCCTTTGCTAAGGGCTCAGTCGAGTATCTCGACCTGCCCTATTTCCCTAGCACAATCAGCAATGCCTGCAAGTAGACTTTGTTGCTTCGATGGGTCTTCTGAATCGTAGAGGTTCTTGACGCCTTCAAGATCAGCATGACCGATCTCAGCAGCACGCGCCCTCCAGCACACGAAGACATAAGAGATGCTGAGGACTCGGTTGCTAAGTTCGCGTGATGGTGTTGGCGTGCTGGGAAGTAGGATTTCGTAGGAGCACGTCGTGGGAATGTTGCAAAACAGAGATAATTTCATCAAGTTCTCAGATGCTCCCGTCATCCTTTAGATCTTAATGTCCGCACCGTGCGTCAGACTTGAAGTAATGCCAGCGTTGGTGTTGGCCCAAGCCCCCGTTTGCCTGACCTACGTATGAACCAATCCCACGAGCAGCGCTCAACACCCATATCGCAGGTTTACGCCCATGAATCATCGATAACGCTTGTTTCTGGTATTTGGCACTACCCAGGGCATGCCTAAGATTGTCGCGAAGTTCGATATATGCACGAGAACCAGTATCGACGGGGATTTTCGACCTTTGTGGAGTCCAGTCGGACCGTGTGAAATTGTACAATGGTTCCTGGCTGACGTGGCCCCGGGGTATAGCGGCCTACCGGGTGGGTTTCCTCTCTTGCTATCCGTTGACCGAAGTCTCTTTCAAGGTGGCCTTCGGACTAGCGGTCAGCATCTCCCGATACAAGGGCAACTAAAGGACTTTGAGGATTTTCCACGCAAATTTCCAGGCCAACCGTATGGCTAGGCCAGGAAATGGTCGACAACCCCGAGAAACGGATTCACCATTGGACCGAGCCCCAGCTGGCAGAGCTTCACAGAGCTGACAAGCTTCAATGTTCATGGCTTCTGGTGTGCCGTTGACTCGGCCATCTGCCCTCCCAGAAAATATTGGGCCTCATTCTCGGTCATGTTAGATATCGGGAAGCCGATTGGCACAGGTGCTCCAATGTAAATTTGGAAGCCGTGATCATATAGTTGTAGCACATTGGCAAGTGTTTTGAGTCGTTCTATGAGTCTACGTGTTCGGAACCTTTTTGTTGCTCTTGCGTTTGTGCTTGACACCGCCCTCGGACGTGGCGCCACCCTTGTGACCCTGCTGTTTCGATTTTTCCTTGCCCTTCTTGATGGCATCAACAAGCCCCTCAACCTCTTTCACCATTTCTTTCTCCTCTTGGACCTTTTTTGCTTTGTCGTGCTCGGCTCTTTTGGCCGCCCTCTGCTTAGCCTGTTCCTTTTCGACTCGTTCAATCAGCGAATCGCTCTCCTCCCACAGGCTTTTGGCAACGTCTTCGTGGTGAACCTCTGCGCGGGCGAAGTCGACTTCCATGCACTCCTTGATGAGTTTGCCACCAGCGCCTCGGCCCAGGTCCAGTTCCATCGCGGCATATAGTATGGACTGTGCCGCTTGAAAGGGAGACTTGAGGAGGAACCACGGTACGGCGTAGCCGGCAAGGTAGAGAGCCAGGCCGGACAACGAGCCGCGGGTCAGCCAGCGACGAGTCCCTGGGGTTCGGCTGAGTCCGGGATCCACAAATATAACCCGGGCGTTCATGGGAAGCTCGTCTGGCCGCTTGTAGGAATCCAAGTGCTTCTGGAAGGCTTGCCCAAAAACGTTGAGGGCCAGTTTACTCCGGGCGTATGCTGTGCCTGGCGACCAGTTGCTGTCCTTGACTGGCTCTTTCAGGGACGGGGAGCCTATGTATGAGGAGCAGGTAGCCATGATGATCCGAACGTCTCGATCAAAGGGCTGTGCCTTGATGGCCGGACTCAGGATCCCCAGCAAGTGGAAGTTGGCAAGGAAATTCACCATCCACGTTTGCTCAATGCCTTCTTCCGTTTCCTGCCTTTGGCCTCCAGGCGGCGTCAGAGTCGCGGCACAAAGCACAATCATGTCCAGCCTTCGTGGCGGGGCGTTGTCGATCCATTTCGTCGCAAACTTGCGGATGCTGTGCAAGCTGGAGAGGTCCACTTGTTCCGCGTATATCAGGTTGTTGCCCGTCTTGTCGCGAAGGTCTTGTATGTATTCGGCGAGGAAAGGGTCGGACGGCGGCGTTTGGGTGAGGAGGACGAGCTGGGCGCCGCGAGCCGCGAGCTCCTGGGCGGCCAGCGCCCCGATGCCGGACGTTCCGCCCGTGAAGAGGACAACCTTGCCGTGAAGGGGCCGCTCAGACGTGTTTGAGCGCCCAGATGTCCATCGCTTGAGCGAGTATAGCGCGGTCACAGCCAGGGTTGTGTAGAAGATGGCCCAGCGGTTGTCCTGCATCCAGTCGGGAGCGCCATTCTCGATGACGTGGAAAATGAACGGAATGGGCATGCTGCGCCGGGGATCGATCTATTCGGCAGCAGATTCGGACGTCGGGGAGGCTACTCGGGCGCAGGTTCGGCCATTGGTGACGTTGTCGCTGGGTTGAGCGAAGCTGCACAGTCGTGAAGCTGCCGCGCTGGACGTTTCGACGACGCCGTCAATGGCCCGCACGTGACGCTTCCACCAACGGCGCGGGAGCTTCTAGAACCGACTCCCTCCAGTCCACTTCATGATCAACGCGAACAGATCTGAACAGCGCGCAGTTGCCGAATCAGAAATTGCAATTAAGCGTACTCGGCGGCCTTCACTGCTTGCTCCTTGCCTAAACTTTCACCCGCCGTGCGGAAATCCTCTCTTCATCGTGGCATTCTAACACAAAAGTACATACCTTACACTCAGCCGACACTGTCCATTCTTCCCAACGCTTCCCCGTTGGACGTTGAATTAAGTTACTGGCCCTTGGCCTCCTTCAGCGTTTCCTTTCTCACCCAGATCTCTCCGATGGGATCGCCGTCCTCGGCAACACAAACCCAGTCACCAATGCCATATTCAGGCCCCGCGAGCCTGACACCGCGGCCGCCTCCGCCGATGATCAGGTTCCCCGGTCGATAACTCTCGTCCTCCTTAAGCCTGCGAATGACGCTCCCGTGGATGCGGGCGTTGTCCGGAATGTCGCGCACCTCACCACGCGGCAGCGGCCATCTGATGGGCTTCCACGATCCGTCTTTTTGCAGATCCATCCTACGGAATGGCAACCACTCCATGAAATTCCACCCCGTCACAGCGACGGTGCCCAGCCCTCCGCCGTATTGGAGCGAGTCGTGGATGCGAGAGGTGTGCGCTTTGTGCATCAGGTCGTGAAAGGTACAGGTACCCGCGGAGCCATTCTCGCCACGATCGTTGCTGTTGACGCCCGAGCTCATCGGCTCAACTTGCACGCCATTCGCCTCGTCCTGGACCAGGATGTCGGGATTTGGTGTTCGCTGCCGCAAGCCGCCGGATGCGCCGTTGCCATGATTGGCATCAACCTCGCTCAAGCATCCCATCTCGGCCACTTTTTCCATGTCAAACGTCAGCCCGGCCTTGATGGCTTCGCGAACCATCCACACCAGGGGAACGTGGCTCGCGCTCTTCCGGTCGTCGAGGGCTTCCCACCCACCCCCAATGTCTCCATGGCCACCTGCGAACCACACCTCGTCAACGTCCTTGCGACCGTCATCCCAGTCGGCGTCGGCGTCGGCATTTGAATGTACTTCGGACGCATTTGACATGGCATCCTCGTCATGCTGTTCGCACCGCTGACGAGACCTAGACCGTGGTCGATACGGCGCATAAGGTGAATTGCTGGTCGACGGCCGCCTCTGTCGGACATTCGCATCCTCGCCCGGAGAGAGGAAACTGCGTGGTCGGCTCTCCTTTCCAGTCGCCTCTTTGTCCGCAGTAGGCTGTTCCGAGGTCGATGAAGTACGCGGCCGATAAGGGGACGATGGTCTAGTCACCTCCATGCTACGCCGAAAAGGCTCCAGCATCTGCTCCATATGGGGATGGCGATGATGCTTGTGTTTCGGGCGTTGCTGATACATGAGATCCTGCCGGAATTTGGCGCGTCTCTCGTCAATGCTCACCGCATGACGAATGACTCTGGCACTGCTGCGCGCCGTGTACGGGAATTTGCTGCGCTGCATCCAAGCAGTCTCAAACCTAGGGACCGAGTTGACGGTGTCGAAGAGTCCGAGGAATCGAATTCTTCCCACCGGCCTAGAAAAGGTCTCGCGAAAGCCCTTCATGAAGTCGTGCATCTTGCGCGCCTTGTCATCTTCTTCGGGCTGCTCGCCTTCCTCTGAACTCTTGGTTTGCCGCCGGCTCTGCCATTGAGCGAAGGCTTTCCAAGCAAACTTCACCATCTCCTCGTTGCCGTGGGACAGCAGCCCTATGTGGTCCAGCATCTCAGCCAAGAATCGCGCAATGTAGGCTCCGCGGCTGAAACCGAACATGTAGATTTCATCGCCGGTGTTGTAGAAACGCATGAGGAAACGATAGCCTCCCACGACGTGCTGGTCAAACGACGAGCCAACGGCGGAGTCTTTTGCCTTCTGGTACCATGAGTTGATGCGCGCCCGAACGCCTGTATGGTCGAGGGATCCCGAAACGACATAGGTTCCGATTCCAGCTGTCATCTTAAGTCAGCTAGCGCGTCGCTTCAAGGCTTCCTGTATGGGTGCCTACGCTGGTAGTAGTGGTATTGGTCGTTTGCATTGCGATCCAGCATGCGAAAGATCTTGAGGATGTTGCTGTCGCTCTCATCGCCGTGAAACTTATTGCCGGTTCCGTCGAAGCAAAGAATTAGCTTGCGCGCCTCGCGGCCATGATCGCGCGAGGTGTTCATGACGGTGATGGGGCCCATCGCGCACGGCAGGTATCATACGCTGCCTCGTTTGTCCAGAGATTGCGATGCTGCTGGTGGATTGGGGAGCCTCCCAGCAATTGGGCTTTGCTTGCTGCCTCACAAGATATACTCTGGTTCTGGCAACGGTAAGATGCCGACGTACGGACCGCAGTATTGCATCGACATGCGGAGTACTCCGTACTGCGCCCAGTACCCTCGGCCCTGCTCCAACGCTGTGCAACCCCCCAGAGTGACACTCTTCACCATTACGTACATTTACGAATTGCGGTGCGTCAAATGCTTCGCTGTGATTCATGTGAGCTCCAACCGCGGCGAACCGCATCATGTCAATCACCCCAAAACAGGATGATGGCTTGGGAGCTGAATAGGAGTATCATTGCTGGGACACACGGCATCTCTCCCGAATGGGCCTGCACCGTGGACAGCCTCGCAGAGCAAACCGGGATTCTCGGCCCAATTGAGCCGGTCGCATTGCAGCGCAACCCTCAGGTAGGCAGTCAGGCAGAGAGGTACGGAGTACTGTGGAGGCGCCGTTATCAAGCCGTCCGTACTCCGTAGCAACGCGAGAAGCGTTATGGTACGCAGGTCTCACTTCGGGGACGGGTCGGGCTATGAAAGCGGGTCGCGAGTGTCGGGGGACAAAGATCCATGCTTCTTCCCGTTCTCAGCTCCGCCACATCACTTAACCCATCCTTGTCAATCATACCCATCGCCGTCACGACGTGGGAAAAAGCAAGCTCTGTGGCTATGTCGCTTAACAGCAATGGAAGCTCCGGGAAGCAGGCCACCACAAGACTTGACACCGAGAGAGTCTGACATGTTGAGCCTGTGCTGATTGTTGAAAATAGGCCGTCTGCTTCACCAAAATGTATGGTGTCGTGTGGGAAGAGCCAATTTTCATATTGCTCGTTTACGGCTTGGATAGTCGTTGGATTTAGCGAAGAGCCAAGCCCCAGACGTTGCCGGGGCAGTCCCCTTCCTGCCTTGTACTACCTATGGTTTCATAACTACCTACCTAGGTAGGTAAGGTAGGTACTACGGAGTACGTGCCTTGGGATACCTAAGGTAGCGACGGGAGGCTATCGTCCGTCACCCTTCGCGGCTAGCGACCCCAGCGGCCACATATCCTCTGCAGGTTCAAGCCGCAGGACCGTCACAGCCTTGACCTACATGCACTTACCATGACAATTCCAATTTTCCGTTTCCTGCAGTTCATACGGAGTACTTTGCTATCTCTTGATCTCGTCTCGCTTACCAAAGGCAATGACAACATAAGTTTGCCACTCTTCGCCAATATACTGTCAACTCCCAGTGTGGTCGATCCTAGGCTACTCCGTACGTCACGTTGCAACCCCGCTGCGAAGTTGAGCTCAACAGCATTGTTGAACGACGCCTGTACGGAGTACAGCAAGTCTGCATGCATCAGATTGGTCCAAGACATCAGTTGGCTGTGCTCTTCACTGTGAAGAGGCAGCGAGGCGAACCGAGCGTACCCTGTAGTAGTGTCCAGTTCAAGTACACGGCTAGGACAAAGTTCTCGCATGATTGAATGACAAGCGAGGGCTGGCTTAACACGACGTACTGTATGTACCAATCCCGTCAGCTCTCATAGCTTGCTATCCTTCCACACAGCCTTCCTCTTCTCGACGAAACTCGACACCCCTTCCCTCATGTTTTCCCCGCCATCCATCTTTCTATACATCCCCTCATCCACTCTCCTCGTGCTCGCCCTCGGGTTCTCCGCCTCCCAGCCTCCCAGTATCCCCTCGCGGGTCACGATAATCGAGTCTGGCGAGTTGGCCGCCACGGCAGCGGCCCACCGTAGCGCTTCGTCGAGGGCCTCGCGGGCCCCCTTGCCGACGACTTTATTCACCACGCCCCATTCCCGCATCGTCATCGCCGAGTGTGTACGCCCCAGGAGAGCCATCTCCGAGGCCCGCTGCCGGCCGACGATGCGCGTCAGCCGCGGAAGGGCGCCCGCTATGGCAACAACCCCGATCTTCACCTCGGGCAAGCCAAATGTCGCGTCCGCACTCGCAACGACCAAGTCCATGTTGAGTATCATCTCCATGGCGCCCCCGAGGCACAGTCCATTGACCGCAGCGATAATCGGCTTCTTCCCATGTCGGTTGCTCAGCCCACCGAACCCGCCCTCCGCCCAGCTCTCCGCGTCCCTGTCCTCACTGCTCGCCACTCCAGCGGCGTTCTTGTCGTTCCACTCTTGCAAGTCCGCGCCCGCTGAGAAAGCACGCCCATGACCCGTCAGCACGGCGCAGCGCAAGGATGGCTCGACGTCGAACCAAGCCCAGAGGCGTTGCAGCTGGGCATGCATGCCACGCGTCACAGCATTGAGCTGCTTGGGCCGGTTAAGGGTGACGAGCAGGACGTGCGGCGAAGGAAATGAGAGAATGGCTTCATGGACCACCGGAGGCAGCTTCGTAAACGCTGCTTTTTCGGGGATATGATTGAGCTGCCCAGGGCCCTTTCTCATGTTGCCGTACACCCAGTTGGATATCTACTCGTAGTCGAGATGGAGACGTGCCGCCGAAGTGAATGAAGCCAATGTCGACAATAGCATTCCACGCCTCGCAGCCGAGATAGTTACACGAGCATACAAGGACGCGTGTCTGAATTCAAAAGTCCAACAGCTTTGATAGTCGTTGCATGACTACTATAAGATACACTTGGCCGCGAAGATCGGGCTACTCTTAGTTGGTCGTCGGTGCGTCGGGGGCAAATGCGGGGAGCGCGGGGAGCCTCGGCACCGGCTGCCGGACCGCACCCGGCCCAGCCAGAAGCTACTCGCACAAAGCGAATGTTTCCGTTCATAAAGGGGCTACAGCCGTCACTGTACAAATTACAATCAATGGGGGATTCACGTAGTGAGAGCATATTCACAAGATTATCATTCAGATCCAGAGGGATGCGGTATGGCGTAGTGCTGCCATATATTATCGAAGTCTCATCGAAGGACATTCGGATCTCAGGGAGACTATTTCTCTTCTCCCGTTCCCGTTCCTCAGGTCAAGCTCGTGCGCCGACGCCGCCTCGAAAACTGCTTCATGCAACCGGAACACCAGGCCATCCCCTCGTGGTGCATCGCTGACAAGAAAAGCACTAAGTTACATGGTTATGTACAAGGTGGTCCGGAGCTGCCCACCTGCATGTAGATGCCGACTGCATGCTCCTCGCCGGTTCCCGCATCTCGGGAGTTGCGAATACAACCAATTTTCTCGCCACCTGTGACTACTCACCTTCATCTGCCATCAAACCTTTGAGGTCGAGGCATCGCGCTTCCAGCAGCATCGAGCAGCCGGGCTGGTATCACCACACCCCAGCGCACCGGTCCGCACGTACCGAAGCATACCGTTTCTCTTCCCTTCATTGTTCATTTTTTTCATTTTTCATTTTTCTTTTCGTCTTGGTCTGCTTACGCAGGGAGGCCGCGCTTCTCGCTCTCAGTGAAGAAGATGACCATGCGCCAGAGCTTCTTGACCAAATCCTCAGCCTCATCGTCCAGAGCCTACACGTTGTTAGCAATCTTGCACGTAAACAAGTCCAGTGATCAAACTTACACCCTCGAGCTCCTCCACCAAGGAGCCCGCACTGCCGTGCTTGCGCAGGTGCTCTTCCACCGTCTCCACCAGCATCTCTTCCTGCACGCCCAGGTACTCAACAATCTTCTTCTCCACGAACGGACGCAGCCGCTCGCGAACAATGCTCTCGTCCATGTAGTCCCATTTGACCTCCCACGCCCAGAGGCCATCCTTGTCTGAAGGAATCTCCTGTGCTAGGGCGCGCACCGCTTGCGTAATCTCCTCCTCCGTCATTCCCGCAGAGGCAGCGGCGTCCATTTGGATTGGTATGAGGGGTCGTCGCACCGATGGTTCGTTATCCTCATCGTCAAGAAGACCCTCAACTTCGGCAATGGTGCGGCGCTGCGGCATAGCACGAGACGCTTGGGCACCTCGGGCTGCCGCTCCCAAGGACAGCTTGAAGGGCGCGGGGGCGGGTGCAGCGGCGGCGGCGGCAGCAGCAGCAGCAGTAGCTTGCTGGCGGCGGTCCGCCTCGCGATCTTGCTGGTCAAGGAATGAGTCGGCCTGGCCTCGTGCACGCTCCTGCTGAGCCTTCTCGCGTCGGATCTCTGCATCTTCCTCGCGCCGATCCGCTTCATCGAGTGCCTCCTCTCGAGCCCGGTCGATGGCCCGCTGTCTGGCCCACGCGGCGTGGTCCCGGTAGTACGGGTGAGTCTTGCGCTTCGACTCGAGCTCGTCGTCCCAAGCCATCTCCTCGGCAAACTGGTCGTCTTTCCGGCGCTGTAGCTGTTCAGCCTCGCGATGCTCGCGATCCCTCTCGCGATCCAGAGCCAGCTGTCGCGTACGCTCCCGGTTCTTCCATTTGCGTTCAAGCTCGAGAAACTGCTTGTGATCCTCATCCGCCTGTTTTTGTTGAATCCTGGCGTAAAGCTCGCCATCGCTGGCATCCGTGTCATAGCCAGGGTCGTTAATGGCCATGGGTCGTGCTCCGCCATTGACAAAGGCCACGCCCTGGTCGGTTCCGTTCTGGCCTCGGGGCCCGTTGGGCGCCATTGTAGCGCGGGGCCCCTGTGGGATGCTGTTTGCTCCCGCGGTGGACGCTCCGTTTTGTCGCCTATGCCGCTCCTCAATCTCCTCCTCTCGCCGAAGCCGCTCCATATCGCGCTGGTTACTCCGCTCGCGAAATGACGCGATCTCCTTGGCCACGACCTCGCGCATCTCAGCTGGAATATCGGACAGTTCGTCCTCTTGAGCAATGGAAATGTTGACCACCTCTACATCTTGAGCATCACTTTTCGTGTTTGCCATGACCGTATCGTCTGCATCGGGACGAGTGCCAACAGGTGGATAGAAAAGTTCGCGCTGAACCTTCTTCAATGCCTGTCGAGCCGCCTCCAGCAGATGCTGATACTCGGGGTCCTCGCCTCGGCTCTCATCCAGCGACTGGTGGTACTTGTCGGTGGTCTCGTCGAAGGAGACGTGTAGCTTGGTCTTCTCAATACCCTCGAAGGAGTCGTCCTTGGGAGGTTCGGCAGCCACCAGCTGTCGTTTGACTGGCACCTCGAAGTCCTCCTCTCGCAGGAGCTTCATGGCGATGGAAACGGACTCATGGTCGTCAAACAACGCAAACCCAAGCTTTTGGTCGTGGCCAGGCCATACGCTGGTCGTCGACTCCCACTTTCGAAGCCGTCCAACGGCGCCGCAGATCTTCTGCACGCCCTCGTCGCCACAAAGCCCCTCCGGCAGCGAACAGACGGCCATGGTTCGAAGTCTTTCGTCCATGGTAGGTGCGACAAGCACCTGCTGCACCTCTCTGCCAGCACGATCTCTGCCGTAATCGCCGCCGCCGCCACGCTCCATACCCAGGCCGGCACGACCACCGCCAGCTGGCGACGACGAGTCGCCGCCTCGTCCGCTCGAGGCCGATGCGCCGGTGCCAAGTCGAATCACGGGCGCGTTGAAGTTGATGTTTGGCATATTTGCGGGAGGTTGGAAGTTCGGGGGGAGGCCGGAACGGCTGCCCTGCTGTGCGCCTGGGGGCTGCTGCACGCCGGGAGCCGCCATGCCTGGGGCAGAAGCCATTCCGGTAGAGGGTCCTTTGGAAGCGGAGTCAGTACTGCTGTACGAATCGACGTCACCGTCATAAGCTGAATTGTCACGAGGCTCAGTACCTAGGCCGGGGGGCGCTCCCATGCCTGGGGGGGGGTTTCCGTAACCGCCATAGCCAGGCGGCGCCGCGCCATACGGATGTCCTGTGGAAAGGAAGAAAAACAAAAGGTTAGACCGTCTGTAGCAGTGCGTCGGAGCGACCCAAACACATAGTTATGCTCACCTCCATATTGGTTGTAAGACATGGTGCCGTCGTCGAGCCGTCCAGCTTAGGCGTTGCTCGCAAGTCGCAACGAGGGATTCGGCACACCGTGACTTTGCCGCTCAAGAACAGCCCCAAGAAGCCGCTCGCGTCGACAAGCACGGTGTGTTCGCAAGGATTCGGGTTCGGCAAGGGCTGCAGCGACTTGGTAGGAGATGCGTGCGAGGGAAGATGCAGAATTTTTGCGCGCGCTGCTCTTGCTTGTGTTTTCTCGTGAGCTGCCAGCTGCCGCAACCTTGGTGGAGTGGTTTGCGGGCGGGTGTGTTTGCTGTGCCTCGTACCGCGCGACTTGGTCGCGCGAGTGGCTCGCCGCACGAAACAAGTACCAGTACCAGCGTGCAAACGGACATCCGCATCAACATTGCTCCGTCGGCTGGGCGCATCCGCACCTCGCGACTTTTTGCCCATCCTCGCCTTTCGAGATTCGACGTCCAGATCGACCATCGTCCAGCCCTTAATCACCCCATTGACAGTCACCACTGAGCCAATTGGCTCGCTGACGCCATTTTGGACTCAGCAGGATGTACGTGTCCTCATAATGTCCCCAAGGTAGAGGGGCGCGCCGTACTGACTCCCCTCGAGGTCTGCAGTAACTAGACGCGGCAGCTCCATGCTGTCGAGAGTTGTGACCTCAACCACACGCACGCCAGGCCTCCCGGGCCGTGCCTTCTCAACATCTCTGCCTATTCGATTAAATGCGTCAAGTCCAAGCGCCGATGCGTCAAAATCTCGCCCTCCTCGAACTCGGTCGAATCCCCTTGTCGGCAACTACGTCCCGACACAACCCCAGGTATCGTCCAAGGAAGACGGCCCGGCCCCAACAGCTCAGTCCAAACCATCTCGTCCGTCTACATCCGGCGCAGCGACCTCCCCAGACGCCAGCCTGTCTCCGCCGCCTCCGCCCCCTGCTTCAGCCGCGCCCTCTCCCTCCGAGACCGTCGATTCTAAGCCCGAACACCCCTACACGGCCGCCGACGCCTCCACCCCCCTCAACCTCGACATCGCCTCCATAATCGCCAACAAGTCTGCCGCGTATGGCCGCTCCCTCGGAATTGGAGATCCCCTGACCCGCCCCAAGATTCGCGCCAAGGCGGTCGCCGGCCGCACCGTCTTTGTCAAGGACCGCCTTACGCCTACCTCCGCGCCCACCCCCATGGTCGCCTTGCGCGTCCTTGACCGCATGTGCCGCGATCAGAAGATCCGCAACAAGTATCACTCGCAAAAGTTTCACGAGCGCAAGGGTCTGAAGAAGAAACGATTGCGTAGCCAGCGTTGGAGGGCCCGCTTCAAGACCGGCTTCAAGGCAGCCGTCAGCCGAGTATTGGAGCTGAAGAAGCAAGGATGGTGAGAGGCCGTGTATCATTAAACGTCATTAAATATCCATGTAAATGTACAACAATCAAGGCAGGTGCCAGGACTCCCGGCTCGGGCGCTGCAATAAACAGTGCCGCACTGCTGCACTGCTGCATCCCGGGGCGAAGCTTCTCAAGGACAACCACAGCCTATCGTTAGATTATCCCTCAACAATGAAGACATTGCATTGTCATGATTCGGCCTCATTCACTATCCTCAGCGTACAACCCCAACTCCCTCGTGGGGCTTGCCAGCGGACTGGCCTTGATTCTTGGCCTGGATCGAAACACAGCCTCCATGTCCTCATCCCTGCCCATCAGTTCCTCTGCCAGTATCGACGTCTCCTCGTTCAACGGTGGGAAATGGCCGCCTTCCCGACGCTGCGGCTGCGGCGCCAATACCTTGGACCTTCGTAGCGACCGTCGGCGCTCCAGCTGCGCTGTCTGCCGCGCCCGCTCGAAACCGGCCATGCTGCGCCGCGTGCGGCTAGTAAGGTCATCTTGCTCGTCTACTTCCTCGGCAGCGGGGGTAGGTTTAGGGTCAGTCAGCGGCGGGAGAGTGAGCGCGGTCTCGGGCTCGGGCTCATCACCATCCAGAAAGGGGCTGGTGCTCGCGTGTGCCATGGACAGGCGTGTGCGTTGGGCGAGGGAGAGCGTGTGTCGAATCTTTCCGCGCTTCGTCGGTGACAAGGGCTCGTCAGCCCTGGACGAGAGGACTCTATCAGGGTCTTGCTGAGTTGGCGACCCTAAATCTCCTTTATTCGCAATCAACAGCCCCGTAGGAGAGGCTCCCCTGCGTACTGGCGATCTCTGAGGCGAGGGGCTGGCTGGCGGGGACGAGTCCCAGAGACTCCTCCGGCTGGCCGGGTCCAATGTTTCCATGTCATGGTCGAGGAGCTGCGGAGAATTAGACGCCTTCCGGGGGCCCGTGGTTGCAGACGAGGAGTCGTTTGCGTGTGGGTGCCGTGAGGTTTCTGCCTGTGATAACCGCATCGTATCCGTTTGAACAGGAAGTGACCCAAGCACCACTACCTGTGGCTCCAGGTCCGTATCCATTTCGCTGATATCTGATCCTGCATCTTCGTCCTCTTGACGTGACCGTCTCTTATGTTGTGCCAGGAACCCAGTCAGATTGGCAGCCCGATTCCGAATTTGGGAAAGATCATTCTCAAGGCTGTCGACCAGATTGATGTACTCTTCCGTCGGCGGCCGTTCGTTTCGTCCAATACCCGTCATCTGCGTGTCCAGGTCGCCAATGCAAAGGTGTTGGTGTCCAACAAACTTAAGATCGATCCCTCTAAGAACCTTTTCTCCACACTGAGCCTTGCTCCTTGTTGGCGACGGTTCCACGGCATGATGCGTCATCTGGCCCCGAAAGGCACCCCATCGTGCCAACCTCTGCTTCTGCACCCTCACGCGGCTAGCAAGCTGCTCCAAGAGGCCCGCCCCATCATCCTCCAGCTCTGCCATCCGGCCCTGCTGGACCCGTCTCCAAACCCTGCCAAAGGGCATTCCAAAGAGATTATTTCCATTCTGGCCAAAATCGCCGAGCAGCGTGTGCATCCACTGCTCGTTACCGGGCCAATTGTTCCGCACCGTTCGCCGCGTTTCTTCCATCGCATTCTCGGACAGCGTTTCCGCAGCACCATCACTCTTTCGAGTGCAAAGGACAGCGTTTCGCCGCGCGATACCCCGATCCATGACTCTCAACTGGTCCGCAAGATCTTGGCACCGACTCCTTAGCACGTTCTTCCGCTCAATGATCCGGCGTAGCGACACCTTGTGGGCCAGCGCCAACGCACCCAGCTCTGCGATATCCCCTCCGTAGCCCCCGTTTTTGAGCGCAAGATTGGTGGCAAGAGCACGATTGCGGCCCGAGTCGGCGTGCTCGGCAACAGCCTTCTTCAGCACGGCGGTGGAGAGGCTGGCCAGTACCTCCTCGAGCCGCTCGCCTCTGCACTCGTCGAGCATCGTCTTGCGGATAACCGAGTCGCGACCCAGGACGCCGTTCTTTTTGGCACGCTCGAGCGCGCGCAAGAGGGCGGCACGCAAATTGAGCGACTGCATCTGCTCGAGGGCGGGGAAGAAGGGCTTGAGGTTCTGAGTCAAGAACGTTTAGTAACCCTCGCCCAGGTTCTTTATCGGCATCTGCAGAGTACGGTACCGACATTTTCTGTTTCTTCAGGTTCCCAGAGACTAAAAAGGCGGAACAGCGCCCATTCAACGCATTGAATACGTCGTTTTTGCCCCTGGACGCCGGACCCGGAAGTGGCAAACGTGTCCGGGGTGATGCCAGGCCAGTCGGGTAGAAGGTCGAGGTCCAAGAGGCGAAGATTCATCAGGAAGACCCCCAAAGATGCGCTGCCGCTGTTTCTATTGCTGCTGCCCACGGGATCAGGGCGAGGCTGGTGCTGCAATGGTCGCGATGAGCTGACGGTGACGCGGGCGGAGCGCGTCCGTGCATGCTGCACGACGGCCGCCATGTTGGCAAGTCAGGGCGCTCGTCTAGGGTGATGTTTAGGAGGTAAGATGCATCGCAGGGCATGCAGAGGAACGGCACCGCCCTGGACACGGCGTGTACGAGGTGTCGGGTGAAGTTTGCGGTCGAAGATGAGTGTGCAGGGGTGTTGGCGGTCGTCGATGATTCACTCATGCTCTCACACCCCGCAATGCATGCTACTGGTTCGACACGCTTAACGTCACGAGCCCTTTCACGGACCTCTGTAATATATCAATGGAAGCATTGAATGCTTCACTGACCTTTCCCAAAAGCTCTAGCATATAAAGACTTCATAACTTTTGTCCAGCATCACGCATCGCCGGCATTACAACGTTGCAGCACCTTCAATCTCAGCCCCGCCGTAACCATCAATACCTCTACTGCGGCATCCATGATCCTCACTGCTCTGCTTCAAACACCCAACCCCGGTTGCCTGGGCAGCTCGCCGTCAGGTCACGCCAGATGCCCTCCAGCTCGCCTGTGCTGCCCTTGGTATGCCCCCTCGTCTCTTCCGTCTCGTTGCCAATCTGCACCGGCCCGTACAGGAACCACGCGCTCAACGGCTGCGCAAGCGTCCCGGTACGGCCTTCGTCACCGTTGGCCGCCTCGCGAGACACACCGATATTGCCGCCCAGAAGGTACGCCATTGTATTGGTCCCCTCGTGCGGGTAGTCGAGCATCTTAAGCGGCACGCGCGCGTAGCCCACGGGTAGCCGGTCCAGCGGCGCTGGCGCGTAGCCGACGCCGTCGAGCTTCGTCTCGTGCTCAGTCGGCCTCTCATGCTTGGGGACGCGCAGCTCACCGTCCGCTCTCCAGTGCAAGAAGCCCGTGATCCAGCCCGAGATGGTGTACTCCCTTGGCCCAGAGCCGCACGTCACCGCGCGATCCGCGCGCACGATTTGCGTCCAGAAGGCGCGCACCTCGTCGCTCTCGGGCTCATCCCACGTCTGCACAAAGCGCTTGAAGATGGGCCGCAGGTTGTTTGCGTAGTCCTTTGCCTCGGGGCCGAACTCGCCCAGTCGGTCCAGCTTGTCCACGAGGCGAGTCCAGTCGCGCCGCTCGCCCAGCAGCTGCACCGACGGCAACCCGCAGATGATGCCGCCCGAGAACTCGAAGTACTGCTGCACGAGCCCCATCATGAGCACCGTCGCGGTAAGGTTGTCCGCTCGCGTCGTCGTGCTGAAGCCCGGCGCGATCCAGCCCAGCAGCCAGTCGGTCTTGACGCGCTTCTGGATCTCGCCGCCGAACGCCCCGATGACCTCGCGCCACGTGAAGCGGCGCACCTGGATTTCGCGCTTGTTTGCAAAGTCGACGAAGAGGTGCCGCAACTCCTCGCCGTGCTTGGCCATGTAGAAGTTGAGCTGCGCAAGCACCTCGAACCAGACCACGTCCGGTCGAAGCACCAGGTGCTGGTGCTGGGCCCAGGCATCCACGGCACCGCGCACAAGGCTGTCCGAAGACGCAAAGACGGTCCCGTTGCCGAGCACGCTGACGTCGTCAGGGGCGCCAAAGTCGGCGTACGACGACATGAGCACCTCGGGTGCCGGGTACGGGTTGCGCGGTGACACCTCTTCGGGGCAGCTGCTGCGGAAAAGCTCCTTGACCGACGAGACGGCACCGTCCGTCCCGTGGGGTAGGGGCTTGACGTCGTTGACGGAGACGACGATGCCGCCGGCCGCGAGGCCCGACGACAGGCCAAGAACGAGTAATGGCAGCAACATGTTAGGAAGGCCTTGTAGCAGGTGGTAAACTGGTTCCGTTTAGGGTCGAAGAGTAGGTCAACTGCGACGCTTGATCAGTGACAGCCCAGAAGACTCTAGTCGGCTTCACTCACCGATTGTTTCGCACCTGATGCCTCTTCAGCTTGGCTTGGATCCAAGAGCAAGACCACGTCGAAGAGTCGATCCGTTGACCCCTATATATAGGCGACCAGTTCCTGGCAAGAATAACCTTGTTGGCCTCATTCCTACCATGATTATCCGTTTCCAAGCGGGCATCGAACCATCGAGTGACGCGTCCAATCCATCATACGAGAAGCTGCAGACCAGCGTTGTATGAGTTAGTCACAAACTCCGGGCTGTCCACGTCCATTGTCAGTCTAGACAGTGGCAAACAAAGTCCAAGAACGGGCCAAGGCCCAAGAGGAGAGGAACCTTTGCAACCTGCAGCGAGCATTCCTTCAAAGCGAGGACGGCACGGATATCCACGGTCGATGCCGGTCTCTCCGGGCGACGAACGTGGAAAAGCAGACGCCAAGAATGCAGGATGCAGGGACGTTGCCTCGAGAGCGGCACGGATGCATCAATATCTGTCCGAGCCGTGACCCGGTATAGCACACGGGACGTGCCGCATGGGCATTCGGCATGCTTGTACGAGCGGCACGACCAATGACCGATTGTGTTACATTCGATGCGCTGCGAAAATTTTGATCAAGAAATAAGCTCATTTTCAATCATAATGCAACCGATTTACAGCTGCCCTGCTCCGGCTTGCATTAAAGCTTGAAGCCAGTCCCGAGCTTGGGGTATTGCCAAGCGCCGACCAATTAACTCCAGTCCATCCCGTGCGCCAATGCTCTGTGGCGTAACATCAATAAATGCAGGATAAAACCACAAGGAGGACACTCCCATCGCCGTCATAGCAAATTCATGTCTCGTAGACGCGGCGCGGCATGCCCGTCGATAGCTCGCGTCCAATCACATCTTAGCCCCCCACCACCGCTGGCTCCTCGACGAGGTGGCAGGCTGGCTGACTTGACCATCCAGTCAGTCGTCCGCCTGCACACGCTGGACACGCGTCACCAGCTGCTGGTAGATCTTTTCGCTGGGCTGTACGCCGCACACCTTGGCAACAACCTCCTCGGCGCTGTTCCCTGTCATGATCTTGGCCAGCTCCTTGGACTCCTCATCCCCCTCGACATCCTGGAAGCGGAAGCACATTTCGATGGCGTCGAGGAGGAACACGATGGGCTTGCCTTTCTCGGCCAGCTCGGCGGCAGGAGCAATGAAGCGCTCCTTGCGGGAGAGTTTGCGCAGGGGGGCCCGACCGACACGCTCGACGGCGTCTTCAAGATGGGGGTTACCGATGCGCTTGATGATCTTCTCGACGTACTCCCCTTGGCTCTTCTCGTCTATCTCATGCTTGGACACGATGAGGGTCTTGGTCTCCATCAGAGCGCCGCGGACCTCAGCCATGATGTCCTTATCCTGGAGCGCATCGTAGACGGTGCGCTTTCTCCGGTTGTATCCATGGTATGCCGCTGTGGCGTGGCCCGTGTTGACGGTAAAAAGCTTGCGCTCGATGAAGGGATGCAAGTTGTCGACCCAGTTGATGCCCTTGATGGGCGGGATGCCAACGTCCTCAAACGGCGTCTTCTCGACAACCCACTCGAAAAACTTCTCCAGGGTCACATCAAGGCCGGCGTTGGGGTCCTGGGCTGGCACAATTCTGTCGATAGCGGAGTTGGCGTAGCGGGCACGCTTATGGTGGGTGTCGAGACGGTCCGGCGACGTATTTCTGGGGTCCTTGATGTGCTGCGCCAGGGTGTCCGTGGCGCCAATGGCATTCTCGCAGGCAATGACATGCAACGGCGTGCCATTGTCGTCGCGGCGGTCAATGCCCTTTGCAATGACGGGGGCGATGAACTTGAGGATGTTGGGGCCTACGGAGCAAGTGACGACATCGGCACGGCGAATTGCCTCGACCAGGTCCTCCTCGTGCGTCTTGGAGTTGATGGCACGGTAGTTGGTGATCGTGTTTTCCGTGGTACCCTCGGAGCCCACCTCAATAACCTTGTACGAAGGCGTGGAGTTGATGCGGTCAATCAGAGAGTCGACCACATCGGCGAAGATGACGTCGTAGCCTGAGTTGTGCAGGAAACAAGCAACAAAGCCGCGGCCTACACAGCGGGCTTGTTAGACAGGATGCCTCGAAACTACTTCACGACAGCCCCGACATGAATTCGAGGGCAGCAAGAGAGAGGATGACGTACCGATGTTGCCGGCGCCAAAGTGGACGGCGGTTTTGCCCATACTGGAAACGGTGACGGGGTGTTGGTAGAGGCGGTATGGGGGTATGTCGCCGAATCCGGCAATACTCTTCGATGCAAAAGAGCCAACACAGAGATGGGGAGTGGCGGCCAGAGAAGACTGAAGTGCTTTGATTCGAGACAGGCAATGGAGAGTCGGAGGATG
This sequence comes from Albophoma yamanashiensis, assembly GCA_001600555.1. NCBI lineage: Eukaryota > Fungi > Ascomycota > Sordariomycetes > Hypocreales > Ophiocordycipitaceae > Albophoma > Albophoma yamanashiensis. The sequence goes on along the minus strand of BCKH01000005.1, from coordinate 1,426,383 downwards.
TTTAAACGGTGTTGATCGTAGCCAAGGACAGAAGGGGAGGGGGCCTGAAGTTTATATCAACCGAGTGCCCCCCAGGAAGAGAAGCAGCTCCAGAGGGGCGTGCGGGCAGGCGAGACGGTGGCCGCAGGGGGAGGCGGGGCCAGTGAGACTTGCGGAACGATGAGGTTGACGACTCACACTTGCTTCACACTGCGGCACGGCCAAGGCAGTGACGGGCAGGTATGACGTGCGCTTGGCTGGGAGGGCAGGAGGGGCAGGGGCTGGAGGGTGGGGCTAGCGCCTGCGCTGCCTGCGACGGTCCCTTCCCTTCCAGGCGCTACGGCACCGGCGAGGGAGCTACGGAGCAGCCCAAGGCGCTGAGCATGGATGGCATGATTGCAGCTCTCGGTCCGCATCGGCCGCGCCAGTTCCCTCGGCGAACAGCCCCACGATGGCTTTCTGTGCACAGAGAGGCGCGCCCGGCCTCGTCCCGGTTCAGCTGGCGCCTGCTCCTGTGCCGACTGGAATGCGACAGTCCGCAGCGTCGGGTCTCAGGGACTGCGAGCGACGCCGTTTCCAGGGGCGACAGCAGGCGACAACTGCAGGCGGGCTCCCGTGCTAGACACGCTAGCCGCCGCGCCTTCGCCGCCGCCGCCGCCTTCGCCCAAAGTTTGACCCCCAAGGCCGAAACGCAACACGTCTGCCCGCGGCCAATGACGCGGCGGCGATTGCTGCCCTGTGGCCTGACGGAGGTGAGAGGGAATAACTGGCCACGACGGAGCACAGCCAGCGGCCCACTACGACCAGCCCGCCATTGGGTGCCCGCCAAGCTCGGGGCGCCACGAAGCTCGCAGCCAGTCAGCGGCTCCCTCCAGGGCACATCGGGCGTCCGACCCACTGTGACCTCGCCGGCGGCCACCGAGCGCCCGCACCACAGCGGACGCCGAAGGTGCCTGCGCAGCACCCGGACCACATCATCAAGGAGGGGTCGCGGCGCCTGCAGCGGCCCTTTGTTTCATTCGCTTTTGCTCCCTACAGTACAGTACAGTACAGTACGAGTATGTAACTCGTTCCCTTCACTGCCATCGGCCGTCCCAAAACTTGAGGGAGGTGCCTTGTTGGGTACAGCAGCGAGCAGAGATGCCTTGCCTCGTCAGCTGCTCTGCTTAGACCCCCAGCGCGGGGCACCGATGTATACGGAGTACTTGAGCCATGACGGACGGCACGTTCCTTGCAATGTGACATGAACTGTTCAGACGAGGCGTGGCCGTTGTCACAAAGCCTCCGTTCCTGGGTTCGTCGGCCAAATGTCATCGTGTTTCTGAAGCCCCTCGGAGCCTCTGCCGCTGGCTTAGCAACGCAGGCTCGTGTCTCACATCGGATGCCGTGTGATGGCTCGCGCACTCTGAGAATGCCACGCAGGGCCGGCCTGCATTCGGGTCGGCCGTGTGATGCATGTCGAAATGGCCTGGGCCCTACGTAGTACGTGTACGGACGTACGGAGTAGTGACCGCGGCATCGAGAGCAGCGCCAGCCAGCCGCAGAGCAGCCAACAATTGCCCTGCAGCTGCAACACCCTCAATTGGCCCCGTGGGGGACAGCTGGGACGACGCGACTCAGCACATCGTCGGCCCAGACCGCGGGCTATCTTCACGAGGCTCAACATCTTGGAGGTGGAGCCCGGAGACCCTCGCTCCGGGGGTGGATTGGCTGGGGCTAACATAGCAAGATGACGTAGGCATAGCAGGACAACATCGTGAAATGGCGCAACAATGCCGCTGGCGAATGCCACGATGCTTCGTCATGGCGGCCCGGTGGAGGCGAAATTAGATTATTCGCGAGATCCAGGAGATTGGCAACTCAACGTCATAGCTCGTGTAGCTTCTGCTTGGACGGGTCGCAGATGTCGAGGATGCCGTCACGGCGCCAGCGGACAGCATCATTGTGCGAGGGCGAGCACTTGCACATGCGCCCCAGGATGCACGTAACAATAACGTGGTTTCAGCTTCTGATTACGGCTTTCCAGCTCCTGGGATTGTACGGAGTACGGGGGGGTAAATGCCTCTTCTACGAGTAGGTTACATGCTGCATCTCGCCAGGTGCACGGGTCCCACCCCCCTCACAGCCTCTCATTCGAGTCCCAGCGCGCCCGTGAGGCTGTGCCAGACGGGCAGGGCCGCATCCCGGCGCCGTTCGGCCGCAAAGAGGCCGCCGGCTGCCACCGTTTCGTACGCCATGCCAGAGTCGGCAATTTGGGAACGAGTCGTCTGCCCGAATGCCCGTACGTCGCCCGTGATGCGCCGAAGTGCATCGTGGATACGTAGCAGTGGGCCTCCTCTCCGTCCGTCGCATTATCGTCGTGCGTCGGGATTGCGGCCGCCATCCTCACCTGCCCGGGCCAGGGTCATGTAACTACCTACCAACTACCCTTGGCTACGTAGCACCTTGCCTGCTTGACGTCGCCAACGCCGCGGCAGCCGTCGCAGGTGTCTCGGTGCACTCGAAGAGGGTGTGGCCCTGCCTCGCGGTTCGCGGCGCCAATTGTCAGTCCCTGCAGAAGGACTCGAGAGGGTTTGCGTCCCTGGCGGATGAGCAGAGCCCCTGGACAAGAAGCTGGCGTACGATTTGCAGTGCTCGTACTCGTAGAGAGTCGCTCAAGCGGACCCGCTTTGGCAGAGCTGAGGGTTGACGGGGAGCAAACACGACACGGCCAGGCACTCGCCTCACATGGGCCACCCCAACGGATTACCCTTCTGAGACGTCCGTCAAGCAGCGCAGCAGGCACCGGACCGGGGTAGCAACCCTGAGTACGAGTAGGGAAGAAGAGGCAATCTCGCCAGACCTCGCGTCCGAATACAGTAATTATGTACTTGGTAAGTTCAGTCACCTCGGGCAGGCTTCCCCAGCGCCAGCCGATTTCGACCCACCTGCTCCGGGGTGCTCATTGTACGAGAACTGTGCCTCTCATACGTACTGCGTAGCCTCATCCTCCAAGCTGCCCCATGCGACACGAGCACGCGCAGCGGAGTACCAACTTCCATTCGCGGACGCACGAGGTGTACATGTATTGGCGGAAGCCCGTAAGCCCGCACCACGCTGACTTCGTTCCGATGGAACCTTGTCAACAATCGACTATGTTCAGGGCCAGGGCTCGACACTTCGGTTTGCTGGTTGACGTCGTTACAGATCCGGTGGAGCAAGGCGTGTACGAGGTCACGGCGGCTCTACTGGCCCCTGTATGAGATCGAGATGTTGTGCACCCCTTTCGCCTTTACCTCCGGCGCGGCTCCGCGAACGCCGATCTTCCCAACATAGGGGCGGGACTGGGCCAAGAAAGCAAGTCACATGTAATCCGTGCAACTGAAAGTGTTGCCTCAGAACTGTTTAAATAATTCTTTTCAATTTTGTTAACGAGTCATAATTCTTCATCCGTTAACCTTGCTGACCCTCGTGCCGTTCATGGAACGACGCAGTTTTTGCTTCTCACACGCCCCTCAGATCTTAGCATACTTCTTGAATGCACCAATGAGTCCACCCGTCGACGCGTCGTGGCCCTCGCCGTTGCCCGGCTCGTCCAGCTCCTTGAGAATCTTCTTGGCCAAGACCTTGCCCAGCTCGACGCCCCACTGATCGAAGCTGTTGACGTCCCACACAGCGCCCTCGGTGAATGTGAGGTGCTCGTAATAGACAATCAGAGCGCCCAGCTCCGCAGGGCCGATGGCACCGCCAACGAGAATCGACGTTGTCGGGCGGTTGCCGAGGAAGCGCTTGTGTGGGACAAGGTCGTCCTTGGTGCCCTCGGCGCGCACCTGGTCGTCCGTCTTGCCGACCATGAGGGCCTCGGCCTGGGCGAAGTAGTTGGAGGCCAGCATCTTCTGGTGCAGGTTGTTGGTGATGGGGTTGTGGGACTGCGCCGCGAGGATAAAGTCCGTGGGGATCAGTTTGGTTCCCTGGTGCACCAGCTGGAAGAAGGAGTGCTGGGCGTTGGTGCAAGGCTCGCCAAACAGGATGGGGCCTGAGAAGTCAGTGCCGGCACGACGACAGAAGGCGCATCCTACAACGAAGGGCGAGGCTTACCAGTCGTGTACTTAACCGACGACCCGTCAGAGGCAATCGACTTGCCGTTAGACTCCATGGACAGCTGCTGGAGGTAGGCAGGGAAGCGATGGAGGTACTGGTCGAATCTGGATCAATGTCAGTCTTCATCCTTACACCCCCCGCAGGCATACATCCTCTCTGGCGCTTCATCGAGGGGGAGGACAGGGTGTGCTTACGGGGCAACCAGGTGAGTCTGCGCCTGGAAAAAGTCCGAGTACCACACGCTGAGCAGGCCACCGATGACGGGGATGTTCTCTCTCAGGGGCGCCTCGCGGAAGTGCTTGTCCATGGCATGGGCTCCGCTGAGGAATTTATGGAAGTTGTCAAAGCCAACGTAAATAGCGACGCTGAGGCCGATGGCGCTCCAGACCGAATAGCGGCCGCCGACCCAGCTCTCGAAGCCAAACATGTTCTTGCTGTCGATGCCAAACTTGGTCACCTCGGACTCGTTGGTGGAAAGAGCAACGAAGTGCTTGGCAATGTCGCCATTGCCACCCGTCTTCTCGAGGAACCAGGACTTGGCCGTGTTGGCGTTGGTCGTCGTCTCGGCCGTGGTGAAGGTCTTGGACGCAACGAGGAAGAGCGTAGTCTCGGGGTCCGAGTTCTTGAGAGCCTCGGCCATGTGAGTGCCGTCGATGTTGGAGACAAAGTGCAGCGTCATGTCCTCGGCACCGTAGTGCTTCAGGGCCTCGGTGACCATGACGGGGCCGCTATGGATGGAGTGTCAGAAAGTCAGCATGAATAGGCCCAGGACACTCACAGATCAGAGCCGCCGATGCCAATGTTGATGATGGTCGTCAGCTTCTTTCCCGTGAAGCCTTTCCACTGACCACTGCGGACTTGCTCCGAGAACTCCTTCATGTGCTCGAGAACGTCGTTAACACCGCCTTTGACAGTCATGACGTCCTGGCCGTCAACCTTCATGTCCCAGGCGTCGGGGCCGACGTTGCGCAGTGCGGTGTGGTAGACGGCGCGGTTCTCGGTGAAGTTGATCTTGTCGCCGGCGAACATGGCGTCGCGCTTGCGAGCGACGCCAGCCTGCTCGGCGAGCTTGACGAGCAGGTCGAGCGTCTCGTCCGTCAGGAAGTTCTTGCTGAAGTCGAAGAGGATATCAGCCGAGACGCCACCAGACGTGAAGGTGCGGGTGAAGCGAGAGAAGCGCTCCGGGTCCGAGGCAAAAGCCTCTTTGAGGACAAAGTTCTTGCCAACGCTGTCGCGGTGCGCCTGCAGCTCGGCCCAGGCGGGCAGCGTGTTTGCGGGAGCCATGGCGTCGGGGTGGACGGATACAAGAGAGGAGCCTGGCTGACTGTCAGTGATGATGGGAACAACCGAGAGCAGCGCAAGCTCTGGCTCTGGGCGGACGAGCCGGAAAGCAGTACCTTTGGCTGTCTCGCAATCGTTTCGAAGAAGAGGTCAGGAGTGGGAGTTGTGGTCAATCTCGCCGGACTCGGAGCTGGCTGGACGGAGAAGGAGACCAGCGATTGATCTATGGCTGCAGGCAGACAGGAAAACGTCGTCGAATTAGCGCACTGCCGGGTTCAAGGAGCTGCAGTGGAGCCACTGATGCCGATGCTTCTTTATTAGGAGCGTTGAGCAAAGGTTGAGCTGGGCGGCCTTTGAGGGGGGAGGAAGGGAGGGAGGGGTGGATGCTGAGCCCCGCATGCGCTGCCCCTCTCTCAAGGGCTCGTCATCGCATCACATCACGTCGTTGGGAACCACCGATTCAGCCTCCCAGTGATCCCGTATCGTTGATTAGTTCGCCGACCACCCGTTTCTGAGTTCATGGGTCTTTACCCACAAACTTGCTGCGTTGGCTCTGCCGCATCGCCTCCGCCGAATGGGGCTACGTCATCGTCATACGAGACCAGATCCGTAATGGTTGGCTGATCGGGGTCAAGCACGTAAAAGCTGGCTACGAGGCATTTGCAGATGCGGAACACGTTTTCAATTCAACTTGTTCGTGGATTGCTGTAGTGCCCATGTTTCATGCCAGACGCCGAGTTATATGTAGGGTTCGTCCCGCTCGAATCAATGCCCGAGCGGCTGTATCTCATGCCTCTCCCCAAGTGCGCTCCCGAGCCAGGCTGCCCCGGTGCCAGAGCTCGCTCCGAGGCTCAAAGGCCCCCCCTTCCACAGATGGAGATATCCCTCCAAGTCCCATGCTTTCCCAAGAAGCAATCTCCCTCCCAGCGCACAAAGGCGCGCCCCCATGCAACCAAATGCGCTGTCAGCCCTCTGCCTCATCGATTGCCCTGCATGCTTCCCACAAACGATGGATCCTTGACGCTCCCGCCGGCGTCTCCAAGCCCCGCAATCGGCCGGTTGTAGCTGAACCCTTGGAACTGGTCCTGCATCGTCTGCGACAGCATCGGGCCGTCGACGTACGAGTCCTGCGGAGCCTCGTCTGTAAATACTGTATCAAAGTTGCCGGTGTCCATCGCGTCGGGCTTGGCAAGAGTTAGCAATTGCGTCATCTGCATTCCACGCAGACGATAACTCACCACGTTGGGCTTGAATGTTGGCTCGTACTTGCGCTGCAGCAGCTTGCGCCAGTCTATAGCGTGGAAGAAGGGGTGCGCCTTGATTTCTGCTGAGCCATTCGCACCCAGTCTCTCCTCTGGGTTGCGGATCAGAAGCTTCGTGAGCAGGTCCTTGGCCGCCGGCGGGACCACGTCGGAGAAGTGTAGAGGTTCCGACAGGATCTTACGGTACATCTCGTTGGTGTTCTCGTCGTAAAATGGCGGGAGACCCGTCAGCATCTCGTACAAGAGAACTCCAAGCGTCCACCAGTCAACCGTCTTGTTGTAGCCCTTGCCCATCAGCAGCTCGGGTGCCAGGTACTCGGGTGTGCCACAGAACGTGTTTGTCCGGTCCTCGTCCTTCATGTCGAGCTTGCAGAGGCCAAAGTCGCACAGCGCAATGTGACCCTGGTAGTCCAACAGGATGTTCTCGGGCTTGAGGTCACGGTAGATGACGCTGAAGCCGTGCAGGCACTCGAGTGCGCACAGGAGCTCCGCCGTGTAGAAGCGTGACCTGTTCACGTCGAATCGGTGCTCCTTCTGCAGGTGGTAGAACAGCTCGCCGCCGTTGACGAATGCCAGCACAAAGTAAAGCTTCTCGGGCGATTGGAAGCTGAACTTGAGCGGCACAATGAAGGGGTTGTTGATTTGTGCCAGCACAGATCGTTCAGCCAGGGTATGGGCCACCTCGGACCGTGAGATGATGTGGGCTTTTCGGATCGTCTTGAGGGCATAGATCCGGTTTGTATCCTTCTTGCGCACCTGCATCACCTTGCCGAAACTGCCTTTGCCCACGAGCTTAAGCAGCTCAAAGTCCTCAATCTTGAGCTTGCCGGCACGCGTCTCGACGTATTCCACGCCAACCTTGATCTTACCAGTGCCATACTGGACGTCCACCCACTCGGCGCCACGGTGCCCCTCGCCTTTTTCTCGCAGAGCATGCTCGGCCGCGGCCTTCTCCCGGTCCTTCTTGCTTGCCTTGGGGTCGTCCACGTAGGGTTGACGTTCTTCGAACCGAGGGTTGATGCGCGCCACGCCCAGGAATATGTCCTGGCTGCGTCCAGATCCAGGTGGAGCGTTGGGGTTTCGCATGTACAGGTGAATGACGAGCTCGGTGACTCTGGATACGTCAAACTTGTACTGCGTGTTGCCGCCAGCCCATAGAGGGTTCTCGGGGTTTCCATCCACCGAGTTGACGAACACTTGGACCTTGTCGAAGTCAAGAAGCGCGTAGGGCATGTACTTGCCGGAGATACGGCCATGGTTGGTGGGGATGCCGGTGAAGCCGCCGGCTGACGAATGCGGCCTGTTGGAGCCGTTCATGAAGGACCCGGCCACTCGTTGCGACGAGCTTGGTCGTATGGAGCTGGCGGCATTGCTGGACGAGAGCGAGCCCTGGTGCTGCGAGGCGAATGCATTCCGGTGCTGCTCGGGCAAGGAGAAGCCCTGACCCTCGTGGAGGGTGACGACGAGAATTCCCGGCTTGGGCGGCTTCACGACGGGTGCCTGTGCCATGGCTTCCGAGGCGGCTATGTGTATTTGAGCGTCAGTCCCGCGCTGCGAAGGCCTGCTCCCATGTCGAGCCACGCTGGAGGGGCCGGGAGAGGGGAAATTTACCTATTGCACTCTCGGTGGTCGGAGTGGTCGCGCCCGTCGACGGCTGGGTCTTGTCGTCCTTGTCTGTAATGGTTGAGGTCGAGGGGGATCGCGAAAAGGCGCTCAAGGGGCCCAGATGGGTCTCCTTGAGTTCTGGACAGGCAAGTCGTCAGCTCTCTAGACAATAATACCGAATCGGTCGCAACGGAAGCCCAATGATGTCGAAGCGATGGCGCGGTAAGGGGCGCGAGGAAGAGGGGCACAAACTCTTGGTGAGCTTCCACGACATGGTGGCGGGCAGGATGTGAGCGGTCGTGGACAAGTCGGACGGTTGGCTGGTCGGCAGTTGTGTGAGCGAATTGGGACACGGGGGCGAAGGGGCCGTCGAGAAGCGTCCAGCGATGAGAACGTTGCCGGGGAACAGCAGCGCGAGGGACGGGTACAGGTGCTGCCGCTGTTCTGCCGCTGTTGATCGTCGGTGGCAAAGCGGGTGAGGTGAGCAACGGCGGACGCCTGCCGCAGCACGGGTTGTAGGATTCGCAAGTCGCGTCGGGTGGAGTTGACGAGAGGTCGGGTCCGACCTGGGGGCAGCGTGGTTTGCTTGGTCTGAAAGACCCCGTCGGTGGTTTGGAGTTGGACTGGAGTGGCACTGCAACCCCGCAGCCACGTATCCAGCCGGTCAAGGAGTGCGAGGACAGCAGCGCGGGTGGGCTAACGAGCCTTGGCTGCCTCTGATAAGCGGGCGCCGACAAAGCGAAAAATGGCTCGCGGCGTCTGCTGGTGAAGGGAGCCGCGGTTCGGTGAGGGGTCGTGGACCAGCGTTGAAGAGCGAGAGGGAGAGAAACGGCGTGCGCGTAGGGATGCTGCAGCCGCGAACGCAAGGACGAGGTTGTGGACGATGGCAAAGAGGCGAGGCGTTGATGCCAGAGTTGGCTGGGGTTCGGGGGCAGGGGAACTCCAGCCTGCAACTAGGGTAGCCTGAAGCCCCGTTAATAACAGCGTCTCCGTTCTCCTTACCCCCATACGTATTGTGCCAGTGGGCGGCGTGGCAGGCCTATCTGCCGCACGAACGCTCGATCCAGGCTGACACGACTATCAGGTCAATGTTGTATACAACATTCACAGCGTATTTCGCTTTCTCCTGCTGTCCACAAGGCAGAGGACGGGCGTTTGCATCTGCTGGCTTCACGGCTTACTGATTGCCTCGGTACCTCTTCACGAGCACTTGGCAGCTTGGCTCCGGCTCAAGATAGCGGGCATAAGTTATTGTGCAAGGTCTTGCATGCAAAACCATACAGGACGAATCCAGGATTTGATCAATCTGTAATCACGTGTAGCGCGTCCAAAAGGATCAATGTGGTGGTCGCATCAGCATGTTGCACTTTCAGAGGCCTAGACGCCCCTGCCCAAATTGCCACCGCAAGAAGCAGGCTCAGTTTTGTTGTCAGCAGCTCAGCTTAAAGCTCATTGAAGGGACCTAGAGCTCATATGATTTAAAATTTCCTACGCGATTCTATTGAAAGCGTCGCGTTCAGCTCAAGCAATATTGGTTGACAACCATCGTCGCCGTGGGGTAGAGGAAACGCAGCTCAAACTGATCAAGCATCATCCGCATCACATTGTAGCCGCCATCACCCATCTAGGATGGAAGCAGCCACAAGGTAATGCAGCCAGGCAGAAGAACCCGTCTCGTGCAGTTGGAGGCGACCAAGGTGGCCAGTCTCTGGTGCTGGCGCAAGGATGCTGCTCCCGACTTGCGCAGCCGGATACCTACCCTACAGGCCCAGCCAGCTCCACTGCCCCTTTCCATTGTCGCCCCGCGCTGAGGGGAGGGGGGTTGATACCTGACAATCCAGGCGCCAGGTACGCACTGCCATTGGCCCATTGGCTTGCAGGGCGATGGCATGCACTAAGGTGCGCAGCGGACCCGGATACAGGCCAGCAGGACACCTTGACATTTTCAAGAGCTCGCCTCGACCTCAGCTCCCCCGACGACGAACGAGAGCTGCGCAATTCGCACCTTCGGCCGATGCAGCAGCTTCTCACTGGCATTTTCCCGAACTTGCACATCTTGTGAGAGCATCGCGCCGCGTCTCAACCGCCCAACCGACACTGCGCCTGTCGCATCAGGTGGTGGCACTGGCGACCTCGAAACCCCACCGTCGACTCGATTCATCTCCCTTCCGTCGACCTGCGAGCTGCAGACGACCCGCCACCGAGGTTCCCGATTACGGAGCAACGAGCAGCCATCGCCACGATGAGATTAGACGTCAAGGTGAGCACTCGTAACGGAATGCATGCGCGAGACTCGGGAGGCGCTCCGCCGCCGAGGGCCACGTTTCGCCGCCCCCCTCCTGACGACGTGGTGGCTGTCTCTGCCTGGCGAGGACAATGACGCTGACTTGAATCGCAACCATAGCGCCAGCTGTTTGCTCGCAGCGAGCGTGTCAAGGGGATTGACTTTCACCCCCAGGAGCCATGGATCCTGACCACTCTCTACAGCGGTTCGTGCCCTCGTCTCCCTTTGACTTGTCGCGACCCGAAGCCCGCGCCTGACACCTTCTGAACGCAGGCCACGTTTACATCTGGTCCTACGAAACGCAACAAATCGTCAAGACGTTTGAGCTCACCGATGTACCCGTACGAGCCGGCCGATTCGTGGCGCGGAAGAACTGGATTGTCTGCGGATCCGACGACTTCCAGCTGCGCGTCTACAACTACAACACGTCGGAGAAGATAACTTCGTTCGAGGCGCACCCCGACTACATCCGGGCAATTTGTGTCCACCCGACGCTGCCCTTCGTCCTCACCGCCTCCGATGACATGACCATCAAGCTGTGGGATTGGGACAAGGGCTGGAAGTGCGTCCAGGTCTTCGAGGGCCACAGCCACTATGTCATGGGCCTCGCCATCAATCCCAAAGACACCAACACCTTTGCGTCGGCCTGCCTGGACCGCACCGTCAAGATTTGGAGCCTGGGCTCGGGCACGGCTAATTTCACCTTGGAAGCCCATGAGACCAAGGGCGTTAACCATGTGGACTACTATCCTCATTCGGATAAACCCTACCTCCTGACCACCTCCGACGACCGAACCATCAAGGTCTGGGACTACACCACGAAGTCCCTGATTGCCACCCTTGAGGGCCACACGAGCAATGTCTCCTTCGCCTGCTACCACCCCGAACTGCCTGTCATCATTTCGGGTTCCGAGGACGGCACGATACGAGTCTGGCACGCGAACACGTATCGATTTGAGCAGTCGCTCAACTACAGTCTGGAGCGGGCGTGGTGCGTTTCATATCAGAAGGGAAAGCAGGGCATCGCTGTAGGCTACGATGACGGTGCCGTCGTCATCAAGCTCGGGCGCGAGGAGCCTGCCGTGTCCATGGATCCCTCAGGCAAGCTGATCTGGGCGAGACACAACGAAGTCGTGTCTTCCATCATTAAGGGAGGCAAGTCAGACCGGATCAGTCGTGACCATGGACTTTCTTTCGCTAACTGCTGCACACAGATGCCTCGATCAAGGACAACGACCCCATCTCCCTACCGACCAAGGACCTCGGAACGTGCGAGGTCTATCCGCAAACCCTAATCCACTCCCCCAACGGTCGTTTCGTCGCCGTGTGCGGAGATGGTGAATACATCATCTACACGGCACTGGCCTGGCGCAACAAGGCGTTCGGCTCTGCACTGGATTTCGCCTGGGCGTCAAAAGACAACAGCAATGACTTTGCGATTCGAGAGTCCCCAATGAGCGTCAAGGTGTACAAGAACTTTGTTGAGAAGAGTGGCGGTCTGGACGTCGGGTTCCAGGCAGATGGACTGACCGGGGGCGTCCTGCTCGGTGTCACCGGACAAGGCGGTATCTCATTCTTCGACTGGGCCACCGGCGGCCTGGTTCGGAGAATTGAGGTTGAGCCTAAACAGGTACGCCTCAACGGCTGAACTAGAGCATCAACGTGCTAATGCTCTTCAGGTCTACTGGTCGGACAGCGGCGAATTGGTCGCGATTGCTTGCGAGGATACCTTCTATGTCTTGAGATTCTCGCGAGAGGACTACATTGACGCCGTACAGGCTGGCCAGGTGGAGGAGGATGGCGTCGAAGCCGCGTTTGAGGTCATCACCGACATCAGTGAAAGGTGAGCTTGGTTTGGATCTGCTGCACCCTTTGGGAGGGTAGCCATGACTGACTTCCAAATCAGTGTGCGGACGGGCGAGTGGGTGGGCGACTGCTTCATCTACACGAACGGCACGAACCGACTCAACTATCTGGTTGGCGATCAGACGTACACCGTGTCCCACTTTGACAAGCCCATGTACATTCTGGGATATATCCAGAGAGATTCGCGCATCTATCTCGCTGACAAGGATGTCAACGTGACATCCTTTGGCCTTTCGCTGCCCGTGTTGGAGTACCAGACCCTGGTGCTTCGCGAAGACATGGATACGGCTGCTGAGTTGTTGCCGACTATTCCGGCAGACCAGCTCAACAAGATCGCCAGGTTCTTGGAGGGCCAAGGCCACAAGGAGCTGGCCCTGGACGTCGCCACGGATCCCGAACACAAGTTTGACCTTGCCCTCGCTTTGAACCAGCTCGACATCGCGCTGGATCTGGCGCGTACGGCTGACGCGGACCACAAGTGGAAGACTGTCGGAGACGCGGCCTTGGCTGGATGGGACGTGGCGCTTGCTGCTGAGTGTTTCACGCATGCCAAAGACCTGGGCTCCCTCCTTCTGCTCCATTCGTCGACGGGCGACAGAGAAGGCCTTGCCAAGCTGGCTGCTCAGGCAGTGGAGAGCAACGCTCACAACGTTGCCTTTTCGTGCTATTGGCTTCTCGGAGAAGTTGAGCGGTGCGTCGAGGTGCTGACCAAGACTGGCCGTATGGCTGAGGCAGTGCTGTTTGCACAGACGTACAAGCCCAGCCTTGCCGTTCCTCTCGTTCACGAGTGGAAGGAGAGCCTGGAAAAGAGCAAGAAGGGACGCGTAGCAAAACTCATCGGTGTGCCGGACGAGGATGGTGACCTGTTTCCCGAGTGGGATGCCTGGCTGAAGGTGGAGAGCGAAGGAGGCGCCGTTGATGAGGCACCGGGAGAGACAACGAACGGCCTAACGCAAGAGGGTGAGGAAGGACCGCAGGATGGGGGAGCTGTCGAGGAAGAGGCTGCTGCGGAGGAAGAAGAGTAAAACGATTCACAAGGCGCATTGTGTTTATGTAGATGGGTAGAATTTGCTCAGTAACCCTATTTGCCTGGCTACCTTGGCACCACCTAACCTCTAGTAATGAGTATCGGAAGACATACCATTGAGCACTTAGTGTGACCTTGTGCGACAAGCCCTCAACCCCGACCCAACCTGCCGGGGCCATTATCCTTAGGGATGCCCCCCAACTTGGGACGGGGTCAGTCACATAGGAGTGGTTCAGCTCAGGAGTATGAAGCACATTGCTGTGGATATTACCCAACAGCCTCGCCTAAACACGGGAGGCAACTATGGTGGTTTTGAACTGCATACAACGTGCTTGACTGTTGCCATTGCAACCAGCCAGCCCAGAACGTGCCCCAATCTGGCTCTTTCTGATTCGAGTCGGAATGCCACAAACCCTTCCAGACGCCCACCTCATCCATTATATTACATCATCTTTAAGGGGGAGAAATTAAATGGCAGCAAAGGCGAAGCCAGCAGCAGCAACAGCGGCCATTGCCATGCCGGTCTCGCGAGCACCGGCGTTCTTCGTGGACGACGTCTGGCTGGCGGCGTTGCCACCGGCGCTGCCGCTAGGGGACGAGGCCTTGGTGGCTGCGGCACCGCAGCTGGTAAAGGTGTTGAACTTGGACAGCGCAGTGCAGGACTCAAGCAGGTCCTTGTTCTTGGAGGCAAAGGACATGAGCTGAGACTCGTATGAAGAAAAGTCCTTGCTGAGGCTAGCGGGGACGCTGTAGCTGCAAGGGTCGGTCTGAGGGTGCTGGATGAGCTCGGACACGATCGCTGGCGGTGGCGTGGGCACGGAGCTGGCGATCTGCTGCGCGGCCGAGAGGCACTTGGAGTCGATGGTCTGCCGGGGGAAGAGGTTGGCGTCGTCGCGGGCGACGTTCATGGCTGCCATGTAGTTGACGTTGGCCGAGACGGAGGCCGCGAGGGCGAGGAGAACGAGCTTGGTCTGCATGGTGGGCAGTGATGGTACGAGGCTTAACAAGTGGAAGTGGAGGAAGGAGAGGTGAGTCCGTTTCGTCAAGTCTGTCCAGCAGCATCCGGATGGGCGACGACTCAGGTTATATATGGACGAGTTTCGCGCTTGTCCACCTGATACAGAAGCGTCCGACGGCCATACCAGGGGACCGGGCGTGAATCCAGGCCAGTCCACGCCACTCCGTACTCCGTAAGAGTAGACGCGCTCGCGAAACTCGGTCCACGCAGCTCTACCCAGGGCAGAGCGATGTGCCCACGGGCCTCTGACGTACAAAAGATGGCGTCCGACGCTGGAACCGTGCAATATCATCCGTCGCGTTGCCCGACGAATCGGAGGCGGTTGCGACAACTTAGCTCAACGCCAATGTACAGCCGCAGCCAGGCGGCCATGCCCGTCTGGGACAGCCATAGCTGCCCTAGCTCGCGAATTTCTAGGATGATGGGCGTAATCCAGGGATGATTGTTGGAGCAACGTGGAGCCGCAGCTGAGCTAGACGCAGGGACTCGCGCGGATTGCTGCTGATTCCAGGAGTAGACAAGCTTCCAACTGCCGGGGTCAGCCTTACGCATGTACTCGTAGTAGTATGTGCCAGTCTCAAGATTCACGGCTTTGGTGCCAGTCGGCCTGGTGGAGAAGGATGTGAGGCTGACGACGAGGGCTGCCGCTGTTTGAGGCACTCACACTCACGAGGTGCCGAGGGCGCTAATTACCAAGGGGAGAGCACCATTGCGTTCTCGGCGTTGGATTACTGACTGAGGAGGAGAGACTATGAAGCCATCGTCGATGGCGGCGCAGCCGACCAATGCCATTGTCATTGGTCGGTGCCGTCACTAGGGGAAGCCTGATCTTGAGCCGGAGAGGCAGCGATTCTCGCCGCGCACTGAGCCGTCATCATCGAGACTGGAGGCATGAAGCCCCGAAAGCAAGCCGTGGCACACCTTGAGCCCGGAGAGCCCGTGGCTGAGCCGCTAGTGGCCGAGTCTAACGTGGAGGATCGCGTGGTGAGAATGGACGAGCTGGGGAGGAGAGCCCCAGTGTGGGCGCAGGCGAGCGGCCGAACGGTCTGTTGTGGTCGCTATTTCGCGGGCCACTTGGGTGCTGTAGGAAGTACGGAGTACCAGTAAGGTGATTCTCGTGAGAGCGAGACACAAGCCCCTGGACGTGCAGACCGGACCTGATTGGTAGAGAAGCGTCCGGCGCCAAGCTGGGTGTCGCAAAGAGTACTCGTCCAAGTAACGATGCGAGTCATCCTTTCATGTTGGCAGTAGCCTAGAATGGCTGCTCGTGGTTGCTCTGACACGAAGCTACAAGGCATACTCGCATCTTGTTGACATGAGTGATTGATGACAGTCTGGGCGCGAACGAGGCTAGAGCATCGACTCAGTTGGGTGGTACGGAGCCGCAGAGCGAAAGGCTCCAGCGAGCCTCCATCGTCAATTACATCTGGATCCGATCTACCAGTAAGCCCCCCGTTGAAAATGACCGACAAGCGAAACTTTGCCAGCGGAGAGGCTCCAGTGAAGAGGCTCCAGTGGAGAAGCTCCAGCGAAGAGGCTCCAGCGGAGCCTCCATCGTCAATTACAACTGGATCCGATCTGCCAGTAAGCCCCCCTGTTGAAAATGACCGCCAAGCGAAACTTTGCCCTTGATTAATGCGAATTCTCGTCCCATCGCGCAAAATGGCGCCGGATTCGGGCGCCCGAGGTTGCAACAACCACCTCTGTTAATTTCCGTGGTTCCAGTTCTTCGTACACGCAGACCAAGGGTGTCTTCGCAACTCCGATTATCCATCCAAGGTAGTGACTTAACAGCATTGCAATATCCGTGGAAAGGGGCGTTTCATGTGCTCGTGACCCTGCAAACGGGGACGGGACGTTGGAACTGACTCGGCGCCTGCCGGCTGCTCGGCCCGGAGCAACGGCGGCCTGGGATGGTGCGAAATTGCTCTCATTACTACGGAGTAGATATGTGCTACGTGCCCCCCCCAGGCATTGAGGTCCCGCGAACGAAGGGCATTCTGCCTTGTACGAGAAGAGTGGGCAGTCTCTGCGACCGCGCTGTACCTGAAGTATTGCGTATGGAGAGCTCTCTGCTGGGGCAGGCTATCTAGATGCGCAACTGCTCGCGACGACAGCTTCGTTATCCTCCACCAATTGAGGCCCCTGTCGCGCCCGCGGGAAAAAGTATACCTGCGGAGCTGATATTAGTCACCAGCACAGTCGGGAAAGTACGCAGGTAGGCAGGCAAGCACAGAAACGCGAGTATGCAGGGGCACGGTTAATGAAGGGAAGGGTTCTCGCACTCACTTAGATGGGAAGCCTATGAGCTTACAAGTCTAAGCCTTCAGTCTACGTAATCGAGCATGAAACCATGCCTATGAGGGAAGAATTACGGAACGTCAATTCTTTATATCCATATACCTAAGAAGGAAGGCATATATCAGGAGTGAAAGAGCAGGCGAGTACGGGCGCGCGTGTTCCTTCTGTAACAGCGCCAGGGCCAACGCAACGGGCAGCTACAAACAACGCCGGCACAGACAGCGGAGGCTACCTAGGTATCCAATACCTGTTGACTGTTAGTAGGCCGAATTGAGCGATAGAGCCGAGCACACGGCTCGGTCCACGAGCGTCAAGGCACGCAACGATAAACAAGCTTTTGGGAAGCTTGTGCCGGAGCCAACGCAGTTTCTCTGTTGGAGCCAGGGTGGCACTAAAGTAATTAGGACCTGACACTAATCTAGCACCATGCCGCCGCCTCTGGCACCCTGCCGGCAGAGCCCGTCGGCGTGCCATTACCAGTAAGCTCTTCGCTACAGTTGCCAGGTGCCGCCATCTCACTCGGCAGGGTATATTCCGCCACCGACTTACAGGCGGCTTATGGCAGGGTCATTGACTTCTATATCGGAGTCACTATGCATATCCTTACATGCATGTAGCGTCTACTCGTTATTCATCTAGGGATTTCGAAGTATAAGTACAAAGAATATCAGATGGTCTTAAAGACCCAGGCTCACGGGCTGCTCCGGGTAGGATTATTGCCTTCTGTCTCGGAGTCACTACTCGTATCCTTGTTCAGCGTCTGCTCGTTGTTCAGCCGGGGATTCCGGAGCATAACTGCAAAGAAGATGAGAGGGACACAAAGACACAGGCCGGTAATCGTCAGGGTACGCTGGACAGACTGGTAAGCGTCGACAACGGCAGTTCGCTCGGGAGTGCCCATGGGGTAGGCCATGACGACGTTTGTGAACGGATCAGCGTAGGCCGGTGCTGCCAGCGTCGAGTTGACACCAGAAAGCGTCTCACTGAGCTTCGACGGGAGCATCTGGGTCCAGATAGCTCCGGAGACGGTGTTTCCGAGCGCCGATCCAATGTTGTACATGGCCAGGTAGATGCCAGTCATGACAGCGAGGTTCTCGTGCTTGACGCCAACCTGCAGCGAAGCCTGGGCAGTGTATGGGAACATGCCGCCAGCCACACCGAGAAGTACCTGCGCGCCGATGACGCCAGCGCGGCCATTGCCGGTGGCCGAGCTGCGGTAGTAGACGAGCATGCCAAAGGCGGCCATGTAGATGCAGGTGCCGACGATGACGAAGATCTTGAGTCGGCGCACCTTGAAGACGACTAGACCGAGAAGAGGGCCAACGATGACGCTTGTGAAGGAATACAGAGACGTGATGCGAGTGGCGGCTCCAACGGAAAAGTCAAACGCAACCTGCAGCACCGTGTAGAGATAGTCGCCCTGCATAGTCCAGGCAAAGTTGAGGAAAGTAGCGATACCAAAGGTCGCCCAGACGCCACGGTCCTTCATGAGGGAAAAGGGGGCCAGGGGGTGAGGCGCGCGGAGCTCCCAAAGCACGAAGGCGGGGATGCAGACGACTCCGACTACGAGGGGCGCAATGACATGAGCAGATCGCCACTGATCCTGGAAGCCACCGGCGATAGTCAGGGGCACGAGGATGAGGGCGAAGATGGCAATCATGAGGATCAGCCCGACGACGTCGAGCAGCCAGAAAAGCTCCATCGAGAAGGAACGAAAGCCCAGCATGCGGAACGAGGAGAGGCAGCCATCGAGGAGGCCCTGCTTCCTGGCGCGGCGTGAGACGTTCCAAAGGCTGAGAATGAGAGGCAAGGCGCAGACAGGGTAGATGATGCACCACATGCCAATGCCCCAGTGCCAGGTCGTGGCTTCAAGAACGGCTTCGGAGACGTTGCCACTGACCCAGGTGTTGATGATGAAGGGGAGGGCGGGGATGTAGCTGAAGAAGAGGCGGGCACGGGTCGACGTGATGTCGGCAATGATGACCTCGACGAGCAGCATGATCATGGTATACCCAATCTGGTAGATAACGCTCCCGGCAGCGAAGGCGTTGACGTCGGTGGCGACGGCTTCGACGACGGAGCCGAGCACGTAGAAGAAGACGGACAGGCAAATGAGCTCAACGCGGCCGAAGACGTCGGCAATCTTGGCCGAGGTGGGCTGGGCCACGGCGGCAATAACAGCGCGGACGACGTTGATGGTCGCCAGCAGCGAGTGGACGCCAAACGAGGCCGTGGCCTTGGCTTGATAGACGTAGCGCACGGTGCCATCGAGGCCGTAAGCATAGGCGACGAGGAAGACGCTCAGGAAGATGACGATGCGGTCGGTCAAAGTAATGCTCGCGGAGATGGCCTCGACGCGGGCTACGCCGGGAGACTTGATGTCTCTAACCACGTCTGCGGCAGAAGCATGGTTGGCGTCTTTAACGTCGGACAGAATTGTCTTTTCGCCCCCCTGCTCGGCATCGAGGAGCGCCATCTCTGCAAGGAATCGCACGGCTGGGAGTCGCAGCGACGCGGGTCGCTCGAGCAGAGAATACCTAGGTAGGTAGGGAAGACGGTGGTGGCACGGCGACGGGTTGGGCTCCAGGCACGGAGGGATCGCCAGGGAAGGGCGCGCTCTGCCCGGACCTACCTACCACCTTATATATTAACCTGGATGACAGGGTTGGTTGGGTAGGTGGTAACAGGCATGCGTCCCACGCGAGCAATCCGAGGCCCACCCCGCGGGTCATGGACCAGCCCACTTTAAGGTTATCTTCGGGGACGTTAAATGCCAAGGCGAAGAGACTCTACGAGCGGCATGGCCATGGCAACCCCATGCGGTAGATGCTACGTACTCGTAACATTGAACGCTCCCTGCCGCGACGGCCTTGTGCACCCCTTGGTCGGCGCCTCTGCTCGTGCAGCCTCGGGCCAAGAGGCCGAAATCGCGCCAATGCCCCCAAGGTTCTCTCCCTCTCTCTCCGCGGCGTGGCTGCTGCCTCTGCGTTTGCGGAAACCTAGCGCTGTTTTGGCTCCCTGGGCCTCGTTATCAGATCCATCTGATTATCGTGCCAAGCCCTGGAGGGCCAGCGCTAGGCTGAAATCTCTTCGCTGCGCCGCGCGCGGGCAGCGCTAAAGGGCTTCTCTAGCGCAGCAGATGGGCCGAGAGCCAAGGGCCTCGCTCCCTCTACCGCCTGCTCGGGACCTGCTGTTGGGGCAGAACGAGAAGAATCCGGCTTCCGGTTGCGCCGTGAGTGAATTTGGCCCGTCTGCCGGTCGCGTTGGGATTGTTGAAGCCAAGAACGCGATTCGGACTCCACAGGGTTCTCTCCTGACGCGGGAACATGCATGCCGCAGGCGTTGCCTCGACCGAATATCGCCGTCAACCGTCAATCGTCAATCGAAGCCGGAACGACGCACAGCGGTTGTGCCCCTGTGCCCTGTGCCCTGTGCTGGTCCAGGTGGACCTCGTAGTGCTACATGCACCTAGGTACCCATGGGTCCCGTCTCGTACCTACATACTACGTAAGTAATAATCAAAGCACCAATCTGCCGACTTTTCATGAAGACGCATTTGATCAATCAACAGCCCGGAAGATCGACGATGCCTTTGTCCATTGATTGACTACATGGAAGTAGATCCCGCCGCCGCCCAAGAACGACGATGAGCCAGTTCCCTCGGCGAAGAGTTAACGCCTCACGGGCAAGCTACGGCAAACTCTAAAAATCTTAAAAAATTTAGCTCGTTCGCCGCCGCCGCCTTCAGGGGCATTCAATGACGGTCGAGGCTTTGCGGCGCGTCCTTGGCAACGCTACGCGCTGCCAGCTCCCCCTCCAGCCACTGCTGCCGCAGCATCTCCAGCCGAATATCGCACCATGCCTGGGTCCCGCTAGGCATGCTCCGATGGCATCGAGGGTTGGTAAACGTGGGCGCCGAGGAAGACCCTTAAGAAAAAAGATATGATCGGTGAAAGAGCTGCATGCAGAGACGGCCTCGACGCGGGCCACGCCGGGAGACTTGATATCTCTGACCGCATCCGCGGCAGACGCACGGCCTCAGTGGACGTCTTTAGCGTCTTTGACGTCGGAGATAATTGTCTTTTTGTTACCCTGCTCGGTATCGAGGAACGCTATCTCTGCAAGGAATCGCACGGCCAGGGAGTCGCAGAGACGCGGGTCGCTCAAGCAAAGTGCTGCCTACGGAGACGGCCCCGACGCGGGCTATGCCGGGAGACCTGATGTCTCTAACGATATTCGCGGCAGATTTATGGCCTCGGGAGATGTCCATGACGTCGGTGCGAATCGTCTTTTCGGGAGCCCCGATGAGTGCGGGTGGCTCACCCAGCACTCAACAGTGCCTTCTCGCACCAGCCGCTATCAAATCATTTATGATGAAGTACGGTGCAAGGCCTTTCGTAGCAAGTCATTATCTAACTTGAGAAATATTTCACCACTGGACAATATCAATATCACCTAATATACTCGACTGCTACAGTGCCCAAGCACAGCGGTGGACCAGCAAGTCTCGATCTCCGCTCCCAAATGGGCAAGAAGAAATGAATTCTCACGAATTACAACTAGCCCTCCATTGCCCCAGGCCGATCGCATACGAGTACATATAGGCAGTGTGCCGTTGCTTCTCCAAATTCGAGTCCAGTGTTTGTGCCCCGATTTGTTGTCATCTGGCACAACCGAAGCGGAACAAAATATTTTCGCCGCTACCGAAATGGATACGATTGTGTACACCAGAATCGCTCAATGCCACGTCCTCAAATATCGCCCGAGTTTGATCTTTTGTGCCCATTGTTGTGCAAGTAGCATGGAGTCTTCTCGATACTTTCATTCCTGCAGCTGTTTTATCTACATGTACATTTACTCGAGAGCTTTGTTGCCTTGGGGTGAAAGATGACCTTAATATTGTACGGGGGTAATCGCAAAGGCGGTTGCTACCACCTGTCTTTTTATTTTTGCCAACGATTTTGAGTCCTCCATGTTGTTTTCGGATTGCTGAGGTGGCTCCAGGCACTTTTGGCTCAAAGTATGGAACATCAAGGTGGAGCGGCAAGGGAACATATTGGATGTGTTCTTTCTTAAGTGCACTTGATCTAACGAATATGATGATTACCTTTGTGCTTGGCCTACACGGCCACGTCTTGTGCGTTCCTTATCATCCAATATCATGGTCTAACAGTTCGTGAACCGTGTTCGCTGATGCTCAAATACAGACCTGCCTGCTTAAATCAAGTACCAAAACGTGATGGTCAACCCTCGAATGGCGTCTCATATGGCCGCTCGGCCTGAGGCGTGATGCGTGCCAGGTGGCGCCGCTGCCCATTCTCCCAATCCACCAAGGCGCTGTGCTGCGTCACCCGGTTGTCCCAGATAACAACTGTTCCCTCCTCCCACTTGACTCGGGCCTGGAAGTCAGCGCCGTAAGCCAGATGGTCGTACAAGAATTTGAGGATGGCGTCGGACTCCTCTTTCTTCAGGCCGATGATTTCGCGAGTGACTTTCGAGAGCTGTCAGTTTTCGATCTTTGGACTCAAGGCTTTTGGTGCAGCTTACATTGAGGGTTCACAAAGAGGGCTTTATCTCCTGTGGCAGGGTGCGTCCGCACAATTGGGTGCGAATTCACGACGGGCTCGCGCCTCTTGATGCTGGCTCGGGCTGCGGCAGCATTGACCTGCTCAATTCCAGAATGGGTTGCTCTGAGTCCGTGCAGTCGCTCCTGGAACAGCGGGCTGAGGCGCTTGTATGCCTGGACAGAGTCGACGAAGAGCGTATCGCCACCCACGTCCGGCTTGTTTAGGATGTAAAGGAAGGTTGTTCCGGGAGGCTGTTCTTCGTACGACACGTCCGAGTGCCACGCCACTGAGCTTGTCCTATCTTTGAAGAACTCCTCGGCGCCCTTGTCGTTGGCACCACGGTGTACGAGGTGGATCTCAGGGAACCCCTCCGGGGCGCCTGAGGTTGGGTGGATGTGATGGCGACCGAAGTAGGAGCCGTATTTGAGAGCGTCGGGGATAGCGAGGTCAGCAAAGTCCTGGGCTCGGAATGCAACGACCTTGCGCTGCGCGACGAGAAGGGCGAGCTCGTCCTTGCCTGCATCGCTAAGCGAGGACAGCTGGACGCCCTTCACCTCGGTGCCGATGGTTGGCGTGAGGTGTGTGACGGTAGTGCCCTCTGGGAGCAGGTTTGGAAAGGATGGGTCGGCGTCTTTGCCATGCTCGTAGTGCTCAAAGGGCTGTAGAGGAGCATCTAGTTCCTGCGGCTTCCAGGTCGGGAGGTAGTGGGGGTACTACGTGAAGACAAAAGGACGAGTATCAGCGCCTGCCTACACACATGTATATGTATTGCATGTGCATCTAAGGAAGCCCGGATCTTACCTTGGCGCCATTGCCACCTTTCTTGCCAGTCTCGACGTCTGTGTCGATATCGTGGCCATCAATTTCCTTGTACTGCCCGAAATTAAGTTTGTGCGTGGGAGCCGTCTCGGTCACGGTCGTCTCGATGAGAGCGGGTGCCATATTTGCTTCGATCTTTGCAGGACTTGAGCTTATGTTGACAAGGACCTTCTGAAGCGTTGATAAGGCCTACACCGGCAGCGCCCGCGTTGCTCCCTTTTATATGTACGCGGCTGCGCAGGCCACAGCTCCTGGGACAAGTTTGACTTTCCCCGGATTGATCCCCGCAATGGCACCCATCACGTAAGATATTGCGAAATGAAAGCACCGTACCGATCGCCCGATACCTGCCTTGATGCCACCTCCTGTTACTGGAGGGAGTCAGCAGCGCGGGTGGTTGTGCAACCCCGGCCCCTCTTTTACTGCGGTTAGTGGCTGTTTGCACAAGTCCAAGAACCGTTGACGCGATGCTGGTGCAGATCACGCCACCACCTCTGCGACTGGCAATGCACCCACAAACAGTGCCGAGCACGCAATTCGGGGGACCAAAGGTCTGACAAAATGAACCCAGTATTTCGATTTCAAAGGAAGAGCACAGCTTCTTCGCCATAAGCTGTCACTGATCCCCTCGGTCGGTATTCCGAGCAACATGAAACGTGCCCAACGTCTTGCATTTATAATGCCCAACTGTTCCTGGACACTTGGAGAAATTCCCTTAATCTACAAGCTTATACTTCGATTTCTTCCCCCACGAATGGTCTAGGCCTTCGATGCAGCATGCCGCTCCGACTGATTACCGCCTTCATGACACTTGAGCATTTCGATCACCTCGACGTGAGTATCAGGCGAGGTCCTGCTTGAAGTAGACACACCGGAGAGCAGACCACTAAGTGAGCTCTGTCATAAACCGAGCCTCCAAAGTACGTGAAAATCGTACCGGGCAAATTTGTATACTGTACCATGATATTGAAGGCTTGATTGCTATCGGCAACAAAGCATTGCCGTCTGAACTTTATTGATATCTAGGCGAAGCCCTTAATTCTTCCTAGTGCCAGCCAACGTCCAGGTTTCATATTAAATATTGATTCGCATGGATTCGCCTCTTTCAGGATATGAGAGCAGGTCAACGCCATGATATCGCCCTGTTTTATTCACCATCACTGGAAGTACACCATTACTGAACTGCGATATCTCGCCCAGTCGTATTTCGACTGCAATGATTACTTGCTCTACGTTCATATATGGTACTTAGGTGGGACCTGCAACGATATGAATTGCTTGTACAGTTCGTATTTATATGCAAAGTACGGAACACACCTGATGCTCGTAATCCTCTCACGGCCTATGATCGATGTGATTACTTGGCCTTTTTCGTGGGCTTCACTTGCCCAACTCGTGTTCTTCCGAGGACATCTTCCCTCATAGTCCACATCAAGAGTAACAACGTTCCTGGACCACATGTGATGAGGGTCAGCATGCCAATGACTAAATGTCGGGCCCATGTTGCCGATGGGTAGCCAGCATTCTTGAGACCCCAGAAGTGATATCCTTGCCAACATAGTCCCGCGCCGAAGCAGGAGATGTAGTCGTATTGAAGAATCGTTCGCAAGGCCACATGTCCTTCATGAGGATTATGAAGCAAATATTTCGGCACAAATATCTCGTACCAGGACATGCCAGACTCTAAGATGGCGTACCAGTAGGTGCCGGCGCTAATTATCGCAAGCACGCCGATTGTCGTTCTCAAGGTGGCAATGTAGCGTTGAGGAAAGTACCTCATCAGGCCCATTTTATAGAAGAGGAAGAAGGCTGATGAGCCCCAAATGCCGTATAGCTGCCATACCCAATTCCACCAGTGTCTAGTCGCCAAGCTGTTGTTGAAGTAACTCGCAAAGTGTGGCACGTAATAGGCCACGAGAACCGTGGGAAGAACCGATACAACATACTCCTGATCAATCCGCGAGTCGGCGACAGCCAAATGAATTGGTGCAAAAACGTAAGACGCGTAGAAGTAGAGGGGACCCAGGATGCCGACGGGAACGAGCTGCGCAAAGAATGCTAGTAAAATTGGACTGTGGACAAATGATTAGAAATCGAACATTGCACAGACGTGAGATGAGCGTTACGAACAATTGAAGCACTGTAGAGTGGTGCATCGGCCGACACGACTCTAGCAGCAGGAGGCCGTAAATTCCTGCGTACTCCGAGAGAAATACGAGACTCTGCCAGTACGCTCGAGAATCAGTGTTGAATTGCAGCTGCGCGAAAGCAACTGTAACTCGGCCGAAGAGTAAATCAATGAGCCCGACACCGTAGAACCTTTGGATTAAAGGAACGTTCAGGTTTGCGTCGTCGAAAAGTGAGCGTTGGTACATGCGCTCTATGACGGGACCCGTTGGCTCAGCCATGGCTAAGGCTCTGAGCGTCAGCAGTGCCCAGGCCAGGATAGGAAGGGCGCGCAAGCCACGGCTCCAACGACTTTCCTTGCATAAATGCTCATGATCGGCAACTGGAGCCATTTCGACAATAGCTGGTCCGGTTGAGGACCACAAAGACTAAGGGATTTGGCCACCTGGCGTTGTACTTGGGGCGAGGCTTCGACATGAATTGGCAAGCGCTGGTGACCTTACTAAAATTCGTTCATGCCGTACGCGTCAGCTCGAAGGGGGTCTTTGCTCATCAAAAGCTGCATACTACTACGTATTGGTAAGAACAAAGCGGGACTTCATCTTCTGTGCCCCACATGCTTCTCAATCTACCTTTCGAAAATGAACGAAGGTTCTGGACTATATATGGGAGACAGCACCCAGCAAATGGCTGGACGACTCTGTAGCTGATGGTGTGAACAAACTCGATTCTGTCATTGAAGAAGTTGCTGAGCCCTGTCACTTGACTTGCATACTACCGTAAAGTTCTTCCTCATACGTTGTCTCATGAGAACTTCAGGGACATGGAGGCTTCGGCTTTTCTGTTGGCAGTTCATTACTAGCAATCAAGCAGGAAGGGCTGTAACAGAACATTCAAGTCCTATGTGCAAGGCTCATCATTTTTGTCTACTGACTTTACGAAGCATAGCCAGGCCAGCCTCTGTTACTTGCGATCCTGAGAGTGTCCACGGCCGGCCTTGCCCCGCGCAAACCCCGGCTGGTCCCCGCAAAGCCCCGGACCAGGACTTCAGAGAGCACATATCCGCCCAACTCGCACGCTACCTCGACTTTTGGAATATCAGGCCGTCCTTGAGTGCCATATTGGAACGATGAGTCAGGCAATGGCAAAGCTTCATGTTCCATGCACGGATCCATTACAGCTTGGGCGGCGCCTCTTTCCAAGTGTAACTACGGATACTACGTGCGGGAAGCCTCGAACCCCGCTTTTAGCTCGTATGTAAAAGTCAGCACCACACGGTGAACGAATCCATACCGAGTACAAGGTGCT
The DNA here is from genome assembly GCA_001600555.1 of Albophoma yamanashiensis. Lineage (NCBI taxonomy): Eukaryota > Fungi > Ascomycota > Sordariomycetes > Hypocreales > Ophiocordycipitaceae > Albophoma > Albophoma yamanashiensis. The sequence continues at coordinate 1,399,859 of BCKH01000005.1, read as the reverse complement.
AAATGAAACAGCTCGCTCCAGGGCTGATTCATCCTGGGTCCAACTGGCTGAAATGTATGGCGAACCTCTGGAATCATGTATACTTCGAGACTGGCAGCGCCACGTTGAGTAATGGCGAGTGCAATCGGTGGATACCTTGAGCTAACAGGTATCTCATTGTTATGTTGACAAGTGAGTTTGCCCGCGACAGACTATTTTGCCTGCAGTGAAGGCAGCGTGTCAAGGTAGTTGCTCAACCAGAGTGCTTTGAGTGTTGCACGGCTCACTCATTCACGCAGATTGTGATATGAAAATCGCGCAGGGGTGAATCTCTCATGCACTGTTCCGTCTTTCAGCCGCAGAGTGCGGATGCAGCGTTTCGGAGCGCTAATGCATATCATCGCTAGGCTCGTTCAGCTGGCAGAGCATGGCTTTGCCAGGAGGCATCAAGCCCCGTTGAAGTCGAGCCACCCTTGTGCGCTCTGCATCCTGTAGCACGGTTCCGTAGAGGCCAATGACAGCCCGCTCACACGTTTCATCGTTGCAAGGCAGATCTCGTGAGCCTGAGAAGCGTCTAGACCTCAGCCACAAACTGTTCGCTACAGTTCATAAGATATGGCGCTTCGCCTACCACTTAGTCAATCATTGTCGTGGCGCACCTCTATCACCCAGGTAAATTCATCAATGGATTCCTTTGGAAAGGTGGTCAAGGCGGGTTTGGTCAAGGCTTATGCTGTTGGTCAACAGCAAGTCCAGCAGCATATTGGACGCCGTACGAACCAAGAGCAAGTAAATTACCAACACTCGGCACCTGCATCAAATGCCTGCTACCAACCTTCGACGTATGTGCCAGCAGAGCAAACATACAGCCAATATCCCATAGCTCCTCAGAATGTGGTAAGATAGTGTTTGGTGTATCATCTCCTCATTACAACTCTCTATGAGCTCTAACTCCGTCAAGAACACACAGCACGCCTACCCACCTGCATCCAACCTCACTCACGCCGAAAACATGAATGCAACGCCGCACTTCCCGCCGCCGCCGCCGCCGCCGCCGCCGCCACCAACCCACTCCAGCCATCATCCAGAAGACTTAGGCCATTATAGCACCTTTCCTGCCTCTGGGGGTGAAACATATACCGGAGCTTTTGCTGGAGAACAAACATCGCAGCGCAATTCCACGACACATTCTGCAACCTTTGCCAATGACGCAAGCAGACCATCAACTTATCACCCACCCTCGTCGTCTTCCTATACTCAAGGAAACTTGACGCAAGAAACGGCTTCAACAGCTGCGTACAGCTTTCCAGGTCAACCAAGTCACACGCGCCCAGCACCGCAGACACTTGCTCCGGGGTACTCTACGCCACCCGTATTACATACAACGGCAGCTACTTCGAGCTCGTATTATAGTGAGCCTCCTGTAAAAAATTCGAAATCACAGTTGGCTGCAGGTGCTTCGGCGGCAGTGCCACAGCAAGGGTTTCTCAACTCACAGCAAGTTGGAGCCCCGCCAGATTCAGCCAATACCCACTCTCCTCATTTGAGCGCAAGTCAAATATCGCGACATTCGAATGCACCGTTGGGACCCTCTTCTAGTAAAGAGCAACGCAACTTTAACGACGCTCGTCTACCGCCCTCGCAGCATCTTGCTCCTCCTGATACTCCTTCCGGGGATGCGTTGAAGAGTAACCACGCCTCGATACCTGCACCTGATGAAGGCGGCTTACGGGATGTTGAAGGCTTTAATCCAAAAGAGGAGCATTATGCTTCAGCTCAGGACGACGCAGCAGGATTGTCCGATCAAATGGCAACCCTCAACTTTCGTACTGAAATACCTCGCGAGCCACCCCAGAACGCATACAGCATGCTACCTTTTACACGAGGCCAACGGCTACCCCCAATGAGAGCTACCGGTACGCCATATGACGTTGTGCGATTCTGCCCCGAGGACAGGATCGTGAACTACTCGTTATATTGGTACTTCCATGCAGACTTACCAGAATACCTCATATGCTCCAAGTGCCATGCCGAGCACGTAGAAGGAACCTCCCTTGCCGCCAAATTCCTTCGGGTGAAGCGGCCCGATGGGGCCGCCTCAAGTTGCGGCTTTTGGGTTCCCAGAATTAAAGAAACTCTGTGGCCCTTTGCAATTCGTACAAATAGCACCGAGAATCTGCTGGCCTTTATGAAGAAGCGTCTCAACATAGCTTCTTGTAAAGGCCTTGTATACGTTACGGGGGCGGAGAAAATCAAATGGTTCGGCATGACGGCAAACGACATTGATGGATTTGTTGCCTGCGAGGCTTGCTATGAAGATCATGTGGTGGGTACAGCCTTTGAAGCCCGATTCGGTCCATATATGGAGCAGGGAGAAGACGACAAATGGATGTGTGACATGTGTGTTCCCTATATCACACATGCAATGAGCGAGATGTCGAAACTCAATGATTGGCCTGGATTCATCAGAGGCGCCGCTCAGCGGCTTCAGTTGCCAGCATGTGAAGGCAAGGAAGTACCATCCGGATCATTGAAGTGGTACAGGCCGCGCCGCAAGATTGAGAACTTGCACATATGCAAGACCTGCTACATGGACAAGTTGGCGATGACCATGTTCGAGGCTGAGTTTCGACAGGACTCGCCATCATCAGGCTTTAAAGACATTGTGGAACAGGTCAGCCAAAACCGAACGTGCAAGCTATCAGGCTCGGCGATCTCAATGCTATTCGCGCTTGAAAATGCCACCCATCAGCGTGACTTTACGGTGTTCTCGATAGCGGCGCGAACCATCTGTGGTCTAGTCCCTTGCACGGCAAACGGCATCATCCGTGGTAATTGGTGGACTTTGACTGGGGGTTGCGACGGCTTCAGTGTATGCGAAGCCTGTCATACCGGAATATTGAGAACATGCGGCGTTGACATGTTCTTCGAGCCCGTGCAGCGAGACCGCCAGGCCACCATCGTGTGCAACTTCTGCGTAGCGGGTCCAAGATTTGTCCAATTCTTGAACAAGTATGCAGAAGCACTAGACAAAGGGGTCTTCAGCTGCTATGCAGTCTACGTCAAAAAGTTTGCCAGCGTACATGCATGCCCTGGCATCAAGCATCGCGAGAAAGCAAAGTGGTGGGGATATCCGGAAGCATTGTTCTGTGAAGAATGCTTTCTCAGCTTCGTAGAAGACACGCCGCTCGCAAAAACGTTGGCGATACACGCAGAATATGATGACCGAGCCCAAATCTGCCAGATCTGGTCTCCACGCATGCGCACTATGTTCCTTGAGGCTTGCGAGGCTGGCCCACCTGGGTCCCCCGAGTCCAAGGCTGCTTTGGATGGGTTCCGCGCGTTCGGAGCTCACAGACTACAAGTCTACTTGCAAACTGTGCCACGAATCGAATTCGTTCTGAAGATGCAGCAAATAAAGATGGTCAGTGCCATGCATCAGGGCTCTTTAAGCCTCATGTATCAAGGCATGAACAGCCGTGCGGTTTTGTCAGGAACGGGAGACGGATATTGGCACGGCAATAGCTCACTTGGTTGGTATGAGACGGAGTTCGGGGCGACGGGCGCGCAGATGTTCAAGAATATGCAAGCTGGTATGGCGAATGCTAATCGACCTGAAGAATGGATGCAAATAGCGCAGATGAGCGCTATGTGGAACGAGGTTGAGTGATGCATGCCCGTCTAGCTACAAAACAGCCACATTCTCTACTCGTTCGTCAGATCTATATAGCTTTCAATAGGTCATACATACATGTACATGTTTTAAAATCCAGTTGACTTAAGGTTCGCAAGGTACAAGTAACGCTAGAATATCATTTCGTACAACTGTTCGCTTTCTCTCCCTCTGCCTCGTGCCTTGATATCTATACGCAAGACCTCTTTACCTCCCTCGCCAATCACTGGTAGTCTTTCCCCTTGAAAATAGTTCCGTCGTAGTCTATGCCCGTAGTCGAGTTCGCAATTGTATAATTGCCGAAGCAGGCATAATCGTAATTACTGAGTTTGTATGCGTCTTCCTGACTCTTCAGGAACGCTCCCAACTCGCACATGCCGTCAACTCTACCGCTCGTGGCGTTTCCGCACATGCCACCACGGATGGTGTTCAGTGGCAATATGCCGTTGTTCAGGCGCATGCGAATGAACTTGTGGGTGGCATTTGAGGCATCGTACCCGTACTGTGTCGGGGAATATTGAACTCGATGATCCGAAACGGGCACAGGGTCCGCGGAAGCACAGCCAATTGTTTCAGTGACCAGGTTGGCGCCGAATGGCGTGAGGTGAGAGAGAATGAAATGGCGATCGAGGCTGGGTGGGTACTTTGTGAGAGACGGTGGTTCTTTGAAATAATCCATGGACATTGCGGTGAGCACAGATATTATGATGTCATCGTGTGAGAAGTCCGCATAAATCTGTTGGCCAAGCGGAAAGTCGGTAGGGTTGTTGTCCAGGGTAGAGTTTACTGACGAGTCGGAGGATGTAATGTAACTGTGTGTCAAGCGAGCCATGAGTTCCTGCAGGTAGCCTATTCCCTGAGCGCGACCGGTGGGGTTTCCGTAGCTGTAGAGATAGTAGTCTAGAGACGTGGTGTTAGTGGCACCTCACGTCAACTCAAAGGGGTTCCCCGTACATTGTATATCCAAGACGTTCTCGAATCCGGCCCACTCATCCGCTGTGAAGAGTCCGCAGAAATCTGACATGCCAATGAATGCATACTCATACGCGCAACTCATTTGCATGGCATACACATCCTGATACGTAAAAGTAAACCCTGACGGAGCATAAGCCTGAAGGCGATGAACCGCAGATCTCAGATAGCGCTTTTTATAGGCTTCCTGATGCTGAGCTGCAATGTTAAGGTTGTCATCACTATTGTCGTTGAAGCAGCTGTCGTAAGAGGCCAGAGTGTTGTTCTCAGTCCCTCCCTCGGGAATGACGACCACCTTAAAGGGTGCATTCCACTCCGTAAGCGTCGGATCAGGTGTGGAGTTGAAGCTCGGACCGAAGAATCCCAAGGCCCAGTTGATTTGGCTGTTCAAAATTCGAGATTGACCGGTGGTTCGCAGGGTAACCTTGGGGCGATCTGTGCCGTTGGAGAAAGACGCATCATACTGCAGTTGGGCGACGGATGCATTATAGAGTGTCCGTCCACGGCGATTCCAGAACTCGACGCCTGCTGCGAATTCGGTCGAGGCGCCCTGCCCGGTGAGGAAGCCTGTGCCATTCATGATGTAATTGAAGGAATTGAGAAAACTGAGCGGCCCGGTGAATCCGCTGCAGGAACCCGCCTTCGTATTGCTGGCCTTGGTGAAGTTGGAGACCTTCTCCGCAAATCCACCAGTGACGGCGCCATCTACGCTGTCTGGGAAACGCTGGGCGTGTCGCTGAAGCGTACTTGCAGACTCCTACTCAAGTCAATTACCATTGTCTAAGCCTACGGCACAAGCGAGACTCACAATCTGGCATCCATCAGGCAGACCAACGGATTGAACCCCAAATGCATCCTCGGCGTTATCGGCATAGACTGAGAGCTCACCCCAAGATCTATAGATGCTCGGAATATCGGTCACGACGTTCGAAGCCGTGCCGGTTCCCGCGAGACCCAGCACGACGGCGACGAATGGGGCAACGTACATTTTTGCCGTGTTTTGGGGTTCAAGGGAAGAGGTGCAACGTCACTGAGTTCATGTTGGGCGGGGGTTCTGGGTCAATTATCAATGGCAGTTTACCATCGACAGGAAGAGACCGCGGCAGAAGCATTTGGTGCTCGAAGCGGGCTCTCGGATGTTCGGCAGACGCCGCCCTGTTTAGAGGCGGATTGTCTTAACGCAGCAGGGGAAAATGGAGCAGGGCGTGAAGCCGAATTCGGCGTTCGGTAGGCAGGTCATGCAGCTACCCTCCCTTTGGCCGGGGTTTCTTGCCTGCAGAGGCGGCTGCAGACCTACTCGTAGTGCGTACGACTATACGAAGTAAGGCAACTTGCGGAGCACTACGTAATGAAGGGGAGGATCGGCGCAGGCGCGCACCGGCCAGCCGCGGATCGCGCTCCGCATTGTCCCGCTTTTCTACTTGTTCCTCCAACCACCAATACGAGGGAACCCGCCCACGTGCAAGGCGTCGTCAAAGCCATTTCCTTTTATGAAATCGCGCAGCATTGAGGCCGGCCTTCGACATGCGGTTTATTGATGCCGCGCAGGCGGCCCAGCGACCCTAGAGTTGGCAGTGCAACGTTGAAGTAGTTCTCTTTATGCCGACGGCCGAGTGACAGTTGCCTGAATGGGACCAAGAGCGCCCACGTGTCTTGGTTCGCCCAATTTTGAGCAATGACAGACAAAGCGATATTAGCATGTATTCAACATGTTAGGATTGAGGAGTGGGCTGTGCCATCGCGAGAAAATTTCAATGGAAAGCCGATTTCAAATGACATGTTCGGTTTGCGAGTTCAGAGCATAAAATAAACAGGAAGCGAGTCCTGGCAGAGCGAGCAAAGCAGGAAGAGTTCTAAATAGTTTTGACTCCCAAGGTCCTAGATACTGAAGGTCGTCAAGGTTGCAAACGTGCAAGCAATTGCCTAAGTACGTGGTGCTTACATGCAATGTAGTGATGCTCACTTCACATGCTAACAGAGCTGGCTGCAGCTGTTGCGTTCAGATCTTGCCGCCTCCGACAAGTTCGCTGCTGGCCGACTGCTTCTTGCGAATTTGCATGCAGGCTTTGAAGGGTGGGACCATGCCCGCGCCAATCCAGCGCGAGCGAGGAGTTTCCTCCAGCATCTTGAACTCATAGTTCAGCAGCAGGTGGGCGGCAATCAGCTTCAGCTCGTGCGCTACGAAAAATCGCCCTGGGCTGCAACCTTGTCAGCCACTCTCGAGAGCCTGGGGAAGCGGGGCAAGCTAAGAAAGCGGGATAAAGACAAGATGACATTCGGCCTTACCATGTGTGCTTTCCGTGTCCGAAGGGAAAGTGGTGGTCATTCATCGTCACCATGCCCAGAGGGCCAGCGGTCGCTTCACCATCACCATTGCGCTCTTGCTCGCGGATTCTTGCGAAGCGAAGGGCATCATATTTGCGAGCGTTGTTGTAGAAGTCGTCATCATGGTGGCTGCCATCGAGGTTGACGGTCACGTAGGCGCCCTTGGGCAAGACCCAGTCGAGGTGCGGAAGACGCAAGCCGTTTGGTGACACGACGACGCGCTCGACCAGGGTCGTGTGGAAGTTACTTAGACGTTGCGACTCACGGATTGAAGAATCGACACGGACGAGCTCAAGTAGTGCCGTCTTGGTCCAGGCTTCCCCGGGGGCAGGCTGGTGTGATCGCAACTCGCCCAGGAGAGAGTCGAGGGCGGCTGACGGGGCCGAAAAGAGGTTCAGCATCCACCAGACGCCTGTCAAGACCGTCGTGTCGATAGAGGCGAACTCTATCGGTAGCAGACGCTTCGAGATGACAATGGGATCCAACTCCTGCGAACGGCCCTCGGCTATACCCAGGCGAATGAGCCAGGTGACAAAGTCCTCGGGCTCGCTCCAGTCGCGGAGATTTGGCTCGCCACGAGCTTTGCGTGTCATAAGGTCCAGTCGTTCCTGTATGATAGGCCCAACCTTGCGGTAGGCGCGTCGCCAATATACCCAATTGGGGATGGCCAGAATGCGACCGACAATGGGGTGCAGGACAACCGGACACATCCGGAGCAAGATGCAATTGAGCAGGACGCTATGGGTAAAGGATGTCATCGCGCTCAGAAAGCCTTTATCGCGGCAGACTGTAGCACCGACAAGCATCCTGTTGGTGACCGGCGGGACAATAGCCAGCCACAGGTCCCAGACGTTCACGCTCGTCCACTGGTCGCCAACATGGCTCAACGCCAGCTCGATCGCGTAATGGACCTCTTTTCCGATCGCTGGAATGAGGCCCGGAAGAGCACGATTTAGTGACGTTTGGATTGCTCGGGTGCCAAAGGAGTCGCGGATGGCCCTTGGATCCAGGAAATTATAGTCACCATAGATAATGTCATTGTGGGCGGCACGAGCATCCAAAATACTGTGCGGCTGCTCCAGAAGCCATGGCAGCATGGATCGAGGCAGAACCACGTCAGGCGGCCGCGACAACCCCGCTGCAACGAGAAACGGCAGACCTTGTTTGCTATACTAGACGTGGCGCAGCCTGTTAGGGTCCAGTCTGCAACACCATCCGTGGCTCGAATGAGGCAGCCATATCCTGTCGATGAAAGCTTACCTTGACATAGCCCTCGTTGATGGACGTTCGTTGGCTCGTGAAGTAGGCAATGTTGCTCTTGAAATGGGCCCATATCCCGCGGCCGTAACCCGAGGCAGGAAAGTCATCCGGAAATCGTGGCAGCGTCGCGTAGTCGACAACAAATCCAGCGACGACGAGCAGGAAGCAGCAGCCCACCACGCGACCCCATGTCGACGCATCCAAGAGCTCCGAGAGCTCCATGCGATTACGTTGAAGTGAATAATGTAAATCAGAATCGTACACGGTTAAACAGAAATGATCTTATGCCTATTATTTCGCTTGGCTGTCGGATCGTTAAATTGCTTCGCAAGTCGGCTCCTCGCTCTCGGTTTCAGATGGATACTACGGGTTGTTCTCCGGCGCCAGCATACATGAGACAACAAAGAAGGTCAGTGCCCGGGGTGAATGCCTTTAAGTAGTATTTTTTTTTGTTTTGGCTGCAGCGTTTCTGCATCGCCTAATCGTCACATTCTTCAATAATTGAGACAAGATAAAGCATCCACCCTGGACAGTCACATCGGAGCCTGAACGCGACATGTGTGAACCCAGCGTGCATAAGCTCAGCTGGCATCAGGCCAGCCACTGCATGTTGATCCCACTTTGGCATCGCTCCTCTCCATACCATTTACATGCTGCACCAGAGACAGCTGAATTGGGTGACATACTACGGAGTACGGAGTACATGTAATAAACAATCGCTCTGCATCAATGCATGCTGCAACCTACGCTGTGAAGGCGCCACCAGTCACAACCACCCAAAACCACGGTACGGATTACTGACAGAACCCTTGCGCTAACTGTGCATTCAGACCTAGTGGCTGATAAGTACACGTAACATAAAGCTGCAAGTACATGGATTGACGCGGCTTGAGCCGAAATTTGCAGAATAAAGACTCGTGATTGTAGAGTATTCGAGTCCAGTTACAACTGATCCATCAGCTTCTCCGCGACGTAATGAATGTTCGTTCCGAAGTACTTCGGAACGGTCTGCAGGTACAGAACACCATCCTCAATCACAGCCTCGTTATAGGACGACTTCATCTGGCCATCATCGACCACCCGGAACACCACCTTACCACTCTCAATACCCTCATTCAGGGCTTCCCTGATCATCTCATCCGAAGCAACCTTTTGGCTGTCGAGCCAGTCAGCAAACGCAGAGAAGTAACCCTTGGTGTAGTAACCCAGATTCTCCTGCCAGTTGTCATCAGCATCCGTCGCGCCCTGGAGCTTGGCGTGTACAGCCGCAAAATTAGGATCCAGCACAAAGCTATCGCGTTGTAACGCGGAGGTGACCTTGCTCTTGATCTGTTCAATCTCTGCATCGTATTGCGTACGGATAGATGTGCGCGCAGTGTAGGAGTAAGGAAGGGATTCGGTTGGGGGAGCACCGTCAAGGGCCTTGGTAAGGTTCTCCGGATTCATCGCGTGATCGATATTGGTGCCGAGCTTGCCCTCCGCAAATATGATATTCAGCTGGCCTGAGGGGGTGACCTCACAGCCGCAGTAGGAAACTTTTTTGTTTAGATCAATATCCATCCCAATAATATGGGCGGAACACAGGGTGTTAATTTCATTCTTGCCGGCATCGCCATTCTTCTCAATGAAGTATTTCAGCTGCCACTCTGCACCCTCGATGTAGCTTTAAGTTCTTTCGTTAGCCAAAGACCTCCGTTATATCTGTTTGGCCGTTGATTACGGTGCACTTACGAGGTCAGCATGGCACCTGGAGATTCCTTGGCGTAGCCGTCGTCGGCATACGCGTAAATTTGGTTGGGGTTGATGTCAATAGTCCAGGCGACACCCAAGAGGTCCGACAGCTTTTTTTCAAGCTCAGGCTTCTTGGCCTCGAATTCATCCCGCACTGTTATGCTCCTTGTTAGCTGATGGAGGAGTTGTCTGCATAGGCTGCACTGGGACGTACCATTTTTGCGGACGGCCAAGGGAAGCTTCTCGACGGGGGGAAGGCGGCTCATGATGAAGTAAAATGCAATTGGAGTTGGTTATAGGAGAAGTAGGTCCAATTCAAACCGATGATGGAGACAAATCCAAGAGAAAGTTAGCATCTCAAGCTTATATAGTTGTACTGATCGTGCACTTGGTCGTGAGGCTGAATCAAGCACCCCAACATGACCGTTCACACCTACAATCAGACCCTGAGTGCATTCATCCCATGTCTCATTTCCCCACTAAGTTCTTTACAAGCACTAAGAACCCTGAAAAATGGGTTCAGCTCATTCAGCGCCTAGGGTCCGTGTTGCCAATAGTCTCCCGTACGCTCCTGGGGCTGAGGTTTGGAATTTCCTCTTCGGGCTCGCCCACGAACCGGTCGAGGGTCCGCCGCTGGTTCCTGGAGGGGGGCGCTTATTTGTGCGCCCTGCGCCACAAATTTAGTGCGGCTCATGACATCTCGCCTGGCCAGGCAGACAGCAGCTCGCTAAAGATTAACAGATTGAGCCTCGAACAAGGTATGGCCCGCCCCTGAGCGCTATTCAGCCTCGAGTTTTCGTGACATTTGGCTAGAGATAGAAACGCCTTGCATGTGTCTTTAAATAGGCCGACGAGCGATTAACTAAAAGTCAGAAGGCCGGCACTGTGCGCTGACACTAAGGTGATTCTGGCTTGGATTTAAGCCACAAGGAGACAGGAGAGGGCTCGGAAGGCACGAGGACAGTCTACTCGAAAGTACAAGGTACCTCATTCAGGGATAGAAGTCCTGGCTCCGTTACCCGTTAGGCCTGGTCACTCCTCAACATCTTGAGTTGAGGCCACACTTCTCATTGTGGAGCTCTTTCCTGACCTGGAAGCACTTGCGCCGAACAGAGAAGCAAGAAATTGACTTCTCGTACAGGAGGTAGGATTGACAATGCATCATCAATCGGGAGTACAAAGGATCCTGACAAATAGCTTTGTTAGGTAGTCAAAGAACGAATTGTCGACGTATAAACAATACCATATAGCTGTGTTGCAGCCAAAAGAATGACCAGTCGACATGTGACTATCCTATACTCAGCGTTGAGACGTCTCATTTCCATTTGACCCTTCGTACCGCGCAGCCAAAGGCCACATCTTGTCCTCCTTGCACGGCTCTTCATGTTCTGTCCAGCACTTAGCAGCTGCAGCCGCAAGCAGTGCAGCCTACTCCCTGACCGCAAGTCATATCCGTGGTGCAGTCAGAATCCTGGGTGCAGTTGTTCCAGACTCCGACGCCACCATTCGTGGCAGTCCAGCACCAGAAACCATCCTCGGGCGTATCACACTGCTTCCAGCAGTAGCCATTGGTGCACCCGGCAGGTGCGCCGAACCAGCAGTCGCGCTTGTTGTTGAGAGACATGCCGGTCGGGTGGTCGGCGCACTGACGAATAGCGTTGACGTCGACATCAGGGGAAAGAGTAGACATGTCGACCTTCATGATGCCGAGCTTGCCGCATTGCGCCTCGGTCACCACAGCTGACAGGACTCCAGTAGCCTGAACGGCAATCATGGCGATGATGTGAGTGAACAACATTGTGAGAAAAGTTGCAGGTCGTTTTGAACTAATGGGGTTCTTTGTTTAGACGAAGTGGGATTGTCTTTTCAGTGTTGACGATGTGATCATTTGCAGGACAAGAATCCGAGGCGGGGACTCCCAGCCCCAATTTATACTTCCAGTCGAGCTGCGAAATCAGACAAAATGCATTTGGATGACCGATGACGAGAGATGGCTTTCGTTGTGAGTTTTTGGTCAGGCGCACAGCAGCTTCGCATGCCTTGCCATGGCAAGACCAACGGTCATTGGTCCGAGCCGGAGGTTCGCATACCTTGAGCCTCGTATTTTCATGCGGAAACAAGCCACCTGCTAAAGAGTCTCGGATGCGAAAGCCACCTTTTCCCGGACCTCTACTGAGTACGGAGTACGTACAAGTACAGGAATCAATGGACAAACGATGCAGAGATGCGAGTGTTGGTGTAACAGTAGGGTGCAAGGTCCAATCTCAACAGAGCCCCCACATCGCAGCGCATATATATTTCAGACATCACACCTTTGTAAAGAAATATAAATACAATTCTTGCAGGGCGCCTATTAACCCTATCATTGCTTAATGCAACGACAAGCAAAAAGCATTCGGGTTCCTTTGAGTCGTGCGGGGTGTGCGAAGAAGGCAACGCATTTTCATTTGTCGGCTCGGCTCCAACCGGTGTCCGGAAAACAGCGTGAAAACATTCCGTTTGATAAGTTGTAAGGGCACTTGTGGCTCCTGTCTGGTAATGTCTCTTGATGACTTCATTGTCTCAGCATTAGGGATGACAGGTCGATCAATCCGTCTTCGATGCCAAGTGTTCGTGTGGAAGAGTCTCGGGCTCTCGGCCGATGAGACCGGCCAGCTCATATACATGATTCTTGGCGCTCACCCGTGAGTCGTTTCATCATGCCTCAGGTTCTAGATGCCGCCACATATCGAAGTTCCATTCTTGGAAGATTTGCGCCCCCTCCTTCTATGGATACACTTTACTGTTTGACCGTTTCCATTTGTACGGAGAAATTATTAGCGAAAAGGCTAGTCGGAGCATTGCCAATTGTTCCGACTGGGGATGTGTGGCTCCAGGCAGTGCGTCCGAAGCGATCAAGACCAGACGTCAGGGGCAATGGTGGCGGGGACTTTCTTCACGGTGGATGGTTACATTGCATGCTCTCAGTTAAACGTTCACTTTGAATAAATACTAAATGAGCTAGGAACTTGCGGTTGGGCTCTCGACATGGGACTCTCGTACTACTCACGGGATGTACTCCGTACGATTCGTCTTGTCAGCTTTCACATCAACTAGACATGCTGCTAAAGCTTTGCCCAATGTCCTGTTCGCACAATCCTGTCTGCTGCTTCCTTTAAATCATTCATATAGTGCCGGTGCAAGCTTTGCCGCAGAGCATCCGGAAGCAGGGGGTATGTGATTGACAAGGTGCTGACAGCGGCCTGGTACCGAATCTTGCTTAGCATTGTCGGTCGCAGATTGTACTCATTCGCTAGCCTCTCTGGGAGAAAGTGAACAGTCAAGACACGGGCAAGCGGGGCCATGACTCTCAGCCGCAGCGGGAGGTTGATTGGATAGAGCAAGTCACGACTTAATTTGCGGGCCATGTCAGTAACCTCTAAGGTTGCGATGTTATGATTCCAGTACGTCCAAAATTCGCCGACAGTAGCCGGCCACATTTCAGGCGGCATGCGCAGAGAGGTTCCATACACGGCAGATTCCTTGTACAAAGTTTCGAGCAAGGCATGAGGAAGCTTTCCGAAGACTGCTTCGTGGACCACAATGACGGCTACGAAGAGCGTGGCTGCTGTCCATTTATGCAGCTCTGGATCGTTAGCATCATAGCCATCTCCCTTTACATGTGCGTGGAATTTATGAATGACGGAAAATATGGCGTTCTTCTCCTGCTGAGTGCCAAAAACTGCTGCGTTCAGGAAGCGAGCCGTATTTTTGAGCCGGTTGGCGATGCGTGTCGCAAAGTTCGAGTGCGTGTAGCTGCCCTTGGCCAGTTCAGGGTGAGCGAACTGACAGAGAATGGCGAACTGGCCCCCAAATAGGTAGATGTCTTCTACCAGCAAAACCCTTAGGTGAATAGGTTCTGCGATAGTATCGTAGATGAAAGGGTCGTCGAAAGATTTGGCGCGCGCCATGTCGTGCTGGTCTGGCGTCTGTTCTTGGAGCCGAGTCATGGCTGTGAGCGTTGGAAGGAAGGGAGCTCATGCCTGCCTAGGGCTGAGCAAAGACACGCGACGCGAGGCATGCGAGTGATTGACTTGCGAAGTTGCCAGAAAGATCCCAGTTCGAGGCTCTTATGGCGCGGGCGGGAAGCGGCTTCGCGGGTCCACTTGCCGGACCGTCGGTAGATCATTGCTTGAACCAGTGCAGCGTTCGGGAGTTCTCCACTGCTCCCGAATCAGGGCCTCAGCGCAGCCCCTGTAGAATCAACGGTCACATGCCACTCCATGCCATTACATCTGGTGGATGATACACCACATCCCATGTGACCAGTACCAATGGAACATTGAACACATGCAGCCCAACTAACCGAGATGCCTGCAACTTTATGTTCTGGTCTTTGCATTATTCAGAAACGTCGAAATACGATGCAAGCCCAAGATGTGCAGATGAATGCTATGTCCCATTGTCAGGGTGCTGGCAATCTCTGTCTGAGCTTCTAATATTGAGGAGTACCACTACGCACTATCGAACAGAAATCAGCAGCTGCCTTGGTATTCCGGGCCAGGAACCTAGGTGCTATGGGATGGCATGAATCGTCCAAGCCGTTATGCCCGGGACAATGGTGCCAATATCTGTCCAGAGCATTCTCCAAACCCAACGACGTCACCATCACCCGTTTCGGCCCACCCCGTGATTACCACAGTGTCGCCATCGTCAATAAAACGTCGTTCCTCACCGCCTCCGATAAGTAGTGGTGTTTTGCCACCCAAGGTATGCTCCAACATGCTGCCGTACGTGCCGGAATCGAAGCCTGAAATTGTTCCAGAGCCGAAGAGGTCACCAACGCGTAGATTGCATCCTGAAACGGTATGATGCGCAATCATTTGAGGCCAAGACCAGAGGAGATACGTGGACGACGTGCGAGTTATAGTGGCCACGGATCCTCTCGCAGCTAGACGGCTTCGTTAGTATTGGATGATATTGGAAATGGGAGATGTTATACATACTCTTAATTGACAGTTCCAAATTGACATCAAAAACATTCCTCTCCTTTTTCTCACGAAGATAGGGTTGAAGTTCAACATCATTGCTCAATCCACTTGAACGGAAAGGCTCCAGGGCGTCTGCTAGAACAACCCACGGGCTGATGGTTGTTCCAAAATTCTTTGCGTTGAATGGCCCAAGGGGAACATACTCCCATTGTTGAATATCTCGAGCGCTCCAGTCGTTCATCAAGACGAACCCGAATATGTATTCTTCCGCCTCGTCAACTGTGATGGGTCTGCCCAAGTCATTGTTTCGGCACAAAAACATTCCCATTTCCAGCTCAAAATCGAGCTTAGCGGAGGGTGAGAATGTTGGTACCTGGGTGGGAGCAGAGACCGTCTGGCCCCATGGTCGATGCAGTGGCGTTCCAGAAACAACCACAGAACTTGATCGACCGTGATAAGCCACCGGAATATGGTTGTAATTTGGCTGTAGAGCGTTGGCAGGTCCGCGAAAGAGGGTTCCAACATTATGCGCATGATTGCGACCCGCAAAGAAGTCAGTGTAGTCTCCGATGGTGAAAGGAAGATGCATCTGGACCTCAGATAGCGGTATCAAGGCAGCATTTTTCAGCGATTCGTTTGTCTTGAGAACTTCTGGGTATGGTGTATCCTCGAGAAAGACATCGCGAAGGTAGTTACGAACAAGTCGGTGCACAGGTCTACCCAGACTGGCAAACGAGTTCAAGCTTTGTTCGGAGAATACTCCCAGCTTCTCTTTGGGGAACCCTACAAGATTTACCAGTCCGCCCTGATTGGCAAAGACGGAGATATCCAGGACCTGTTCGCCAATAGCCACGGCGAGGCGATGCGCGGAATGTTTCGGAGTGGATATGATGCCAAAAGGAATATTGGCAAGAGAGAATCCTGATCCCTTTGGAATTGGAAGCCACGATTTCATTTTTGCGATTAATGAGTGGCGCCGGTGTCTGTGTCGTCATTCGTAAGCCCCAAGCCTTAGTCGTGCAGTTGAGGACCTGAGACCGTCGATGTCAATCCCACCGCACACTGCCTGCAAACGCAGCAACGATTCAAATACAAATTTAAGCTGCGTATATCAGTAGCGGTACAGTGAATTGGTCTTAAGGGCAACAGTTAAGTCGCCATGCATTCCGCGTCGGAACCATTCCGAAGGCTGTACTTTCAAGAAGCGAGCCAAGCATGCCTCCGAGGAAATCCTCCGAAGAGCCCCACTAAGCCCCGGACAGCCGTATGTTTGTTCGGAAACTCGTTCCAATTGAGACGCATGCGGTAGCTGCCTTCATCATACCCCATAGTAGCTGGATATTGTCCATGTGATCATGTTTCCTCAGTGCATAAAGAGAGTCGAGGCTTGGGCAGCAATGAGCTTCCGTCCTTCACGATTACTTCGATGACACTGTCATGTAAGTTTGACATAGCAATCTTCGAATTTCGCTTTACTTCCCACAATGCCTTCAACAAATTTTACGACGCCAGAGAAATATACGTATTTGAATGGCTTCGGCGCATTCCACGAGTATGTTCAATCCTTCTTGCTTGAGTGACCAGCGGTATTGAAGAAGCCGTATAGATCAGAAGCCATTAATGGTGCGTTGCCAATCGGTGCCAACTCTCCTCAAAAAGCTCCATATGGTCTCTACGCGGAGAAGCTTTCAGGGACGGCATTCACTGCCCCACGGCACGAAAATTTGCAGAGTTGGCTGTATCGAATACTTCCCTCTGCTGCTCACTCCTCGTTCGAACCCCTAGAGGCAAGCTCTTCTAGCGAGCTGGGCAAAGGACT
Source organism: Albophoma yamanashiensis (assembly GCA_001600555.1). Taxonomy (NCBI): domain Eukaryota; kingdom Fungi; phylum Ascomycota; class Sordariomycetes; order Hypocreales; family Ophiocordycipitaceae; genus Albophoma; species Albophoma yamanashiensis. The sequence goes on along the minus strand of BCKH01000005.1, from coordinate 1,383,130 downwards.
TCATCACGTACCAAACCAACTGCGCTGGGACCCTTTTGATATTGACGAGAATGTGGACTGGTCCCGCGGCTTGAAGCCAATTGCCGGTGCTGGGGATCCGGCAATGAAAACGGGTCTCGGTATTTATATTTTTTCGGCTGGTCGCGACATGGATGAAAACACGGCAATATATTCATCTGATGGAGAGATGCTTATTGTTGTTCAACATGGGGCTCTGGACCTCCAAACTGAAATGGGCAATCTTCTTGTCCGCTCCGGGGAGATCGCCGTCGTTCCTCGGGGCATCAAGTATCGCGTGTCTCTGCCCATAGGCCCGGTGAGAGGCTACATTCTGGAGTTGTATCAGGGCCACTTTGTCCTACCAGAGCTGGGCCCAATTGGGTCTAATTGTCTTGCCAACGCCAGAGACTTCCAGGCACCCACAGCGAGATTTGATGAGGACACAGCTAGCAGCTGGACCATTATCAACAAATACAATGGTCGGTTGTTTGTTGCAACGCAGACGCATACGCCATTCGATGTCGTCGCTTGGCATGGCAGGTACTATATCCAACGGACCGTTTATGCAAATTCGTGTCGCTAATTCATTGATCCAGATGTGAGTTCACTTTATTCTCATTCTGCACTCATCCGATGAGCCTAACCACACGTTCCGCCCTGGAGGCGTCGATGAATGCCATTCTCCCAGATTTACTGACTTGACGTAAAAGATTACCCTTACAAGTACGACTTGGGCCGCTTCTGTGCCATCGGAAGTATCTCTTTCGATCACCCAGACCCCTCAATTTATACGGTGCTGACCGCACCATCTGACCACCCTGGTACTGCGGTTGCAGACTTTGTCATATTCCCCCCAAGATGGCTTGTCCAAGAAGATACCTTTAGGCCACCGTGGTACCATCGCAACACAATGTCAGAGTTCATGGGGCTTGTTTGTGGATCGTATGATGCCAAAGCTGGAGGGGGTTTTCGCGCGGCTGGTGCCAGTCTGCATAATATTATGACCTCACATGGTCCTGACGCGGCAACATTCGAAAAGGCCAGCAACGAAGACCTCCAGCCCCGAAAGGTTGGCGAGGGAAGCATGGCATTTATGTTTGAGAGTAGCCTGATGCTTGGCTTGACTGAATGGGGTTTGAAGACTTGCAGGAAGGTTCAAGCCAACTACAGCGAAGAGAGCTGGTCTGGGCTACGTCCACATTTTCAACGCCCGAATTAAGCTTCAGATACGCATGCTGCTGGGTTTCGTGGACTGTTCGGTAGGTAGACGCAACATTTCAGTACCTAGCACCCCATGCAGAAACAATTTCTTCTTGAATAGCTAGTCTGGACAGGTCATGGAATATTACTTCTTTTGTCATCCCCATAAACTAATTCACGTGATGCAAACAGTGCTTGTATCTGCTCGAGACTCTTATCACATCCGGATACATCTACATGAAGAACACAACTTTTGCGATGCCTGGAAGCATGCTTAAGGATATCGAATGAGCTGGCCGGAAAATCAGCAATATGAAGCCCAGCAGTATGCACTACGTGGTAGGGGCACGAAGCCTATCACGCCATGACAATGCTTCCGGCTAGGCCAGTAGAGCATTGCCACTGGCATTGGAAGTTCTTCTCGGCCAACTAACACACTGAATCACATGAAGGTAGAATTTAGTCACCTACTTGAGATAAGTCCACTTCGGGACCCATGGCCACACCACCAAACGAGGGTAGTCCATCGCTGTACGGGCCTTTGCCGCGGGCGGAGCCTGAAAACACAAAGGCCGGAAATCTCGACCCAAGAGGCAGTGTGAAATTGGGCCAATCTCGTGAACTCCATTTCGCTGAGCTAGTGCACTGTCTATGGATACCAAGGGTTGGAACTTGGATCCCAGAATCCGATGCCATGCTTGCAGGTGCTCGGAACAGAGTCCGAATTCCGAGTGCGGGGAAGCTACCTTGGCTTGCTTGGCTGTGGCCGATACGGGCGAGATTCGCAGGATGTCTGATTCGCTAAGTTTATCCTTGGCTCGATATGTGGATTGCGCGACATGCACAATGCAGCTGATTTGCTCCGTCTTCCATGGTGTAATCTTTCCCGGTTGCCCGGGTGTGTTGCTTCGCGCTCAGCCCGAGGAGCGAGGTGGACACCATAGTCTGTGCTCTTGCTGCAGCGGTCCGCGGCCACCATAATAGAAGGCTTTACTAGTCGCATGAAATTCGGAAAAGTCCCGACTCCAATCACAATGCGACATTACCCCGGAATACTCTGTAGCCAAAAACACAACGGGCCGCAGCTCGTAGCGTAGCCCCATGGGGGTCAGGGCTAGTTATGAGGTAGCCAGATTCCACCCCACCGTTTGCAAGCTCTCAAATGCCGCCAGATTTCGGGCACGATTTTGGTCTCTTAAACAAACATAGTTGCGAGGTCCTTGTCCCGTGCGCAATCGAAACAACAGAAACCCGTTGCCTGTCATGGCCATCTCAATCCCACACCCATTTTCTGATCTTTCCATCCACGAGACAACGCAAGCTCGAGATGTTGTCTTGGAGTTGCATCCTGGCGCTGTGATTGACTTTCGCGCCATCTACCTGCTTGAGCCGCCCAAGGCCGATGTAACGCCGTTCCTCGAGCTCGAGAATGCGGGAAAGCTGACCGAGGCCACTCCGAGACCTGCGCGCCTTGCGCAGGTCCGTTACGACGTCATTGGCGGATCAAAACCTCATGAATATCATGAGTCCGTCATCGACCTCGGGGCGCTCGAACGCATCAGCCATCAGATTGTAGGACCTGAGCATCACGCAGGATTGACCGTGTGAGTACAACTACGGCATGGCGTAACGGCGAGTCTTGTGCTAATGCATCCTTATGGTAAAGACATGAGTTCGACGCATTGGTTAAGTGCGTTAAGAACTCAGCAATATTCCAAGAAAAGCTCAAAGAAATCCAGCTGCCTTCTGACTTTGAGCTGATTGTCGAGCCCTGGCCTTATGGCGGGCCCGATGAAGCCGATGGCACGACTCGTTTTTTTCAGGGCCTTTGTTTTGGAAGAGACACATCCAGCGGCAATCCAGATTCCAACTTCTATGCGTACCCTATTCCTCTCATTCCCATAATGGATGCCAGAAAAAACGAGATTGTGCGCATCGAGGAGCCGGCCACAGGCGGGAGGGGAGACCCACTGACTGGTCGTTCTCATAAGACAGCGGTTCTTGATCACTGCCGGCCAGCTGAATACGTGCCTGAGCTGCTGCCGTCCGGCTTGCGAAAGGACCTGAAGCCTTTGAATGTTCTACAGCCACAGGGGCCAAGCTTCACAGTTTCCGACTCCAATCTAATTACATGGCAAAAGTGGTCCATGAGAGTGACTTTCAATCCCCGCGAGGGAGCTGTGCTACACAACATTCGATATGACGGCCGTGATATCCTGTACAGGTTAAGTGTGAGCGATATGGTGAGTAAATGTGTTTTGTGCCGCTGGAGGCTGTCATCAATCTAACGAGCGTCCACAAATTTTAGACAGTACCCTACGCTGATCCTCGCACACCTTTCCATCGCAAGCAGGCTTTTGACTTTGGGGATGGCGGCTTGGGCCATGCGGTGAACAATCTTGTCCTTGGCTGCGACTGCCTGGGCCTGATTAGGGTACGTATGACCTTGCTATTTCTAGAATATTAACTAACCAACCAGTATTTTGATGGCGTCTTGACCAAGGCGGATGGCTCTCCTGAGACGACCAAAAATGTGATTTGTTTACACGAGCAAGATAACGGGATCAATTGGAAACACACCAATTGGCGAACCGGACGAGCCGCAGTGACTCGACGCCGTGAACTTGTGGTTCAGTTTATCATCACGCTCGCAAACTATGAGTACATTTTTGCGTTCAAGTTTGATCAGGCAGCCGGAATCGCAGTGGAGGCAAGGGCAACAGGAATAGTCTCCGTCGTCAATATTGATGAGGGCAAGACCGCCCCTTGGGGAAACGTCGTTAGTCCCGGGGCCTTGGCGCAAAACCATCAACACATATTTTGCGTTCGCATTGACCCCGCCATTGACGGACATTCAAATACCCTGGTTCAGGAAGAGAGCCTACCAGTTCGCATTGACAAGCGAACGAACCCCAACGGCAACTACTATGAAGTCTGTCAGACCCGGATCACAACCTCGGCTGGAATCGATCTGGCCCCGTTCAACAATCGAGTATTCAAGATACAGAACTTGGACAAGAAGAATCCCGTCAGTGGAAAGCCGGTCGGTTACAAGATTACAACGCCGCCAACACAGCTGCTGTTGGCCGATCCCAATAGCATCCAGGCGCACCGCGCATTATTTGCCCAGCACCACTTGTGGGTAACCAAGTACAAAGACGATGAGCTGTACGCTGGTGGCCGGTACACACTCCAGAGTCGCCGGGAGATTGGCGGCGTTGCAGACGCAGCAGCTCGTAACGACGACGTTCTGAACGAGGATATTGTGGTATGGAGTGTTTTTGGCCTAACGCATAACCCGCGTGTCGAAGACTGGCCAGTCATGTAAGACCTCTCGATGGGATGAGTTTATTTCTCCAAAGCTAACAAGAAAACACACTAGGCCCGTAGAAATGCTTCAGGTCCATATAACGCCATCTGATTTCTTCACGGGGAATCCAGCAATTGACGTTCCTCCCAGCGCGGATTTGGGCAGCAAAGAGCTTCTCAACGGGTGCTGTCTACGCAAAGATGGGGCAAAGTAGAGACGACTTTTATGTATAAGAAAGGCTTTACTAGAAAGATGAATGTACCGTTACGTTACAAATGGCGATGTGGAAATGTTTGGGCTGAGCCATAAAATCATTTCAGACATAGCGTAAATTTGTAAACATGCATATGTCATAAATGGACGTTACTATGGCTCTCTATTCTTGTGGAAGCTCTTCAAGATTATCATAAGAAAATTAAAAATATCATGTTAGTATATCAGCCTTGAACCGTGATGTAGGATATTTTATCTCATGTGTTGCCAGTAGAATGTCAACTATTTTGCTTCGAGATTGAACTTGACGCACTTGACTTGGGTCCAGTCTTCCAAGGCATCTTTCCCCAGATCTTTACCAAATCCGCTTTGTTTGACTCCGCCAAAGGGTGTGCCTGCATTAACTGTCCCCCACATGTTCACAGTGACTTGGCCGGCCTCAATGGCATTGCTGACGCGTATGGCTTTGTTAACATCAGTCGTGAATATCGAAGCAGCCAGTCCGTAGCAATTGTCGTTTGCGAGCGAAATGACCTCCTCTTCAGTCTTGAACCTTGCAATACTGGCCACCGGACCAAAGACCTCCTCTTTCATGATGGTAGCCGTTGGGGCCACGTCCACAAACGCCGTGTTGGGAACGAAATGACCACTTGAGCTGTTTGACTTCGAGTCTGTCTCACCGCCATGAAGTAATTTGGTTCCTTCCTTCAGCGCAATTCCAATGTATGAGGTAACTCGAGCCTTTTGACCTGCGCTGGCTAAAGGGCCTTTCGTGGTGCTATCCAGCAAGGGATCTCCCGCGACAGCATCCCTCGTACGTTCGGAGAATTCGGCAACAAAACGGTCATATATCTCATCTTGGACGTAAATTCGACTTCCTGCGGCGCATATCTGTCCATTGTGGACCGTGATTCCCATTGTAGTGTGGAAGAGGGCGTTTTCCCAAGCAGCGTCAGCGAAAACAATGCTTGGGCTCTTTCCGCCAAGCTCCACGGTGACTCTCTTAAGATTGCTGCGCGAGGAGCTCTCCAATATCCTTCTCCCCACAGCGGTGCTTCCCGTGAATGAAATTTTCCGGACGAGGACGTGGTCTGCCAATGCTTGACCGGCGACGCTGCCCAGCCCGCACAAGATGTTGATCACACCTGGCGGAAACCCGGCTTCTACGATGAGCTGGGCAAGTTTCTGCCCGTATAGCGGTGCGAGCTCTGGCGTTTTGATGATAAGGGTGTTCCCTGCGGCGATTGCTGGCGCCAACTTCCATATAGTAATCATTCTAACATGTAAATAATCAGCGAGAAAACTCTGCGAAAATATGAGGGCGTGTTTTCTTACAGGGGAGCGTTCCATGGAACGATGGCGGCACATACGCCGATGGGTTCGCGCTGCGTGTACGCCATACCCTGCGAAATCTTCATTGACTGGCCCTCAAGCTTGTCGACCCATCCAGCATAGTAACGACATGTCTCCGCTGCTTGAGGAATATCCATGGCTAGTGACTGTCGATACAACACTCCTGCATCAACTGCCTGGAGTGATGCCAGGTCGTCTGCATCGCGCTCCAAAAGATCGGCCAATCTGTTTAGCAGTGCCCTAGTTTTTGCAGGAGCGATATGACGCCATCCGTTTTCAAAGGCAGCTTTTGCCGATGATACTGCTCGGTCTACGTCGGCAACCTGGGCGGCAGCAACAGCCGCGAGGAAGGTCCCGGTAGCTGGATTTTCGACGTCAATCGTCATATCATCGGTAGAAGAAGTGAACTCGTTGTTAATGAAGAGGTCGGTCGGGACTGGAGAGAAGAGTCAGTACGCCGTAAGTAGTGGGTGCAATCCGCTGGCTTGGATGTATGAATGGTAACCTACTGGTGATTTTGCGCCCACCAGCGCCGGTCAAAGTGACTTCAGCCATGGCAAGAAGATGTTTTTCTGAGTATTAAAAGAGGTATAAACGTCAAGAGCGCAATTGAGAAGGCACGTGTATGTGATCAAGCTGCGGCCTCTGGACCAGGATATCAAAGTTTATTGAACGACAAGTATGTCGTACTTATGCACATATTCAACTGTGGGAAATACAGCAAACGTACTCGACATCGGTGTATGGATGTATAGAAATACTGTGGAGTCACAATATAACTCTCCTGCGGAAGCGTTCCGAGAAATTGCGACTGACCTGGATTCCTTGAGGGCGGCACCGGAACAGCGGCAAATCGCCCGAGTCTCAGGCCCCAGCGCATTGGCCGCATCGGCATCGTCAGAATATCGGTTCATGCATGTTTGAGCCTAGCGACTATTCATATAACGCTTTTGAGCCTACATAGTACAATAAGTTCACTTTTTTACTCCGTACATCCTTCATAAATGCTGATGGGCCCAGACTCGCCGACTGACAATATCACTCGTCCGGTACTCGTATCCTGGAGTGAGAAACAATACTGACAGCCACTCACTGCGCCGCAGTACATGCGAATCAACAAGGTAGTACGGACGAATTTACGTCGGAGGGGTAAGAAAAGCTGCCAATACTCCAACCCACGTCGTGAGCGTGCATTCAAGATGGCTCATCTCAGGGTACTCAGATCAAGCCCTGGAACCGCCGAGTGAGCTCTCCACCTCCTATATTCATGCTTTCGGGCTCTTCAGAACCATAATAGTGGCTGGTCAACTCTTCAGGGATCTGTCCCTGCCCCAGTGCGTCAAACAGGTCCAGGAGATCAGTCCCCATTTGAAACATATCTGGGACGGAACTGTCACGATATGTTTCCGTCAAGTGATTACCGGTTTGCATATCAGGGAGACCACTGCCGTCATCGCCTTTGAGAGGATATAGCGGTTCTCGAAATTGCGAGCCGTTGATCGCCTCGGTAGAGGGTAAACCCGTGCCAGCGGGGGTCTGATTCGTTGCCATCATGCTGCTCTGGCATCCATCTGAACTGTGCAAGCCAAAACTTTTCAATCGTGGCAGCAGTCCGCGAATACTTTTCCATAACCTGCGGCTGATCAGGCTATGACGCGAAAACCCCCTGACAAGGTCAACCGCATCGAGAAAGCTCTGTCGACAAGCCTCTGCGAAAATATTTGGGGCGTGGCACACCGCCAAAAAGATCACCGCCAAGGCGCTTAACAAAAAGTAATTGAAAGCGTTCTGCTGGCGGGAATAGATATCTGTGGTTGCATTCAGATGCACCAGGACTTGTATACTGTCTTGGGCAATCTCAACTACCAGCCAAGCAGTTTGCGGGTTTGCGCTGATGCTTGTTGCACTCAAGAGATGATGCTGGTAGATGGATATTCGTATGCGATTCCCGCGCAGATACAAGAGGGCCCGGAGGCGTTGTAGGACCCGCGGTTGAGATCGAGCCGTCAGTCCGAGGCGTGGGTGCCGTAGCTGGAGGTGGGCGGGAATAGACTCGAGCCAATCCTGCGTGCTCAGGTCCAAAGATCGAGCTGTCGCGTCGGGAATGGTCTGAGATGGCGAGCCAAATGATGGAATCGCGTTCCAGAGTTTGGAGCATAGGTGGCCGTAACCAACCATGCACTTCAGATACAGGTCAGAGTCCTGCAAACAAAAACGTCAGAAAACTTTCTGAAACTGAATGACGAAGAAGAATGAAGGCAAAATATCAAGGGTCATGCTTACCGGCTCTGGCAAATTGGGATCTATATCTCGATCCGCAAGCGCAAAGGGAAGACTTGTGCCAAAGCTCCACCGACGGTCCAGCACGTACACGCACCAGAAGACACGCATGGCCAGATGGCGGGCTTCGGGGTCTTGAAAGTTGTCAAATAGACTTTTTCTGCGATGCAGACCCATTTCAAGCGCCTCCCGTGCTGCGATTCCGATTGTTCGCCAAGCGAGGAGCTCCTCGTCAGAATGAAAGTAGTAAATGCTCTGGCAGAAGTTGGCAACGATTCTCAGCCGACAGAAGCGGATTCGACTCACCAGCATCGTCAGAAGCTGTATCTCCTGAAGATCGACTTCGGGACTCGAAATTCTCGAGACGTTGAGCTCGACGGACTCGGCCATCGTGTTGCTCAACTCCGTCTTGCCGTGCGCCTCGATGACCATAGCAGTAGCCACGGCAACGGTCAAGAGTTCGACTTCCCTTGGCGTAACAGCCGTTTGCAGTCCTCCTTGAAACTGGTCCTCGGACGATTCGCGAGCTCGGATAAAGCGTACAATTTGCGGTGCGCGGGAGGATAGCTCCAAGACGTCGATGAAGGGATAGACGGACCCGACCTCCTCCTCAAAGACAGCGAGGAGATTGGCAATCTCTCCAAGGGTGCATCGAAGCCAGAACTCTGCGGCCGTGACCGTCTCTCTCTGTGACTCGGTCGGAGACTGCGCGCCGCTTGGAGAGGACTCATAGGTCGGGATGCCCATGCGGTTCAAAGACCGTTCGCCAACCATGAGTGCGAAGGCCGGACGCGTCGGTCCGACAAACTGGGGCTGTTTCGGCGCAACGCCTTTATGTGCGCCGGATGATGATGGCTGGGCGAGTGCTGTGTCCTGCGAGCGCGTAGAAACAGGGCTACTGCCTGGGGGCGGATCCTTGAGCTTCGTCACCGTTTGCACCAGGCTCGCGACTTGCTGGCGGAGCTGGGCCATCTCATCGCTCAACGTTCGAACCTGCTGGCTGCTCCGAGCATGAGACAATCCGAGGTGCGTACTGCAGGCCGAGCATGAACACTACGTACCTCTCATTTTGGTTTCTGGTGCCCTGCGACGGCCCGGGGGCGTACGCGCACGCCAGCCCGCCGGCGATGCATCGCTCGCAGCTGGCGCCATCGACGGGAATGCACTTGAGCTTCCTCTTCTTGCATTCATCGCTGAGTCCCGATGATGAGCATGATTCTCAGAGACGGATCGCGCGACGGGAGGGCTGTCGTACCACGCTACCGACGTGTATTTGCCACGCTTGGGCCTGCGGCCCCCGCGCGGCGGCGCTGGGCGCTTCTGCGGCCTTGGATCAGCCGCGCTGGCGACTCCGGAATCTTCATCCATAATCCTTGGCTAAGCGGGGGGGACCGACACCATGCAGCAGAGCTGGTTCCGAGCAAGATATCATCGGGGGATGGGCAGGTGCTCTGTTAAGTCAGCCCGGAAGGCCCCGCACTCGCGAGCATCCGCGACGACGCCGCCCCAGGCGGGCGACCTCGGAGCAATTCCGAGGTTCCGAGCATCGACGCTCGGTGCGCCATTCGTGCGCTCCGCAGGGTCACGACGTGCAAGGTCGCAACGGCCATGCTTCTTGGTCTAGCAATGCCGATGGATCTGCAGCGAGCTCGGGGTTCCTGAGATAAAAGCCAGGGCCGTGACTGGGTGGCATTCTGTGCTCTCATAATCCCCTGTCGAGAAGAGCACTCCAGCACAGCGACACCAAGCCCACGGCGCCATGACCATCGCAACGCTTTTGCTGTCTCTGAACGCTCAGCTGCGTCAAAATACCGGGCAGTCTCTTCTGTGGACCCTTCTTGCCGCGCCGCTCGTCTACGTCTTCGTCAACGAACTCGTGCGCCACAATGCGAGGATACGGGGCCTCAAGGGCCCCCGTGGTCTGCCTTTGATTGGGAACCTGTGGGACATCCGCGTCAACGCGGCCGAGAAGTATCGACACTGGGCGCGCAAGTATGGGGACGTCTACCAAATCCAGCTCGGCAATGTCCCTGTTGTCGTTGTAAACTCGGCTGCAGCGGCAAGGGCCATCTTTGGACAGAATGCGCAGGCGATGAGCTCGAGACCGCAGTTTTACACGTTCCACAAGGCATGTCGAGGGCCCACGAGCACACTTCGGGCACGTTGCTTACAGCAGATGCAGGTTCTCTCTGACACAGCCGGAACGACGATTGGTACATCCCCGTACAGCGATTCACTCAAGCGCCGCCGGAAGGGCGCTGCCTCGGCACTTAACAAGCCATCGGTCCAAACATACATATCCCATCTCGACACCGAGAGTCGCGACTTCGTCAAGGAGCTCTACTCCTACGGCAAAGCCGGGACGGTTCCAACTGACCCTATGCCCATGATCCAGCGCCTGTCCCTGTCGCTGGCCCTGACTTTGAACTGGGGAACCCGCCTCAAGAGTCAGGACGACGACCTCTTTCACGAAATCACACATGTTGAGGAGGAAATCAGCCGGTTCCGCTCAACAACAGGAAACCTGCAGGACTACATCCCCATTCTACGACTGAACCCCATCAATCTTCACTCAGCCAAGGCTCGAGAGATGCGCAACAGGCGCGACAAATACTTGTCGGATCTGAATAACGGTTTGGACGAACGCATCGCCAACGGTACATACAGCCCGTGCATCCAAGCAAATGTCATCATGGATACGGAAGCAAAATTGAGCAAAGAAGAGCTCACTTCTATCAGCCTAACCATGCTCTCGGGTGGCTTAGACACGATCACAACGCAGGTTGCCTGGTTTCTCGCCTTTCTCGCTCGGCACCCAGAGGTGCAGGAAAAGGCTGTGTCGGAAATTCGCAAGTTTTACGGAGAAAATGAGCCTATGTGTGACCCGTTGGATGACTCCAAATGCGAGTACGTTGCTGCGCTTGTGCGCGAGTCTCTGAGATACTTCACCGTCCTGAGACTCGCTCTGCCCCGCGCGTCCACCAAAGATATCATCCACGAAGGGCTTGCCATACCAAAGGACTCCGTTGTGTTTTTAAATGCTTGGGCTTGCAACATGGGTGAGCATCGAACCGCTATTGCTTATGAGGCACGTACTAACAACGACAGACGCCAAAGTATGGTCTGACCCCGAGGTCTTCCGTCCTGAGCGATGGTTCGAACAACCAGATGCGCCTCTGTTCACTTATGGAGTGGGATACCGCATGTGCGCTGGATCGATACTCGCAAACAGAGAGCTGTACCTCGTGTATATGAGAGTGCTCAACAGTTTTCATATCCAAAAGTATGACGACGTTGATTGCCATCCAATCACAGGGAATGCAGATCCTACGAGTCTAGTGGCTCTGCCACATCGATACCGCTGCCTCTTTATTCCCAGGGATGTGGCAGCTTTAGGCAGAGCTGTTGAAGATACAAATGCTGTAGAGAAACCTATTAGCAATTGATCTGAGAGCTTGAGAACTTTTGGAGATTTATCATCAACAGTGCTTTCCGTTAGTCATTGCCACTGACGTAGACGCAATATAAACATTTATCAAGTCGTGCACATGTTTTGAACAATCAACGCCAGGTTTTGCGATATTCCCTTAGTTACCCACTCGAGGGAATCAAACATGCGATCGATGCGTCGAAGGGCAGCAGATTTCTCCAACTCTTCCTAAACGCCAAAGACAATCATGCCACTGATTTACACCGAGAAGTTAAGAGAACACCAGGTACACTGATCGACGACTAGACTAGTTTGTTTCGATTCAGCCATTCAAATGGGCGACGCGTAGGAGCTACAACATGTTGCTGTGAACTAATACCATCTTGGAAATGCAGGGGTCGAGCAGTATCCTGAGGTTTATCAAGCCTTAAGATTTGTATCGCGAAGCTGAAAGTTAGTCAACCAACTGTTTCGGGTTCAAAAAATTTAGATGGACCGCAACTTAAGGGAATTTCCTGTTAACCGTGATATAAATGCTTTCGATTGTTACGTAGCAAGAACTATGGCTTGTCTTGCATAAGTATTGACGCCTTCCTTGGCCAAGTCCTCGTCATCTGCACTGTCGAGTGTCCAATGTACTGGAAAGAGACGTTTTATCCCCTGGAGACCTTCCAAGAGCACCTCCACACCCCAATCCGCAATTTCCTCCGACCAATACAAGGCTGCCCACATTCCAATTGCAGCCACGGGGAGACTGAGAAAGCAAGGCACCAGCACAGTGGGCTCTGGCCATCGAGTGATGATGAAGTAGAGCGCCGTTGCTATAGCACTCAGCCAAATGCCCCCGAACACGAGAAAGAGCAGCACTAAGAATACTACGACCATGATGGTCAGCGTAAGAATCACGGTTATGAGCATGAAAAGGAATTTTGCGATGGCGCGATTGCCGATCGTGTTTAGCCGGCGAGATGCAGATCCAGCTTTTGAGGGAGAAAACCGGTTCAGGATGGTTGCACGGCAGTGTAGCACGGCGATGCGAACAGACGGTGATCGCAGGGATGAGCGAATAAAGTAGGTGGTCAAAACGACTGCGGTCAATGACACTCCCCACGTCCACATCCGAGGCGGCGCTGATGTGAGCTCGACGACTTGCATCGAAAATATCGAAGTGATGAATGAGATCGGGACAAAGAAGAAGGCCAGCTCAGTCAACTTGTTGATGCCGGAGGTCTGGTCAATGACGAGCGAGGATTGTGCCAGAGCTATAGAGGAGGCAAGGATGTTCAGTGTTTGTTCGGAGCGGCTTTGAAGAACCTGCAGATCCGTTATGAGATCTGCAACTTCTGAAGCGATGTCGTTCCCCCAGTGCAGAGCCGTGGAAGATGAGGACATGTGGCCAGCCCACTCATGCAGCTCCTTGAGTGTAGCCCGCAGCCATGTGAGGTTCTGTCGCGTCGAATTGCCGATTGACTCAACTAGCTGCTCGTAGAGGTTGGCGCTCAAGTCATTGTCTAGATGATCAAGTTCGAGACGTATCTCAGCCAGCAGCTGCCAAAAGTCGTCCAAAACTAGGCGCCCCAGTACGGAAGGAATGAGAGATTCGTCCGCAAGAACGTCTTTGGCGGCAAATGTACTCATATAGCGGTACATTAAATCGTTGGTGTGCCAGCAATACTTCCTAGCGTAGTCGCGGTCTCTAGAATGTGGCTTTGGATCGTTATATTCCTGCCGAAGTTCTTTTTCGTAATCTTCGTCGTACTCTTCGTCGCTGGTGTAGGCCGATATGGTTTCATCGTCGTATCCGGCCTCCTTTAAGTTTGAATCATCATATATGTCACCATGGCTGTCGTCCTTTTTTCTTCGTTGTCTTAACAGCCTCTCCTTCCTCTCTTTTAGTTGTCGTTTTATAGCGTCCTTCTTCTGCCGCTTTAGTTCTGCTTTAGACAATGGCGGTGGTGGTGGGTCGAGGTATGTTTCTTCTGGACCAGGGGAGCGCCAAAGTTCTTCCTCCGAAAATGACTCTATCTCCATGGCTCTGGGCATGTATGTCAGTGATGGGAGCGACTGATATGTCGTCGTATTCCTCATTGCGCGGGTAGGGTCAAGCAGCAAGATGACTGGCAATGGTTAGCTTTCACAGCGGGACAGCATGAAAATGGGGGAACATACTCGTCTTCCTCCCGTTTTGATCGTTACCTGACCAGTAGCTTGCACCCTCTGGTGCCATGACCCTCAAGTCTCTGTTCGTCCACTGCGAAACATTTTTCGGTAGACCTTCGAACGTGCTGTACGCACGATACACATTCGTTGCTTTGACTCTCGAAGCTGCCGGGTCGCTTCCGGTTGTTGACGGCTTCTTTCCGTTTTTCTTTTTGCTCTCTTCAGATAGCTTGGCCCTCGCCAGCCTCTTTTTGGTCATCAGCAAGCCGTGCTTATCCAAAATGACGTCTCTTTCAATCAACCATCGACCGTCACTCAGCCTCTCGTCAATCTCGTCCTCATGATATCCCTTCTTTCCAAGGTAATGTAGCAAGCCCATTCGGCCCCAACGAAGATGTGCCCAACATCGACCTTGAGTGCGACGAGGAGAGTTCCATTCGGTTCGCTGGCCAATCCCTGGGAGGGCGCGATGGCGAAATCGAGTCTCTTGCTCCGACCAGTTCATCCAAACCGCGTTGGAGACCTTCAGCTGACTGTCGCTCCCTGCATATCCGGAGTTGACGAGATGTTCGAACCAGAACTCTGGATCAATTGCAAATAGCTGACCCAACGCGCCCATGACGAACCGACTGAGGTCGGTGACCAAGACCACGCGCACCTCACAAGCCTCTGGCCGCGATTGCAAAGCCTGAGCCAGGTGCTTCTTCCCGTCGATCAGTGATCTTTGCGGCCGTGGTTGCTCTGCAAAATAGTCGACAATTGAGATTGACGCGGATTTAAGGCCGTCGTAGCGCTCGCGGTGTGTGATGTTTAACCATCGCGGATCCCACCTGGCGCGGTTGTCGAGATTGTTCATATATATCTCCGCCAGCGTCTCGAGCCAGTGAGACAGATTTGACAATCCTTCCTCACCTGGCTCGATACCCGCCTTCAATCGATTCCCTTCTCGGGCGACATCGTTTCCATCTCTAGTCTGGAGCTCTGGTGTTTCCAATGTCCTCGGCGCTCCGCCGTCAACATCGAGGTTCCGCGATGAGGTCGTTGATGCCTCAGCGGAGTTGCGAGGGACGCTGTACTGCGGATTCCATCGCTGGGAGCTGGGCCAGTCCAGCGGATAGCTGTTCTGCCGGTCCTTGTCCGCAATTGTGGCTGCACCACTGTTCCTAAACATCGTCGGCTTGGCGATGAGGGCGCAAAATGGCAACTCCTATTACATTCTCTCAGCCGTTTCGAAAATTTGCTTTAGGGGCGTTGACCCCTGCTCTCGGGCAATTAGGGCAATCAAGAGCTGACACGCCGCCCGCTTACAGCAGCTTGCAGCTCTCCGTTAACCTTCACCAACCATAACTTCGCTGTTGCCCGGCTGAGATGCCGAACTTGGGATATCCTGGCAAAATTCCACATTCCCCGCTACCTAGGCCTGTGCACAAGCGGTCTGCACAATTGGGCATGGCGCTTACAGATCATGTTGACAAGAACGCTGTGGATCAATCGACGTAGAGGCCTCCATTGACAAACATGTGCTCTCCATTCACCCAGCCGGCTCGCTCTTCGCACAGAAACGCCACGGCGTACGCAACTTCATCAGGGGCTCCCATCCTTTTTGCCGCCGGAGTGGCATCAATTGCCGGCTGCAGAACTCGCATTGCCTCCTCACCCGCCGCGAGGAAGCCCTCGGTCGCGGTGGGGCCGGGGGACACGGCGTTGACGGTACAGCCGTACTTCGGTGGAAGCTCCTTGGCCCAAACACGCGTGAACGAGTCCACCATGCCTTTAGTCCCAGCGTAGATGGTTTGCAGAGGCGGCGGGCCACGCGAGCTGACGGAGCAAATGTTCACGATGCGTCCACTGCCACGAGCCAGATGGGGGAGGGCGGCTTGGGTAAGCAGAAAGGTGCCGCGAGCATTCAGGTTGACAAGCGAGTCCCAGTGCTCCAGTGTCTGCTCCTCGAACGGAAGGTTAATAGCGAGCGCTGCGTTGTTGACAAGTATATCAATTCGATCAAATTGCTCGACTGCAGCCGCAACCAGCAACTTCGGGCCGTCGACGGTACTCAGGTCTGCGCAGACAGCCATTGACGGGGTAGGCAATGCTGCCGCCGCAGACTGGGCCTCGCCAGCTAAATTCTCGGATGGATAGTTGATCACCACCTTCGCGCCGCGGGACGCGAGCTCCTTGGCGATAGCCAGGCCGATGCCGTTACTGCTCCCAGACACTACGGCTACTTTGTTCGAGAGAGTTTGCATCGTCGAGGAGTCTGGCGCAGCGGCGGACGCGATGCGGAATGCTGAGGCGCTGGTTGCGGACATGATCGGGGCCTCGGCCGTTGCCAAATAGCGACGTTGTTTGGGAGACACGGCAGCTATCTTCTTGTGTCACAGCGAACACCTGGGAATGAAGCCTAGCTGTGAGTCGCAATCCACTGTGATTGACTTCCAGCTCAAGTTCAACCACCGAGGCGAGAGCGCTGTCGCGTTGACGTGGGGTTGCATGCCAAGCTCCTCCAGTCGCGACCAGAGGGCGCTGGGCCCCAGTGCAGGGCTTGTCCTGTCCGGCCGGGGCGTGTCCCAGCGTGCGTTGTTGATTCGCATTTCAGCGTCTTGCACCCACTGCACGAGTACATTTACATACCATTTGATATTACATGTCATGTAAGACGCAGCAGCCGAGACCAGAAAGAAAGAAACATGCATTCAGCAGGTTGCAAATATCACGTAGAGTCATCAGCAGCTACGGAGTTACTTTTGAGATTTTTACTCGTGTGGTCAAATATGGGACCAGAGATCAATTGCCGTAGGCTGAGGGAACCCCGTGCCGAAGCGGCGCCGACCCGACGCCTTCCCTCATACCGCGGCAACTGTCATTCGGGAATATCGACAAGACCTCAATTGCAGATGGTTCCGTAGGGCTATAGGCCATAACAAAAGTGTGCTCCTGCTTGGCACCCAGTAGTGTGACGTTGGGGCACGGAGCTCGTCATCATGACGAAGAGTTTGGCGCCCAGAAGCGTTTGGGGACCTGCACCATTTCCTGCATTGGGTCATCAATTAAGTTTGCAGCACAAACAAGGCCGTCTTCCTGCTGACGACTGTAGTAGGTGACGCTACCATGGTCTAGCTGCGCGCTGCGCATCGGCAGTTTTGCGGTCAGAAAGGACATTGCCTTCCCCTTGGTGTTCTCCCCGGAGCAATCGTCAAGTTATTCCTCTAGATCAGTACTTTGTACTTGTATGAGAGGTGGCGAGACCTTAAACAGACCTTCCCAGAACGAAGTGAGGTACTACCAGCGTCGAGGGACGACTTTCCATTCTCAGTCATTTGTTCTTCTCACCAGACAGACGCCTTGAGCCTTCATTGTCGGGACCACGGGTCGCACCGCACCACCATGAAGTCCGGACCTCGCTCAGACGTGTCGCCGGACTTCCCCATTGTCTGGCAGGAGAGCTTAGCATACGAGAAGGCGCGGATTGACCGTGTCTTTAACCATCGTCGCCCGTCGAGATATCCTCTCGCCGTCGTCGAAGCTACCAATGAAGGCCATATCGTCCAGGCCATCCAACTCGCCAATGAGCTGGGCTGCCGCGTGTCAGTCCGATCGGGCGGACATAGCTGGGCAGCCTGGAGCGTCCGAGAAGGATCCATTTTGATTGACTTGGGGAATTATCAAGATTTCTCGCTGAACGACCGCACGGGCGTTATGAGTGTATCGCCTAGCATTACCAGTCAGCTCGTCAACAGCTTACTTGGTGCCCGAGGACGCATGTTTCCGGGAGGCCACTGTCCAGGCGTTGGACTGGGGGGCTTTCTTTTGCAGGGTGGGATGGGATGGAACTGCAAAGTGAGCGCCCTGTCTCGCCCTATTGCACCAAATCATGTCCAAGGCACTGAGCTGACGGCGATACACGTAACCAGAATTGGGGCTTCGCTTGTGAGCAGATAGTGGCCATTGATGTTGTGACAGCAGATGGGAAGCAACTCTACTGTGATGAGAAGAACAACAGCGACCTCTTTTGGGCGGCTCGTGGCGCTGGCCCCGGTAAGATCATTGCGACCTTTGTGTAGCATGGTACAATCGACTTCTGTTGCTGATAAGAGAACTGTTCAAAGGATTTCCCGCTATTGTCACACGATTTCATCTACAGACGCTGCCGTCATTTTCCCACATGCGATCTTCTGCATATTTTTATGGGAAAGCTGATTACAGAAAGGTTGTAGAATGGGCGATTCAAGTAAGCACCGACCGCATGTCAAGATTGCACCCAAATTGCCATGCTAAATTGGCTAAAAGATGGCGCCGAAATTCGACGAGAGCACGGAAATTGTGGCTACCGCAAGCTATCTGGGAGGGTCTTCTGATATATGCATCATCATGGTTCTCTTTCTTACATTCAAAGATAGTGAAGGCGAAGCGCGGGCCGCCCTTCAGCCCGCAGAAGACTCCGCACCTCCTGCCTACACCAACAAGTGGTTCTGCAAAGAGACCTCACTCGCCCAGGAGTACGATAATCAGCATCGCGCGAACCCAGCCGGACATCGATGGTCGGTCGACAATTGCTACATTCTAAATGATGTCGACGTCGTTTCAGTCATGGAGCCGGCGTTCACTACGCTGCCGTCGAAGAAGTCTTTCTCTCTGTGGTATCCTATGGCTCCTGGCTCAAACCGCAGCGCTGAAGATGGCACGATGGAGGACATGGCACTTTCCATGCAGACAGATCACTACTTTGCCACGTACTGCATATGGGATAATGAGAGTGAGGATCAACACTGTCAGTCTTGGGTACGGAACATCTTCGAGGCGGCTGAGAAGCACTCCGACGGCGCTTATCTAGGCGATGCGGACTTCCAAGTCCGGCGCACCAGATTTTGGGGGAAGGAACAAGGTAGGAGGCTTATGGAGATTCGAAAGAGGTGGGATCCGAGCGGCGTAGTGGCTGGCTTTCTGGACAGCGGAGACAAAAGTGGCATCGAAGGATTGAAGAACGAGCACGAATGGGGGCCAGACATAGGGACCCAGGTTCCATGACAGGGCCAGAGCTTCGAAACATGATACAAGCCCTGCTTCACATGCGAGTCATATTTATTTGACAAGATATACACCGTAACCTTCGTCAATGCCGTGAACCGACCGCACTCTGCCACGATACCGATTTCATAGCCACTTTCTTGACTTTACTATAGTCAATCTTTCACGACAAAACAACAGTGCCTGCGAATATTCACCTTAATTCTAATTAATTTCCTGAGATGCCTCTCCTGATACATAACTCAGCTCATAGCTCCGTCTTCTCGTCTTACCTACTCTCGTCGCGACCGAGACAACGCGCCTGTACTTTCGAAAGTGACGAGCGGGCTGATATGCCCCCAACCAGAACAATGAAGACCACAGCGAGGCTGTGACTTTGAAGTTAACGTTACTACACATGGGATGTCGTAGGATGGCAAGGATGAATAGGAAGTCAGGTGGATCTTCACTCAGGTGAGCAATTTCCTTGAAACTAACGAATGCGCAGGGGTATCTCCCAAATTGATGCCCCCTGCTGCAGATGCAGTTTAGAACGAATCACAATGGTCCGACCCCGGGGCGTTACATCCGAGGTAGACCTCACAAGGTCGCGACTATCACGTTCGCCGACATTGGCCATTTTGATATCAAAGCTTTATGAGACTATCGACGAATCCTTTGTTGAGTTAATGATCTTATTAAGGTTCCCGAAAACTTGTGCGGTGCTAGTGTCCAGGTTTAAATCACGGGCCTCATACGTGTCAACAGGGTGCTGTGGAACGTAGCCAGCCACATATTACCAACCCTTCCCACGATATATTACGGTACAAGAGTTGAGATGCCAGATTTGGTATAAGCACTTGACTGCAAACGGGTTAATTTTATCAGGGGAGATCGCCTGGCTGTTCCCTGGAAACCTAACGCTGCGGGGTAGGCAAAAGGATGGCAGCCCGGTTGAACACTGAAGGCCAACCAGAACAGGAAAAATCGTAGAAATCAGGGGCAATTCTTACCCACTCCTTACATACAATATTACAACAGGCAAAGAGCTCCGAACTACATACGACGAACTAAATATAGTCACAACTATCTAGGATCCTCTCCACTGGGCTCTACTTGATGACACAGCCTTGTACCGCTTCAGTCTTCTATCAACCACAGTCGGCAAAAGCATCACATAGCTATGACAAGGAATTCTTGACATGCCTAATATGTATAAGTCACTACCTGTCAGAAATTACATTTACCCAAACACGGGGCGGTGGTTGGATTCAGGCAAAATACAAGTCCCTTCTCAAAGTTTCCCCCACGCCGCTAGTCCTCAACAGTGTGGGAGGTGGAGAGTCGTGCTGTGCTATATGGGCGAATAGTGGTGAACCAAATGCCTCAGAGAATTGATTCCTGCTAAATTTTGACGTCAGCCAGTTCCTAAGATCGAGTCTTGCGATCATTTAGGACCGACCCAATAAAAGTTTGCCATGTACGGTAAAGGAGGTGTCGGACCCAAGCTCTTCTCTTCTTCCTAGCACATGGTACGTTCAAGCCCATTACATGGGCTTCAGGTCGTAGTTACGTAGCATCGGTCTTTAGTAATACCTCGCCCCTCAAAATGCTAGACATAAGAAGAGCCCGTTTCTTTGGTCCGAGACTGGACTCTTCTTGTCGAATCCAGCTCAAACCACATGTTTGATTCTTGCCACGCATATTAAATCGCTCTTTCATCAATTTGAAGTAGTATACTCACAGCCATGATCAAGTATATTGGCTTATTCACTGCCCTCATTAGCTTGGTGTCTATCGCCCAAGCTCACATGGAGATGAGCTGGCCGCCACCTTTTCGGTCCAAGTTCAACAAGTACACAACAAGTATCGACTACTCCATGACCAGCCCTCTCCTGGCGAGTGGTGGTGATTACCCGTGCAAGGGATATCAGTCGCTCCTCAACACCCCTCAAGGACAATCCGTGGTCACTTGGCAGCCCGGCCAGAACTACAATTTTACCATTGTCGGAAGCGCCACTCACAATGGTGGAAGCTGCCAGGCCTCACTGTCCTTTGACCAAGGCAAATCGTGGATCGTGATCCATTCATACGTCGGCCAATGCCCACTCAAACCAACTTGGCAGTTCACGCTACCCAGTGATACACCGTCAGGGGAGGCTCTCTTTGCCTGGTCTTGGTTCAATCAGATTGGCAACCGCGAGATGTATATGAACTGCGCTCACGTCACCATCGGTGAAGCAGCAGGCGCGGTAGTTCAACGAAGTCCAGGAGACTCTATCAACAGTCGACCGGCCATTTTTGTCGCCAACGTTGACAACGGATGCACGACCATCGAACTGGCTGACGTGCTGTTCCCCCATCCTGGTCCTGACGTGGATATTGCAACTGAGAATACAGCAAACCCAGTCGGCAACTGCGGTTAGAGCGCAAAGACAGACCATGTGCATCAAGCTCTCTGTGAAATTTGAGTATTGGTGTAACAACAATGGTTGTTGGCTTCCGACTTACTACGGTGAATTCAATCTGAGCAAATGAGAATGGCTACATGTCTACTTACGGAATTGTCTTTGATAGTGGTTGGGGATTGGTACAACATCACACAGAACGATGCTACAGCTCACATCGCAGTTTTCAACGAACTGGTTGAGGCAAAGATTCCATACAATTTTCCCCTTAAATGACATTCTCTCGATCTGTAAGGGTGCAATTTGATCCTGCAATTCTCATCACTAGATTGAAATCCAGACCTTTTCCACAATTTAAAGCCGGCTAGAAGCCTTCAAAGCGGATGGCTTCTTGACATCGAAGCGGTCCAAGTTCATCACCTTGACCCAGGCAGCGATAAAGTCGTTCACAAACTTCTTGCTTCCGTCGCCGCTACCGTAGACCTCGGCAATGGCTCGCAGCTCGGCTTGAGAGCCGAATACGAGATCGACACGGGTAGCGGTCCATTTCTTGGCACCGGTCTTGCGGTCATAACCCTCATAGAGCTCACGATCAGAGCCGTGTGGCTTCCAGAGCGTGGTCATATCGAGAAGATTGACGAAGTAATCGTTGGTCAGGGCACCTGGGCGCTTTGTGAAGACACCATGGGATGAACCATCGTAGTTGATGTTGAGAGCTCGGAACCCACCCACCAGGGCAGTCAACTCAGGGGCAGACAGTGTCAACAGCGACGCTTTGTCCACCAGCAAATGTTCCGTCCTGACTCGGTCGGTCGACTTGCCGTAATTGCGGAAGCCATCGGCGTAGGGCTCGAGGTAGCCGACCGACGTGACATCCGTCTGCTCCTGAGAGGCATCCATTCGGCCAGGCGCGAAGGGAACGACAACATCATGGCCGGCATCTCTCGCGGCCTTTTCGACAGCGGCACTGCCAGCCAGGATGATAAGGTCCGCCAGAGAGATCTTCTTGCCGCCGCTTGCCGAGCCATTGAAGCGATTCTGGATGCCCTCCAGAGCGCTCAAAACCTGACTCAGCTGCTGCGGATTGTTCACTTCCCAATCCTTTTGCGGCGAGAGGCGGAGGCGAGCTCCATTTGCGCCACCGCGCTTGTCACTGCCGCGGAACGTAGACGCCGAGGCCCAGGCGGTGGACACGAGCTTCGAAATGTCCGTACCAGTGGCCAGGATTTCTTTCTTCAGGGCGGCTACATCCCTGTCATCAACGAGTTGGTGGTTGACTTTCGGGATGGGATCCTGCCAGATCAGCTCCTCAGTAGGCACCTCAGGACCGAGATATAGATCGCGCGGCCCCATATCACGGTGCGTGAGCTTGAACCAAGCGCGGGCAAAGGCATCGGCGAGCTGGTCCGGGTGTTCGAGGAAGCGCCGCGAAATCTTCTCGTAGGCTGGGTCGTATCGCAAGGAAAGGTCGGTCGTCAGCATGGTGGGCAGGTGCTTCTTGGAAGCATCGTAGGCATCGGGAATGATTGGCTCAGCATTCTTTGCAACCCATTGATTGGCACCGGCAGGACTTTTGGTGAGCTCCCATTCGAATTTGAAGAGATATTCGAGGTAGTTGTTGCTCCACTTCGTAGGCGTCTTGGTCCAGGTCACTTCCAGACCGCTGGTGATGGTGTCAGGGCCCTTGCCCGAGCCGAACTTGTTGGACCAGCCGAAGCCTTGCTGCTCGAGACCGGCAGCCTCAGGCTCCTTACCAACGTTAGTGGCGGGGGCGGCGCCATGCGTCTTGCCGAAAGTATGGCCGCCGGCAATGAGCGCGACCGTCTCCTCGTCGTCCATGGCCATGCGGCCAAATGTGTCACGAATATCATGGCCGGCAGCAACAGGGTCCGGGTTACCGTCGGGGCCCTCCGGGTTCACGTAGATGAGGCCCATGTGTGCAGCTGCCAGCGGCGACTCGAGCTTGCGCGAGTGCATGTCTTTCTTGGCACCCTCGCCCGAATCGACAACTCCGTGCTCAGCCAGCCCCTTGTGGCCGTCGGCGTATCGCACGTTGTTGCCCAGCCAGGTCGTCTCGCCTCCCCAGTAGACGGACTCGTCTGCCTCCCAGGCGTCGGAGCGGCCGCCGGCGAAGCCAAAGGTCTTGAACCCCATGGACTCGAGGGCCACGTTGCCCGTGAGAACAATCAAATCAGCCCACGAGATCTTCCTGCCGTACTTCTGCTTGATAGGCCAGAGAAGGCGGCGAGCCTTATCCAAGCTGACATTGTCCGGCCAGCTGTTGAGGGGGGCAAACCGCTGCTGGCCCTGTTTTGCTCGGCGGTCAGCATGATAGAAGTCTAGGTGCGCTGCACAACAAACGGAGACTAACCTGCCCGGCGCCGCCGCGGCCGTCGAAGACGCGGTAGGTGCCCGCGCTGTGCCAGGCCATTCGGATGAACAGGCCGCCATAGTGGCCAAAGTCAGCGGGCCACCAATCCTGCGAATCGGTCATGAGCGCATGGAGATCCTTCTTGACAGCCTCGAGGTCGAGGGTCTTGAACTCGGCCGCGTAATCAAAGTCGCCGCCCAGCGGGTTGGTCACGTCGGTGTGCTGGCGCAGAATGCCCAGGGTCAGCGAGTCGGGCCACCAGTCGCGGTTCCTGGTGCCGCCGCCACCCGTGTTCATCTCGTGACGAACGGGACACTTGCCCTCGGCCATTTCAACGGTTTCGATACGGTATTGCGTGCTGGGGTGATACTGTCTCCTCGAGTTGCAGGATGATGGAAAGCTTAACCCAAGCTTGAGACGCACTTGGGAGCAGGCGGCGGATGGGGTCGAGGGGAGCTTGGGGAGCCACACCCCGCGTTTTATGGTCCACAGACCCCGCATCGAATGACGAATTGCCGGAATCTTATTTGTCGGGCGCCCTCTTTGCCGCGCTTCCTGTTGTCCCTCTGCCAGTGCGGTCGGGTCCGCACGACGCGCACCCACGGTTGGAGACTGACCGGCTCAAGACGTGCTGCTTCGGGGGCTCTTCGCTGCCGAGGAAGCCCAACGGCAGGCCGTGTGGCACAAGGGCAATTGGCGCAATGTTCTTGGCTGTCCGTTTGCCGTTGACGCTGGGGCGTAGTCACCCAGCGGCGGCCTCACCTAGGTATCTGTGTGCAGCCCCTTGTCTGTTCTGGACCTCGTATCACCCGCCCCCGCGCTGTTCCTGCATGTGCCGAGCGCTGGTGTTGCCGTGCCGATGCCGCTGCGTCTGCCCACACTACGTAGACAGCAGGCCCCTGTGAGGGAAGCTTTGGCGGCCGGAAGCGGCCGGAAGAAGAGGAGCGTTGTTGTTGCGTTGTTCTTGGCTCGCCGCGATGCAAGGGAGCCGTTCCGAACGCCCATGTGCTGTGTCAGCGGATGTCGCAATTTGTGCTCGCGTCACGACGTGGGACGCAGATGGCTCCAGTGGCGTTTCGGAAAGCCCTGGGCGACGGTCGCAACGACTTGACGGTGTCGATTCAACCGGACGAAGGGCGTCGGTACGTTCCGCACGGCTGCCGGCATTACTCAGCGTCATCCTGGCTGGCGGCTGGCTTGATGTCATCCCCTTCAATTCCGACTTGTCTCCGGGGGCTCGAGGACAGTACGAGCACCCAAGCGTCTACACCTAGCACTGTGGTGGCCACTGGAGCCATACGCGCATCGAGGCGTTTTGCAGAACAGTGAAACCAGCAAGCTATGGGCTATTGGTTCCATTAAATATTTTTGTATAGCAATTGTTTTATTATCATGCTTGTTATCGGAGGAAGGAGACACTGTCGCCCGCACTGGGCAAAGTTAACATTTGAAGCACCGCCAAAGGTCCGTTTTTTGCCTAAAAATAGTAGCAACAGAACATACAGACATCCTCTGTCCGTCAATTGAGTGCATGTCTATGCCTTGCCGTGCGTGTTTTCCACCCTGAAGGAGACCCTTCGACTACATGTATTCCGATGTCGTGGCGGGGCCGAGTACCAGACATTACATTGATGTACTTGTAGCAAGAATCAGTCCGGGAACAAGCACATTGGTTCGCGTTCATGGCCTCATATTGTGCTGCATTTTGCTTCTGCTAAGATCGAACGGCCCCTGCTATATAGGGCGGGCGCAATGGGTTGCATTATTTCTGATGTTTCTTCTGTACATGTACATGTAGACGCTGAACTGTGCACATACATGTATGTAGCCCTCTCAAGACGACAAACATTCTTCGCCCGCTCGTTAGCAACTGTCATCCAAAGTAGCATCCGGCAGCACATAAACGGCTGCAGATCAGTTTTTAAATGTATTCGTACTCACAGACATCGACCGCAGCAAAGAGAGGACCATATGCTACGACCGTCGAGGAGTGGCTCCTGACGGCCCCTGGTCTTACTGTCAAACCGACGGTATCAATGCTGGTCGGAAGCATGAATAGGCACTCGTGGCGCGGCTGAAGACTCAGTAAACTTTGACAGTCGCTGTGCCACGGGCGATAGTATCGAAGCTGCAGTGGTTTTGTGCTGTGCAGACTTGTTCATTTGACCCGGAATTTTGTTGCTTTCCAAGTCTTGTTTTGCAGAGTGGTACATCTCGTCAACAAGCTGAACTTCTTCCAAAGGATTGAGTGGGCAGTCAGAGAGACAGAATTCTCGTTCCCGCTGCTCAATGTATTCTCTGACGGCCTTGAACTCGTCTTCGATGTATTTGAGTCGATTGGGCAAGCCGGTACCCTTAAGATAGGTTAGAATGCCGGCGATGATGGTGTTAATGGCCCCAAATGCTGTCACCGCAGTTCGCGATCCATTGGCTGCTCCGAGTGCCGTCAGGGCGGCGGCAACGATGATTTGCGCCCCCAGACAGACATTCACGGAAATGTTGAAGAAGCGATAGCCTCGGCCGGAGCTGCGCTCAGCTTGAACTACGCGCGGGTAGATGCCCAGATTTGGCGCTGCGCGGCCGGCGTGGCCGGAACTACTCAAGGTGGGCACCGTGTCGATACCAGTCAGTGAGCGAAATACAAGTAGTTTGTCGCTCGGAGGAATGAGAGAATTTTCGTTGGTGGTCATAACCGTGAGGCGGTGATGCCTATCTTGCCTCGCATTGTCGTCACGGGGTGCTTCTGCGTCTGGTCCTTGATTTTCAGGGTCATGATGAGGGGCGAATTGCCGCAGAATCCAATACGACGTCTTTCTGAGCATATTGCTTTAAAGCTGCGACTGCCGATGTGGCGACGTAAAATGTAGACTGCATGTAGAAGATCGGAGAGGAAGGCAAGAGTTCATACAGGTTCGTGATCGAATCAGTATCCGGGGTTGCTCATAAAGGAAATCTACATCCACAGTCATTTTAAGAGCTGCCACTCGCCAATGCACAGACTTATGCAACGAGACGCCGTGATAAGCCTGTCGTGCGACTTTGACTACCGAAATAGGCACGGCTGAATGGAGATAAGACAGGCGACAGAATCCTCCACAGGTGCGGCGTCATACTGCCGAGACATATGGGTGCGGGAGACGTGAATTGCTCATATGAGAGCAATGGACCAATGATACTGTAGGGTTATTCAGCACCACAAGGCCATCCGAAATTAGGGCGCTGATCTTGCCGTGCAGTTATGACAACGGTTCCCCGTGCTCATTTGTTTTCGCCGTTACTCCGCACAGCTCGCTCAGCAGGGCGACCTACCCTGTTGTTTCGTTCGGTCATCAAATCTCATGCTTTCTTTGTCTGGGTGTGGACCTACGCAGAAGTCGCCGGTGCGAGCCGTCGTGGAGCTCGCAAGAGCGAAATTGGACGGCTGTGGGGTATTCTTTTCTTGTTACAGTTTCGATGCCCATAGAGCCAATGAGCAGTCTGTGTCTCAATTCTTAAATTGGGCATGAAC
This sequence comes from Albophoma yamanashiensis, assembly GCA_001600555.1. Taxonomy (NCBI): domain Eukaryota; kingdom Fungi; phylum Ascomycota; class Sordariomycetes; order Hypocreales; family Ophiocordycipitaceae; genus Albophoma; species Albophoma yamanashiensis. The sequence continues at coordinate 1,355,893 of BCKH01000005.1, read as the reverse complement.
GCAGCGCAAGTCTCCCGATAGGGCCGCGACGAATTTCTGGAGGTTATACCCGTGCATGAGGAAATGAAGAGGGGAATCAAGACAAACATAGAGCAGAACTTGGAACAAGAAGATGGGGGCATGCGTCGGAAACGAGCACGCGATTATCGTTTCTATTTTGAGGAGCGATTTGCTACTCCACACACAGCCGCTGGCGGACTGTTGATGCCGTAAAAGGGATAGATCGCCTTAAGGCCGTTGAGTCGCAGGGGATGTGCAATATCTGGAAACTCTAGGATATGCCTGCGCTAGGGGAGAGGGAAGAGCAACGACAATGATCCAGAATCGATGTTGTCTCATGGCCTGCCGGTGATGTGACGCTACATGTACGGAGTAACTGACGGGTCATTGATGCGCAAGCTCGTGAACGCAACATGAGGAGAGTTCAGGATACTCACGACATGTTCCTTTCCCCTACCTGAAAAGTGGCCATAATCTTGCTTCGCAATCATTCGCAGCATCCATAGCACCACCCTGATCTAATTAATCTGCCTTTCTTTCTTATACTTTGTTTCCACACATCACTTGTTCCTCGAAACATCATAAGCGGGCGTGAAGCATTGACATCGCGGCCTTGGAAGGACGACTTTACGTGTGTCCTTGGAAAGAAACCTATCCAGGTAAGCTCAACATGGCTCCAATGTATTCCGGAAATTGCCATCGAAAATGATTCGCATTTTACTGGGGTGTTCTATTTTTCACCGTACAAGCTGGAGTGATAGATCAGCGCCCATCAAATGACTTTCCGGATGGCCTTTCCAAATTGTCTCTGTCACGTTTTTATAGCCAAACAAACTCTCCAACTCGTGCAAGTGCACCTTTCGTATATCAATACGATCGGCTGTCGCAAAACGTGGCGTTTCGATAACTCAGCTGCGGCGGAGCAACATCACTCCGCTCAAGCGCCCTCGTCCACCACTCATGGTACTCAAACTTGCACGTATGACAGGAAAAACTGAAGTGAATTGGCAACCGTATTTCGTAAATGGCACACAGAAGCCAGGATTGGGCGGCTGAGTCTCGAATGGTCGTTCGGCCGAAGTATAAAGAGCTTCTACTATTCACCATGCCAGCACAATGCTCAGCCCACCCGTTCCTAACGTCCGTCGACACATGACAACTGAAGCGTTTAATCAAGTCAGTAAACAAAATGTCAATACACACCGAGATAGAGATAGCTCGATCGCCCGAGCAGGTGAGGCAAACGGTCAGTCAGGGCACACTTCTATGTCTCGTTCCCAATTGTAAACTCAAAGCTTAGTTTCTCGATTTTCAATCGTACCATACATGGACTAGCGGCTTTATCAAATCGATCACTCCCGCTGACCGAATCGCTGCCCCTGGTACCAAGTTGACCGCTGTCCTGGAGGGCTCCACAGTCACGCCAACCATACTTGCCAATACGCCACAAGAATTTCGATGGCGCGGCACCTTATGGGGCATACCCGGCCTGTTCATTGCAGATCATCGGTTTTTCTTCCATCCCAGCAAGACAACGCCGGGGGCAACAACTTTCGTGCAGGCTGAGTCGTTTTCTGGTGTGTTGGCCTTTTTAGTTGCAGAAGGGACAGGGCTATATCGAAAGACTAAGGACGGTTTCGAGGGCTTCAATGCGGATTTGAAGAAACAGTGCGAGAGTGAGAGCACCAGCTCATAGGTTTCCATTTCAGTGGATTTACAAGCCACAGGCGGCAACTCGGAGGAGAAACAACAAAGATGCGTCAAATACTTTCGGACACTGCAAAAGGTCTTAACTGCCTCCCCCAGAGTGCACGTGGGCCGGCGCATCATGATCAACTTCGTGAGGTCCTTCGTTGAGCAATGATTTCGGATGACTTTACTCGCCCTCCCCATCTATGTCGTGCACGACCTTCTATTTGAAGTATCTTTCTGCCGACCTTGCATATACGTCCTCAAAGTGTCCCTTTGGAGACGGTATGGTGTACGTACAGTAGCCAGGCACCCCGGCTCTTACATTTGCCCAACGTAGCGTTTTGTAACGACTACAGCCAGATCTCGAGGAGCGTTCTACTACATTCATGAACAGATAAGTTCATAAATCGCACACATTTTACGAATCAGTGCAGACAAGCTGCCAATGCACTTTACGCCTGCATTGTTAGATTAATGTTATGAATACACAGACTACGTAACCGATTTACAAAGACATTTAGGGACTTGGAATCGTGAAGAGTCAGACGTGGACTTTCGTCCAGGCTTGTGCTCACTACTATGCTCCAATGCCATCATGCAAAATGCCAGCGGCCATGGCTTGCAAGATCAACCGGAGTTGAAGCGACTCTTTCCTCTCAACATGGCGCATCCGCCGAGACTGGCTGTGTCTGAATCGAATCAGTTGAGTTATGCGACTCAGTTTAATGTGCTAGGCTAAAACAATATCGCAATACCAATCTCTAGACTTCTAAAGCCTACCAGCCTAAGCTGACAGCACACTCAACCTAGCATTCCTGAACAATGCAGTATAGTCAATAGCTCATTCCATTCTGCATCGCAGCGAATATATCAATATCATACGGTGATTACCCTTTTGCATGCATGTGAGCAATCATTCGAGTTGGAAGACATAGGTTTGATCTTCAATGTGCGATGCAAATATGAAGAGAGGTCGGTTAAGTCGGCTTACAAATAGCTAACAACCTTTGCTCCTCCCTTGCCACCCTTCAGGCACCATACTCACCTCAATACCGACCATTGCTCATTAATATAGTAGCTGAGTTTAATATACGCACGGATAGATGCTGCTTATATACGTGTAGGCGTACTAACCAAAACGAAAGAAGATTCATATATGGAGTAGTCTAATTTGGGGCTCGCGACTGCTGTCACCGATGGAGATCTGGTTAAAACGTATAGCAAACACGATGATGCGCTCACAAATATACGAGGCCAACCACTATTCCACGACTAGTGAGACTAATGGATTACGGTATACGAGTGTGACGCAGTCTTCAGAACGCACGGTGTTTCCACGTACTTTTCTCCACGCCACAGCTGATTAGGAGGCAGTGCTCTTCAAGATACGAGGTAAATCGGAGATTCGGAGATTGATGTGCAATATAACCCCAATACAATACGGCACCAAACGCAGAAGGTAGGAAGAGGTTATGGTTGTCCCATCCGCGGAACAGAATACGAGCGGTTTATTCCACTCAGCAGTCAGTATGACGATTGCGGGAAGGGAATCAAGCCAGATGTAAAGCCCACGAGACTTAGATGTGGATTTCCACGGTATCAAATTCTCAAGAGGGATGTTATATTTTTATTAAAAAATATCTTTTAAATTTCCTTTACAAGTTCGACTCTGATGTTTAGTGTCATGCGATGTTCATGCCCGTTGCGTATGGCCATTGTTCGATGGCTGCAGTCGAGATTTCGGTTCCCATTTTTGCAAGACGGGGAGCTACATGTAGCGCGCGTTGATCCGAGCTACCAGTATTCGCTAATTTGGACATCTGTGGTAGCCTGCGCACGGACGGAGGGCAGAATGGTACAACCCGTGACTGGCCTCAACAAACCATACGCGTCGTTTCGCATATGATGTGCCTTAAGAATATAATTGCATCTACTGGTAAGACTCCAGGTACAACAAATCCCCTACTCATTGCCCCGCCATAAGCGGCGAAATTTGGACTCCATTTGTATGTCCCGATCAAGACGCACATTTATCGTTCGAGAAGGCAGATTTTGAGTAATTGAATAGGACATGCGGCTGCAGCCACACGACAAGTTCAGGAGAGCAGAGGGCGCGGCTTCGGATTGGCCAGAATGCCTATCGTGTACACGGGCTCTATTTTGAGGCTTGCGGGAGTGCCATGCCGTAAAGGGATAGAAGAGAGGCGTCAGGGATTCTGACGTCTGACGTTCTGTGGAGCATGTTATCCACTGGAGGATTTGTCTCCAACAGGTAATGATGAAGACAGCGGATCTCCCCCAAGTGTCATGTTTCCTTGGCCAGCCGAGGGATCTGACGTTTAAGAGATTGCTATGGAAAGGTACATTTGCCCTTCAATTGCACTGCACGATCGCATTTTAGACCCGCGTGCTTCCCAAGATAAATGGCTTAATTTAACGTCCGATAAGGTCCCCTAGAACTTTTGGAGCCGGTTACAGAACCCCCATGTCGGCAAATTGCGACGTAAGTGGCTAGCAAGAGGTCAAAGCCGTATGCTAATTAGCAACGCCTTATTACCTACGTTGCTTGCTCAAGTACTGTGATCCGTACGAGAAGATCACCTGCATGTGGGGAATCAGTACGATATATGTACGTTTAGTAAGACTGCTTGATGCTCCATTCGTGGGGCTTGTGTCTGCTACGAGTACAATGTTGGCGTTCCAACTCGTAGTGCAGGATTCACGTTGGCACCGCATCCTGACACACGCTGGGGGGGGTCAATGCGCGGGGTAAAGCGTGGTACGAGTATTAAGTGGAAGCGAAAACAGGGGCGACAAAGGACCCTGCCCACTTGCCAAGCCCGCTGTCTTTTCGGAGTACTCCGATACGAGTACAGCGTACTACGCAGCTACAAATCACGTTGCCAGCGCTTTGACACAATGATGGACAACTATTAACAGGGGTGTTAAAGGTCCAGGGAGCTCGCCAGGTGAGGCGAAGAGTCACCCATCTACGGGTGGGTAGTGGTAAGGGCTGTGCATACAGCAATAGACGTTGATGTACTCCGTACACAACCCCTGATAGGCCAAGAACATGAAGGGGCTGTTCATCTGGTCAGACGCCATGACTTCTTACCACGTACGCTTCCCAATCCACATTTTTCTGGGCTTATGATCATGTCGCCTATATCGCTGTCGTCATTTTGGGTATTATTTGGCTACTTTAGGACTAAACTACACGAAATAGACTGGACTGATGGGGGGGCAAGATGTTTCCCTGTTGATCCTCTGAGACCACCGCCGATTTCCCCTTCAAGGTCATACTCATATAAACTCAGAACACGGCACATTTGCCCTAGTACCCGGAGCTCTCGTCCGGCCATATGCCGAAGCAATTTCGCTTCTTCCCCCGAGTCTTGTGAATGTTCAACGAACTTTGTCACTCTTTTGTTTGCGCATCCTTTTGATGTTCAATATTTCGGTGTCCTTTCTCATCTGATACACTCTTTTATCACACACTCTTTGCTCTTTCTCATCCCATACTCTCTTTATCACAATCACAATATTCTGTATAACACTCATTTCTCTATTCACTTCCCAAGTACCATGCTATATTCGTTCCTTGTTCGATAATCATGCTTTTCATTGTCCTCCTCTGGGCTGCGACTGCAGCCCAGGCATTTCCAACCCTGGGAACTCAGGCAACTTATAGGAACACATCTAGCAGTGCTGTGCCAAATGTTCATTCTTCATTTTCTGCAGGGCACTATAATGGCAAAAGCGACCCGAACAGTAGCAGCGGTGCGCCGAGCATTCACCCTCCAATATCCACTGGGTACTCCGCCGGCAACAACCATCAGAACAACAGCAGTGCTGTGTCACGCGTTCATGCCCCATTCGCCACAGGGTATTCCAACCGCAACGGCAGCGCTGTGCCAAGCATTCATCCTCCATATGCCACAGGGTACTCCTACAGCAACATCACCCAGAACAACAGCACCAGCAGGAACATAAGCCGTCATGCAGATCATCCTACAGTCTCTCCGTCACCCACCGAGGATGGCCGCAATAGATTCGGCTTCAAAGGCGAGCAAACGGCTACATTCACCAAAAACGGACCCACTGCGACTTTGTCACCAAATATTCACTGGTCGTGGGATACCAAGGACGTGCGCAACATTGAGCCAATTCCGTCTAGTCAAGGATCCCAAATGTACTATGGTGCCGGTGGTAAGAATCCTTTCCAAAAAAGAAAAAGGTCATATCAATCTTGAGAGACTGATGAAAATAGATCCATCTAAGGCTGGGCACTTTGCCTTCCTTACATATCATTTCACCAGTCCCTCAGTCAACCTTGATCATAGCGAACGCCTAAGAACAACATATGACAGAAAGCAAGGCTTGAAGATTAAGTTTGCTGATGACGAAGCATTCAAGCTCGCCATAGATACTTGGGCTGCCAACTCCGGGCTTATCTTGATAGCCTTTGCACCGGGCTGCGGCGACTATCATAAAGGCGAGAGGTGTTACTTCAAAGTCTCTGATCTTGACGTCAAGAAGGATGAGCTGGTCATCAACGCCTCGGGAAAGTCCAAGCACCCTGATGAGATCATCAGTTTCGGCGAGACAGAATGGGGATGGTGGACCCCCTCCGACTCTCGACGTTCTCAAAACAGGCCACCAACGACAGCTCCTGGCACCTCCTTCAGTGGAGGGCCAACTTCGACAAGCTTCCCTGCGCCTAGCTCTGCGTCAAAGACGAGCGCTTTACCATCCTCTCGCCCATTTGCCAATAACTCAGCCGAATTTGCCGCGTACAACTGCGACGGTGGGCTTTCAGACAACAGATATGGCCTTTTGACCGCATGCCTAGGGCCGGAGTTTGATTTGGATCTGGACCGCAGCCTGGGCTACACGGCGCTGAATGCAGAATCTCGGGAATTTCTGGAAGGGATATCACCGCATCTCGGCAGCAGAAGCGCCCCTACCACCAATCATCGTCGGACAATTGAACGACGAAGCTTTTGGAGCAAAATCACGGACGGGTGGAACAAATTCACTGGAGCGGTGAAGAACACGTGGAATAAGTTCACTGGAGCCGTCAAGGACGCGTGGAACAAGGTCACTACAGGCGTTAAGGAAGGCTGGGAATGGCTTCAAAAAAATACCGTTATTGGTGGCAGCATTGAGAAAGAAATGCAGTGGAAAATCCCTGACCCCGGGAACCCGAATTCTGACAGCAACAAACTTAGAGACAAGGACGCAAAGCAGGCAGAGTCACCCTGGGGCGACAGCATTCTTCTCAAATCCTTTGGCCATCGGGAAGCATCCAAAAAGAAGAATCTCGACGAGTATTTGAACATATACTGCGTTGAATGCGGCGTTTCGGGCAGTGCGAGGATTGCGGGACGGGCGCGCTGGACACCTTTCGGCGGCTTTCTCGAGGGCCAGGTGGAAATCAACACAGACATCAAATTTAGCCTCAAAATAGGCATCGACGCTCAGATGGTATGGAACCAGGAGTTCAACATGAACCTCGTTCGCGTCGGCCTGCCGGGCTTGTCGTATGGTGTCATTACAATTGGACCCTGGGTCTCGGTCGGCACACGCGTCGAACTTGCAGTAGGAGCACAGGGCAGCCTGCTGGCAGGTGCCGAGATGGGATTGGAGAATGCAATGGCGTTGATCGACTTTGTCAATCCCAAAAATACCAAGAGCAGCGGCTGGAAACCCTATTTCAGGCCTGTATTTGAAGCCCAGGGGGAACTCTCGATCTCTGCGACCCTGGCCTTGCCCATCGGTCTGGAGTGCGGCCTCAGTATAGCCACCTGGCAAAAGTCCATTGCTCTCATTGATGAGCCTTCAATCACAGGTGTTGCCCAGGTCGCCGCGTCCGCTAAGATTAACGAAGATGGGAAGTTTGAAGCGGGATTCCTCGAGACGGACGGCTGCTTTGGCATCAGCACACAAATTAGCTGGCGTAACAGGCTGTTCGTTAATATTTTGGACATCGACGAAATTACGCTGCTAGACACGGAAGACATAACGCTGGCCAAGGGTTGTATCAAGTGAGTGGCTCCGACTAACACCTTCGCTTAGCATTGACTAAACTTACATGTATTGCGGCAGATTTCCCAGTCCTAAACCCGAACTCGAAGCCACACCTGTCAATGCTTCACAGGCGGCAACTAAACTCATGCAGTCCAATTCTACAAACAGCACACCTAAGTTAATGCTTCCCAATTCTACACTCCCAGCAACTGAGCCTCTGCGTTCGAACTCCACACACACGACACCTGAACCTCTGCGTTCGAACTCTACACACACCGCACCCGAACCTCTGCGTTTCAATTCTACACATGCGGCAACTGGGCCTCTGCGTTCAAACTCTACAAATGACGAACCTGGATTCATACACCCCGACTCTGCACACGACGCATCTGCATCTATGTATTCCGTTTCAGCAAGCGGGACACCTAAGTCCACTATGTCCCCTTCAACGAACAGTGTCAAACTCGCTTCTTCCGTCGATGCACCAAAAGCTAAATTTCCGAACTCGACTCGTACAAACGGGGCAACGGAACACACATTTTTCAAATCTACGCACATGGCACGCACCCCTGGAGCACTTTCAACGCTGCGTGGCAAGCGGAGCATCGAGTCTCCGAGCCAGGCCAATGGCTCCAGGAGTAGCGACATCAGCAGTGAATCCAATTTTCTAACATACGCCGTGCAACCTTTACCAGATACGGCCTACAGCGGCAGTTCGGGCCTTGGGTTCGCCCCCCTCGTGGACCCTGCTGACGCGACAATGATACTGTCATGCAGCAACGGCAGCGCGATCGCCGTTCCCAGCGGTCAGCGGGACGAAGAGTGTTCCAGCTCTTGGGCAGCAGTTGGAGACAACAAAATTGTTCATGACGGCGTGGGAAGAATAATGCATTACTACAACGATACAATGTCCAAGGTTGGCGTATCGCGCCTACGCGTCAGTGTGGGCACTATGCTGCCCAGCACGGGCGTCGTCGTTGCCTTGGTGCCCCGTCAGAGTATTGGCGGGCTCGAAGACTACTACTACGTCGCCGTCGATCCGCACGGTCAGATATTCTACCCCCTGGTATGCGACTTCGCAGATGGAACTGCATCCAAGGTGTTTCTGGCAAAGGATCCTGTTGTGGGAGTCAACACCCTGCAGAGCAAGGACGTTGTCTACGCAATCACTGGTGGAAAGGTCGACAGGTGTCATAATCTGGCAATGAACCACGGCACGCTGGCCGCCTAGTGATAGGTGTAGGGAGGGGACTGAAGCATGGACAAATATTCCTTCACATGTACAAATTCATACACGGTGTATACCATAAAGCACTTTAAATATAATGGAGAATTAGATAATATTCCCCATACTGAATCAAATCCTTGATCCCACTGATAGACACTTCGCCATGGCAGTCATTTACATGTAGGGGACGTCCAGCTCTTTCATACTCCCGGGCCGGACATGCGGCGAAGTTCGATGATGTCGCCGCAGAAAATACATCACTACGCTAACAGGATAGATATGCTCTTGCCGCTGACTGTTGGGCCAAAGACGCCAGCCATCAGCTTTGCCCAAAAGAACAAAATGAATCTGCAGTGAAGAACGCGTTTTTGTAAGGGCGGTGGTGTGAAACAATGTCTTAAACAGTGTTTGAGTGCACCTTACGTGGACAATTATCGTGAGCGTTGTCAGCTTTTGGCGCGCGAACCTTGCTACGTACCTCGTAAGTAATGATCGACACTGTCACCCCATCCTGGTGGCCCATGCGGCCCCAACAATCTAGGTTCACGGAGTAGTCCCACCTGACCCCTACTGCACGACCAGGTCACCGTCTCGCCAACTGCGCCATGACACTTCATGCCCAGCGATCCTTTAGTCGGCGACTATCCTCTCTCGTCTCGTTCCGGGGCCTGTGAGTCATATTTATTTGCACAGATGAAGAAACTACATGTATGAAATCCCCAAATGCCAACGTCACGCATTCAAGGTCCCTTAACACTTAATGTCATCGAATGTGATCGTGGCCAAAAGTCCAAATCCTCGCGTGATTGTACGTAGTATAAGACGGACTCGTAACCCGCCGATAGCCCCTCTTGGGTCCGTGCTCCAGTCTTAACTGGCTCCGCCTCGCGTAAACGACGCCCCGTTGTAATTTCGCACCTTGTCAACGAGTACGTGTGGATGCAGGAATTCAAGAACAACTAATACTTCAGAGCGACACTCCCACGTTTGATATAATGCAAAGGAGCAATGTTTCGCTCCGTCTACCGCCTACAAGTGCGAATGTTCGTACGCCAACTTCTCTCTGGCATCATCCGTGACCCTTCCCCACTCCAATAGAAGCCTGAACATATAGATTTGCATGTCCTCCCGTCGCAATGCCTTCAACGCCCACTCCCTACCCTGCTCCGCTAATTTCTGCGCTGTCTTGGCACCTCGCTGGCCGTCGCCAGCGCTGGGCGACTCAGGCGCACCGGCGAGGTAGTCAAGCACGCTCCAAATCCCGGAACCGAGTCGTACGTCTGCCGGTACGTAATCGTGCCAACCGATGATACGCTCTTCGTACCAGGTCCGGAAGAAAGCAGCGCGATATACCAAACTTCGACTTTGCATAAAAGATCGGAATCGTCCGCTAAATCCCGCTCCGTCCATGTCCATCAAGTGTCGGAAGCGCCAATTCTCCCGGAATGGCAACACTGGAGGCAAGGAAGCTGCGTCATTCTGGACCATGGCTTCATTTTCAATAGGCCCTTTGTCGTTTCGCATCGTGGCGTACTTGCTCCAGCGACTGAATGATTCCAGCTCCATCGCGCAATCCGCTGCGGCGCACCTGGACACGGCACCCGCGAAAGAAACGTTAATGTGCAAGTTTTTCGGTGCGTCCGCCTCGGACCCAGCTTTGCCTTTCGTCACCTCGTAGGCTTCGTGAACGAATCTCGCTCGCAGAAAGCCCGCCCATCGATTATTTGCCGCAAAGCCGTCAGAACTCGAACCGCGCCAGTATAATCCATTCACCTTCTCCTCCCAGGCTATGTCCTCTTGCTCAGTGTATGCGCTATTCTCGTTGAAATCCCACGGCGAAGGGATGAGAACATCTGAAAAGCCGCCTACCCGACCTTGGCTGAAGACTGGAAATAACGTGTGGCTGCCGACCATGACGGATGGAGACATCATAAAGCCACCAAGGTATGCAACGTCAGGCTGGTGGCAGAGATCATGAGCCAATGTGGTATTAGCCACAATGGCTCCTTCACGAGTCATCAATGAGTGTGGCGACAGACAGCTTGGGCAGATTGTACCCCAATCCCACCAGCGGCTACTACGTGCCAGAGAATCAACGGGGCACGTCGAGGATATCCAGTCGTAGTAAGTTTGCTTTGCGTGGTAATCCGCGAAAGTCGGCGCTATTTTCTGCGGATCGAACTGGATCTGGTAACTCTTTGTTGGCTCGGGAAAGTCGGAGACTGACGCTCGATTGCTCTCCAGCCTGCTGAATGCTTGCACTGTCGTTCCGTCCCTTCCGTTCATTGCTAAGCGTGATATTGCTCCTTGAGCCGCCGCTTTGAGGACCTTCATGTCTTCAAATGGGATGGCAACTCGGCATTCGTCTGCGAGGTTGATGGCAATGACCATGTCAGGTACCCATTTAGCAACCGGCTCAATCATTTTCTGGAGGGAGTTTGCCATCCAGCGATGTGTCCCTGGAATGTGCGGCGACTGATATATCGTGCCGTTATAAATTCGTAAGGCACCCATCTCTATATTGACGTACTCGAGCAGCTGTGCAGTTCGGTTTCGAATCTTTGAGGGTTCAATGCCCCAAAATGGAAGTATGTCGTTGTAGATCTGGTCAAAATCATCGATGACAGGTGACTTGTTTTCCGTTGCAAACTCGTACCATTTGTCGAAGTTTGGAGGTGGCGGCATTCCATACCGCTTCTGATACTCTACAACAGCATCTGATAAAGTCTGACTCACTGCGGCTTGGGACGTCCAAGCCACCTTCTCAGTCCTGGCAGAGGATACAAGCTTCTCGACGGCTTGGGATACAGGCAACGTTCCCGAGGCAGTCGAAAGCAAGGTCCAACAGGCTAGTGTGAGTATCACAGCTCCGGCATGGATGAAGGAGAGCCATCGGTGGAGCCTGGAGACCTGTGTTCGTGGAGGATAGCTTGGGGAAATTGCGAGACGCCATAGAAGACCCGCAGAAACGGTCGCCAACAATGCCATTTTCTTGAGCCCGTCAAAGGCGGTGTCGGAAAGCGCGTTTTGAACACAAAAGTCCGAATACCAAGTCCCAAACTGGGTTGCTTCAGAGACTAACAGGGCAATACTCGTAGGATGGAAATCTGTTAGAAGTGAGTGTCCGGAAAGCAGGGCAATAGATGCGATTATTGAGTCGAGGAATAGATTCCGAACGTCCAGTGACTCTGGTTTGAATGTCAGGCTGGAGCCATAGCCCATGAGCCAACCCGGGAAAAGCAGTAAAGACACGCATGCCGCTGAGATGACAAGAATCGTCGATAGGGAATATGAGGCGTCATCGATTCGGTCCTCATCTCCATAAAGTCGAGTTGCGCATGAGAGCATTACGGCATCAAGAACACCGATGGCGATTTGGGCAGATTTTGTGAGGCCCTCCCATTGCCATCCCGCTGGGCAAACCGTTCCTGTCCCAACATGTGAATAGCTTAGGGCGGATATAGCAAAAATGGTCCATCCCAAGGCGAAAACGGCGTAGGGAACCGGCGCAACAGAAGGTCGACTAGAACGAGGAGTCTTGCTATTCGGCGCAAGGTCGGTAGTTCTGGTCCGTGTTGAGACAGTAAGCTCACATACAAAGGACAAAAGGGGTAGGAATGCCTGTTGCATCTGGATTAGATTCAACGTTAAAAACAATCCGGTGATCGCAGGGCTCAAGTACCTCGGTTCCAACCCATGAGCATTGTGACGTACGAAATACGAGCCACAATAGCAGGCTGCGCAGAACAACACACCCGAGGAGTACGACTATAGGCAGGCTAAGGCATCGCAAGAATGTGGAGGTAAAGGACAAATCGTCTGATGCTCCCACGGCTCCTCTCGTCGCATGAGCCAAGCCAAAGCGCTTTGTGGCGAGCTCGAAACTCTCCGCTCGCACCCTATTCAGCTGTCTCCATTGTTTGGAAACCCCCACAGTTGCACCACTAGCCAGTAGAGTAACAATGCTGAAGTGAATCGGGTGCTCTGATCAATCCACCCACTGAGTAAGCTATTGAATGCAGTACTAAGGAACCCCTGATACAAGGTTTGACTCACCAAAGGCACCACTCGTGTAGAATCTCCGGGATAAGACGAAAACAGATAGTGCTAGGCCTCTAGAAGTTGAATGTCAGCGTCCTTCCTGCCTTTGCATGTTGATTTCGAATGAGCAGAGAGATGTGGAGTCTATAACTCCAAATCAAAAGTTGTGCAGAGCAGCATGACTTACCCCAGCAATAAAATGAGCCTACGCATGTTGCGGCTTTCTTGGCCGAATCTTTCCTGCTAAGCAAGGCCCCGGCAACGACGTAATGAGTGACCTCAATGGGCTCATTCCTCAGAACTTCTCTGGCACTTCCCGCGCGACCTGGTCGGAAAATTGTGAAAAAGTAATAATTTAGTGGACAGGTGGCTGGTGGCAAAAGTACGCCTGGGATTGAGTTTGTGGAAGCGTGTCTCTGTTCGCGTTGTTCGCCCGCACGCGATGATTGGAACAGCCTTCCCCAAGCCTCCTCGTCATTCTTTGCTCACAATCATTCTACTCCGCATGCCCTTGAGCTTAGTGTGTGAGACTTCTGGGCGGGTGTTTCAGCTGTGGAATTGAGAGCACGTCTTGAGCGCACCATTAATCACCGCCGACGCGACCTGGATCAAACTCATTTGCTCAATCCAAAAATGGCACCCATTTCATGTTTCGCATAACACAGCCGCAAAGCCCTTTTTTCTTTCGCAACTGCGAATCCAGCGATCGCTACGAACACCGTGGCCGGCCGCACATGGAGGTTCTGTGTATGACAATGAGGTGCTGCTTCAATTCTCTTGAAATCAAAGTATTTTAGGTGTCCGGAGCGCTTAACTTCCCTTTCTCTATCAATGCAAATCGCGCGTATCCAATCATCTCTGGTTTGCCTATGGCGGCCTAGATTCAAATATGAATATGCCCCGGGGTAGCCCTTTTCAGACGGACTCAATCATGGGTTTGCGTATTTGTGGCACCTGATTTTAGGTATGGTGGTGCTCGAAGCGGTTCGTCGTACTATTAGGCGTCATTTTGAAAATGGCACAACCCTGGAAATTTAGAAATAGGAAAGCAGCCTCTAGTAAGTCCTATTAATTGGGCCTATCTCTCCTAAGCAGCTGGGTTGTCACTGCTCACGTGGAACAGGGTAAACATGCCCTTGGCTGCATGCTCCCCTAGAGCATCCAGGCTACCCATTCCCATCATTTCAAGCACACTGATATCAAATCCGAAAACCGTCTTCCACCATTGCCGTATCTCAATCGCCACAAGGGAGTCCATGCCCAGATCGGACAGGGAAGATGTTGTCTGCAAGTCTTCTTCTGGCTTCAACAAGAAGCTGAACACCTTCTTACCGATTTCGATGGCGAGAAGATGAGCAAACTCAGGCTGGCATGTCAAAGTGGCATCGCCTTTAGCCTTAGCAATAAGAGACTTTAGAACATCATTAGAGCCAGTGCCCGGCGCGCTGTCCGTCTCGCCGCTATTGTGGAAGACGGCCATTCGAATGTCCTTTTTCCAGAGAGCCCTGTTTCCAGGATTACTCAGAGGGACACCGGTGCGGAAACCAAGGCAGAAGTTGTTCGAATGCTTTGAGCCACATGTTGATGACATAGCGGCCCCAAGCGTCTCAAGAAGTTCATGCTCCGAGACGGTACCATCCGAGCCGCCGGACGTCTTGAGCTTCTGCATAAGTGATTCGTGCTCAGCCATGTAGCCAACTTCCTCGACAGCACCGATCTCGATGGAGCAAGAAGGTAGCCCTAGACGGGATCGGTACTGAGAGAAAGAATCGAGGAAAGTGTTTGCGCCAGCATAGTTGGTTTGCCCAGGTTGTCCAATGATTCCAGAAAGAGAACTGAAAAGAATAAAGAAGTCGAGATTCGCCTCGGCGGCCACGGTAGCGTTATGTAGATTCCACGTTCCTTTGACCTTGGGGTCCACAGCCGTATTCCACTCTTTGATTGTCATACGCGTAAAGTTCTGATCAGAAAGGACCATGGACATCTGCAAGACACCCTTGAGCCGGCCCTGGGCCTGCCCAACAGCTTTGGTCACGTCATCAGCGTTTGTGATGCTGCCTTGCACGAAATCAACGTGACAACCCATGCTAGTGAGTTCTTCAGAGAAGTCTAGATGCAGTTGGTTCTTGCCGGCGCTTCGGGAGAGGTAAATAAAGTGACGGGCGCCGTGTTCAGCCATCCAGGTGGAGATAGAGCGACCTAGCCCTCCAAGGCCCCCAACTAGCAGGTATGCGCCAGAACTCTCAAAGTGGACGGGCTTCTTCCGCTGCTGAATGTCATCTCCCAAATTGAATTGGCCAGTGGCGTCGCGAATCGTGACTACGATTTTGCCCAAATGAACACCCTGCTGCATGTATCTAAAAGCATCAAGGACATCTTCAGACTTGAAAACCTTGATGGGCCGAATGGGTTGAACATAGCGCTTCTGGATCAGATCGACAATACTCTTTAGAAGCCTAGTGGCATGTTAGCAACTTACTGTACGAAGAAGTGTGTACTCCCGAGCCATCAACTCACTCCTTTGCAATGGTAGGTCTTCTGAAACAAATCTGATCCAAATCAACGCAGCAGTAGCTGCGGTTTGCTTCAAAGGTGCTCATATCCAGCTTTCCGGAGCCGATCAAGTCTCGTTTACCAATTTCCACCATCTTTCCAAATACTGCTATGCACTTCCAGGTGGCATGCAGAAGCTCTCCGGATAGCGAGTTTAGTGCCAAGTCGACGCCTTCACCGCCAGTCTCGCGAAGTACATCGTCAACAAAAGAGGTACTGCGAGAGTTGAAAATTCTATTTCGAGGGAGGCCGAACGTGTCCATGAGATACTGTGTCTTCTCCTCGTTGCCAACGGTCGCGTAAATCTCAGCACCAACCATTTGTGCAAGCTGAATGGTTGCCAGGCCGACACCACCGCAGGCGCTGTGAATAAGAATTGACTATTGACAAATACTGTTAACAATGGTCTTCAGAGTACCAGTCAGCGAACATACCTGTCCTTTTCTGAGATTGCCAATATTGAAGATTGAGTAAATCGACGTGGCAAATACGCAGGGCATGGTAGCTGCGTCTTCGAAGCTCAAATAATCTGGGATCTTCTCGCAGAGATTCTCTGATACGACTATCTGAGTTGAAAAGGCGCAGTGCGCAATGAGCATGACGCGATCGCCCACCTGGAGGTCTTTGACGCCAGGTCCAGTGCGACGGACGACGCCGGCGGCTTCAAGACCGAATCCATTTTCGGAAGCCTCAACAATGCCCATAGCGCACAAAACATCCTAATGAGTACTGTCAGTTCTTCAAATCCGGAGCCACAAGTGGAAATTGGCCGACCTTGAAGTTCAAACCAGTAGCGTACGCTTCAACCTCCACCTCGTCTCCTTTCAGTGGCGCTATCTCGTGCCGTGCCCAATGCAAGGCGGTCAAGCGGCCGGGTCTACTTGTGCGAAGAGCGATACCGTCAGATGAATCCATAATCAAGAGCTCATCCCGTATCGAGAAGGGATGGATACGTCCAACGTGGACAGTATTCTTGATGATGGCGTATTCAAGCTCAGGCTTGAGAGCATCATCCTCCTGGCGAATCTGAAACTTCTCGAACACGTTAACAATCTGTTCAAGAGAAGAGTTGACGTCGTCGACCTCGCATGTGGCAAAATCTGCCATCATTTCGGTGCGGATGGTCCTGGCGATGCCATTAACTTGGCCGAATCGCGGGTCGTGGCATTGCACCTGCGAAAGTCCCGTCACCCAGAGTATTCCACTGCCCTTCAAGTTTTCCACTAAAGCTTTGAAAAGTTCAAAACGTCCCTCATCCAGGTTTTCAAAGAATGGCCCCTCGTCGTCAAGCAAGGCAATCACATCCTGACCAGTGGGCAGAGGCATGTCCTCCAGCCCACAACAGTTGATGGAATATCCTCTGGCATGTAGCACTTGAAGCATAGGAGCAACATTCTTTGACTGACCCAGGGTCAGAAGCGTTGCCTGTTTCCTGAGAATCTTATCCACTGAGGGCCTCGCCACAATCATTGCGTTCAGTTGATTTGGCTCAGACGAGTCCAGAACTGCTGCATCGGGGACGCGAAACCCAGCAGCCACCAGCTCTCTCGTCCATCGCTCAACACTAACGTAGGGTTCATCTGGACGACCATCAGGCTCGCCATACCACCAACCCGCTAACGTGCCCCAGACGTAGTTGACCCATTTGGACGTCGGGGTCAGTTCATGCAACAGGAACCTGCCATTGGGGTCGAGGAGACGCCGCACGTTGCTAAGACTCTCGTTGAGAGACCTCGTGGCGTGAATAACGTTAGTGGCTAAAATAAGATCGTATTTGCGACCATCAAAACCCTGCTCCGCTAAGTCCTTGCTGATGTCAAGCGTAGCGTATTCCATGTTTGCAAACGCACTAAAGCGCTCCTTAGCAGCAACAAAGAATCCAGACGAGATATCGGTAAAGGTGTACTTGGAGTACAGGGTTCTGCCAGCCGGCATCAAAAGCTTCAGGATATTGGCTGTGGATCCACCAGTTCCGGCACCAATTTCGAGAACACGCAGGTTTGGCTTGCTATGAGCAAGGTGCTTGAAAAATTGCGACTCGTCACACTGATCCATGAATACATATAGTTTGGTCAACGTATCGTCGCGGAGAAGGATGTCAAGAGCTTCCATTTTTCCAGTGAAAATCTGTTCCATATTGCTGAATATCTTCTCAATGGCCACAGCGGCATCTAAGGCGGGGGACTGAGACAGTTGCTGGACAATGATCTTGACTCGCTCCTCAATGGCAGCATTATCAAGACTATCCAGGCTTTCGGAATCAGCAGATTGAAGCTGGCGATTGATCCACGATCGGTACTTATCCATGTGACTGATGGGGGTGTCTAATCTTTCGATGACGCGGCTTGTATGGATTGTGCAAATCTTGGATAACTCCGTCAATATAGGCATGTGATCGCTGCGGTCAATCGATGGCTTGATGAGAGCATTCGCATCCAGGAAGTCAATATCGGGGCCCCATTCTGCACGAGCCGTGGCGCCATCAGCTTTGCCGTCATCCTGGTCATCGAGGACAGAAAGTCTGATTCCAGAGCTGCGCAAGACGAGTCTACCATCGGAGACACACTGACCGCTACCGGCGATGGAACCATTTGGAGTATAGTATGCCGAGGCGCCGACTTGTACATCCTCGGAGCAGCGATATATGCACATCTCCTCAATGTTGGTGGGAACCATCATTTTTGTCGTGGTATCGGCATAACCCCTGGACGCAGCAACGCTGAGCAACTGCAGAGACGCATCAATGACTGTTGGGTGAAGGTGATACTCCCGTCCCTCGTTGACTTTTGCAACAACTTCAGCCGTCGCAGTCTGGGTAGTAGTATCAGATCGCACATGATCAAGCCTCTGAAATTCTGGACCAAAGTTGAGACCTGATCTAGCCATGGACTCGTAGCAGCGACGGGTGCCGACCTTGCGCTTTAGAGGAGCCCTGTTCTCTGCATTTCCAAAGCTCCCACCATACGCCCTGGCCTCACCAAAGCAGTGCTTCGTCCAAGTGGTTCCATTGTACGAAGCAATGGTAAACCCCCACCATTCACTGTCAAGGGAGTCCGTCAAACGTTCGCGGCGCAAAGTCGTCATTATTTCAACCGGCTGTCCTTCGTTAAGAACTAGGGCAGCGCTAACGACAACGTTGCGAAGCTTGAATGCCTCATCGATGCCCGCAACCTGTCGCACCGCCTCGCCAATCATACCAGCGTATCCGGCAAAGGGGAACACGACATCGTCGCCGACCTTATGGTCACGGATCCAGGGAGCGTTGTCCAGGTGAAATAGATTGCGGAAAAGAACGTTGAACTCAAGGCTTTCTGGGACACGCACACCTAAAAGATTGTGGTACTTGTGCTGGCGCAGTCGCCACTCCTTGCTCAACCTAGACTCATACCAGAATTTCTCGGAGTGATTCCACGGGTATCTTGGGAGATCTGGCAGGATTGAACCCTTGGCGATGACCTTCTCAAAATTAATGGCGACATTGAGAGCATATAGCTTTCCAATAGCCGTGAGGAACGATTCCACGTCGTTTTGGTTGCGAACCAGCACTGATGTGTACGGAGAGGAGTCGGAAAATTGTGTCTGGATCTGCCTCAAGGGACCCGCAAGGGCCGAGTGAGGACCAACTTCGAGAAATACAATATTCTTCGCAATATCGTGTTGAAGAATAGAAGAAACCGCGGAGCTAAAAAGGACCGGAGACTCCAAGTTCTTTTGCCAGTACTTGGGGCCGAAGTTCGAGCCTTTTGTGAGCAACTTCTCCTCGACGCTGCTGAAGAACAACTTGGTCGGATCCTTTGGAGTTACTTCATGCTCAATGAGAGCGTGATAATCTTCACCAATCTCTGCCATGTGGTGAGAATGATACGCCTTGTCAACCTGCATCAGCCGTGCCAAGACATCAGGGCGACCCTCCTTGACCCTGGCAACGACTAGCTTAACCGCTTCAGAGTCACCAGCGAGAGTGACACTCTTGGGCGAGTTCTCGCAAGCGATGATGACACCAGGCTTCAGATACCCCAGAACCTCGTCAGACCCCATACCAATAGCCGCCATCGCTCCAGCTTTGGTTTGTAGTCTGGTGACCTGCCCACGATGGAAAGCGATTGCTATGGCTTCTTTGGCGGTGATTGCCCCAGCAGCGTACGCAGCAGCAATTTCACCGCTAGAGTGGCCAACAACTGCAGTGGGTTCGACTCCAATAGAGGCAAGCGTATCAACTAGAGCAATTTGGATTGCCGTACAGAGTGGCTGAGACAGCTCAGCCGAGCTGAGTCTGCTAGTCTTGTTCGACTTTTGGATCTCTTCCTCAATGTTCCATTCAGGGGCGTGTTTCAACGCTCGCAGGTGGGTGTCAAGAGATTGGATGCTTTTCTTAAAGACAGGAAAATTGGGGCTGTGTATTAGTCGCCGACCCATTTGTGGCCATTGCGCACCCTGTCCGGTGAAGATGATGGCGATGCTGGGGGTCTGCCCTGCCTTTGAGATGGGCGACGTCGTGACAGCTCCAAGCGGACTTGCCACTGCGAACGCCCGATGGGGCAAATGCTCTCTCCGTTGGGAAAGAGTGAAGGCCAGGTCATTGACATAGTCTGGATTCTTCTCAATGTAGTCTTCGTAGTTGGTAATCATCTTCTTCAGCGAGTCGGCATTGTTGGCAGAGTACAAGAGCAGTTGCGGCGACGATGTTGGACGCTTAGCTATAGGAGTGATGCCGAAGCTCCTAGCCGAATCAAGAACGACATGTGCGTTGGTGCCTCCGATTCCAAAAGAGTTCACACTGATTCTCTCGTGCCGAGACTCAGGCCATGGCATCGGTTCTGTGGGAACAGAAAGTCCGCATGAGTCCCATGGAATGTCGGGATTGGGTTCATTGAACTTGATATTTGGCGGGATGATGCGGTTTTCCAAAGCAAGTACCGACTTAATGAGCGATGTGAGGCCCGAAGCTCCCTCCGAATGTCCAAGGTTTGGCTTGACCGATCCAATCTGAACGCCACCAGAGGGGCCAAAAACACGGCCGACTGCTCTGGTCTCAATAGGATCTCCTATTGTCGTGCCTGTGCCATGGCACTCAACAAACGCCGTCTCAGAATAGTCTGTAATGCCTGCCAGCTCGTATGCTCGTCTGATCATTGCTTCTTGAGCAACGTCATTAGGAACCTGTATGCCGCCTGCTGTACCTTTTCCGTCACTGTTGGATGCTGTCGCCCGAATGACAGCTCGAACGGGATTGCCATCACGTATGGCGTCCGCTAGCGGTTTTATGTAAATGGCGGAGACGGCCTCTCCTCGAGCGTATCCGTTGGCATCTGCAGAAAAGGTCTTGCATGAGCCGTCAGGAGCAAGTACCCCCTGCTCCGTCATCGCCGCAGTCATGCCGGGCGCCATTATCAAGTTAACACCGCCGACAATGGCCCCCTCACAGTCGCCTCTGGAAACAGCCAGACAGGCTTCATGCAGAGCTACGAGGGCCGCAGAGCAGCCCGTGCGTATAACCATACTGTTCATTGTCAGCTTTTCTGAACTCAGTCTAGGTCCCAGGGTTAGGCTTTGTTCACTGACCTTGGACCCATCAGATCCATCTCATATGAGACCCGGTTGGGCAGCATGAAGTCGCCGTATCCGGTCACACGGTACAGACCGTACTGTTGGTTTTCTTTCGCAAAGATTTCGGTCCAGTCCTCGCCGAAGCTGCCCATGTAGCATCCTATCGGTCTTCCTTTCCAGTTGCTTTCACCAGCATCCTCCATACACTCCCTGGCGACTTCTAGCATTTGCCGTTGCTGCGGGTCTGCACGCTCAACCTCGGCCCTTCGCATGGTGAAGAATGACGTATCAACGGCAGCAATATCTATACTCTCATCAAGGAAGTACCCGTACTCAGTCTTGACACTGCCAGGCCTGGGCACATCAGAGTAGTACGAGGACACATTATATCTTGATTCTGGAACGGGGCCACGGGCATCGCCTTTGGCAAGCAAGAAGTCCCATAGCTGCTGGGGTGAGTGCAATCCACCTGGGAGACGCACTGACATGCCACAAATAGCAATGGGCTCAGGAGTTCCAATATTTTGTGAACCCTTTACACCTGAAGATGTCGTCTTACTGTGGCCGTTTGTGTGGCCGTTTGTGTGGCCATTTGTGTGGCCATTCACATGCCCGTCCCCGTGGCCGTTTGTGTGCCCGTTGCCGTGACCGTTGCTATGACCGTTGCTATAATCATCGGCGCGGCTATTGGTGTGACCTTTCAAGGGATGATTTGTAAGGCCATTTGTATCTCCAGTCGTTCCATTACTGTGGCTGTTGATCGAGCTATCGGACTTGTCAAAGCCGGGCAAATCCAAGATCTGAGCGTTTGTACCATCAGCGCCCGCGGTCAAGCCCATATTTCTGATCGTGAAACGCGTCCGTTTGATACAAGCTTGAAGGTTTGAGAAAAGAATGATTGAGGACGCGTGATGTGTACGACAAAGGAAATCCTAGGCCTTGGCCTCTTATACCTTCAATCAAGATATATCAAACGGATTCCATATAATGAATATATCATGGTAGAATCCAGAAATAGTGGGTGGCTCAAACGCTAAAGTCGAGTGAGAGTAAGCTCGCCAGGCGGGATCCGGTCACATTCGGCAGCGCGGAATAACAAGGTTCAGATTCCTTCCCAAATAGAGCCTTCAGCTAATGCGCAGACATAACGGAACCCGAGTGAGATGGAGAAGTCATGAACGGGTTCCGCGAGATAGATTATTGGGGCTGTAAGCGGTATGGGTGAGCCGTAACCTTGGTAGATAATGCCGTCAGCTTGGCAAAGCTTCGGCATGCGCGGCACACGATCCGCTTGTAGTCACATAATGGCAAGATGACGTACTGTCCTGGGTCAGATGTTGCCCGTCGCCACAAATAGGCAGGATGGATAAGGCGGTTGTCATCATCCATTAAATCCTCTAACATCCCAGTAACTGGCATTCGCGCCAGCGGAGACGGCGCAAATCATTCCCCGGTTGCATCGAGCAACGGTTTTCTAAACATCATCCGAGTCTAGAACGATTTCCAGGACTGATATCCTAAGTTTCTGAGGTAGGCTCATCACACATCTGCTTTGAATATTGTCAGATTTACCCTTTGTCATCCCATTAGCCTTCAGACATTCACTCTTCCTGATACTCACCTAGTAACATTTCACAAGCTCCCGTCGCCGTCATGCCTACATCGACAACAGAAATGTATGCAGGACAGGATCTTTCCCAGATCCAAAAATGGATCGAGGGCCAGAAGCTCAAGGCT
Source organism: Albophoma yamanashiensis (assembly GCA_001600555.1). NCBI lineage: Eukaryota > Fungi > Ascomycota > Sordariomycetes > Hypocreales > Ophiocordycipitaceae > Albophoma > Albophoma yamanashiensis. The sequence goes on along the minus strand of BCKH01000005.1, from coordinate 1,333,065 downwards.
CCAGCAATGAAAAATGCGCCGATCTTTTACCGCAACCTGGAAGCTGCTCTGGACGAGCGACGGGCAGGCCACAACCTGGTAACTCTGCACAGGTTCGAGCACAAAGTTGACTTCTCCTCCAACGACTTCCTTTCTCTGGCCACTTCTGGCATGTTGCGAAAGGAGTTCCTTGAGGAGCTAGAGCGCAATCCGGATTTTGCTGTCGGCAGCACGGGGTCTCGTATCTCTGATGGCAACAATGCTTACGTGGAGTCGCTCGAGAGCCAGATTGCCAACTTCCACGGTGCCGATGCCGCCCTCATCATGGGCTCTGGCTACGACGCAAATTGTGCGATCTTTTCAGCAGTTCCGCGTCCAGGGGATGCCATTGTGTATGATGAGCTCATTCACGCTAGCGTCCACGATGGCATGAAGACCAGCTTGACTGCCACCCAAATTGCGTTCAAACATAACAGCGCCGATTCATTGAGGGAGACACTGCACTCGCTCAAGGCGTCTCAACCACTCATTCGGCAAGGAACACGCTGTGTTCTCATCGCTGTTGAGGCCGTGTACAGTATGGATGGCGACGTGACGCCTTTGGCGGAAATTGTCCAAGTCGTTAAGGAGACATTCCCATCCGGCAATGCCCAAATCGTCATTGATGAAGCTCACAGCACCGGGCTAGTCGGTAAGAATGGCCGTGGCCTAGTGTCTGCCCTTGGTTTGGAAAAAGACATCGCCATTCGGCTGCACACTTATGGCAAAGGTCTGGGGACGACTGGGGGTAAGTTTGGCGTCGCGTTGGACCCAGGTGCAGACCCATTCTGACGTACATTGCTCTTAGCCGCTGTTCTTGCCAACTCTACGGTTCTCAGTACGCTTCTCAACTTCGCCCGGCCCTTGATTTACACGACAGCGCCATCGTTTCCAATGCTCGCTGCTATCCGGGCGGGTTACAATTTAATGGAGAGCGGAGAGACGCAAAGAGTACGTAACGAGGCAAACCTCGCGCTATATGTATCGTTGTACGCCCCAGCAAGGACTAATGTAGACTTTTCGCTTAATTTCAGCTCCAAGACCGAGTCCAGCACCTTGTGAGACGCTTTTGCCACAAAATGGAGGCAGATAGCAACTGGTGCGAAGCCGTCGACGCTGGGATCTGTTCAATGCCCGTTGCTGAAGATCTCGAGTCACGACCGTTCGTGACTCAGTTCCTGCCTGTTTGGACGCGCCAGGGACAAAACTACTTCTTGACGATGCATCTTCATGGAGATGGCTATACCGCGATTCCGATAGACCCCCCCGTGGTTCCGAGAGGCACAGGCAGAGTGAGGCTGATTATCCACGCAGAAAACACCCAGGAGGAGGTGGAGGGTTTGGCGGCGTCCATATGCCGATGGGCTCGGGAGATGCTCGAGATTCAGATGAGTAATACCCCTGGCAAGGAGGTCCCGAGTGCCATGCGCAGGGTGTACGGGTTAGCCCAGGCGGCTGACGTTCGACCATTGGATCCTTCCAAGCTGGCTGCGAATCCTTTCGAGTGAAGCTGTTCCTGGCAGTTCGAGCGCCACTTTGTCTCCGCTGGTAAACTAGCCGGTTGCCCATGTATTGTCTATTAATAAGTGTCTTGAAGTAATCAAATTAAGGAGTACGTGGGATTTCCCGTTTCGGCCGATCGATGTATCGCCGGAGCCGAAGCGTCCGCGGAACGATCCGGGCACAATTGCCGGGGCCGCACTGCATCCGCTAGTGCTTAGTATCAACTGCTTATGGAATGTGCAATGACCGGCAGGGGTCAGGTTAACATGGAGAAATGCAGATACGGGTCCCGTCCCCGAACTACTCTTGATGCTGTTGTGGTTGCAATTTGGTTGTACAGCACGTCATCTTTCACTCCACAGCCTGAGGGCTCCACATTCACTACCTTATCGGGACACGACCGTCATCCTCCTGCTGCTGGCACGTTGCATGTTGAGCCTTGGCATGCAAGGATCTCTAGAGTATTCTAGAGTCTTTAGACGGGCAAGACGGGGTGTACGGGAAGCACGGCACATCGAAAACACGCACCGCGTCAGCTTGCAGAAGCTGCGAGACTCGCATTCGCCTTCGCTTCCAATGCTCTACATCTTTCAAAAGTCCAGAACACAAATCCTTGCAGCAATATGCGTGTTGCCTGCAGTCATTCTGAAGGTCCCGCGTCAGCCAACATGACGAATACATCGGGCAGATTTCATTTGCAGAGAAATCTCAGCACGTGAACTCTGCCGCGCATTATCCCTCCCGTGGATGGATCAATCATGTCCACGGACGGCCTGGCACTGGACTTGAGCATTGGTGGAAAATCAACAACTTCCGGCTCAGCCGCGTCGACAGTGGGATGTGTACATGAATGCGTGTTCAATGGTCCTTGGACAGGTAACTACGTGCTTGATTAAAATTGACACCCAGGCACACATGAATGCTATCCGGCAAATTCAATCTGGTGGCGCCTGAGCGGTCTTGCGGATGGCATGCTTTCAATGTTATTAACCGATCCCAGCAGTCTCTATCTCGATCGGCTAGTCGATTTGCGGAGTAATGTAAACTTCCGCGGCTTCCTCCCGCGGAGGCAGCCCTGGGACAGGAGAACCTCATCGAAAGCTGCTGGTCACGTCAGCATGGCTCTCCTGCATCCCTTGCCCTTACCCCAGTCCCACTCCTCGGCCTATCTATACGGAAAAGGAATCGCGCAGTCAGATGGATTATACGGAGCACCTGACGCCACAATTGATTATCGTTGCTGAATAGTCCCTTATTGCGACGACGCTTGACACTTCCAAGATAGCGGCACTGATTTTAAAGACCAGATCTCCAGCTTCTCATTGGGGGTGAGGAGCGACGTATATTTCTTCAAGAACCATATTCTCCGATTTATCCAGTAGTTCGCGATGCCAGCCGAAAAGCGGCCTTCGCACCTGCTCGAGGATGCCACTGTGTTTCCGTCCACGAGCCCAACTGCGAGGTCCAGCCCGAAGCCAGGCGGACAAGCAGGTTCCGATGAGAACTCGCAACACACTGCCAGTGAGGGGAAGGACTACACAGGTGAGCCAGCCTAGTCAACGCACCGAACATGAGAAGACATGTCTACAATGCAGATTACCAACCGACGTAATATGATATACTCGCAGTCTGTGATCAATGCCGCTTGAAGAAAATTCGCTGTGGGAGAGAGCGGCCGAGTTGCTCTAATTGTTCCCGTCTCGGCCTCGAATGCGAGTGGTCAGGCTACGGAAAGAAGCCGAATCAGACCATAATGCTGTATGCGGCTTTTTCTTTTATCCTTCTTGGTTTGTTCCCTGTGCTATGCTGTCTCAACGATGCGATGCAGTGTAACGCGCCTGCCCGCCCATTGTCCGCTGCCTCTTCTGTCACATCTCGTTGTATCGTCAATGTGTCGGCCTCTGCATGCTTCTTGGAGACCTGTTGCCACCATTTGCGGGTCTTGTGAATGTTAACACGCACAACAGAAGCCACACCGTCATGGGACTCGGAGCCCGTGTTGGTCAGCTCGAGAAAACTATCTCAGGTATCCAGGACACCTTGGCCAAGCTGAACCCGGACCTATACGCAACCTCGCTTCTCACACCTGCCCCCGTCAGGCCAATGATTTCCCATCAATTGTCTGCCTCCACTTCCACATCTACCTCTCCTTCTTCACATTCATCCCCTGGATCTCGCAAGGTTTCGTTGCCTCCAGGCCAGTTTCATCTCATCCAGGGAGCCGACGGCTTGCAGCAGTACGTCGGTCCTACATCCCTGGACTCATTGATCCACAACTTCAGCCAGTCGGTTATTGCGCCAATGTGTCAATATCCCCCCAGGAACGACCCTACGTCAAGCAGAATGATACATGCCGTAGAGAAACTAAAGGCTCTCACGAACCAGGAAGAAGGCGTTGATTTTGTTCATGACGGCTCGCCACCGACCAGTCCCCCTTTGGTCATACTGGAGGCAATGATTGACCCATATTTCGACCACATTAATTCCCACGCTCCCATATGGTCGAGAGACTACTTTCGAAGACGTGTTGAGACGTTTCAGGAGTCCGGGGATGAGTTGCGCTACACAGGCGACGTAGTCTGCTTCAATAGCCTTGTTCTCCTGACTCTGACAGCGAAGATCTTACGGGCCGCTGCAAAGGAGATACACTCTGGATCATCACGAGCAGGAATGAAGTCTATCGATTCTGACTTGAGCAAGTCTTTCCTTGCCAATGCAATGCGGGCTGTTCAAAGCATCGAAGCGCTCATGAAGCCTCGGCTAATCAACGTACAAGCCCTGTTGTCGTTAGTAAGTTGACAAATCTCCAACAAAGTGAGGAGAATAGGTCACATTATTCATAAAAGAAAGCCACTCCAGCTAATGAAATGCAGTACTTGGTCGCACAAATTTATTGGTCTTCAGAACGTGCCAGTCTGTTGCTGAATCTTGCGGCCACTGCAGCCAGATCCATTGGGTTGCACCAATGGGAACCATCCCAGGGCCAGCTTAGCTCTGAAGAGGCCCGAGAGCGGCAACAAGTCTTTTGTTGTTTGTACATTCTGGACAAATCGAGGTGTTGGATGGACGGGCGGCCTCCGAACGTCCAAATGCACAACCCAGACGTCTGGGCCGCTCGACTCAAGCCGAGGCAGGATCAACCATCCAAATTCGTTGCTCGAGTCATATTATCTCGCATTGAGGAAGAAATCTATTCAAAATTATACTCTGACGGCCTATGTAAAGGATCAGCAGAGCATTTAGATCCTATTATTGCCAATTTAGGACAAGAACTCCAACAATGTTGGTCGGCATACGGCACTGGAACGCTGGACGACGCCCTACATGTCTTCCAGATGCCCTCTTCCGACTTAGAATTCAGTATCGCAACACATGCTATACGCGTATTTCTTTGTTGGTCGACAAGCAAGAAAAGCAATGTGGACGAGCAGCTTCTGAGCAGCGCAACCACATGCTTGACCCTTATCCAGCGACTTTGGATAGAAGATTCTGGCTTGGGAAATCATTCATCCGTTGTCCGGTGAGTACAATACTCTTGGGTCGCTCTTCTTCTGTGAATGAAATATCGCTTACTATGGTTCATTAGGACCATAGCGACCTACGCCCCTTTAAGCTTCTTCCAGCTATCGCGCCACGTCCTCTTAAGCCAGGTGAACGATTCGGATATTACTCTTTTGAAATCGCTTGTAGAAGCCCTACAATCAATTTCTCAGGTTATACAAACGAATACAACCATCACAAGGCTAGCAAGTTTTGGAGAAATTATCCTGGACCTTCTGCATAATCCCTCCGCAACCTCGTCAAGCAAAGCCCAGAGCTCCTTGATATGGACGACTACGTTAACACCATCCTACCAGGACAACAATTCAGACCTTCTTACACAGAACAACTCTGCAGCTGAACTTCCCTATGTTATGCATAGTGTTTCATTGCCCGATGAATCCATATCATACTCTTCGACAGGAAGAATTTTGACGTCATTTCATAAGCACAGCTTTAGCAATCCATCAGAGCCGGTAAGCGTCATGGATAATGGTCCACTTCCAGATTTCAGTTTCCTTATGGGCAATGAACCCACGGAGCTCGACTTGAATCATTGGACGCCGGGGAATACTAGGACTTTCACGAAAGATGTAGAGTAGGCAACATAGCGGACTCGAGTATGGTTACTCCTCGCGCTTGCGGGCTATTCATGGGGGAAATAGGCACAGTGTCGATTCAAACATAGTTCGAACCTATTTGGTCTCATAGATCTCTTCAAAGGTATCAATTGGCTCTACTTGGTTGAAGGATGATACACTTGATGGCTGGCTGGTTCGACGGCATTCCCGATTAAAATACATGTTACAATTTGGAAGAAGAAAATATCTCCCTACCTGAACTCTGGGCTGTGACTCATGTTTCGTCTTGAAGTTCAACATTCTCATTCATGCTTTCTTGCTCTAACTTACAGGGTATTGCTCCTCCACCATAAGCGCCACAGTACTGAAAGGGTTTCTTCCTTCCCGATTCACAAACGCCTTCATTGATAACCGCAACATAACTCATATTCTTCGATATTTACGCATTGGGTTCCGTCGTATGTGCCTGTTCTCGCAGAACAGAAGCGGCCTCCGAATTTCCAATAATATTTTGCTCTGCTGATGTACGTCCCTGGAAAGGGCTTCTTGAATCGGATCCCTCTCTCTCCTCTTTGGTAGTCTTAAAAACGCGCCGTTTTGTTTTGCTCATAGCCTCACGCATGCAGAGCGCGGGGTGAAAGAAGGCGAGCGCATATACCGCTACAGTTATTAAGAGCGGTTCCATACCCACGAACAGGTATTGGTTGAAGGTGATGGGCCCAGTCCACCCCTGGTTCAGCTCGGCCACGCGATATCCTGAACGCCAAAAAATAAGAATCGTTGCCAGCCCTAGAGCGGCGACAAAACCCTTAAATCTCCAGGAAGCGCGAATGCGGACCAGGGCAGGCTCCTGTGGCAAAGCAGCGTCAACCCCCAAGATGTGCCGCCGGCGACGCACCCGGAGCGCAAAATCAGCGCAGAGGGCAATGAAGACGAATAGAGTGAACACTTGCGTTGCCAGGCCAGCAATCATTATGTTGTCACCAGTTGTTAGAGATTTGCCGTCCTGAAGAGCGATGGAAGCAATGATGCCGCCTATGGCTTGAAGGCATAGAGATACGACGTCGCAAGGGATGAACTGCATTAGAAAATTTGAGATGAAGAAAAAAGAGAATGGAGTAGTAATGCGGAAACTCACTGTTCTTGTGTACCATTTGGACGAGATCCGAGAGTTTTCTTCTCCGTAGACGACGACTATACGCTCAAGGCATAGGTAGATGGCAGCCGAGAGGAAGGCAGGTCCTATGGTGATGCAGACAATCTGCGCGAGGAAGGCATCCTGGTCCCATTGATTCTTCCATGAGAAGACACGCGCGACATAGCCTATTATTTCAGACAGGATGCCGAGTTCTAACGCCACCATAAACCAGAATCCGCGACGGGTGTAGATCCACACCGCGAGAAACCAGACTAACGCGGCGGAGAAGAAGGCAACGAAGACGGCATTGGCAGCCAAGTTAATGCGGTAGTTGTAATAGGATGTGGATAGAGGGCAGGTCTCGATGGTGCAGTTAGCGAAAAGGTTCGGATTTGCGTCCTGGGACATATCGATGGGATTCTCTGTCTTGTCGCCGATCGACGAAAGGGGCAAGCCAACATGAACTCGGTCACTTCGTGGCCGAAGACAACGATGAAGAAATGGGACGCAACAAGGTGTCAGCAAATGGAAGAATTATCATGTCAACTTACAGATGGGTTGACAGAGTATCTGGGTAATGGCAGACCACCTGGATTTGCAAAGCAGCAACTGGTTTCCAGGTTGATGGGCGAAATGGCTTGGGGGGATAGACCACTCCGTAGTCGCGTGCCGGGCTCGCCATACTGGCCCGGACCAGCCGGCGAGTCAATTTCTTGGCGATTGATTACGTGCCGCATTGCCTTCCTCGCTCGGGTTCCGGGGTCCGGGGATACAGGGGCCGGCCAACAATCAATGTGCGGCTGAGGGTGGGTGAGAATGCAAACTTACATTACTGTACATGTGCCACCCAACAACCTTACCAAACTTTGTAGCGACTTGAGCTGGAATGCACGGGTTGGAGAGTAACTTCGACCCCGCACGTCAAGTCTTTGTCTCACCCTGCCACACTTGTCATCTGCCTGGCGAATGGGATCCATGGCCGTGCAGAGCCTTGCTCGTCGGGCTCCGATTGTCCCCGTGGCGTACATGTAGCTATTGAGTTTGATAGGGGTTGCAGCTGCAGAAGTGCAACGGTACGAAAGGGGCAGTGCCTTCCATACACACGGCAGCTGGCAGTAAGCGCTGCGGAATGCGAGACGTGTGGCACCAAGATGGATCCGCATGAGGAGGATGGGTGAGACGCGGTGGCACGCATGTGTATGGTACCCTATCTCGCCCTCGTGCTTGCTTCTGTGAAAAGACTGCCCGGCCCGAAGTGCACCTATTTACTAACGAATTGAAGGCTCGCTTCACAGGTCATTCATCGGAGGCTGTGTTCGAAAATATTCCGTCTCAAATAGCATCAAGCTATATGGGCCGAAGGGTGTTTACAAGGACCGAGCGAAAACCAGCGAAAAACAACGAAAACCAGCTGGGAATCATCAGCGACTATTCCAGGTCCTGATATACGTTGGTCATGTGAGCAGCGTTGCAATGAGTCCAAATGTTTCCTCCAATCCGAAACCACTCCATTGACAGACGCAACATGTAAACTGCCTTCCGAAGAATGATTTACATACGCACGTGAAATTCATATAAACTGGTGACTACATGTAGGCCATGCCAGCTTGACCGGCGTGATTCATTGACGGCTAATTTTGTGTTTCAGACACAGCAGAATCCTCACGGCACTTGGCATCTATCCATCGTCGTAGAAGAGGCCCGGCAATCACAGCCACGATGGACACAAGCGAGTCTGAAATGCCTAGGCCCCGTTTAGGTGACGGCCCAACCATGGCTCCGAAGAGCAGCTTCGCTTCATATTCGCTGCAGATGACGAATTGACCCCGTTCAACGGCCGCAGTGATGTAGTTGGCAACGTCCTTGGCAGAGTGTAGCTTCTTAGAAAGTTCTGACATCGGAGCTGTTGTTCCTTCAAGTCGCTTCGTCAGCTGCGGCTTAGTTTTCTGCTCATCCACAAAGGACGGAGAGATGAAGTTTGACGGGAACGCTATGTGCACGGAGTATCTGGACGCTGGTCCTGAGTACCGCAAGAGTTCAGTTCGCAACACATCAGCTAGGGCTCTGACAGCGCATTTCGCAGCTACATTTGGTGCCGAGTCAGTTTAGTGTCTGGCTTAGTTCATTCTGCGAGATATGCGGAAGCCCTACGCGTGTATACGGCGTAGCCGGGAAATGCGATAAATGCCGCCGCGCTGCTGATGAAAACAATCTTCCTCTTCCTTGGGCGCTTCGTACGACTGGGTGCTGGTTGAGACTGCTTGTCTTCTTCTGTCCACAGCTTCAGCATTGTCTGGGCCGGGAAGGCGCTTGTGAGGTAGTTGTTCGTCATGCATCGTGTTATGGCATCGGAGTCGAGGTCGACGACGAATCCAAGTTCATTCGTTGTTCCACCAGCAACGCAATAGAGGATATCCGGGGGTCGAGGCTGCCGCTTGAATACTTCTTCGATCTTCCCACACCATAAGACTCAACTAGAATGTAGAGGACGCCACTGGATGGATGGATGTACGTACCTTTACGGGATCGGTCAAGTCGAGCGACTCTGTCGCCACTTCTTGCTTTTCATGTCTCCTCGCAGCAAGGACCTCGATCTTAGCCTCCTCCAGCTTTTGTTGTCTGCGGGCAAATATTGTAATGTGACAGCCTGTACGCGTGTTATTACTCTTCAGACATGGTCAATGGGATACTGCAAACCCTGTTTTGCGGCATTGATTGCCAATTCTCTTCCCAGGCCGGTTGAACCACCAGCAACGAAGACGGTCTAACGCACACAGCCCATTGAGTATCACTTCTACCATTCATTTGGCACAGCGCACAAACCTTTCCAGTTCTGTCTTTCATGTTCTTGTCTCTATAATGCGTAATGAATTTTCGACTTCAAAGGTGAAGCCTGTGCTCAAAACAGCCGACCCGGCTTGTGAGCCGATGGCCATGAAGTATATGCAGAACGTCTACAGCAGCCACCCCCGCCGGTATTCGGATTCCGAGCTAGGATACCCTTTCAGTATACATTGTCAATTCAGTGCATCATACATTAGCTTTGCAAATGACATGATATAGAGGTGCATTTCGGCTGACATGGATGAGCTCGGATTCCGAGCCCCGCTCAAGGGTTAGGCTCCTGGACAAGGGCTTAGCATGTTTTGCCTAAAAGATCTCGACGCTGATGCGGTATTTACCTGAGGTATCAAAATACCACAAGAGTGCGGAAGGTTTGGCGGTCATGCCCTGGTATGACCTAGTTTCGTACAGTGTGATCGCTTCATGCTCTTAGTGTCCTCGAGTATCGCTAAGGGACTTAGAGCAGAGGCAAATACATGTGCAGCACCAACCTTGGAGAACTGCCACTGCGTTCATACCATGGAACTTCCTCCGACAATTTAAATACATATCAGCATAAGGCACGCTTCTGGCCAAATTGTGGGCGAGAAGCGATCCTGGTGATGTCATGATTAATGGTGGTCGCCTGACTACCACGTACAACACAGTCCCTGATCAAGATTTCTTGTCTTCTTACATGTATATGCATTAGTATTGTTTTATATTCTTTTCGTTTCAAAGAGGACAGATATCGTGGCCATGGAGTCTTGCTCTGTAAATATATATACGACTCACATCGTGTAGATCAGGCTGCATAATATGATCTTTGTATGAGATGCTCCGCACACTACACGCAAACAATTGATACATTCAGCAGGCATACATTCTCTGGCGTGATATGGTCCGGCTGTCCAGGTCGTTTTGCTCTTCCGTCTTCCTTCACCCTGTCCATCCAAAGGCCCAAAAGGAGCCGGAAATCAGGCATCGTGGAGCGCAAGAACCCGGAACGAACTCTCGACCTGCCGCGGTGTTTTTAGTAAACAGCCAGCCGGTCACCACACCAAAGTCACGCCCCTTATTAGTCGCCCCAGAAGCAGCAAAAGCGCCCCTCTCTTACGGATGCATTTATCGAGGGAAGACAAGTGGTCGCGCCTTCGGTCTTGCCCCTCCGAATTCATGTAACGGGGCGGCATGTTTCCCAACAAGCCAGCCAAACACACCGTTTCCTTGCGATTGTATCCGGTGACGGTGTCTCTCTTGGTGTTGCCGCAGCAGTCCCCGTCAAGAGGCGAGCTCTGCTTCCATGGGCGAACACGCGAAGATGGCTGATATTGCATCAGAGTTGCCATCCAAGAGGAAGTGCCTGGGAGCGGACTGCGACAATGACGCCGGAACGTTACAGTGCCCGTCGTGTTTGAAGATGGGCATCATGGACAGCTACTTCTGCTCACAAGACTGCTTCAAGAGGAACTGGGTCCGTCCCTAGATCCTCCACGCGCTACAACTCCGGACTGACGCATCTCGTCTCGTAGACCCAGCATAAATCTCTTCACAGAACAGGGCTAGGCAAGGCACAAAATGGTATTATCCGCAAACTCATCCCTCCGAGGATCGTCTCTAAGCCCGATCTAGTGGCAGGCTTCTTTAATCCCTTCCCGACATATTCCTTCACCGGCTCTGTCCGACCTGTCTATCCTCTATCCCCGATGCGCGCCGTCCCGAAGTCGATACAACACCCCGACTGGGCCGTCACCGGCATACCAACGGGAGAACGGCGCCTGAATAGGGCCAAGATCGAGCTTCTAGATGCAAAGGGACAGGATGCAATGCGCAAGGTCTGTAGGTTGGCTCGAGAAGTGCTGGACATTGTTGCTGCAGAGGTCAAGCCTGGCATTACCACGGACTACCTCGACGAAGTCTGCCACAACGCGTGTGTGGAACGCAAGGTAAGTGAGGCCCGCTCGAACACATGAGCGATTCTGTTTTCTCACCGTAACAGTCATACCCCTCCCCCTTGAACTACAATCACTTCCCCAAATCATTGTGTACCTCACCCAACGAAGTTGTGTGTCATGGGATACCCGACCAGCGAGTCCTCCTGGATGGCGACATCCTCAACCTCGACATCTCGCTATACCACGAGGGTTATCACGCCGATCTTAACGAAACATATTACGTGGGTGAACGCGCCAGGGCAGACCCAGACTCGGTCAGAGTCGTTGAAACGACGCGCGAATGTTTGGACCTGGCAATTGAGTTGGTCAAGCCCGGGACGCCAATACGAGACTTTGGCAACGTCATTGAGAAGCACGCCAAGTCGCGAAACTGCGCCGTCGTCGCCACCTGGGGCGGTCATGGCATCCACACCGAGTTCCATCCCCCGCCGTGGATACCCCATTACGGCAAGAATAAGGCGGTGGGGGTGTGCAAGCCCGGGATGGCGTTCACAATTGAGCCCATTCTTGCGCTGGGAAAGCCTCGAGAGGTCTACTGGCCGGACAATTGGACGAACGCCACCCTTGATGGCAAGCGAACTGCCCAGTTTGGTGCGCATCAAGAGAACTTGTGCAAAGCCCACCGCTAACATGCGTGCAGAACACACCTTGCTTGTCACAGAAACAGGCGTCGAGGTCCTGACTGCAAGAAACGACAAGTCTCCAGGAGGCCCAGTACCGATTCCAACGGTTTCTAATGCGACAGCAAATGCTGGGGGTGCTTCCAAGGCATAGCTAGGGCTCGCGGGTTCTATGAGTAGTTGATTGTCGTTGCCACGCATGGTGTATCTTGTATCTCTCAGGTGGAGAAGACAGAGAATGGTCACTTGAAGAACCTGAAAGGCCCTGCAGAGCGCTTAAACAGTTTACCAACATGAGCGACATCGTTCCAACTGATACCTCGGGCCTTTCCCGGAGGGGGAAGACTGGGAGACGATACAATTACGTTGCCCAACGCATGACTCCCAATTTCACTACTGTCTATGCTGCTTGGCCAGAAGCAGTGAATTGCCTGTTGTTGCGGGCTGGCTGTACGTTAACGCCTTTACAGCGTCGAGAGGTTGACTTCGTTTGTGTTGTTGGGCATTTGGCAGACCGACCCGGCCGAACCCTGCCGATCATGGCGGCTCTCTGCAACAATTCATGGAAAGCAAAGCTTAAGCCGGAAATTGGCATCCATCGAAGCAACCTCACACAAGCCTCCCGATTCACTTTGACATCCACAGCGCAAACAAAGGACTAAGGTGGAGCGATTGTTTTCCCAAAGCAAAGAATGTGCCAAGGAGTAGAGCATATTGGATTGTAGTCTCTAGCGTATGGATGATAAGCGTGCTTAAGCCTACCCCAGTCATAGAGTAAAGGAAATGGCGCGTTGTCAGGCCTCCAGTCACTGCTTCTTTTGTCACTATCTCGCCATCTACGAGGGAAGCTCGAGGGCCATGCGTTGTCACTTGTCTCGTCAACGGGCAAAATTCAGTATTCAAAAGAGACGTCATATCTGGTCAATTATGAAAAGTCGCTGCCAGAAAGCATGGGGTATTTTGAAATAGCAGTGCCGCCTAGCCATCCCTACGTATCCTGACAACAAGGTGAGGTGGTTCAACTTGCTCAGCCCACCGAGCACAACGTGAATCTGCCCTAAACGCCATAGCAAATGCCAACGCAGAAAGAATCCCAAACGCGTGCTGGCTGCCCCAAAGTAGGATGCGCCTCCAGAGAATGCCATGATCCGGCTCAAAGGCCGCTTCTATCCTTGAACGGCGCAAAGGGTGCCCGATCCGCGAACCGTTCCAGGTCATCCTCGGGCAGCCATAATATCCCGCCACTCACAGCGTCCTCGTCCACGTCCATCATTTCTTCCAACCCGCGTTTTGCCCGCGCGCTAGGCCTCTCGGCCGGGTCCAGCATGGACGCTGATGCGCCGTTTTGCCCCTGGCCCGCCTCCCCCGAGTGCCGCGCGACGGTGCGTCGAGCCTTGAGGATATCCTCCCAGGTCTGTAACGTGCGCTTCACCTCCTCGTCGAAGCTGCAGCAGAATCGCTGGAGGCTGGTGAACTGTATGGTGGGCACCATGGTCTTGCCGAACACGGCCATGATGTACGCCGCCACGATACCGGCGGAACGGTCGTTGCCCGACTCGCACGCGACCAGTACATTGCCGTGGCGGGACTGATTCTCGCCACCCGTCCCAACGGGGTCCTGCTCGTTCCGCGGTTGGGCCTGCGCGTGGTAGACGGCAAGCAGGTGTTTGTTTATGCGGCGGACAGCCTCTTCAAAGGCGCGTATCATGCCCCGGGTGCCGTCGATATCCAGCACGCACTGCTCGACGCCTAAGACGGCACAAGCTCTGTCCAGGCTCAGGATGCGGGACCCCGCCATTCGGGCGTCGCGAGCGACAAGGATCATTGTAATTCCCTCGGCCGTCAGGAAGGCATGGTCGCGGATGGTGCTCGTGGGGCCGAGGTACAAAAAGTCGAGGATGGGCTGGGCCTCGCGGCGCTGCTCGTATGACCACGAGGTGGCGCGGTCCCGGGCGACCTGCGTGGTGTTGCGGGTAATGATGGCGAGGTCGGCGCTCGTCAGCTGCGTCGGGTCGACGTGCTCGAACGAGGGCATCAGGTTCAAGTCGACGCCAGGCATGCGCTGGACGATGGGCACGTGAATAAAGGGCGGGCTGGGGGCGCGATACGAGTAGGGCCCTGCGCGGATCGTGTCTCTGGAAACGGGCGCGGAGCGCTCTGGCTTGGCCGAGGCAGAGAGGGACGAGGAGTGGGAGGAGCAGGGGTAGGCACCCATGGCCTGGGCGCTGGCGGTGGTGTTCATGGTGGTCTCGTGGGGCCGTGTGCCCGTGGTGATGTGGTGTCTCGTCCTCGCGCTCGAAGCTCTCGCCTCGCCTCCCGCACCTCTCCCCTAGGTCCTGTTGACGGGACGCACGCTTCGGTCCTGCCCGCCGATGAAGTAGGGCTCGCAGCGATTAACAGTGGACAGGCCCGTCATGCCGGCAGCAGGGGGCTTTGGGATGATCCGTCGCCGGTTACGCGCGCGCGCAAGAGGGAGTTGTACAGAGGATGAACGGATGAAGCTTGAGAGCAGCAGGCAGAAACATGGCGATGTTGCCCCGCCGTGAGGGTAGCTGCCCCTCCACCGCGCGGAAAGATCCCGAGCCAGCCGTGGCTCCGCCGCGGGGGCCTGGGGCTCGTTCTTGCACTGCTAGCTGTTGCCAAATATAGGGCTTTATGGACTATTTAGGCACCCGTGGGCGGCTGGCCCACCCCTAACCACTCCACCGGTTTGTGCTCCGTCACATCGTCCGACGTCGACACCACCGAAGTCTGCGCGTCTCACACGTCGATGCGACGCACCATCGACCCACCGTGTTCGTGTGCTGCCGAATATTGCCGGCATCTCACATACAGTCCTCAGGCGGGCGCGGACGGTGCTTCATGCCCCGTTACCTGCTACAACTTGCCACGCCTCCGGGCATCACACTCTTGGATGGCGTCTATTGGTCCCATTCACGGCTTTGCCCAACTCGCAGAGCATGCCATACTATCGTACATGTAGAGTGGTTAGTGTACAAGTGAGTCACTGTCTAATATCCAATGCCCCGTGTCCCAAGCCTCAACGCCAAACAGCACGCTCCGTGTACGCATCTCACGCCACCCAGCTCCACGGTGTGAATCGCAAATGACAGCCACCTGCCGTGGTTAACTGTTTCGAAGAGGTGCCGCCTGCGCAGCCTCGCCCTGCCCCCGCGGGTCGTTCTCGGGCCAGTCTGTCAGGGGCGGGTCGTCGTGCTCTTGCTCCAGGTCCTCGGCCTCGCCTTCGCCCATCTGCTTCATGCTCATCTTGCGCGACTGCGCCTGCATCCTCTTGCTCTTTCGTTTGTTCTCCAGCTGCTCCTCGGTAAAGTCCAGCCGCTCCAGCGCCCCGATCAGCTTCTCCTCCACCAGCGACCTCACGTGGAACGCCAGCGCTTGGCTGCGGAACATGCCCGCGTAGCGGTACGACAGCCACACGTACTGGTTGATGGCGACGTGCAAGGACTCCAGCCTGTAGAGGTACTCCTGCGCGCCGCCCGCGTAGTCTTCGAGGTTGGTGTCCAGGAACTCGAGCGGGATCTCCTTGATCGACAAGAGGTCGCCCGTCGAGTTTTCGGCCACGACGCGCGCCAGAGCCCGTAAGATGTCGACAGCCCCCACGGCGCGGAGGGCCACAGGCAGGTAGCAAAATGTCAGCCTGTCGAAGATTGTGAGAGGTAGATCTTGGATGATGTCCGCAATCTCGAGAATGTCGTTTCCGATATTCAGGCAGTATCGCGGCCCCACCGTCGCAGCTGCCTTGATGCGCATGAGAATAAACGACAGCGGAGTGTCTGGGGGGAAGTATGACGCGAAGCGCTCGACAATGCCCGCTGGAGGCTGGATGCACGCCGTTTCAATGTCATCTACCTTCTTTTGAAAGGCTCGATGAACGTTTCGCAAGTCTGCATGGTCCATGGTGGTGACGTAGCCCACCTTCTCCAGCTCTACCTCCTCTGCCGAGCCCGAGGCCGCGCTCTGAGCCGTCCGGTACCGCCCAGCCCGGCCGCCTATTTGCTTGATCTCGGGATACGTGAGCAGGCGGTTCTGGTTGCCGTCAAACTTGGTCACCGATTCCAAGATGACGCGGCGGATCTCCAGGTTCAAGCCCATGCCAATGGCGTCGCTGGCCACGATGAAGTCGTAGTCGTTGTCTGGGTCGTTGAACAGCGCCGCCTGCTGCACGCGCACCTCGGGCGGCAGCGAGCCGTAAATAATGGCACAGCGCCTGCCGGTGTGCGTCTCCACGTTGCGCTTCAGAACGTGCAGCGACAGCCGGCTGAAGGCGACAATGGCGTCGCCCTTTTGCAGGTTGTTGTAGTCGCCCTGGATGGCTTTGTCCATGGTCTTGAGAGGGCTAAGGCGGTTGTAGCGGTGGACAACGCACTTATCGCCTATGCTCGCGCATAGCGCTTGTATGAGAGTGACTGCCCGGTCCTCGCCGCAGAGATGAACCTCCTTTGCCTGCACACCAAGCAGAGCCGTCGTCCAGGCATTGCCACGTTCGGGGTCAGCAATCATTTGGATTTCGTCAATGACGGCCACATCGAATCGCGTGTTCAGGGGCACCATTTCCACAGTGCAGCTGGAGAAGTACTGGTCCGTGTCCTCCGGGATGCGGACCTCTTCTCCCGTGATCAGAGCGCATGGTCGACCTTTGGCCTGGAGTCGCTGGTACACCTCGGTGGCTAGCAGACGAAGCGGTCCGGCGTAGACACCGCACTTTGAGTTCTCCAAGGCCTTGAGAGCGTTGTACGTCTTGCCCGAGTTGGTCGGCCCAACATGGACGTGAATTGTCCGCTGCAGCGTCCGCGTGGCGGGGAACCATTCGTGCGGGAAGCGGAAGTCGAGCAATCGTTTCTGGCTCTCTTCAAGCTGCTTTGAGAATCGCTTGCGGACAACAAAGGATTGAAACGAGTACTGAAGCTCCTTGGTGAGCCCCTTCATATCCCTCATGACGAAAGCATCCCTCAGGTTCCAGAAGAGTGGGTTCTTGTCGCGCCGGGTGACATTCTGCTCCGCGAGGGAGAAGGCGTGATCCAGTGCATTCATGAATAGCGCGGCTTGCCTGTTCAGCTCATCTTCGCCAACGCCCGCCGCCGAGAACTGCGACGACGCCAGATTCGTGAGGACGACCTGCAGACGATGCAGCACGGCGGACCGGAACACGCCATGACGACCGGTGTATTTCTTGGTGAAGTCCAAGCGTAGCCTGCTCTTGGGGTCATGACCTTGGCTGACCTGTTCGAGCACATAAGCCATTCACGTCCCATAACGCAACGGTTGAGATACCGGCAGAGCCAGGCGAGAACTCACGGAGTCGGCCCGGGATCGAGCCGCGAGCTTCGCTACATTCTTGGTCTCTTCGCGGGGCGAAGGCGGTCCCTTGTGAGGCGAAGCTGGCTTGCTCGAATGCTGCCCTTGCTTCCTGGGTGGGCCGCGAGCCTGGAGAGTCGTAGTCGTAGACACAGCGCGACGCCATGCCACTTGGGGACCGACTCTCCAAGGCACTGCTCCGGCGAGCGGGTTCATGGCCACAGCCTCGCCAATGTGGCAAACATGCTTTTCCAGGAGTATCCTGCGTCCGGATCAGCTGAGACGCGAAATGACAAAAAGATTGGCAGTATGCTTGGATGGCTAGGGAGATTTTAAGTCTCGCAATGAAAGAGTCTGTTCGTCTATTGTCCTGGCGTACATCGAAAAACGGCCCGTCACGTGATGCTGACTCGGTGGATGTTTTGCTGTGAAGTCTCGACGCTGAATCTTCAGGAAACTCTGCAGAGGGAAATCCTTGCAGCCGACACGTGTATACGCGCAGAATTTCCAGGTCTTGACACCTTACTATTAGTCCATGAACTGGTCGTCCACAGCGCTCAAGACTGCCACGAGTCCACGACGTGTCGGGGCGAGACCCGGGTTTCGGCATGCGCCACACGGCTGCGCCACAGTTGTCTCGGGTGGTGACGTCGTGGCGCCGACTTCCGATTCCGTCAAGGCAGCCCAGCTGCTGAGCTTCCCCCATCAACTCACCTCCAACCGCCATACGAGATCCCAAGTATCCTCACCAAAGTACGGCGACCTCGTGCTCCGCAACGCATCCTTGAGCTCCTCGTAGCGTCCCACGCTCGACACCCAAGCCGACGCTAGCCAGCCGCCACCGCGTGATCCGAGGCGCTCGTCCGAGGTGGACGTCTCCGAACCGTCACGATGGCTTCGTCATCTACGCCCGCGACGCCGCTCCTATAGTAAGCCCGCCCTCTGCGCATGTCCAGAAGTTCATCCTTGAGCCCTCGCCTCCGCCATTATAACAAGCTACTCACCCGTGATTCCGTCCGCAGCTCCTGCATCGCGCACAAGACCACCATCCTTGCAGAATGCACCACCTCGGCGTCGTCGCAGGCCTCGTCCCTTGCCTCCCTCATCCTCCCCAAGATCGAGCACGCCTCGCCGCAAAAGCTCACGTACACGCACGGCCAGCATCAGATCCACTACGTCGCCGAGGCGCCATCGGAGCACCCCGGCCACCCTGCCGCCGGCGGACTCACCTTCCTCGTCATCGCCGACGCCTCGCTCGGTCGCCGCGTACCTTTTGGCTTCCTCTTCGAGATCCGCAACCGCTTCTTCGCGCAGTTCCCCGAGGACAGGTGTGACTTTTCCGACATGCCCAACTACGGGGCCGGCTCCTTCAACGCCGAGCTCAAGGGGCTCATGGTCGAGTACGGCACCACCGAGGGCGGCCGCGACGACGCGATCGGCAATGCGCGCCGCGAGATTGACGACGTCAGGGGCATCATGAACAAGAATATCGAGAGCTTGCTCGAGCGTGGAGAGCGCCTGGACTTGCTGGTCGACAAAACGGACCGGCTGGGCGGCAGCGCGCGCGAGTTCCGCGTGCGCAGCAGGGGCCTTAAGCGCCAGATGTGGTGGAAGAATGTCAAGCTCATGGCCCTGCTCGCCCTTGTCGTTTTCCTGATCATCATGGCCCTCGTTATTGGAATTAAGAATGCAGCAAGTTGAGGGAGATGAGGGAGACGCCGACTCAGCGAGGACGTTCACGGCAGCGACATCATTGATGGCAAGCATTCGTTTCACATGGGCGGGACGGCAGGCCGCCCGAGCACAAACTAATTTCTCTCTGTATACTTCGGAGTAATGGGGCCTCGCAGGAAAGATCGGGAGGTACGGGCGCAAGAGATGCGCATTCTGTTGATGGAAGTTTCTCATCCCTGGATGGCAAAGTGCATCGCTTATCTCATGTCTATGCTTCAACATACGCAATGAATCCTCTTTCCCCCCAATCAAGGGCTTTCAAATCCTGGTGCCGTTACCCCTCTTATGCCCACTCTCCCAAGTACATGAGTCTCGGCTGTTCAAATGTGTCGTGAATGTCGTGCTGAATGTCGTGCTTCTTCGCCGTCCTGGCTCGGCGCGTCTGCTTATGGGTATCGTTGCTCCAATCTCAACCAAGCACCTCCAGCTATGTCCCACATTGGCATGCCTTCCATTCGACCTCCAGGTCTCCCGGCGCATCCAGCTTCGGCGCCCCGTCATAGCTTCGGTCCCTTGGAGCCGTCGGCCGCTTGGTACACGTAGCCATGCGCCACTGGGTTATCGCCGCTGCCCGTCGTCCCCTGTCCCGGCCGCAGCGCGACAGGCGCTCTGCGCAGTCGCTCCGTAAAAAATACGGGGTGCAGAGTCGATGCGCTCGGCGGGAAGTGCCTCTCCCAGGCTGCTTGCAAGGGCGCTGCCAAACTAGCATTGGTGGTGGCGTTGGCCGCGGGCGTCCCAGCGAAAGCCATTTCTACAACGGAGGTATCCGAGGCTGGTCTATGTTATGAGTGGCTTGCTTGTGATGTCGTGTTTCGGAATACTAAGATTCCAGCAGGGTAGGCGTTTTTTCATGAGAAGTGAAAGTGAGAGTGAGGTCGGTTAGGGAGCTCAATCGACCTCGGCATATGAAGGCGGGTCATGACGATGAGCACGCCGACGGTCATGACTAAGCCGATCGACAGCGAACGGTGGCCATGCTCTGTGCGATTGACATCCAACTATACCGTCGTGAAGCCAGAAGTGTAGGTAAGGTAGCTCTGGACATGTCGACGTAGATGATGGGCTTATATTGGTTTGAACAGGCCTCTGGCCTGATACTCATTAGATGAGCAGCGTAAAATTGCTCTTGCCAACTCATATCCTCAGCGAACTCTGGCATGGCTAGATCATCTGCAGTCGAAAGAATAGCAGCGTATGCCCGGTGAAATAAGTCGCTTACAACGCCTTTCCATGCCTCAACTCCTCGCCGCCTTTGTATGCTCCTCGTAAAATTCAAGCGTCAGCGCTGCCAGGAAGCCTGGGATGCAGCCCTTCTCCCTCACCCAGAAGCCAATCTGGTCGCCGATCCTACGCGCAAACGCGCTCTTGGGCCCGCCGCCGACCTTCATGGTGCCCCGCTCGCCGTCGAAGACGATCGAGTTCTCGTGCTCGTCCGTCTGCGACGGGAAGAATGTACTCTCCACGCGCATCTTGCCGTTGGGGATGAAGGTGACGGTCCAGCCGAGGGTCGAGAAGATGGCCTCCTTGAACTCCTGCGACTTGGACCCCCAGACCTCCTTCAGCCGCCGCGCCGACTTCTGCGCCGATGCCGTCTCGGCCTTGGCGGCGGCAATCTCTCGCTCCATAGCGCCCAGCACGGACGTGGGGATGACGGGGACGGACGAGTCCCGGTGTTTGGACCGAAGGGTCGCGAGCAGGTCCTTGTTCTCCTTTTGCAGTGCGTCGAGGGTGCTGCGCTTGATGGCCTCGTAATCAGAGGTTGGGTTGGACCGCAAACTCAGGACCCGGGTCTGATTCTGCTCTTTAGCGGCCGACAGCTGCTCTCGGCTGGATGAGAGGTCCTTTTCCAGCAGTGCGACCTTCGTCTGCAGGCTTGTCAGATCGTCTTGGAGCTTGCGGTTCTTGCGGCTGAGTTGCCCGTATTGCTCCTGGGCGTCGTCATCCTCGGGTCTTGAGCGCTTTGTGCCGGCGGCCAGCTGCGTTGGCGTTCCTGTGGTGGGCTCAACGGAAGACAGTTCGGTGTGGAGGCTCTGCACTTCGGTCTTGTAATCGTCGATGATCTTCTCAAGCTCCTGGATCCGCGCGGCATGTGCTTCGTCGTACTGCTCCGGTTGCATCGTATGGTCTTCGTCGTCGATGGCTTTGAGCTGCGCACGCAAGTATTCCACCTCTTTTAGCGCCAACGCGCGCTGGCGATCGAGCCGCATCCGAGCCTTGTCTGTCGACGCAGCACCGGCTGTGGCCTTTGCCGTCTCGAGTTGATCCTTGAGCTGTGTCCTCTCGTCTTTCAGGCTCTGCATTGTACTCTCCTGCGAGGTCATCTCGGCACGCAAAGCGCCAAGTTGCTCCACGTACGAAGCCGTCGTGAGCCGTTCCTGCACCAGCGCGCGAGCCATCGCCTCGGGAGAGTCGAATTCGTCATCTCCGGTCTCTGATGAGTGTTGCAGGTACGACGTCCAGGCCAGGCGTTCGTCTTGTAGGCGCTGCCGCTGCAGACGGGCCTCGGCAAGCTCCGCCTCGAGCGTCTCGGTCGACTCCAGCCTCCGCTGCAGCCTCCTCTTCTCTTCTTCAACAATCTCCACGGCCTTGTTCACGGACCTCAGGCGCTTCAACTCGGACAGCTGATCTCGGTTGGTGGCTTCGAGGGCACGGATGTGCTGTACCTGCTCCGTCAACTCCTTCTTGATGATCTGCATCGTCTCCGCGTCGCCGCTCTGTGCCTTTAGCCGCAGCACGTCCGCCTCGAGCCTGCCAATCTGGTTGTCCCGGTCTCCTATTTGTGTCTGCGCCTGCTGCAGAGCTTGCTCGCTGGCCTGGCTCTCCTGCTCGAGTTCCTGAATCGAGTTCTGGCAGGCGGTAATTTGCATCTGCATGTCGGTTATCTTTTTATCTGCTATTCGGGCAGCCTCCTCCTTGGCGGCAGACAGGTCATCCAGCTGCTCCTGAAGCAGGTGAGCTTCAGCCTGAGCCTCGCGCGCCTTGCGCTCGGCCGCCTTCTGCTCCGCTTGGGCAGCCTCCCTCAACTCCTCCATCTCACGACGGATGGCCTGGACCTGCTCAAGCGCCTTGGCCTGTTCAGCCTCGGCGGCCTGCCTTTGCTGCGCCTCGTCCTGCTCTCGGCGACGAGCCTGCTCCATCTTGTTGTTCTGCTGCGACATGGCAATGTCCTTTTCCTGCTCTGCCGTCTGCATGCGATACTGCAGGGTACCAATCTCCGCCTTGAGAGCTTCTATCTCCTTCCTGTACTTCTCGTACTCATCGGCGTCGGGGGGGGCCATGTTCTCCTTGGAGCTCTCGCGCGATCCAGGGCGGACGGATTCGGCGGCGTAGCTTTGGCGCGAGGGTGGTCGCTGATTCGTCTCGGCACCGGTGATGAGGTTGTACGTCGGCTGAGTCGCGCGGAAGGACGATATCTGCAGTGGCAATCCTGTCAGCAATGCACCGGCCGAGGACGCAGCGGCAGCTGAGCTGCTCACCTACCCGAGATTCACGAAGGCTTGTCTGGGGCCGCGGGAGAGCAGAGGTGCTGGCTCCAAACCGGCTCGCTGCAGAGCTGCGCCGGCCACCAGGGCCGCCGCGATCGCCCTCTTGCGGGGTGCGACTCCGCATGCTGGGCGGTTCTGCACTGCGACGCGTCTTGGATGCTGGAACGCGAAGTCAACGGAGCGCTCCCGCGACGGGTTCACGATGGAGTCGGTAGTCACGTGATCCGGCGCGTCGCGGGTTCCCCGGCGTGCCGTGTCTAGATTGCCGTCGTCGCATGGCGAGCGGCGAGAACGATCTGAGGGATCATGCAGAGCTCTGGTGAGAGGGCATGACTCTACATTCAGGAGCCCTCGTTGGCGAATTCCCGTGTGGTAGCCTGTCGAATGCGCGCCTGTTGCGTGACGGCTTCACGGCGCCAGCTTGATACGATCGCAGGCACGTTGATCCGAGATGAGCCAAGGTGGTCCTGTTGCATTGGACACGTCTGAATGTACAATGGCATTTCCGGTGATTCAAGGGGGCCATTTTATACGACGCATCGGGGTGCGCCTTGAGATTGCACCACTGCCTCCAGCGTACGCGCGGATGATCAGAGCTCTAACACGTCCTATTTGAGCTGGCCGACGCAGCCACGGTAAGAAGCATGAAAGTGGCTGGAGACTGAGTCGAAGGGCCTACCTTTGTTTGCATTAATCCGGCCGCTCCAGGTCTGTTTCCGACACCTCGCAGTGATGGTTGCACCCTTCGGCAGAAGCTCATTCCAATGACGTACTCGTACTTACATGCACGACTTTGAAGACGTGTCGAGGAGAAGATTAGAGGCCCTGTAGGTCAACATAGTTGCTGGCACCTCTGCCTTTGCTATTGCCTCATTTAAATTTATCATTTTAGTATGCCTTTTCCCAGGATGTCATTGGTGGCTGTAAGAACAAACGCCTGTCTTTATCATGGCACGTTCTACCTCGGATAACACTCAACGCAGCACATCCGCGCTTTTGGTCCTGTTGCACCGGCTGCGGCTGGTACGATGCCTTGTCAGCGAAACCAGTGGTATTCACTCAAGAAGTAACTGGATGTTGTATGCGTCTCCATACTCGTATAAGTTCTGGTATAAGTGGATATAGACGACTGCCTTATGGAGCAGATGATAGTACTAAGTAAGGCAAGGTATGTCGGCTTTCGGTGACAGAGCACTGGGGAGACGGAAGGAAGAACACTTCCATTTTGAATGTACCAAGTTATCCTGGGCAATAATGATCTTGGTGACAGGAATTGAAGCTGTTTGCGTTGTTCCTTTCCAAAACTACGTCGTCATTTAGGGTACCCTGGCAAAGGCGCGCTGTTACTGGTCCTCAAACCGCTTACTCAGCCAGCGCAGCTCCTCGCACTGCCCTTGGAGAGCCGAGAGTAGGCCAGGCTCGGAGCTCACAGCAACCTCTCTCCGACTCCGACCAGCGACGCAACACGACAATCCGAGCCGGCTCTGATCGTCATCCGTGGCTCCGACTGAACATCCCACAAGGGAACTGGCCCGTTTCGCGTGGATACGCACGTGCCTTGCGTGCTCCCGCCGCTCTCATCGCCCCGCGACCACCACGATATCTCCGTCGAGACCGTCGGCATCAGCTCTTCGTCGCGCCGCTGTGCATATGGAAGCGTCTCGGTAGCACCCCGTCCCGCGGCCTGAGCTGCTATCACGCATCTTCGGAATAGGAATCCCCCCTCCTTTCTCAGCCTCGTCGATTCTTCCGACTCCTCTCCCACAACATGGGCGTCGTCGAGCTCGGCCTTGCGGTAAGCTCGCCAACTTCGTCGACGGGTCCTATCCGGTAGCTTTGCTAACTGACATCAAGGCCGCCGCCGCCCCTATCGCCTCGGTGGCTTCTCTCCGCACCTTGAGGCTTGCCTCCCTACGCACACGGCCCCGTCAAATGGCACTTTCGTGCCGTTACCGGATACCACCCCTCCAGTCGCGATGGATGTCCGAGTCGACCCGCGGGCATGATGACAGCTCGGGGCCGTCCACGTCGAGCTCCTTATCCTCCAAGACCACAGACTCGTCTGCCAGCACGAGCAGCTCTTCCTCTTCCGCGTCGAATTCTAAGCGCCGCGAGTCCGCCGGCGGCAAGTTCAACCTGTACGGCGACGACTGGGAGGACTCCGTCGACTTTGCCATAAAGTCGTTCGAGGACCTACCCCACCGCCTCTTCGGCGTGAACCAGCACATGATCATCAACTACGAGCTCAAGGAGGCTTTGCGCATCATGCTGCGGCAGTTCAACGCCCCCATCGTATACTGCTTCGCTTACGGCTCCGGCGTGTTTCCTCAAGAGGACAACAGCCGCAGCATAACTGAGGCCGAGTTCCGCGCTGTACATCCCAAGCCCCCAGAGGCGCTTGTCAAGGCGCAGAAGGGGTCTCCCAAGATGATTGACTTCATCTTTGGCGTCAGCCACACGCAGCACTGGCACTCCATCAACATGAAGCAGCATCGCGACCATTACTCGGGAATAGCGTCCCTCGGCTCGGGATTCGTGTCCAAGGTCCAAGACTGGGGTGCCGGCGTCTACTTCAACCCGTACATCGAGATGAACGGCATGCTGATCAAGTACGGCGTGACGAGCATCGACAACCTCGTCTACGATCTGTCCACCTGGGATAACCTCTACCTTGCTGGCCGCTTGCAGAAGCCCGTCAAGATTCTGCGCGACCACCCGCAAGTCCGGCTTGCGAACCAACACAACCTCATCGCCGCCATCCGCACCGCCCTTCTCCTGCTGCCGGAGGATTTTACCGAGACGCAGCTCTACAACACCATTGCCGGCCTCAGCTACCTCGGCGATCCGCGCATGGCTCTGCCCACCGAGAACAAGAGTAAGGTCTCCAATATCGTCAACAACAACGTGGTGCACTTCCGCCGCCTCTATGCGCCCCTCGTCAAGACGCTGCCCAACGTCGCCTTCACCGGCAACGTGCGCCTGGACGACGAGGACTGGGTTCTCGACCCGCAGGCCGACGCCAAGATTCAGCAAAACATGGACCCGGTGAAGCGCGGCAACATGGTCAGGCGCCTTCCCCGGCACTTCCGCTCACGGCTCTACTTTCGGTACCAGACGAAGTTTGGAATACCCCGCGAGGAGTTCAACCGCATGATGGAAGCCTCGTCGGACGACGGCGGCTCCATCAAGCGGCGTCAGGGCGGCGAGTTTGAGAGGCGCATCGCGCGCGACGACCCGGCGCAGCTGCGAGAGATTGTGCATCGCGTCATCAAGCAGACGGTCAATTGGCCCAGCACCACGCAGAGCATCAAGGGCGTGCTCATGGGCGGTTGGTCCCGCACAATGCGCTACCTCGGCGAGAAGATTGGCAAATGGAGGGCGGGCCGCAAACAGAGCAAGAAGGCTGCGCCCAAATCCAGCGACGACCAGCCCGACCGAAAGGAGGAAAAGAACAAATCGGACTGACGGTCGTGAGTCGGCAAGTTTTCTTTCCCTTTGTGATTTGAAGCAATCCTGTCTGTTGCATCGCATGGAGGCCCGGCTGGGTCCATATTTTTGCGCGTCATACTATTCCACAGCTGTATTTTATTGTATCTTTAGAGGACGGAAAGTAGCATCGGCATTGACGGGCGGCGGAGTTTTGTAGTGCATGGATAGACTGGGTAAAAGTAGCCATTGGAGAGCTGGGTGGTGAAGCGTGAATAGGACAAAGTTGACAAGGCTTGTAAGGGTTCAACTCCATCGTGAAATGGGGGAAATGTGACAAGTATTTAGAAGGGGCTTCATCGCTCACTACTTGAGCACCTCGCTCGTCCCGTCATTCACTCATATACCAAGCGACAGGCGTAGCATAATTACTCACGGGCCAAAGGAGGGCATAGCAGACGAGGTGAACGCCTCTGCTGGTCGGCCTACGGGCCTTTGTCATATAGTCATACACAAACCAAAAAAGAAACTGCTGTCAATACTCCAATCTCACCCACATGCCCTTGTCTCAAATCAGATCCTTCGCGAAATAAACCCCCTCCTCTCCTCCATACCGCGCGCCTCTTCTGGTATGCAGCGCAGGGTGGAGAGGATTCGAACCAGAAGAACGGACAAAACAAACGGAAAAGACAGAGAAAAAAGGGGGGGGGTGCAAGTGCTGCCTACCTACAGTCTGTGCGCGGGTACAAGCCCATAATTTTTGGTAAATCGAAAATGCGTTGGATGACAGCAAAGTAAATGAAACGGGCTATAAATTGGAGTGAGAGGGAAAAGTTGGGAGCCCTTGGGCGTCCTCGGGCGGTTCGTGGAGGCTGATGAAGCGAGGCTCGGACATGCTCGGGCGCGATGCTTGCTGCTAGCCTACTTGGCCTCGTACTTGCCACTCACGAGCTTCCGCATCACAGGTACGTCCACCCAGTTCTGACCCGACGCCGCTGCGGCGGACAGGCTCTCATCGGCAAAGGGGTCGTCCTCGGCCACGTCCTTGCCCTTGCCCTTATCCCCGTCCAGCCTCGAGATGGAGATGCCGCTGCCGACGGCCTCGTCCCCGGAGGCCGCGTACTCCCATCGCGCCTCGACGCGGCCGGGGGTCGGGCACGCGCCGTCCGCGCCGACGATGCGGCACACAATCTTCTGCACGTCGGGGGTGAGCGTCACGTCGCCGAGGCGCCAGTAGACGAGGTGCTGCTCCTTGAGGTGGGTGCCGCTGGGTTTGGTCTGCGCGCCCGTGGCCCTGCCCTCGTACGTCGCGAGGAAGACGACGTTGTGCAGCGTGACGGGCGACGTGAACCTGGCCGTCTGGTTGAGCTGGTACTGCAGCAGCAGGCCCAGCTTGTCGCCTTGCGGCTTCCAGGCCGGCCTGAGCAGCAGCGGGGCGTGCTGGCCGAGGACGGGGCCGTCGGCTTCGTCGGTGAAGACGCGATACGAAAACGCGACTGACGTCTTGGCCAGGTGCGAGACATCGAGAGTGAACTGATCCGGTTGATCAGGGGAGGCGTTCTGAACAAAGATGCGGTTGGGGCCAATGCGCTCTAGGCTCGGGAACCTGTTTATTCGAATCGTTTCATGTGCTGCTCGACCTGGTTAGTGACGAGATCAAGGACAAGCGGGCAGGCATACGTACTCTTGCTGGGGTCTGATGCGTTGTTCGCAAAAGCGATCTCGCCTGCGATAGAAGCACTCGTGACAACTCCGTCCTCGAAGACAGCAGAGACGGTCTCGATGATGGAGCTGTTGAGGCCCGGGGCAGTCATCTCGGGGTGCTTGGCGTGCGCCAGGCTGCCCAAGGAGTTTCCGGATCGCACGGATTGCGTATCCGATGTGGCTGCCACGCTGGCTTCAGAGGCCAAGGCGGCGACGGCGGGCGGGCGCGTGAAAGAAGAGGCAGACTTGGGAGGAGAGCCTGCAATGGAAGGCATGGCGCCGTCCGACTGACTCTCGGCCACGCCCGACGATGGCGCCGGCACGTAGATGGTGTTGCGGACATCTCGGCGCCCGCGTACCGTGCCCGAGCGGCGGGTTGCTGGGCCCATCTTGAGCGTGTTGGCGACGCTCGAAAACGCGGCCAGCTTCGCCTCGGGGTCCTCCTCCTCGACCGGCTTGTTCTGGATGCTGAGCTTGAAGAGCTGGTCCGCGTCGTCACCCGCGGCTTCTCGCTGGGCCTCGGAGATGGGATCGTTCATCGGAGCTCTGATGGTAAACCCTTCGGCGTCTTTGGATGCCGCTGCAGCTCCCTCGCTCTGCTGCGAAGGCGGCGGGCCGGGAGGGGGGGACACACTTGATACATCTGCACTGTGAGTTCCATTCACGCCTTCGGTGGCTGCAGCAGCGGAGGACGCTTCGGCTAGAGCGTCGCTGGCCGTCACGCCATTAGTGCCTTCATGGGAGGGCTTGGTGTCCTTTGTCGTTATCACATCTTGCGTGGGCTGATCCGGCGTCTCGGCAAGTGAGGACAGCCTGGTCGAGTCCTGGTGGAGGTTGGAGGAGGAGGCCCTCGGAGACACACCGCGACCATGACTGCTGCCCAGACGTCCGAACGTCGTTCCCCCCTTCTGAGGCGAAAGCTGGCCAAAACCGGCGTGGACACTCTGCCGCCTGCGACCGCCGAACATGGTACCGAGGCGCCGCAGCTTGGACTCTGCAAGGCTGTTACAACGGGGACATGATGCTGACGGGCCGACATCGTGGCTTACCTGGCTTGACCTCGGGCGGTGCCGAGTTATGTTCGCTGGCGTCATCGTCGGCCGGCGGTTGAGAGTTTGCTGTCGTAGGAGGTCCCGAAGATGCCGTGTTGTTCGTCGCGCCCGTGGGCAACGAAGGCGGTCCTGCCGAGGAGCCCGGAGGAGGTCCAGCGGCCATGGAAGAGCGCCGCGTCGAGGTCCTCGTCGCGACAGGCGGCTTCCCATGCGTCGTGCGCTGGGCGAAATCGTGAATCTCCTTCTCCGTGCTGATCTCGAGCATGACGGCCAGGGCTTCAACGGCGTTTTCCTGGGCACGCTGGGCTTGGTCGGCCTCGTGCGTCTGGTACTGCGTGAGCAGGTCGCGCAGCTGGTTAATGCGCGACTCGTCCAGGGCCTGGAGGGTCTCGAAGATGAAGGGCGCCTGAGACTCCCACTGCTGCGAGGCCGACTCGAGGCGCGAGGTGGCGGCGTCGACCTTTTGCGCGCTGGCCTTGTAGCCCTTCTTGTTGAGCTTGTCGGACTTGTCCTGGGCGTCCTCGAAGTCCTTGGCCATGAGGCCGAGGTTGTTGGAGATGCTGTGCATGTTGGAGTAGTCGCGCCGCTGCTGGTAGGCGCGCAACGGCTGCTCGACGTCCTGCTCGAGACGCTCGGCGAAGACGTGGTGCGACTTGGCGATGCGTTCGACGGACTCGATGATGCGGCCCCAGGGGCCCTGGAAGACTCTACGTAGGGGTCTCGGGTCAGCGTCCAAGGTCATTGAGCGAATCGAGGCTTCGACTCGGAGCTCGAGGAATGGCAGAGGTCGCACCCTAATTCTGAAGAGGCATTGGGGACGCGGAACTGGCTGAGCTTGCGCAGTCCCAGGACGTATTGTTCCTCGACGCGACGGCGCTCCTAGAATTGCAGAAACAAGGCCCGTCAGCTCAATTCCGTGGCGCTCGGC
The DNA here is from genome assembly GCA_001600555.1 of Albophoma yamanashiensis. Classification (NCBI taxonomy): domain Eukaryota; kingdom Fungi; phylum Ascomycota; class Sordariomycetes; order Hypocreales; family Ophiocordycipitaceae; genus Albophoma; species Albophoma yamanashiensis. The sequence continues at coordinate 1,303,242 of BCKH01000005.1, read as the reverse complement.
GCGGCCGACCACGGGCCGTCGGCCGTCATACCTGGAGCCAGTCGGCAATCTCGAGATTGATCTTGCTGATGCGCTTGACCCGGTCGTTGAGCGCCTGAACGGCCTGGCCGGGCTGCAGGTTGGCCTGTCAACGGTCAGCGCCTCTGCCCTCGCGCAAGGCCACACGCGGCCCGGGCGGGCTCACCAGCATGCCGGGGTACTCGGCCCTCGCCAGGTCATCCATGGCGGGCGTGATGCGACGGGGACGGCGGGAGGATGCTGTTCGGCGCTGGTGGTGCTGCGTGGGTGCGGTGTCGGGAGGTGCGGCTAGTAGCGGGCGGCGGCGCGCATGACGGTGCTGCTGCTGGGTGTCGGAGGAGGTTCTCGTGTCACCAGCGGACCAATGCCATGGGCAGTCGGACTGCTATGCGAGGTCGAGGTCGAGATGGATGCGAGTCCGCCGTGAGGTCGGGGCGAGAGAGGTGGGAAGGTCGGGGCTCGGGATGACGCTACGGCAACGGTTTGGGTTGCTCGGCGAGAGGCTGGACGGCCTGCCGTTGGTGGTTTAGTGGCCCGAGCCCACCGAGTGCTGCTGCCCAGTGGGCTGGCTGGCCGTTGGGTCCCGCTGCCAGATGAGAGCTCCATACTCCATACTACGGCTAGCTGCGACGCTTCGGAGAAGCCTCGGCACTCGACCTCCTCTCCTACCCTGCAGCCATTTCATCCCGTGCGTCGCGACAACTTCCCATCTTTCGCTGGAAAAAAGCTCCGTGGCGGGTGGCATGATGCCGGTAATCAAGAAGCACCTTCTGTGGGATCCTGTGGCCGAAGCTGTTGAAAACACAAGCGGCGGCTAGCTGCTGCGAGGTGCCCCGACAGACGCTGCAAGGACGCTCCCATCTTGTACAGTTCCAGCCTTTCCACCATGGCTTCATCCCCAGGCTGGAAGGCGTCCCTTTCCGCGCTGGATCGGTACGGCGTCATTCAGAACATGTAAGGTCAAACCCAGTTTCGGACTCGGGACCTTCTCTGACTGCGTAGGTGACAGACAGGCGTCTCTCCCAGCCGAGGCAGCCGCCGAGGCCGTCGTCATTGAGCGAGACGCCTACCAGACCGCCTCAACAAGAGCAAGTCGAACCTGGGATGGCTCTGTTCATCGTTCGGTGCCTCGAAACTAACATCATGGTGGTCACAGGAAGAATACGACGCGGCCTGCAAGCAGAGAAACGCCGCCTCCGAGCCTCGTGCAAGCCCGGCAGGCCACCATCACGACGGCATCACAACCGCCGCAGAGAGTGGCACCCGCATCGGCTCATACACCAACTGCGCGCCCGTCTCGGAGGGCGTCACCTCCGAGGTCTACCGCTGCGCCGACCGCGCCCTCAAGGTCATCGTCACGCACCGCAACCTGGAGCCGCACAACCCCCGCCGCGAGGCCAAGATCCTCGCCGCCCTGCGCCCGCCCTGCATCCCGCTCCTCGAAGTCTTCCGTGACCAGGAGCAGCGGCTCGTCCTCGTGTTCCCGTTCATGCCGCTCACCCTCGCCAGCCTGCTCGAGGGGACCGGCAGCGGCGCCCTGCCCGGCGCGCAGATTCGCGCCACCTTCGCCGACGTGCTGCGCGCGCTCGAGGCCATCCACGCCCAGGGCATCGTCCACCGCGACGTGAAGCCCTCGGCTGTGCTGCTGCAGTCCGCGTCCGGCCCGGCTTTTCTGTCCGACTTTGGCACGGCGTGGCACCCGGAGCTCTCGGCGCACACTGAGCCCCCCGCGGATAAGATCCTCGACATCGGCACGGGGCCGTACCGCGCGCCCGAGGTCCTGTTCGGCGACAAGGCCTACGGCCCTCCCGTCGACATGTGGGGACTGGGGGTGATGCTCTCCGAGACCCTTGGGTCGCCGCTCTTTGAGTCGCGGCCCGCCCACGAGGACGGAAACCAGCTCGGCCTCATCCTCAGCATCTTCAAGACCCTCGGCACGCCGACGCCTGTCACTTGGCCCGAGGCCGCGAGTTTCAAGGTCTCGCCGTTTGAACTGTGGACCGTGTTTCCGCCACGACCGTGGGATGTGATTCTTTGCAACGTGGACGCCGGGCTCAGGGACTTGGTCACTGCACTTGTCCGGTACGACGGCGCCCGGGCGTCCGCAGTAGAGGTACGTGAATTTTGGCCTTTTGACGCAATCCGAAATGGCTTGCTAATGTTGCCAGGCTTTGAAATTCCCATGCTTTGCTGCGCAAGAGGGTGCTTGATAATAGTATGTTCAATGAGACACCCGTAATTACGAAGTAGGATATCTGGCAACAGCTGTACTGTAACGGCTACGAGAGGCATATAAAAATGGATTCGGCGGGCTTCAGCCGACCAAGATTACATGTAGATGATCTATCAATATAAGCTCGGAGTTTCGGCTTGACACGAGGCCCGCAGCCACTTCCGAAGTGTTCCACACTAATGCCTGGTACACTTGCCGCTGTAGGCTCAATGCGCTTCATCTTTATACAAATTCCAAAGTCCTGCATCGCCGTCAAGGCTCAAACCGGGATTGAAATCATCCTTCTTTCAACGCCACTCGATGCATGGCTGCCCCCAACACAAGCCCCACTACGCCGCCCTCCTCTTTGCCGTGTCTGCCCCGAGGTAGTCGATCGGGTTCCGGCACAGCGGACACGTGTTCTGGTTGCTGCTCTGGAACCACTTGTACAAGCATGTGCGGTGAAAGAGGTTCTTGCACGTCGTACATCGCTTGTCGGGCATGCGCTTGTCCGCCGAGATGATGCTGTAGCAAATGGCGCACTCGCTCTGGCCCTTGAGCGCGCCTACAATGTTGCGCTTGAACACCTGAAGCCCGTCGATGATGTTGCCGTTGGAGAAGGTGATGACGCCCTGCGTCGTCATGATCCAGCTCTGCCACTTGCGTTCCGTCACGGCAACGCGATGCAGGCCAGACACCGTAACGCCCTCGATCGGATAGCTCGAAGGGACTTTGATGACGATGGCGGCTTGGGACTCGTCGACCTCGTAGCCTGCCGTCACTTCCCGAGCCGTCTTGGATACCTTGATCAAGAGCTCTTGCTCGTCGCTGGCAGGGGTTTCCTGCGATTCCGCCCAAGACTGGACATTGTCAAGCGTGTCCGCAATGATGAGCGGCGAAAAGTATTTTGTTGTCCACGACTCCACCGCTATCCTCGTCTGCTTTGACCGGCAGTCGATGAACCATGTTCGGAACAGACCAGGAGTGTACTTGAGAGTCAGGTAGAATAGGTGCGCCAGGAGCCAGTGCATGCTATGTTCGCCAGCCTCCGAGTCAGCGAGCTTAATGTCGTAGTCGCGTATCTCCGCCGGGCCTATGTTCTCCTTGTCGAGGTTCAGCGGGTGAGCCGCAGAGTGGCCAAGGACATCGAACATGAAATCCAGCAGCGGATTCACAAAGTCGCCCGTTTTCAGGTGCTCCGTGAAGTCATTCCTAATCTTGAACGACGAGGTTGAGAATGCATCGAACAGGAGCGTCCAGGACAGAAGATAGCAGCGCACGGGCGAGGGGAAGCGCGAGAGAGCCTCGTCTGAGAATTTGTCCAGCGTCGGAGGATCGAGCAGCAGCGAGAGCAGCTCGTCGGGCAGGCGAGCATCTGAAAAGGGTCAGTAGCTGATCGAGGTCTATACAGTCAACTCGACCTACCTGTCTTGTCCAGGAGGACATCGATAGATTGCTGCTCCTGCTGGGCTGGGATCTTCTTGTGCAGCATATTGAACGCCGCAGTCTGGATGTCCCTCGATTCCGAAGCCAGAAGCGGGAACAGGTCTGTCGGCTCCGGAATCCGCGATACGGAAAGCTTGTCGATTTCGCGGCACAGCATGGCATCCACAATCTCCAAGGGCTGCGAAGTCTCCTCGCGAGGCAGCTTCAACAGCTCCACCAAGCCATTGGACTTGGCCGTTGCAAAATCTCGCAGGGCATCTTGGAGGTCGTCGTTTGGCTCCTGGATGCTTTCCAGGGCTTTATACAACTTGAGCGATGCGTGGACAAATGGCAGCGCCTCCGACAGGACGTGTTGGCTGGCACGCTCCCACAAGCCGACGCAGAACTGCATCGCTTTTTCCCAGTACGATCCATACACGTCCTTCATGCAAGGCAGGACTCGGCCCAGTGCGCGACAAATCTCAGCGCAGACATCAGCGTCCAACTCGTCGATGTCTTCCGTCCAGGTGGTGAGCTGTTTCGCCGCAAAGACGAGACGATTGTTCGCGACGGGAAGCTCGCCGAGTTCGTACACCTGGGTGCATAGAGTCAGAAGAACCAGGGTCGCCATGGTCTTGTCGCTCCCCAGCGAGAGACCCGCTACGTCGCTGACCAATCGGTTGCAAAAGTTATTGATCGTCTTCGACGACTGAAGTCCCTCTCCCAGCCCCGCGATCAAGCCAGCCGCGAGTAGAGCTGTGTCCGGCTTAGTTTTGAGGATCTCCGGTTTCAAGAACGTCTGCTCGAGGCCAGATGAGAGTCCGTGAACCTCCGTAAGCGTCTGGAGAAGGTCTGCCAACGCTCGCGCACTGTACACTCCGCGCGCGGTGAGCTCGGTTGCTTCCTTCATTGTCAACTCGACGAGCCCGCGAACGACGCCGGAGATACCATCACTCGTCGCTTCGTCCCATTTCGTGGCCTTGGAAAGGAACTCGATAAGCAGGTTTCTTGAGGAGGTGACCAGCTCCTCGGCTTGGGAAGTCTCATCGCCGTCCTCCATCGCCCTCCAGAGTCCATCGCGGCCCATCCAGGTGATTTGATCAGAGGCCAGCTGCACAGCCAAGGACTGGAGGTACAAGAGCTCGACGTGGAACTGCCTGGGAAGCTCGACGCCTTCAGGCATGGCCCTTAGCATTTCACAGTTGTAAAGCGCCATCCGTGCTGGTATTGAGCGTCCTCTTCGATCTCGCGGCACTCTCGCCTGGCTTGACCCATCCTCCATTGGCTGAGGACCGTGGGCTGACCTGGGAAGAGTGACAGCACCGCCAATGCTGCTTGTGATTGACAATGACGGATTGATCGGCTGCTCCAGTAAGGACGAAAGCTCCGCCATCCAGACGTTGGTGCTTGGAAGGATGTCTTCCCAGGGCACATTGGCATCAACGGCGCTCCTAGCTTGCGCGACCAGCGTCCCAATTCTGCTTCTCGTTAGCTTAATGCAACCCATCTAGTCCGGTCGCGACGTACTCGAGTGATTGAGGGCCGGCGTGTTCCAGATTCGCCTGAATGATGTCCACCGCAGGCAGTGTGCCCTGTCCTTGACCATTCAGCAGGGCGCGTATCCTGGCCGCTGTTGAGGAGACGGTGCCGTCGCCAACTTCGGACAATGCCAAAAGCTGACCCACAAGTTCCGTGTGAATGGTTTCTTGCTGAGAAAAAAGCTCTGGACGTCTGCCTGCAAGAACCTCCAAAATCTTGAGAATATGCCCAGCGTGACGAGGTTCTCTCGCTAATTGCGCCACCATGTCGCCCGCGATTTTGCGACTCGTCGCGGTGTCAAGCGCATCATGCAAGATGGCGGCTTCCAGAAGGTCCCATGACCCACCTTGACCGTCTGGACTCGCTGCGGCTGCTTCGCGTGTCTGAGAAAGCACAGCCTCCTGAAGGCTGGGCATGCTTTGGGCAATGGCAGCGGCCTTTTCCTGAGATACAAGGCCAGTAATCGCCGCATTGCGCTGCGGCAAAGATTCAAGATCCAACGCCGCGCGTGCCCACAGTAGCCAAATAGCCCAATACTCATCGTGTCGTCCGGGAATTGTCCCAAAGATTTGCAGACAAGAGAGCAAACTTTGTGACGACGCGGACTGGATGACCTTGTCCATATCGTCGTTTGCTGCCACCATGAGGAAGCTGGCAAGTCTTTCTCCGAGTTGAGCTGTGAAGAGATGCGGCGATGTGCTCAGGGCATACTCAAGCGCGCGCGCGGCCCCAAACGGCTTCATGTTTCTGTTTTCAAGAAGCGTGATGCACTGCTTGATAACTTGGCCCGAAGGGCCACTGGTTTGATCCGGAAGGCTGTCGTTCAGCTCCTCCAGCTTGTCGTGGATCAGCCCGACGAGGCTAAACCATCGTCTCCCTTCTTCCCCGATCTTGGTTTGCGAGGATCGGTACTCTCTCGATACCTCAGGAAGCGACCCAGAGATATTCGCGCAGAATAAGGCACCGAGGCGGGCCCATTCACCTGCCGAAGCGTCGATGAGACCAGGAGCCCCCTGCAACAGAGCAGCGTGGATGTCAACAAAGACGGACAGCGCGTTCGGGCCAAGGGGTATGGACGATTCGTTCGGAGTGAGTGAAAACATAAACTGCTCAAACAGTGGAAGCAAGTGTTCTTTCGCCAAGACAAGCTGGTCGTCGTCCGTGAGAGCTTTTAGACATCGCCTGGCAGAGTCGACGTAGCACTTCCATGACAGCGCGGTATTCGTCTTTAGCTCATCGCGGCTTGTGATGCCAGACTTTATCGACGATAGGAGGCTGACGGACGTCTCGAGCGACAAGACGTCGGGGGGGATCAACCCGAGAAGTTGGTCCAGGCACTCCCAGAACTTGGGGGGGCTTCCTTGAGAGCCTTTTGCGATGAAGGACTGTAGCCTGGCGAATGGAGATCTCTTCTCCTTCGAGCTCGCGCCCCAGATACCAGGGCTGTGCTGAGTCAGTTTTGTCAACGCACGTACGTACTCGAGCGCAGAGCCCGACTGGTTGGTCTTGAGACCCCCGGTGACGAAGGCCTGCCTGACCAGGGTCGAGTCGGCATATGGAAGCTGGCGCTCAATGCAGGCAAAGAGCAATTGGCACACAGTCTTTCGGACTTGCTGATCTTTGAACGTAATGCTCTTCCACACAACATCCTGGGCGAAGTATTCATCGTATTGTTGCCTGAACTTCTCGACTCCTCTGTCGTCCAACTGGATCAGGCCGAGCACCAGGGACAGGCTGGCCGTGATGACACGGAAGTATTTGGCCTCGGCGTCCTCGACGGTAGTTGACCGCTCATCACTCAGCGTGTCTTGCGTCTCCTGAGCGGCCTCGGTGGCATACTCGAGAATCTGGGCCCGACACTTGGTCCAGAACGCGGAGACCTTGTCGGGGGTCGTCAGGAAAGAAGACAGGCCGTCGTTGGCAGCTCTAGCGGCTACTCGGTCGCGGTCGTACAGCCCGGAGAGCCAGGCGCCGACGATCTTGGGGAGATGCCGCTCCATGCGCTTGCGGGCCGAGTTCATGAGCTCAGTCTGCACGATGTGAGACAGCTCCCGGACTCGGCGAGAGTTGTCGATGGAGGTGCGCGGGTACAGCTGCGTCTGGGAAGTGTCAGCTCCGTGGCCAGGCCAGGACTTGGCCTCGAGGAACGAACCCAGATGTCGAGGAGGGCCTCGTCGACGCCGCCCTGGTCAAAGGGGTGGGCCCGGACGTGCTGCAGCAGGTCCTCGAGGGCCTTGGCCTTGGTGATGCTGTCCTTCTTCAGGACATTCTTGAGCACGACGACCAGGTTCGGGTCCGACACGGCGCCAAAGGACGGGGGCTCGGCGAGGTAGGACAGCGAGCTGCCGGCGGCGCCGCCGAAAGCCCCGCCAGCCGTTCCGGGCGCAGGGGAGCCGAAGCCCGAGCGGCCGCCTTTGCCCTGCTGGCCGCGCTTCATGACGGCGGCTTCGCGGGCGGGAGAGGCGAGGGCTGCGGATTCGACGTCGTGACGGGGGCCGCAGCGCAGCGCGGGGAGCTGGTGTTGAAGCTTCGGGGTTTGGAGAGAGCGGGAGGGAGTTGGCGGGGTGTCAGAAGATGATGTCAGGGTAGCTTTTTTCGCCTACCCTCTTCACAGTCACACCGAGCTAGAAAATATGGGGCTGGCTCGGCCAGCCGAATGTGGATTACGGACGCATGAAGCCGGGCTATGCGCACTCATGAATACTTCGCGACGGGGTCAATTGGAAGATATTGCCTCTGGAATAGATACTCTTGCCTCTTGCACACACCCATCCGCAACCTCAAACGTGGCGGGGCTGTCAAAGCGTATTCTGGGGGCAAGGCGTTATTGGGTTTGGCCGCATATGCTCAGGGGCGAGTGCAAGTCGGAGCGAGCGAGCAAACGGCGCATTCATTGCCAGTTTGCGTTGGCTGGAAGAAGCGATACCGTGTTTCGACGTGATTGAAACCCTCCTGGGCGTTCAGAAGCCCTGATACTACAGTCTCCTGCGAAGCTTATCAATGATCAGAGGTTGGGACGCACTTGGTTTCGCTTGAAGGCGGTCCCGCGACACGGGATGTGGGTATAAATTAAGGTCAGTCCGCTCGTCGTGACTTACTGAATATCAGGGTCTCCGAGAGCATCTTCAAGTACAGTACTCGCAGATGCCAACTTGCAGGAAGTCAACCTTGCGGGGGCAGGGTAGCTACGGCTTCAGGCGCGCTTACATGGATTGTTCAATGCTCGCAGCCCACAGGGTATGTCAAGACGCAATAACCGCCACCCAGATAACACGGCAGGCGCGCGCAGATATATGAGATCGGAGAATGGCGTGAGTTGTCGCGCATTACCGCAGCACTCCGGCAGTTGATTTGGCACAACGCGGCAGCGTCGAGGCGTGGCGTGTGCCACAGCGGCATGCGAAGCATCGAGAGGTGCCTGTGCGCCTGTCCGCATCAAGCCGGGCGGCCGAGATATCTGGAACGAGGTAGCGAGCCGCTATTTTCGCTCGCTCAATGCAAAACGGAGCCGGGGTCTAAACTTGTGAATTGGCGTTTGTGCAATGCTTCTTACTATGTCAACTGGTACGGTAACTTCCTTGTTTACAGTGCTTTGAGAGGCGACTTGTGATCTACATATACAGTATCTGACATCCGTTGTCGGCACGGTTCACTCCGTATGTACATGTAACGACGGTGTGAAAGGATGGAATTGCATCATCTGTTTTGCTCAGTGAATGATAGTTTGTATATTCTGGAATGCTTCTTATTGCCTTTTCTCGTCTTCGGCACCTCGAATGCATGTTGGGTACATGCAGGAGTGATGTAATATGTGGATGTCGATTCGGGCCAGTCAACCTGTACAGGTACATCAACAGCCTCCATGTACCAGTTGAGAGCAGGCGCTTTTTCAACCAAGCCCTGCTTCAATCCCGCATCCTGCCTTGCCTGCCCAGGATCTTGTATGTTCGACCATCCTTTAATGCAACGCGGATCCGGGATCATCAGAACATCAGACCCGATGCTTGTACTACGTCGAAGCACCTACGGAATTGAGAGCACCAGACCAGACCTCGACCAGCAGGTGGATGCAAGAGGAGGATGCAAACCTCAAGCAGAACTCACACCATACGCTACGTCTTCAGAGCGCTGCTGCTCTCACAACAAGGTCCATCAGGAGGAAACCTGACGACTCCTCCCCTGGCACCAGGAGTAATTCGCTCGCGCTGCTGGTGGCGGGCGTCGGACGGCGGGCTGGCTGTGCGCCGCGGGGGCATTCCCCAGGCAGCCCGGGGTCCCGGATTTCCGCTTTGGGAAGATCTAGGCCTGGTTGCTTCAATACAGGCGGGGCCAGGCCGGGGCGATGCTGCCGGTGGGGCGCGACAGGCTGCGTGATTGGCTTCCGCGGCGGACAGGCTCGGGGTTGGCAGCGCTACCCCTCACCCGGCACCAGGCTAGCGCTCAGGCTCCAGCGTCCCCCAGTGGCGCCAGCAACGGCCCCAGCGGCTGCCTCGGGGGGCGGCGCTGGGGCCTGGCGCTGACGGCCGCCGCGCCGCCAGCACCTCAGGCATCTCCGCGTCCGTCACGCCGCCGCCGCCTTCCCCTCAACGGCCACCTCGCATCACATCACCATTGCCCTCAACCTCCAACGGCAGTCGTTGCAGCCGTTGACGCCACGCCTCCCTGCTGGCCGTGCTTTCAACTACTACCGCTGCTGGGATGCGCAGTCTCGATCCGCGCTCGCCACCCGCTCTCTCCATTTGTCGGTCGCCTCCAGCCCGCTCTGTTCGGCCGCTCACGCATATGTCACATGCACATCTTACCCCTTGAGAGCCACGCCTCATCAACTTCAGCATCGCGGTACGTCCTTTGCCTCGTCAGCCATCGCTGCCCATCTTTGCTCCGTGGCACATGGGAGCTTCTGCCTCTCTGGTGTCAGCTTGGTCGACTAACACGCTCCAGCGCCGCCAGCAGCCTTTCGACGCCATGCTGACGACAACGTCCACCGCCTCGCCTCGTGCGAGGCTCCTCGTCGTCGCGCGTGCATCTTCCAGACAGCCTGCAATCGTTCTGGCTGGCGTGTCGCTTCTCAGGTCCACGCATCTCCTGCAGAATAGGGGCTTTCGCTTCGGCCCATGGTCGTGCCACACCGACCCCGACCAGCACCGCGAGGCTCGCCGCCGCCACCGCGCATTGCGGTACCGATATATGGAGTCTCTCAACCGCAAGCTGTCTTGGGAGAACAACCCACGCGATGAGAGCGCCAGGTCCGCCATGAAGAGCGCCATGGGCCGGTTTACGCTGGCTCGTCGTCCCCCAGCCGGTGGCAAGTACGTCAATATCGATGATGTCAAGTCATGGTCCGACGATCTCTCCGGTCAGCGGCCGGGTCGCAATATTGAGGATGTCGAGCGAGAAGCCATTGATCATCTATTCAGCACGCGCGGAACCTGCGGCAAAGCGAGTGACCCGTGGACCCCGCTACAGAACATCCGCAAGTACCTCGAAATGAGGCGACCCCACGCTGAAGTCACCCCTGAGTCTGTCTTGCATGCTACTACCAGTGCTGAGGCGAAAGAGGATGGCTCCATCGACCCAGTCACCAATCGCAGAAGGACGACTTCCGGTGTCAGGGACAATGCGAGAGCGTCGTCGACCACCGAGGCCGATATTGTCGATCAGGACGCAAGTATGACATCCGATACCGGCACGATCCCGAGACCATATCAAGATCTTTCAAAGTACTACTCAACCACTATCGACGATCCAAACGCCCCGAGAAAACTCACAGCCGAGGAAAAGTCCAAGGAGTACCGGGACCTGGGCAAGTACAAGCCGGTGCAGTGGAATGAACCGGATGGCTTGCCCGGAGCCACTGCGGAAGAGAAATCCAAGATGTACAAGGACCTGGGCAAATACTCGTCTGTCAAGATAGACGACCCAAATTCTCAACGACCGCTGACTCCAGAAGAGAAGTCCAAGGTCTACAACGATCTGGATAAGTATAAGCCTGTGTCGTGGAGGGAACCAGACGGGCTTCCCGAACAGACTCCTGAAGAGCTCTCAAAGAATTATGACGACCTTGACAAGTACGGGGCCGTGCGGTGGAACGAGCCTGACGGCCTTCGCGAGCTCACACCGGAAGAGCTTTCCAAGAATTACGATGACCTCGACAAGTATGGCGCGGTAACATGGAACGAGCCAGACGGCCTCCGAAAGCTGACTCCTGAGGAAGAGTCAAAGCAGTACAAGGACCTCGACGCGTACAAGGAGGGGTTCGTCGCTAGTGACGCTCTCCTTCAAGCTCACGAAGAGAAGCAACAAGACGCGACGCAAAAAGCCGAGCCAAGACCCGCCAGGGTAGAGGTCCCGTCCGAAGACCCGACAAAGTTGTACGATGATCTCGACAAGTATGGTCCGGTCCGTTGGAACGAGCCCGATGGCCTTCGGCGGTTGACTCCCGAGGAGTTATCCAAGTTCTATGAAGACCTGCCTCAGTATAGGCAGTACGACAACTCCGGACCCGATACCCCTCGCGTGCATCCGGAAGAGGCGTCGAAGCAGTACGAGGACCTGCGGAAGTACGATTCTTTCCCAAATGCTGGGCCGACGATTGAGCGAATCCATCCTGAGTTGGCGTCGAAGCAGTACAAGGATCTCTCCAAATACCCCATTGCTGGCTACGAAGAGCCAGATAAGACGCGTCACATTCACCCCGAGGAGCTGACGAAATCATACGATGACCTGGACAAGTACAAGCCGCGGAGCTTTGATTCACCGAGCCGAGCTTACCCAATGCACCCCGAGGAGGCAACGAAGTTTTACAAAGACTTGAGTGCGTACAAGCCGGTCATGCACCATGAGCCTGATGGGAGATATGCCGTAACTCCTGAGCCTGTCTCGAGTGGCCTCGAGGACTATGACGCCAAGGTCAAGGCTAGTGGCGGATTGGCAGCATCTTCGAGCAATCACCGACGTGCGTCGAATGGCATCGGCTCAGATTCGTTTGATGATGCCGACCAGAGTGATCATCTCAACCCCAAGACAGCCGGTGACATCAGAGCCGCGGTACTACGGAAAGTTCGGGACAGCAGCCAGAAGGCGAAGCTGCAGCAGACCAAGTCGGAGCTCGAGCGAAACTGGGACGCGACATCTAAGGATGCGCACAAAACCATCATCGAATCGAAGAGAAAGGCTGGACAGACGCTGACGGGCCAGTACACACGGGACTTCCCGGAAGAGTTCGCGACGTCCTGGAATACTGCCAACTCGCCCTCGAAAACGACCCTTTACCCGAAGAGCCTCAGCAGAGATGTTGCGGCTGGAGCGATGGAATCCAACTCTGCCGGAGATGCTGAGCTTAGCTCATTGGACGAGAGCTTTCCGAGTGAGGAGACAAGGCTGGAGCCCTCGCTCGACAGGCGATCAGAAAGGCGCTCATCACGGGATGCCATGTGTCACCTCAAGAGGCTGCAGCCTGGCGCCGACTCCCACGCGAGAGCGTCTCAGGGTCCGCGGACCAGCTCCACGGAGAAAGGCGATGGCAGAGCTACCTGGTCAGCCGTGGCAAAGCACTACAAGTCGACAGAACCTAAGGACTCGGAGGGCCAGTCGATGGCACCAGCAGACATCGACCAGCAGCCTTCCACGTATAAGATACTCGCCTACGACCCATCAACGCAGTCCATCAGCATGGCTGAGACGACATCTGCCGTTCACGAGACGGCATCGCCAGCATCGCCTAGCGCTGCTCTCCTTCGCCTCTCGAACCCGTCCAAATTCCTGCCGCACTTCGCAGAGCTGCAGGCTCAGGGCTACGAAATTGTCTCGGGCAGCGGCGACGTCCTGGTCTTTCGCAAAGTGCGACCCGGATCGCCCGACACCACGGAAAGTGGGAGCTCATTGGCGAAACCGCTCCCCATTAATCCCATTGACATGATGGGCAAGCCGGTGACGGGAAACTTTGCGAGCCCGACCGGCTTCGTCAACTACGATGCCTTGGCGGAGGCGGAGGCGGAACGCTTTAAGCCGTCACCTCCACCTACGAATGCCGGCGAAGAGGAGGGTTACACCGGAGGGAAATTGCCCAAAGGAAAGAAGAGGAGGAGCCTTGGGCGTAAGGTTGTCATGGGCACTGTTTGGGTGGCTGGCATCGCCTACTCTGTGGGCGTTGTCGGAGAGTACTTTGCCACTCGTGGCAGCAACGGAGCAGACACGAAGAGACCATAAGGCTGACAGATGACTTCCTTTGAAGAAGTTGGGTCTACCACTGGTCCAGGATGGAACATCAAATCATGACGGATGAAATGCTTGCAAGGTGTTTGAATACCCCGAGATGAGACGAAGCAGGGCGTGACGCTGGCCAGCCAGTGCAGGAAACTCGACTCAATAAGGTCAATTGTATTGCTTCTCGTGGATGTCACCCCTCATACCCTTTGAATTGTACTGGCGTTTCAGGAGTTGGGTGTCGCGATGGTCGCGAATGGAACGGAACCATGCTTAGTTGTAGTTTAACACGAGTCTCTTGAGAGCCTCTCGGCGCAATTTGCATTCTTCGTTTACTTCCATACCAGCCGTCATCAGCTTGCTGTTTGCATCGTGTCCGCGTATTCCCTCGCTGCTTCACGAGCTCTTCTCGGTGAATCCCGGGCCCGTCTTGACGTCGTCAATGGCGGACATCTGGCACGCACGCTTCTGGTCCTCCTTGCTCCAGCTCTGGCGACGGTTGACGCTGGGCGACCACGAGTTGGTGTGGTCCATGGCGCGCGCAGCCTCAGCCTCGGCGTGGGCGCTGTGGTGCTGCTCGGCTGGGGACGTCAGAGTCCTCCTCGGGGCCATGTTGGGCGGAGAGGACGAACCTGGGCTGGGGTGCATGGGAACGGCGGCGGATGTATCGTCGGTGGCCATGATGCTCTTGCACCAACGTTATCAGTCAATGACTGCTTGCTCGAACTGGTTGTGACGTGGGCTCTTGCACGGAGGCGTCGTTTCGCAATTGCCAGCCCTTGATGAAAATCCGGGGAAACGATGACTGCAGGAAGATGCTTGAGTGTTTCTGGAAGCGAATTGCCCCTCTCGTCCCCCGACGCACGCGGTACGTGATGTTTTATCGCCACCGAGAGCAGGTGCGGCGATGAGGCGGGGTCAAGACAAGCCAGGAAACCGCTGGTCGCATCGGATGTTTCCACGACGCCGTGTCAGCCTCTTAAACCTTGATGTTGCACCGTCACACCATCAAGGGCGTCCAAGGCCAAGCCAGTTGCGACACCACACAACACCGAGAGGCCGAGAGGCGTCCGACTCGTCCCGCGTTCCAATAGTAAGTCAATTCATTATCTTAGGCGACAGCCACAGCTTGCTCCGACGTGACGTGAAGGGGACTCTCACAACCATCCCAACACCAGTCCTTTCCCACGTCATTTTCATGACAAGGCCAAGCAAGACCTCGATGGTATCTTGGACTCGTCTACGGACACGCGACCCCAGACATGGCAAAATACCGCAGCCTCCGAACATTTTCTCGAACCTCCACGACAACACTCGCTTTGCCATCTCCCGAGCCGAGGACAGATACCGATGATGAAAAGGTCAAAACAAGACGCCTTGGGCTATGCAGGTGTTCTCTCTCCACGCGACACGACAAAAGGGGGAATAGTTCAGCATATGTACACTGAGAAAGTAGACGGCTTTCGCGGAAGCACAGCGGCTTTGGGCTGGAGCGACGCTGTGATGGACATCGGGCATCATTCGTAACCTCATGCCGGCGTTACCAAGAGGCGACGCCGACGTCTGACGGCTCGAGGCGACTACGGCGTGCGGGGACGCTTCCAGTAATATTGCTATGCGAGCATCAGCACCGCCCAGGCTCGCATCCGAGGGAATCGTCACATACCTTGTGTTGCTTGCGGCAATTCCGCAGGCTCGGCTTGCGCAGCCCGTCGACAACG
This sequence comes from Albophoma yamanashiensis, assembly GCA_001600555.1. Classification (NCBI taxonomy): domain Eukaryota; kingdom Fungi; phylum Ascomycota; class Sordariomycetes; order Hypocreales; family Ophiocordycipitaceae; genus Albophoma; species Albophoma yamanashiensis. The sequence goes on along the minus strand of BCKH01000005.1, from coordinate 1,288,122 downwards.
GCCGCACGCCGGTGCTCGTCGTCGTCCCCCTCGGGGATGTAGTAGTACTCGCTCTCGAGCGGCTTGCCCGCCGCGTCCTTGCCCTGACGCCGGATGATGCCAATGCTCTCTGCGGCCTCGATGGCGTCCCGCAGCATGGCGCTCGTGAGCCCGACCTTGGCCTCGCTGGGCAGGTTCTGCATGATGGTGGACAGGGGGGTCGACGAGAGACGCGAGAAGGCGAGCTGGTTGACGACGTGGTTGGTGATGGCCGGATCGAGCTCGATGGAAGGCCGGGGCGACGACGGAAGAGGGACCTCTGCCGCTGCGGCCACCTCAGCGGCGAGGTCAAGGCCCGAGGGGCGCTTCTCACCGGGCGACGGGGGCAGCGAGGGCGTCTCCTCGCCGGCCGGCGTGAGCGTCTCGTTGGACGACGCCGCGTGCGGGCGCGGGCGCGGGCGAGGCGCGGCCTTGGCGACCTTGGGGGACTTTGACAGTATCGAAGCCATGCGGCCAGAAATGTCGGCGCCAAAGGGCCCAAACGAGTGGACGATGGGGTCGTTTTCCTCATCCGGGTCGTGCTCGTTGTCGTCCGGGTCGCTCAGGTCGCTGGTGAAGCTGGCCGTGGCTTCGGTCCGCATGCTGAGCCCGGCATCCACGGCCGTGGCCCGGGCCGGGGGCAGCTCCGGCTCGTCCTCGTAGATCTCGATGCCCTGGTCGCGGTCCCGGGGCAGCAGCGCCTGCAGCCGCTGCGAGCTCGTCAGATGGCCGCCTGCGGGCGTCGGGCTCTCGGGCGACTCGATGCGCGAGGCACGCCGCAGGGGCGACGACTGGAGCAGCGAGTTGCCCCTGACACGAGGCCGCGGCGGCGAGTCGTCCCAGCTCGAGTCGGAGAGGCTGTTGCCGTCGGCGGCGGCGGCGCGCCTGGGCCACTGGATCATGACGCGCGCGTCCAGCACGTCGAGCATGAGGTCGGTGCCCTCGGTCTCGCTGGTGAAGCTGTCGCCCTTGAACAGCTCCCAGGTGCGGCCCTGGCAGTGGAGCTTCAGCCCGTTCCAGCCGGTGCACACCACCTCCATCTTGGGGGCATCGAGCGGGCCGGCGGCGGCCACGTAGCGGGCGCGGACGTGCACGCGGGACACGAGGCGGTTGCCCGAGAGCTGGAACTGCGACGAGTTGCTGGAGCGGCCGAGGCACACCGTCTCGCCGTTCTCGGGCAGCTCGACGGCGGGCACGGCGCCCAGCGGCACGCGCTCGCCGGCGGTGAAGGCGTGGGCGCGCGCGGCCTGGCCGAGGCCGGCGTTGAGGTCGAGGCCGGCGCGGCGCGGGGCCGGCGGCGAGCTCGAGAGGATGCCGGTGCTCGACGTGGGCACGGGCGTCGGGTACTTGAGGTGCGCGGCGCCGCCCGAGCCCGTGTTCTGGCGCTTCACGGGGCGAGGCAGGCCCGGCGACGACGAGAGCGGCTCAAAGGCCGGCAGCAGCGACGGCGCGGGCCGCTTCACGGCGGACGACGTCGAGGATGAGCGTTGGGGGGACCGGGGAGAGGCCCGGCTCGTCGTGGCGGGCAGCGAGGGCTCGACGGCCTCGCGACGCGGCGGCGGCAGGTCCATGTCGTCGACTCGTCCCCGTGCTGTGTCGTGCCCGGGTCGTTTCGTGTCGTATCGCGCTGTCAGGCGTCCAAGAGCATGTCCCGAGGCGTGTGTGCGTCTCTCGATGTCTGTCTCCTCTGCACCGCGTCAACACACGCGTGTCAAACGGCGCCCGGCGGCCAGCCCACTTACACGCCACGATGCTCGCCTTCTTCCCCGTCGAGAGATGGCCAGCGGCACGAGCAAAAGCGAGCGTCTGCGGTGGAAAGTCAAGTCGCTGCGGGCAGGGCGCGGAAAAGCACAGGCGGCCGCGAAAGTAGGTCGGGTGGGAGGAGGGAGCAGGGTCGCGGGCTGGACCCGGGCTGGAGGTATTTAAAACGGGACGAGACACGAACGCGATGGTACGCATCGCGTTGGCGTTGGCGTTGTGCAGGCGAGCATAAGTCGGGGCGGGCGGGTGCACGCACGCACCTCGGGGGGGTCCGCTGTGTCGTCACGGCGGCCGCTGTAATACAGGGCAGCTTTAGCGGGCTGCAGCGCTGGGGCTCCATCCAATACACCACAAACTACGTGCCTAGTAGGTACCATGGGCCCACCACGGCCGGCTCAGCGACGAGAGCGCTTGACATCGTGCCGTCTACCCCAAAGCTTGCCTTGCGCGCAAGACGCGTTCGAGAACATATATTCAGGCTCCTTCTCCCCCCTGGAACTGCCATCGTCGTGGTGCGTGCACATGACCAGCACAAGATGCGCGCCGCGTGGCAGCAAAGCCTTCATCGGCTGCCCCTCCTTCACTGGCATCAAAAGTGCACCAGCCTCCCGGAAACACGTCTCCACCCGTCGACCGCGTCTGTGGCCATTAAGCCATTTCCTCACGCAGACAGACCCCCCCCGTAGCGCCATACCCTTTCCTGCCGGCCGGGCTTGCCCTGGCCATTTTCTTCCCATTCGCTTTCTTCCCTGCTGGCTGGATGAGCAGCCAGCTCTTTCGCCGCTTTCTCATTCGCCGAGGGGAGGCGCGGTCCCTCCTGCGGCGTGCGGGCCCCCCGGGGGCCACGAACGTACCGGCTGGACGCTGTTCACGTCTCCGCGTTTGTCGCCCCGAGTAGCATTGGGCTCGCTTACTTGTGCAGGCACGGGCTCCTCCGGCCGTGCACATGCGAAGTTGTGTCCACCCGCCGCCGGCTTGTACGTAGTACGTACATCAGGACCCCCTGTGTGAGCTCTTGTGCACGCGCCGCAGCGTCCAGACAAGCAGCCGTTTCGTGCACTCCACGTCGACGACCGCCTCATGATGTGCAGCACCCTGCCCCTGCAGGCTCGCTACGTCTTTGACGAGAGGCACAAGAGCCTCGCGGGCGTGGAATGCTCGTCAGCAAGCGTGGCGGCTCCGGATGCGTGTTGCAGCCCGTGGCCCGATCCTCGGCTCAGAGCGCGTCTGGAACCGGCCACTTGCGGTGCCTAGCGCGCACGCCGGTGACACTGAATTCTTCGGCTCGTTTGCACTGTGCGGCGATACGCAGACAGCTTCGCCGGCCTGTGAACTTGCCATGGTTGAGCTGGTCCGCGAGGCGCGGGCGCAGCGCGTCGCTGGTTCCGGCCGTCAGCGCGCGTCACTTACCCTGGAGGTGAACGTGCAACTTTGAAGAAATCGCACACCGCAGGCAAACGTCGTGCGCATTCGCGCTTGCGTAATTTCGGTTTTCGGGTCATGAAAGGGTCGGGAGACGTAGTGGTTTTGTAGCGAGTGAGCTTGTGGTGGCCTGGGGACGGAATGGTTGCTTCTGCCCTCGATCTGAGACGTAAAGTTGGGCCCCGGCCATCATGAACACATGGGAATATATGTTCCCGACCCCATGATCTCAAGGCGAATGAAGGCACGGACTGGGACTTGAAACAATAGCCAGATGAAAGTACGGAAAAGCATGTCAAGTCGCTGAAGTGCAAGCGTATCCCGCATCAGTCCCCGCTCTCTCACCTGCGAGACATCCGTGTAAGTCGTTGGGCCGAACTCTTAAGTGCCTGCCAGCGTATCCGTGGCTGACTAAACGGCAGCGCATGGTCGATGCCTGCATGGTCCCCAGAGGACCTCGGCCGACCAGATCTACGGCCAAGGAAACGTCGAAGCGCGTATTCCGGACGTTCCCGTGCTCCTCCGACGCGCGCACATGCGCCCAGGGCCGGTCTCGGTCCAGGCCCGGACGTCTGGCGGACGCGGGGTGGCTGGCATGGTGGGGCTGCCCCCGGACCGGACCGCGCCAAGACCGGACCACGGCGCTGGCATATTCCGAACGCCGAAGCCGCCAACGAAAATTTTGGATTTTTTTCTTGGTGCTCGCAGCTGCTGCACTGCACACCACGCTCCCCACCACCACCAGTCTGGACCTGCAACCCGCCTTCACGACGCAGTCCATCAGCACCATGGCGCCCTCCAAGGAAGTCGTCGCCGCTGGCTCCAAGGCCGTGGCCTCCATTGACCCCGATCAGGTGTGTACCGCGTTGCTCGCTGCGCCGTCCCCCCGGGGGCCCGCTCAATCGCTAACGCCACCCTCCGCGCAGACCCTGAAGGCCTCCAAGGCGCTGCTCGCGCACATCAAGAAGGCGGCCAAGCAGAGCGCCGAGGAGTCGACCAAGCGCAACCTGCTCCACGACGGCGACGACGACGACGTGGCCGAGTCGCCCGTCTGGCTGACGCTGACGACGAAGCGCCACATCGCCGACAAGGCTCGCCTGCAGCCCGGCAAGGTCTCGCTGCCTCACTCGCTCAACGCCGACGAGGAGAAGACCATCTGCGCCATCACGGCCGACCCCCAGCGCGCCTACAAGAACATCATCGGCTCCGACGCCTTCCCCGCGGCGCTGTCCAAGCGCATCACCCGCGTCATCGACTTCACCAAGCTCAAGGCCAAGTACGGCCAGTACGAGGCCCAGCGCAAGCTCTTCTCCGAGCACGACATCTTCGTCGCCGACGACCGCATCATCAACCGCCTGCCCAAGGTGCTCGGCAAGACCTTCTACAAGACGACGCAGAAGCGACCCATCCCCGTCGTCCTGCAGGCCAAGCGGCCCAAGGTGGACGGCAAGCGCGCCAAGCGCCAGAAGAAGGCGGGCGAGGACGGCGACGAGCCCGACGTCAACGCCGGCACCGCCGCCGACATCGCCAAGGAGATCGAGAAGGCCCTCAGCTCGGCGCTCGTGAACCTCGCGCCGACGACCAACACGGCCGTCCGCGTCGGCCGCGCCGACTGGACCCCCGAGCAGATCGCCGACAACGTCGACGCCGTCGTGACGGCGCTCGTCGAGAAGTGGGTGCCGCAGAAGTGGCGCAACGTCCGGAGCGTCTACATCAAGGGCCAGGACACGGCCGCGCTGCCCATCTGGCTGACGGACGAGCTGTGGGTCGACGACAAGGACGTGCTCGCCGACGACGACGAGGCCAAGGCCAAGGCCGCCGAGAAGGCCAACATCGGCAAGAAGCGCAAGGCGCTCGAGGGCGGCGCCGCCGCCGCCGACGAGGCCGAGTCGCCCGCGCCCAAGAAGAAGGCCAAGAAGCAGGCCGACAAGAAGCCCGACGGCGACGACGAGAAGCTCGACAAGCAGATTGCGGAGCGCAAGGCCAAGCTGAGGAAGCAGAAGGCAGCGGCCAAGAAGGCCATCGAGGAGTAGATTGCGTGTCACATTGCATCAACCATTGCTTTGCTCTGTGTGTGTGTGGGCTCCTTGGTAGCGGCGTTTACGGCGTTGGAGATGACAAGGGAATAAAAAATTGCCATAGAACCGTCAATGGGTATTTACGTGGTGCACACACCATGGAAACGAACCGTCCTCGGACTTAACATTTATATTGTGACGAGGGCCGAGACCCTGCCGTGATTGATTCCTCGCTCGCTGAACGCAAATTACAGACCAGTTAAATAGCAACGTTCCCGTTCCACCCCTACAACTCGCCAGGCTCGTCGACGCGGCCCTTGCCACTCTTATATGGGCCGAAGAACTCGGCCATGGTGTCGTTGAGCACCTGGGCCGGGATCTGCATGTGCTCGCCGGTGATGGAGCGGAACTTGAGGCCGCCCTTGCGGTCCAGCTCGCGCAGGCCGAGCCAGTCCTCCTTGTAGAGGGCCCGCTCGCGCAGGGGCGTGACGTCGGTGCCGTTGACCTCGCCGAACCACGACGTCTGGCGGGGGACGACGGTGGTGTCGTCCTCGAACATGTACAGGACGAGGTTGTCGAGGGCGGCGACGTTGCGGCGGTAGGCGTCGTTCTTGGCCTCGCGCTCGTTGTTGATGTCGGCGAGGAAGTTGGAGCCGTCGAGGTAGGGGTCGAGGTCGGCCGGGTCGCGGAAGTACTGGGCGGGGACGAGGCGGCCCTGGACGAAGCCGCTCCAGGTGTTGAAGCGCAGCAGGGCCATGGCGCCGCGGCACAGCCAGTCCGAGGCGCCGCAGGCCTTGAACTCGACGATGCCGTTGTGCTGGCTGCCGAAGGTGACGAGGGAGCGGACGGGCGGGGCGTTGCAGCGCTCGACGTAGCCGCGCAGGAACTGGCCGCCCTGCGAGAAGCCGACGGCGTCGACGGCGGGCGCCGTGGACAGGATGGGGTGGGCGGCGAGCTCGGCGCAGACCGAGTCGAGCTGGTCCGTCACGTTGCCGAAGAACGAGGCCGAGCGGTCGGCGCTGGCGTCGCCGCCGAGCGAGATGGGGTAGACGAAGGTGCCCGGGTGGACGGCCTCGGCGAGCGCGGCCACGGCCTGCATGCCCTCGCTGTCGGCGGCGTCGCCGAGCCCGTGCCAGATGAGGAGGGGGAGCGGCGTGTCGTCGTCATCGTCGCTGCCACGGTCGTCACCGCCGGCGCCCCAGGCACGGCCGCCGCGGTCGACGCGAGGATGCCGGCTGAGCTGGGCTTGGAGCTCGGCGCGGTCGAGGCCGACGAGGCGCGGCATCGAGGCCGCGGGCCGGTCCCTGGCGAGGGCGCCGGCGGCGGCGAGGGGGACGAGCAGGAGCCCGAGGGACGGGGAGCGCATGATGGGCTGGCTTGCTTCGTGCTGGGAGATGGAGATGAGCTGAGGTTGATGCTGGGGAGTGTACGGAGTAGGTAGGATTGGAACTGCGCCAGGTGGCGGGAAGACGGTTGGTGGTGTTGCGATGACGCAGCGGCCTGGGGCGCTAACAGCGGAGATGGGAATGTTCCGCTACCTGCGAGCAGGAACGCCGCCAGGGACCTTAGATTTGCCTGCCTCAATTACATACTACCGTAATGACACCGTATGGGCATCTCTACTCCTGTTGAGTATTGCCTAAGTAGCACTTTCGCCTTTTTCGAAACCAGAAGCAGCATTCAAATACGCCTTTGATAGCACTACTCTTTTCCTGTCGGGAACATACCTAGCCGCCACCTGCCCTGGTACGGCACGGGAGTGCGCCGCCGGGTGCTACAGTTGATACAAACCGCAGAATGGGCCACCCTGCCACCACCAATCATCCAGACGCTCGCAAGACGACGGGCGCCTCGCCGCCCTCTTCAGACGATACCCGTGCTTGCCGTGCCGCGCCGCCGATCAAGCATCAGCTTCGAGCGCCAGTCCGAAGGACGCCTCGTCGCCGCCCAGCACGGATGCCACGCGGCGTCTCGAAACGCGTGCGGCGTCAAGTTGATTGGCCCGCGAGCCGTCGTTCGCCGCGCCACGCATTGAGCCCGCTCGGGCCGCGTGTTTGAGGACGGCGCCAACTCCTGATCCCGAGTGCTGTGTAGCAGAGATTTGTCAATCATCAGTGGCTTCGGCCCAAGTTGCCGGGCTTCCTGGCCCCCTATCCGGATGCTTGAAATAGGGCACTTGGTCCGCCAAGAGAAGGGGATGCTCGCTGCTGGCATAGTATCTCTCCATGCTTTCGTCCGCTCGCAAGTCTCCGTGACGCAATACCGCATTTTTGGTTCAACGCCCGATAGTTCTCGTCACTCGCGTCTCCAACATGAAAGCTGCCGCCGTCTTTGCCGTCGTCTGTGCCTCCGTGGTGGCTGCGGCCCCATTTCGACCCTTCACCCTTCCTGTCGCCGGACCTAGTGGCGATGCTCCCATCGTTCCAACCATCTCCTCTTCGGATCTCGAGTAAGGGCATGTGAGACTGGCCATGGGTATGTTAAGTGCATTACGGGACTTTGTTCCCATCATTTCACGCTCTGATGGTATGTCCCACCCCGGATACGTTGCCAACGACACAGAAGCTTCTATAATACCCCAATTCGGGGTCAACCGGAAACCCCTTCTTCCTCATTTTTGTGAATTGATCCTAATATTGCAATAGAAATGTTGGCGCCTAGCCCGGAGCTGGGCCCCATACGGACGGCTAAGCCGTGACCAGGGCAAACTGCAGAGTGTACGGTTTCGACGCTCGAGGCAAAGGGTCTTTGGTATCCGAGAATGCAAAGTCCAGGCGAGGCTCCCCAGCCCGCCCATTCTTTGGGATAGTGCTGTGTTGCTGGCGGGTAGGATCGGACGGTGCGGCTCAAAATTGAAACGCTAGATTTAGACTCATCGCTGTATTAGAACCATTGTAGCGTGGCCGTTGCATTTAAGATCTGTCATCACTGACAGCTGGACATCGCAAATATCATACGGTGTTTGTTTCTTCGACAGTTCAAGTTATTCCGATGACTCGGGAACCAAATCCAAATTGGTCCGGGCGAACGAGCGGGACTGGCGACATGGAACGCTCAAAGTGTACAAATTCTTACCACGCCTCCTGCGGCGAGCTGCGCGGGCAGCAGGGGCCGTTAGGAACATCCGTAGGCTACTCTTTTGCTCCGGATGACCACGCGAGCTTGCTTGAGTTGCGTCTTCCTTGCTAGAGCGTATCGTACCGCTCTTTGGGCCGAGTTGCTCTGCAGTGTGACGTTTTGGATGCAGGGCAGTAGAGAAGCCTCGTGTTGGACCGTGCCTTGCCACTTGACTTGGTCGTATGTTCGCGGGTTCAATGACGCAATATGCTGGCTGAGAGGTTCGACATGGTGTCATTCGGCTCCGTGCCGCCGTCGTCGCGCGGTAGGAGTATAATGTACGGAGTACATGGCATGCAATCACCATGTCAAGACCTTTCCTCTTCTAGCTACCTGTACCAAGTTTGGTCCCTGGAAGTTGCCATCATGATGCAGCACAGTACCCCGTTCTCGCAGGCTGCCGCGACATGCTCGGGAGGTACTATGCCGACAACCGAATTGCTTGGTCTCTTCCCGTGCAATCACCTACGGAGTACATCCAGAACAGCCACGTTGGACATTGAAGGCGGCTGGCCGTGTGGGCTGGATATACGCATTTGTTCACAGGCTCAACAAGACTTCAATCCAATCTTTAATTGCGGCATTCGACGACGCCTTGCGCCTCATCGTGCTGCGGATAACTCGGTCATGACTCGTGACTGTTCCCGTGTAAGCCGCTGCTCCAAGATCGACCGGGAGAGAGAGCTCGCCGCTCCCTGGGATCCTCGGCAGCCAGGCGGTTGATCGGCTATTAATATAAGCATGCCCGGGCAACCGCAATACGAATGCAGATCTACGCCCACTATTGTACTAAGTAAAGTAGGAAAATCCGCCGCGGGCGAGGCTAGGCTGTGGGTACAGGCGCTCGGCTGGGCAAGTACAGGTGCTCGGCTGGGTACATGTGCTCGGTTGCCCGAATACGAGGTCTAGTTTCCATTTTGGGGCGCCAGCTAAGATGGATGCGGCGTCGACCCCGTACGGCTGACTACATGTATATCCGAGGCTCAGCTCGTGGCCTGCCTGGCGAATAGGCCGGCTGTCAGCAAGTCTTCTCGAAGGTCTAGAATTCATGTTTGCTTTTTGGAAAGCACTGCGCCGTCGTCGGTGACGATTCGCATGCGATTTGGCTTGCTGCGGCATCGCGCTGAGGGCTGAAGGTGCGCCGTTGCGGGGCGTCCCGTCCGTGACAAGGGTGGGTATACTACGTAACAGGATTGCTATGGGTGGTGACGACAATACTTCCCTGTCAGTCCGTGGAGAGCCAGGATAAGCACGAGCACGAGCCGTCTTGGCTCCCGTGCGTTACATCATTTCCGTCTTTTGGCGACAGGGCCAGGGCCCATGACGTTGAGAGGACCCTTCATGTCGCTACAACACGGGAACGCCGCTACTGTCGCCCGCTATATATTGACCCCAGCCGCCATGAAGGGTCCTGTTTCATGACAATTCGATTTTGGGCTTCACAAACCACCTTGCGAGCCAAGATGAAGCTTTCCGCCTCGGTCATCCTGGGCGGCGTCGCCCTAGCACATGCAGCAGCGTGCCCGGCTCCGAAGGACTGGACCTCGCAAGCGTGGGATGCCATCGTCGTTGGTGCTGGCACTGCCGGCATCATTGTCGCTGACAGGCTCAGTGAGGCCGGCTTGCAGACGCTGCTTCTCGAGCAAGGAGGCCCCTCGTACGGTATCACTGGAGGCAAGGAGAGGCCGGGTTGGCTGAGCGGTACCAATCTGAGCCGAGTCGATGTACCGGGACTGTGTAAGTGGCCACCCCAATCGTCCCACCTCAAATTGCCCGTTCCTAACACAACGCATAGACTCGACCATCTTCTCGGGTCATTCCTCGCTGCTTTGCAAGCCTGACACCGTGCAGGCATTCCAAGCATGCACCGTCGGCGGCAACAGCGCCATTAACGCCGGACTCTACTTTCAGCCCCCCGCGTCGGATTGGGACGACTACTTCCCCAAGGGCTGGCACAGCGCAGACGTGAAGCCCGCCGTGGACAGGCTCCTGAAGCGGCAACCGCCTGTCACCAAGTACTCGCCCGACGACCACTTTTACGTCCAGAGCGGCTACGATGCCGTCAAGAACTGGATCGTTAAGGATGCCGGGTTTGCGGATGTGTCGTTGGCGGACGACCCCGACAAGAAGGACAAGGTGTTTGGCCGCCCCGTCTACAACTACATCAAGGGCCAGCGAGGTGGCCCGGTCCGGACATACCTGCAGAGCGCATTGGCTCGACCCAACTTTCGCCTCCAGACCGGCGTTCACGTAAAGTACGTCCAGCAGAAGGGAGGCAAGGCGTCGGCCGTTGTGGCGGATGTCGGCGACGGCAACACGAAGACCATTGCTCTCGCGTCCAACGGCCAAGTGGTGCTCAGCGCCGGAGCCATCCTGTCGCCCCAGCTGCTCATGTACTCCGGCATCGGCCCGGAGGATGCTCTCTCCAAGCTGGCTGAGAAGAAACACACGCCCTACGACAAGTCGTCTTGGGTCGTTCAGGACTCCGTTGGACAGGGCTTGTTCGACAACCCCAACACGTTTATCGAGCTGTCCGGGCCTTCGGTCGAGTCGTACACGTACAAGTACGACGACCCCATTACCGCGGATCGCGACATGTACCTTTCATCCCGCAGCGGACCGTATGCATTTGCGTCGGAGACGTCTGCCTTTTGGGCGTACATGCCCAACGGCGATGGGTCGCGAACGGGAGTGCAGGGCACCGTCAGCTCCTCGGGGTACGCCGATCACACAAATAATAACACCATCACCCTGAACGTCTATGGAACGTCAGGTCTGCTTTCCTCGGGCAAGGTGGTCTTGTCCGATGATGGAAAATTCACCGCCGGACCGAGCACTGGGATATACTACTCGGATCCCCGGGATGCGGATAACATCGCCAAGTTCATCCACTCCATATTCCAGCGCCTCCCTCCGTCGACGCCAGAGTCGCCAGCTCGCAACGGACTTACCCCCCTGAACCTGGCTCAGAGCTCGACCGTTGACGAGATCCGCGACTACATCACCAAGCCCTCCGCCTACGCCGTTGGCTCCGTCCAGCATTGGTCGAGCTCGTGCCGCATCGGCAAGTGCGTCGACGAGGACGCGAAGGTCATTGGGACCAAGAACATTCACGTCATCGATGCCTCAATCCTGTCGCCGATGACGGTGAACCCGCAATTTGCGGTTATGGTGGCTGGAGAGATGGGAGCAGAGAGGCTGTTGAAGTCTCGTAAGCTGTAATAAGATGTACGCACTGATAACGACGGCGTTGGGTAGGCCTGGGTGTTTTTCACATTGGTCGTTACAATTATACCATATAATACGGAGTACACATAATGCACATAATACACATCACATCATACATTGCAAATTGAGATGAGAAGTGAAATGTATTACACAATCCATTTAGCGGCCCTCTTCGATTTTCACCGACGAAAAGTGACATGGCGGAGAGGGAAAGGAACCAATTCCAGGTTTGCGGTTGGGAACTGTGGGTCGCACAACGTGCCCTGATGACTGCATCGCCAACGTCGAGCTCGCCAAAAAGTTCAAAAAAGTTCAAAAAAGGAAAGCACTCAAGGTGCTTGCGTGATCTGGGAATCGAACCCAGGGCTCCCCGACGTTGCTCGGATGGCAACGGAGAATTTTACCACTAAACCAATCACGCTGTTTGTGGGTTGTTGGCGAGTTGCTGGTCCCGCTTGTGGAGACTCAGACGAGTTATTTCCCATCAGATGGACACAACGAAGTGAGAGTGGAGTAAGATGAGCTTGCCGAACAGCCCGCAAGAAGGCGCAGATGGGAAACTGTGTTGAAGCCGGCCGCATTGCGTGTAATTTTCGTGTTGCGTTTCGCGTGAACTTGAGGTTCGATCTGCGAGACAGACGCACAAGTTTCTCGGGATATGTTGGCCCAACAATGCTATAATAGTGAATCATGTATATGTAGACATCGAGCTCCTCTATAAGCCATTGCCCATCTGTGATCCTTGGGATTCGTAGACTGGCCCGGTGGCTTGCAGTTTGAGTGCCGTGGCGAGTGCAGCAAGTTGCGGACCCTTCTCACAAGTACCTACCTATGTCCATGCTCAATCGTGAGAAATATGCTGCGACTGGGGCCATTTGTTTGTGGCACCAAGTGAAGGACCTGCCAGCCACCAAGCTGCCGTGCGTAAACATGTCAATGAGGGGGGCAGCTTTGAGCATCATTGAAAGATTTACTATCTAAATGATCGTGCATTTATGAGGCGCTTTCTGGGGGGGAATAGCCAAGGATGCTCATCGCCGTATCTTCTCCCTCGGTACTATGCAGTTGCTATCATCTCTACGACTCATCCACTGTCCCTCGAGCTTACAGCTCGCCCATTTCGTCCTCCGAATCGCCATCGCCGACGACAAAGTAGTCCTTGACCTCCACATCACCCGCCTCGACCCTCGCCCACACCTCCGGCGTGCACGTCCCAGGGTCCAGGATGTAGCACTTGGGCTTCGGTGCCTTGGGCGGCATGTTCTTGATGTGCCAGGTGTCCCGCAGGCCCAACGTCGTCAGGTCGTCCCAGACGGGCAGCAGCCCCGTCGGGATGTCGCGGTTGAAGGTGGCGCGCATGAAGATCCTGTAGGCCGCCTCGGGCTGGTACATGGGCACCTCGTGCCCGGCCTGGAAGACGCGCGTGAAGCTGTAGTTGCCGAGCTGGCGCGTCATGCCGCTGACGCCCTCGCCCGTCAGCAGCGGCGCGTAGCCGGCATGGCTGAAGTCGCGGGCGCGCGAGTACGGGATGGCGAGCGAGGCCTTCTCGCCGCCGATCCAGTTGCAGGCGTAGTCGCGGTCGCCGTACATCATGTGCACCTTGACGCCCGAGTCGAGCAGGTACGCGACGGCGTCGAGGAACCCGCCGTGCACCTCGTCGTGCGTCGCGAAGAAGTTCATGGCCACGGGCATAGAAATGGCCGAGAAGTTGACGGGAGAGCCCAGGGCGCCGAGGACCTCCGCATCCGCCATGTAGCCGTGCATGTGCGGCGGCGGGAAGGGGTCGCGGGCGGGGTGCGCGATGTCGAACCACCCATGATCCAGCGTGTTGTAGAGCGCGACGGCGGGTGATTGGCAGCTGGGCTCGATGCCGCAGTCGTCGGGCGGCGAGGTCATGTCGCGGTTGACGGTTGCGACGTCGAGGCCCTTGAGCCTGGCCTGGCAGCGGAGCATCTGCTCGCGGCAGCCGCCCGGCCTGGTGAAGTTGTGCATGAACTCTTCGTAGACGGACTGGTTGTAGACCTGGATGCCGTACGTCTGCATCGGAGTCAGCTTCATATGCTTGCGAGTTGATGGCTCAGCGGGGGGGACCTACGTTGTTGAAGGGGAACTGGATGTACGCCTCCTCCTGGATCACCGCGTCGATCAACCCGTTGACAATGCCGAGCGTGTCCAGGTGCAGGTAGTGCGCGTGGTCAACCTCGATGGTGCCGTTGGCGATCTTCTCGTTCTGCTGCTGGAAGAAGCGCATGAAGCCGGGCCCGTAGTGCCCGCCGTAGCTCTCGGCCCACAGGCTGATGCGGTCGTCGTCGGGCTTGTAGTGCGGGAACTCGGAGAAGAAGGTCTGCGCGAAGTGCCACAGCGCGTGCGCGGCCTGCGCGGTGCTGTTGACGGTGTGCGACGGCTCCTGGCTTGCGGCCGTGCCCGCCCGCGCCGTGAGGTTGAGCTGCGGCGCGTCTTTTGAGAAGTCGGTGGGCTCGATGCGCGGAAACTCCTGGTTCAGCAAGACGGTGACGTTGGTGGGCGTGTCGTACGAGAGGCCGACCTGGTTGGGCTCGTCAATGTACAGCATGTTGACCTCGTTGTTCCAGCTCCAGGGGTTGAGGACCGTCGTCTTGGAGTCGGCCTCGATGAAGCAGGGGCCGTTCTCCTGCAGCAGGCCCATGAGTGACGAGCCGCCGGGGCCGCCGTTGAGCCAGATGGCCAGGGGCGCGTTGGCCGGGTCCTTGCGAGCCTCGAAGAACCAGAAGAAGCTGTCGCGTTGGTCAGTGAGGGAATCTCTGGCGAGCGCGAGACGGTGAACGTACGTGTTGACGGGGTAGTCTTGCTTATGGCCGTTGACGTCGTCGAGGAAGCCCGGGGGCAGGTGGACGTGTCCCGCGTACGACTTGACGCCGGGCGTGGTCTCGCAGATGCCGGGCTGGCGGAGTCAGTCGAATCTCATCTCGCCGCTGTCAATTGACGCCGACAAGGGGGAAGCGGTACCTCTTTGAAGGAAATGGTCACATTCTCGTGAAACTTGGACTTTAGCACCTTTACACCCTCGGGCTTGGGCGGGAACTGCGCCGCCGCAAGGCCGGCGATGCCGCCGAGCAGGAGACTAGAGGTGCGCATCGTGGCTGGCTGTGTGCAGTGGGCGCCACCGAGCCAGGACCTGACGTGCTTGGGAGAAAAAGAAGTGCGTCAAGGTCGAGCGTCAGCGACGTGAAGGGCATTTAACGCGGGAGCTTTACGCAAGCTCGAGCTGCCCATGCAGCTATCCCGTTGCGGGGGTGCTAGAAGTGACCTCAAGACGAGTCTGCACTGGTGCTGAGCATGCATAAGATTCGGTAGCGGGAAAGTAGCCGTTAACAACCCTGTTGGTCGCTGCTGTTGGTCACTGCGGCGGCGACGCGGCGCGCCGATCGACCTGCCTGTCTAGGCAACCCCTCGGCTCCGCGCAGCGGGGAGGGTACCCGAGGCCGGCTCGACCACCCGGGCCGCTCACCGGGCAGCTTACTATGTACTCCGGTTGAGAAGCCCGAGGGCGACGCCAATTGGTTTCGTAAAGTCGGAACACGCATGCTGCATACGTATGCGTCAAGATCAGTGTTGCTTTGCGGCTCCGTCACCCGTCGCAAACTCGGCTTGTGAGCCGTCGGACTTTGGGGGGGTTTTGCTTGTGGCCTCGTATCGCAACAGCAACTTGACTGCGTCAGGCGCCAGCTGGGACGCCAGGCCCTCGTTACATCGGTCCTCGTTATATCCCAATATCTTGGACTGTTATATGTGTGACAAATCCCGGACTGTACATGTACCTTTGCTCACTTCCAGAAGGCCCTGGTCTCGTCGTATAAGACCCTACGAACTTTGCATGTATTTAGGCAATAATGTCTGGGTGTCAATGAATGGATGGCTCGCGTTGCAAAGGAAAGCCGGACCACTCATTGCGTCATTGCGCGATTCACGATGACTCTTCGGCGACCAAAAGAGCGTACGCCCAACACCCTTCATGTTCACACCTACCAACCTGGGCTGGAGGCTGGAAGGATGCCGTTATGACGCGCACAAGTGAGCCGTCTCGCAGGCCAATCCGGCAGTCAGAATAAGCTTGGACCTTTTGAATCGCCGATGCGTGCCGTTACGAGGCAGTGCTCGGTCCAGTCGTATTGCGATTCGTCTGCTTCGCCCACACAATGCGCCCGCAATTGAAATGCCCTCAAAAGAGCTACGTAGTATGCTTCCGAAAGCGCAAGGTCCACTCGCCGCTAGGTGAAGGGAAGCAAGCAGAGTTCAATATAACTACCATTAACGTCGCCTCTCTTGTGGAGCAGCGGGCTTAGCGACGGCATGCTCTACATGCACTGAACTGGCAGACCGGCATCTTTTGGCTTTGCAAGCCTACTCGTGAACTCGAACTTTTCGCCGTGGTTTCGTTCTCAAGGAACTTATGAGATACTACGTAGTGCTATGTACTTCTGTGACTTCGTTCAACAGCAAAAGCTCGAGAACGTGAACTGGCACATATGGGAAGCCGCTCGTGGCCCCCTACCTGTATCGTTTCTGGACCTGGATGCGAGCCATCTGTGCGTTGCAGGGGCATGGACATACATGTAACACTGGGATACTTCGCAAGAAAGCGAACCCGTGCTCTGTTCTTGTGATGGGTTATCAATACCATTGTGATCGGGTCGCAAGCTTGGAGCGAAGCCTTTTATCCCGCAGCATTGACCCCAGGGTCTCCTGTGAGGCACGTGTGAACCTGAGAGCAGAAGAGGACCTAACTTATACGAGCACGGCCGTTGCGACAAGGCATCGAGCAGCCACGCCTTTCGTGACTGTTCTTCGTCGTCAGCAGCGTGCCAGGCCAAGAACAGAGCACGACTGGCTCCGAGTCATCAGCCCACACTCGCATGCCCATTCCGTTTCGTGGCGCGGCTCTTCCGACGACGACGTATTTCCGACGTTCGACGTCCCAGCGCAACATCAAGCTGCTGCTCGACGCGACCGGACCCACGGGCTCGTAGGTCGCATCGCCCGCACACCAGCGCTCTGACACGCCCCTCGGTTCACGCGCACGCACCGCTCGCTAGAGGCGAACGGGCGCCGATGCTAATAAGCTACTCATACCGACCAGCAGACGGCACGACGCGACGCCGCTCGAGAGAAACAAGTCCAGGGCACAGAAGCCCAGTTTGGGCGGCACGGCCCCGGCGCCATCCGCCCTTCCCGCCGTCCCGACAACGAAGCGGGCGAGTCATGGCGGCGTCGGCGCCAGACGGTCGTCATTTCGCGGTCCCGTTCTGCAGCAGGCGCCGCGTGTCCAGCCGCTCGAGACTCTGCGCGTCTCATTGTGGCCTTGCCGGATCGTCTACCGAGCAGGCTCTCCTTTCCCACCCGCGAAGGGCGCATCCACCGCGCCGCTGACTGACTGGCTGGCTGCCGAGCGAGACGGACTGCCGTTGCTCGCCAGTACAAGGTTGGTATAACTTAGGTAGATAAGGTGCCGCGCTCGGACTCGTGCGATTCCAAGGCTGGTCTTGTTTCGGGTCGGGCCCAAGCGCAGTCGTACGCACGTAGTTGCTCAGGACGGCTGTCCTGAGCCAAGCGTTTGCGAGCCGCAGAGCAGCAGCCGCGCTCAGTTCGTTCCTCTCAGAGTGGGCGGGTCGAGGCAAACATCAATGCCGGGTCCGTGCTGACCCTGCCCTCGCCCTGTCCAGACCAGTTTGGAACCCCCCTGCCCTGCCCTGCCCTGCCCCGTTTTGCTGCTGGAAACCCTGGCCGTCCAATTTATCCTTTCTGTTGCATCGATCTGGCCTCCGCATTCCACGTGGAGCCCCGTTACCGAATCCGACAAACGGTCTGAAATGACATGGCTTGCATGGCTTGCTGTTGGCTTGCTGCTGGCTGGGGTTCCACGTCGTGATCGTCTCTGCCCGTCGTTGGCCTCGTCGACGAGCTCCGCACGATCGACGAGCAAACTCTCCGGCCGAAGGATGGGCTCTCTGGGCTGGGCTGGGCAAACGGCTGCCGACCGGTTGGGTCCCCGACGGCGGCCTGCCCCCTGAGGAGCTGCATGGCCCTGCAGCGCGACAAACGCGGCCGCAAGCTCGCGCAAGCAAGCAAGCACCAAGCCGTGAGCGACCGGTTCCTCTTCCGGCCCTGCTCAACACTATTAGATCCACCAAACCAGGGGCAAGCTTGGGAAGCCCTGGCGCTAGAAGGCCGGCTAGCATCACCTATTCATCGACCTGCGTCTCCAGCACTCGCCAATTGGCGACGGCCGGCGCCCTTTGGGGCGCAGCCACCGTGCGTACCGAACGCCACGAGGCCCCCGAAGCTCGACGAGCGATTCCCGTCCGTCGTTGCACCACTGCCCTAGCTCGCTGGGCTCGCCAGCGACGCCTCGCGACGGCTCTGAAGCAGCCGTGATTGCGGACGGCTGCCTGCTGCGCCGTGGAAGATGCCCGACTATCGAGCCAAGGTCGCTGTCACTGCGCTTGGCCAGCCCACGCGCCAACTTGGCGGAGCGACAAAACCCCTCAGGCCGTGCATGATGCCTTGTCGCTGTTTGTGTCGCCGTAATTCTGGATGCCGCAAGAGCCTGGATGCAACCCGTGCGGTGCATCCTGTGGGCGTCACCCGCCGCGTCGCGCACGCACTCGCAGCGCCGCCCACCGTCGTCGTCTCGCCGCCGCTTCTTCAGCGGCCTGCACGCCCATGTGCAGTAATGGGGTAGGTAGGGGGGCCGCAAACCCCCTGACGCAGACGCAGCGGTGGAGTCGAGCCCATCAGACCTACTACATACGTACGTAGGTAGTATCTTCACTTGTCCTCGCACCATTTCGCGACTGGCAATTGGCCCCCAAGGAGGCGGCACCTGAGTCTCGTCCTCAAGGGGACCCATATGCCAGACCAGGACCCCGGACCGCCGCCTCAAAGCCGGGGGCGCTCCGTGGTGATGCTCGTACTCGACGCTCGTACTCGATGCTCGATACTCGTACAAACTACTGCAGACAGTTGCGGGCTTGGCCAGGCCAGCACGCCAGAATCCCTTGGCGCGCTTGGTGCAGACCCCCCTGCCCTGCCCGGGGCTGCTGGGGTTCCGTCCAATGTCTCACGGACACCCGGGTGGGTGGTGCACGGCGTTCTCGTAGCTTACTACTACTAGTTACTACGTATACGGAGTTGACGATGAAGGATCGCGACGCGCGACCCTTCTTGGCAAGGTTCGCACCAAGCTCCGCAAAACTGACGGCGTTCGCCCTGACGCGAACGGCCGGAGTTTGTTTCTCAGCCGAATCTGCAACAGCTCGCGGCCTGATCCTTGCTCCCCCATCGGCAGTGCCCACGGAGCCCGTCAACTCGCCTCCCCCTCCCGGGCGGGCCCTGGCGTTTTGGGTCGTCAGTTACACACCGTTGGTGCGGGAGCCCGACTCGTACATGTAGTGGCCCTTCCCCCCGATCTTTTTTTGGGCCTTGCGTCTCTTTTTCCGTCGTTATGTCGTCGAGCTTGCCATTCTTTTGTTCCCAGACCAGCGTGGCTTGCTGAGCGTTTTGTTTCCTTTTTTTCTTCGTTCCCGCGTGTCCGCCGCAGCCGTCTCATGAGCCTTTGCATGCCACGCCACTCGGTCTCGTAGCCATGGGGCTCCTCAGCTTCCTGGCCCGGCGGAACGACCGAGCACAGGAGGCCCCGGTCAAGCACCAGGCATATCACTCGACCGTTGCTTCGTTCCCCCCCGTGCGAGGTGCGCAGCCCACGGCCGCATACGCAGGCGCGAGTTTCTGATGCTAATCAAGTCGTTTCTTACATGCAGGCACGCTTCCAGTGTCGGGCAATGGCCCCGTCTCGTACGAACAGCTGCGGCGGGCGGCAGCAAAGAAGAGGAGCCAACCCCAGATGTCGGTGCCCCTGAAGCCTTTCTTCCTGGGCACCCGCGACGACCGGCCCAGCACCGCGCCGTATGAGGATTCCCCGGAGTGGCGGCCGAAGTCGTCAGGTCGCAACCCCCGAGACGCCATTCGCGGGTTTCAGTTCCCACTTATATCAAACCACAGCCTTGGCAAACGGCACCATCGATACGACGCCGACAGCGATTCACTGACCCCCTCCCTCCCGTCCACCACCGCGCACGGCGCTAGGGATGGATCCGTTGGCCCGGCTCGGAGCACCACCCGGCACGTCGACATCCTCGACGCCCAGGGCGACCTCAAGCCGTACGATTTCAGATCGCGGGTCAAGGCCGCCGGCGTGAGGGACTATGGCGAGGACGTCGCCGACCGGAACATGGACCCGAACGCCATCCAGCTCGCGACCCCTGCTGTGCAGGCCAGCCGCTCATCAAGCGTCAGGGGTGATTTGCCGTTGCGTGAGAAGAACAGGAATTTGCGGGTCTCAAGCCAGACCGTGCGTCAGGTGGTGGCGATGCCCGCCATTGCCCGGCCAGAAGAGCAGCAACTCCCCATGAGGAAGGGCGGGCAGAAACGGAACAGCTTGACGTTGGTGACGAGAACGGACGAGCTCGAGAAGAAGCGCCAATTGCGAGCCCAGAGGACGATGAGCCTGGACGCGAATACCATGCTCTCGCTCCCCGAGGGATACCTGTCTCGTAACTTGTCAGTGCGACAGAGGCGTGGCACCGAGGACCTTCGCGCGGAGAGCCGGAGAAGCGATAGGAGCAAGTCGCGCGAGCGAGCTGCGTCCCCACGGGTCTGGATCTCGAGGGAGAGGCGCGAGCCCGACGGCGAGCTGCGCGAGTACAGCCGCAGCCACCTGGGCTCTCCCATTGTGGAATTCCCATCCAGCAGCCGGTCTGCTTTACCTCCCGCCATCCCGAGGTATCGACCCAGGACGGCCCAGGGAGTGGCGGCCGAGCACTCGATCCCATCCCCCGCGTCTACCGTGTGGAAGACGCGGCACAGTGAGCGGTCAAGGTCCAGGGGCGTCGACACCGAGCATCGAGCCCGCACCCCGAGCTCGACGTCTCGACAGGGCTACCGTGCCCGCGACAGGCAAGCCGACACGAATTCCCTGCACTCCAATGTTTCCTACGTCAACAGGAGGCGAGAGTATATCGAGCAGCTTGACGCTCCCCAGGAAGCTACGAGTTCGGATGAGGAGGGAAGCCTGAGCGACTCTGCGCCGGCGCCTCGTAAGTCAGCCTCTACCCACACGTGGAGGATGGCGAAGAGTTGCTAATGGGGCCGTCCAGTTGTATCGAACCGCCGTGGAGAAGGCTCCCACACGTCGGCTCACTCCAGGCAAGGTAGCCACCTGCAATGGGAAAGCCCCTGGAGCCACATCCGCGCCGACCCCCTGTATCCGCAACGAGGGCCGTCCGACCTTGCAGCAGACGCCGTGCCGCACTCGCGCAACCGCTCCTGGAGCTGCCTGCCGGCGATACCGAGCCGCGCCAGAGTCAACGAGTACGCCGGCTACATCCCGGCACGGAGGTCGTCGCTGAGGCAGTGGTCGGTGTCGTCCATCACGCCCACGACAGAACTGTCCGACTACTCCAGCATCCCGGCCGCGCGCCGGCACAGCACACACACGCCCAACACGTCCGTCGACGCGGCCTTCTCCGTCGTCTCCGCGAAGCCACCCGAGCCCGTGGGCAGGAGTGGCAGCTATGATCGCCCGGAAAGCTCGGCCTACCTCACGGCGCAGGAAGACGACGACGTGCACACCGACACGACGACCACCTCGCGACCCGCCTCTCGAGCAGCCCCCTTCGACAACGGGGTCGAGGATGACCTGGATTCCGAGGGCGAGGGCGAGGGCGAAGACGGCGACGGCCTCGGCTCAGAGGACTCGGACGTCGACTCCTTCATGGAGAAGCGCCTCGAGGCGCAGCGTGGCCAAGACGATGAGTCGCTGCTGTTCAAGGAAGCGGACCTCGGCAACGACCTGCCCGGTCTCCTCGAGTCGGCGGCACCGAAGCAGCCCTGCCTCATGTGCTCGCTGCTGCAGTGCGCCGCCGTCGACCCTCCGTACGACGCGTGCGGCACCGGGACGTGGGCCACCAGGCCCCCCTGCGACCACAAGGACGGCATCACGCGCCGCGACCGCCTCCGAGCGCTGGGCTACGAGTACGACACGGACGAGAGCCACTCGGAGGCCGAGTCGCAGACGGATCGGGAGCAGGAGAGCGCCACGCCGCGCGGCCGCACGCCCACCCAGCGGGCAGGCCGACGTGACGACAAGGCCGACCCGCCGACGCTGTCCGTGCCGAAGCCGCGGCGCGACGGCAACAAGGGCGTCGGCAGCAGGCTCGACTCCCGACGCAGGAGCCTGGCGATCGAGCCGGTGATGGAGGACGAGGAGGGCCACGCGGCGGACCTGGAGTAAGGCATAGCGCAGGCATAGCGCATGTCGCGAAGCATCAACGCGTCCCGTATCAGGGGCGACAGTCTTTTGTTTTTTTCTTTGAATAATATGGCGGAAGGGGGKGATAGATATACATGTATGGATAGAGGCGGAGTTTATACCCAGCATAAATGCGAGCGCAGCTTTTTACACTCTGGCCGCTGGGCCTTGGGAGACCTGAACCACCGCATGAGCTTTGACGCACCGGGGTTATTGTGAAGCTGCCGATTTGAGAAATCAGGTATCTGGAAAGACTGTTTCGCATAGAAATGGCCATAGCCATGGACATGGACGAGAGGCGTCGTCGACACCGTGAGCACTTGCTGTCGTCGGTTCTCTTCTTCTCATGTGCCCGCCTGTTAAGCCCTGCTGCCTTGCTCAAATCGAAGCACCAGTTGCTCCCAGCCTGAGCGTACTATATATTCTGGGGGTTTGACACCGTCTGAGTTATGCAAATGCGGTTCATACTTTACGCGCCAACGTCGCCTTTGTCGAAGCCAAGCAGGCGTTGGACGTTGGAGCCCCGCAGGAATCCCAGCTAAGGTAGTGGACCGTGGCGGGCGGCGACCCCTGCACGCCCCCCCCGGAGCCTTGCCGTTCTTTTCTCAGCCTCCTCCAAGACAGCTTCAACGTCAGAAGTTCATCCAAATCCTGCCATGCCCACGAAAGCCCACGAAGGCACCCGCCGCGGCACTCGAACGCCGTGAGACGGAAATCAATCGACAGCGGGCACCCGTACCCGGCCTGCGGCTGCGTCTGGCTCTCGCACCAGCCTGCCGACCTGCGTCCATCGCCCGCCTATCCTCGACAGCCTCGTACCCAACTTCGACCGGATCCGCGCCCACGCCCTCCTCCTCCTCGCGCGCACGCATCGACCCCCTCGTCAACCAACCACGCGGAAGCGGACGCCGCGATGCCCTCGACAGACCCCCCCGCCGCCAACGGCGACGCGCCAGGGGCCGCCCGCCCTCGAGCCGGTCCGCACCCTGGCTTCATCTCGGCCTCCAACCAGTACAGCTCCGAGATCAAGCTGCGTCGCATGCTCAAGGACAACGGCTGCGACCCCGCGCGCGAGGATAACTACCGCCTGCAGGGCGTCCAGCTGATTGACAACGTGCGCGAGCACCTGCAACTGTACGTTTGCTTTCCTCTACTCCACCCGTGTTCTTTGGTGGAGCGACGGCATCGTGGCCATGGCGAAGAAATGACCCGACTGACGCCTCTCTCCTGCAGCCCCGTGCGCACGTTCGACACCGCGTGCACCTACTTCCACAAGTTCCGCCTCAACTTCCGCGACTCCGAGTACAACTACCAGGACGCCGCCCTGGCCTCCCTCTTCGTCGCCTGCAAGGTCGAGGACACCATCAAGAAGTCAAAGGACATCCTCGTCGCCGCCTATGCAGTCAAGAACCCGGAAAAGCCCACCGCACCCGATGACAAGGTCAGTCGGCTCACACCTCACCCTTCCTTGCCCCCCTAACCCCCGTCCCCCCCCCCGCTAAACAAGCAAGCGTTAGATCTTCGAGGGCCCTGGCAAGGTCATCATCGGCCTCGAGCGCCTCATCCTCGAGACGATTGGGTTCGACTTCCGCACCCGCTACCCGCAGAAGCTGCTCGTCAAGGTGATCCACCGAATCCTCGGCACCGCCGCGTCGGCGCGCGCCTTCCTCGCCACGGCCTACGCCATGTGCATCGACATGTACAAGACGTTTGTGCCCGTCAAGCGCACCACCTTCGCCATGGTCCTGGCCGTCGTCGAGCTGACGGCCCGCATGCGCGGCGGCGACGACCTGCTCGACCGCGTCCGCCGCTTCGCCGCCTCGCGCGAGAAGCAGTGCAGCCGCGACGCCGTCACCGAGACCATGCTCGACCTGCTCGACCTCTACGTCCAGCACCACAAGGCCACCAAGATCGGCGCCCTCTTCGACCTCGCCACCTTCATCGACATCAAGATCCGCCTCAACACCGACCTCGACGCCGCCGCCGCCCCGCGCTACCTCTTCCACTGCTCCCGCTGCGAGGTCGCCGACCCGAACCCCCTGGACCCCGTGTCCGCCGGGGCCCCCGTCGTCGCCGGCACGACCAGCGCCACCTGGCCGCCCGACGCCACGGTCCGGCGCACCGCCCGCGGGCAGGACGGCACCATGCGCTTCATCTTCGACCCCGAGGCCGCGCGCGCCGAGCAGGAGACGGCGGGTGCGTACTTCCGGGAAGAGTACGAGGAGTACGAGGTCGAGGTCGAGGTCGAGGAGCCTCCGCCGCCGCTGCCGCACGAGAGGGATGGCGGTGGTGGCGGGCCACGGGGCCCGTACCGTGGCGGGTACAGAGATCGGGGGGACCACAGGAGGGGAGCGCCGTACGGCGGATATCGGGGAGATAGACCATACAGGGGGAGGAGTAGATACCGTTGAAGATGTCGTTGAAGTTTGCTTGGATTGATGACACCTCGCTGTACGCCGTCGTGTTTCTGTGGTGATGTGTCCTCGCGTGTGTTGACAGTTACAGTACACCTTGTGGCCGTCTCTCTCTCTAAGCCTCCGGCCGCACCTCGATGGGCTTCCCATCCCTCGCCTCCTCCAACTCCTCCTCGCCCATCGGCCCGCTACACCGCACTCCCCTCATCGAGTCCCCTTCACCTCCCTCCAGATCCTCGGCCCGCTCCGTCGTGGCCCCCTCGACGCTCTTGACGCTGCTGGCGCTGCTCACGTCCGCGCTCGCGGGCGACAGCACCCGGAGCCCCAATTCCTTCTCGCCCTTGCGCCCTTCGTCGGTCGTGCCCGCGCCCGCGCCCGCGCCCTTCCAGTCCGCGGCTTGCGACTGCGGCACGGGAGCGCCCTCGGGCGGCTCAGCAATCTCCTCCCCGGGACTGGGCGCCGCGCGCCACACCACGGCGATGCGGTCCAGCGCGCGGGCGCCCTTGCGACTGGAGCCCTTGATGCCGTCCATGGCGTCCCACTCGATGCCGAAGACGCCGCTGTCGTGCGGCCGCCCGTCGCGCTCGGGGCCCTGTCCGTCGAAGAAGGCATTGAACCAGACGTGCGCCACGGCGGACACCATGGTCAGCCCCATGCTCTTGTGCGACTTGCTGCGTCGCTCCACGGAGATGTTGACGTCGCTCGTGGGTACGCGGATCGGCACGTCGGGCCTGAGAATGACGGCCATGCCGCCGGGCTCTGTCTCGTCCGGGGTTTCTGTACGCACGTCCGTGGAAGACGCCGTGGCTGATGTGTCGGGAGAGGCGCCGGCCTTGGCGCGGAGCTTCTCGAGGCCTGGGTGAACGCCTTTGGAGGACACTTTTTGAACGAGGGTGGTACCCTTGCGCTTCAGCGTGTCCAGCTTCTTTTCATCCGAGGGCGTCGAGCCTGGACGATCGTTGGGGTCCTTGGCGACCGCTGCGTTCGCGGCGTCAGAGAGCTCGACGGTATCCGGAACCTTCTCCCCGGGCAGGGAGGCCGGGTAGCCGGCAAACTCCCATAGCATCTCTCCAATTCCACCGCCAGCTGGTACGCCGCCCTCGACCACGATCCTTTCCTTCTTGGTGAATGTGTGGAAGACCTCGATCCTGCGGCCGTCATCAACGAATCCCTCAACATCAACCTTGACGCCGTTGCGGAGCCCCCAGACGTGGATTTCTACAATTTCAACCGGCCGGTCGATATACTTCTTGCCGTGTTGCGTCCAGCGGTCGACGTAACTGACCCATCGCAGTTGCGAGGGGATTGACACGCCAGCCCCGAACTTGGGTCGCATGCGGCGCTCCGTGAAGCGGGCCAGCGCGTCAGAAGCCTTCCACCCTTCCTCCGAGATGAGGTAGCTGCACGACGCGGTGCCGCTCCGGCCCTTGCCCGCCTTGCAGTGCACGACGACGACCCTCTTCTTGCTGCGTGCGGCCCTCAGCGCCTTGTCTTCTGAGCCTTCATCCTTGCTAGCTGACGACAACGGCCGCCCTAGCTCGGTGACTCTTCCACCGCCAAGTTCCCCGCCATGTAGCCAGTTGCGCATGCTGGCCATGACCAGGGGCACCAGACGAAACGGTGGCGGGTGATGGTCCGGCCATGGGTAGTGCCGCACGCGCCCGTACACGGCTTCGTCGGGATAGCCAGTGCCCTCGGCGCGGAATTCCCAGATGGCCCAATCCTTCCCGTGCTTCGCGTCAAGGAACGCGACCAGCTGATCCAGCGGGTTGCGATAGGCTCGCTTGGGGTACGTCTGTGACGGACCGGACCTGTATATTCGTTGTTAGCAGCAGTTCGCCGTCAGGTAATTTCAATAATGGAATCGCGCGCCAGGGAAGCGCAACGACAGACGGTACGCACGTGGCAATGATGTGATCGGTCACATAGCAGAGATCAAGCCCTGCCTCGGGGTGCCTCGCCCTGGGTCCCGCGACAATCTGTCGAAGAATAGAGGCCATGTCCGGCTCGGGTCGTCAAGCTCCCCGCCGGCCGTCCGGGCTCCGGCGCTTCTGCACACCCTGTTGAGGCGAACGACCGAGGGTTCTGTCGTCGTCGGGTCACTGAGAGACGCTGTGTGCGCTGGATCAATATGACGGAAAGCCGGTCGTATTGAGACTGCTATGTGCGGCACGTGTCGTTGAATGTCGTGAGTCGAGACTGGCGAGCCGGAAGGGAGGATTTGCTCCAACGAGCGGTGCAGGTGGTTGCGCGGTGAGCTCAGTGACGACCAACGTTGGTGAAGCCTAGTGGGGATGCAGAACGGCAGGGAAACTCAGGCATACGATGCTTGGTGCCGGATTGGCTTCGTCTGCGTTGGTCTCGTCGCCGCGTCGTGCCTTGGTTGATGCCTCTTCAAGGTCGTTCGTACCTGCCGCCGTGGCGCCTCGCGACGTCATTGTCCAGCGGCTCCGGCCCCACCACCGCAACTCCCCGCCATGTGCGTCAGTCAGTTATTGCTACGTACGGGCACGCACCGCAGCCTCAAGCTTGCGAAAGAGTCATTGTTGCGCCTCTGAACCAAGTCGCTGCCAGTGACCACATTTCATTTCTAAGAAAGACGCGCAATCAATACAATGCCCCTTCCAGCCACCACGCTAGGAATCCACCGAAAGCTACCATTCTACGCCAGCTCCGTTGACTTGAAGGAATTCCATAGGTACATAGCACTGCCATAGGCTCACTCCCTCCATGCTTTCTGCGAGCCCTCCTATGTTCACCACGCATTCGCCCCCGGCGTCGTTCGATGGACCGGTTTCTCAGGACTCGTGTGCTCAGACAACCCGTGGCTTCTCGGCGACACCCACGAACTCAATTACACCCTCTCTGGCCGCCGACAGGCCCAGAGCTCTCCCCTAACCAATCAGGGCGATTGGCCACTGAATCACCATCCATGTTTGTAGCTCCAAGTTTTCGATCGGTACGTTCTCGTTTTTATTGATGTCGTAATTTTACGTTTTCATGCGAGCCTCGGATTCCATGAAAGCCCAACAGCGACACTGCGCATGCGCAGTTGCCGACTGCTTTCTTACGACGTCTTCTTGGCGGGGCCGCCCTTGTTGACGTATCGGCCAACATCCGTCGCGTCGTGGAATTGCCTGACGCCGTTCTTGACGCCGTCCCACACCTGACGGGCGGCCGGGGGAGTGCCCTGAGCGCCGACGAGGGAATCGATCCTGGCGACGAGCTGAGACACCGAGTTCTGGACGTGGCTGCTCTGCGAGAAGCGCGCGCGGAGGAAGGCCGTGTAGAGGGCGAGCAGGATCCACGACCTGCGCTGGAAGAGGATGGCCGAGAGGAAGACCCGGATCCAGAGAAGAATCTCCAGCCCAGACACAATGGACATGGACGCGTCGTAGTACTGCTTGACGAAGGCCCCGATCTTGTCAGCCAAGGGGCTGTTGACCTTGGGTCGGGACGCCGCGCCATCTACGGCCGGCGGAGGCGGCTGCAGGACGGGGATGAGGTTGGCGCGCGTGTAGGTGGCGACGTGGAACACGGAGTAGACACAGTACGGCAGCAGAGCGAGCGGGTACTGGGGCGTGAAGAGCCACACGAGAGCCATGACTGCGGGAAATGTCAGCAAAGACGCAGAGCAGAAGCACGAGCTTCAAGTCGGGCCTCCAAACATACGCAGGTACTGGACGTTCTCGTCAGAAAGGAGGCCGAGAGCGCCGCCGGGCACCTTGGTGCCCGTCTTTGCGCGCGCGCGCTGGGTCTTGTAGACGACGATACCGTAGGTGACGGCGGCAGCAACGAACGAGGTGCGGTAGGAGAAGCGGGCCATGCTGCCGTAGTAGTTCATGCGAAGCCATGACAAGCTATATCGGAAGGTGGTCAGGATGAGCGTCAGATGCCTGTTGCCCAAAAAATTCAGTTAGCGACGAGATCACGCTACTTCAAATTTCCGCAACGCCGCCACGACGATGCCGCCCGTCGCTCTCACAGCTCAAGATACCCCTCGAGACAGTCTTCCCAAGCATCAAGGGCTTCGGAAGACAGCTGGAAGGCAGCTGCGTTCAAACAAATCGGGCGGAAGCAAGAGACGCAGACGGGAGCGCAGAGCGGGAGGTGACGCACCCAACAAACCAGGCAACTGCGCAAAAGGAATCTCGTCAGCAACCCGTCGATAGTTAGGCACGGAGCCTGCGCCCGGTCAGAGGCGACAGAGAGGCACGTACATTGCAGCGTCTTGGCCAGAGCCAGGAGCCGGTCCTGGAGAGGCTGGCTGGCGTTTGGGGCAGGAGGAGCCATTTTGGGCGTCGGAGGTTTCGGTGTGCGCAGGCTGGCTGGCTCCGTCAAAGCTGGGCGGATGCGGTGTGAGGCTCAGGAGCGGGGGATGGCGAGAAATTACGCAGCAGACGGGAGAGCCTCTAGTCGATGCTACTGGTATGCTGCAGGTACAAGGGCGGGGGGATTGCAGACGGGTCACGGCTCTCGCTCTGTTCCGGTACGCGCGGCGAGGTGCGGCGAGGTCGGGTGAGGTGAGGTGAGGTGTTGGAAGAGGACAGACTTTCCAGGCTGCGGTCGAGGAGGCGGAGGCAGCTGGGCGGAGTGGAAACGGCCGAGGCGGTGGGTTTCCAGGAAGCTTCCAGTTAGGTGGCTGGGCTGGAGCTACGTCAGGTCGGCAAGTCGGGCTAGGTAGGGTAGCAGAGCTGAGAGCCAGGTTGGGTGCAGCTGCGCGCGGAGCTCTCGCAGCAGGCCCAGCAGGCCAGGCGCACCCTACTCGCAACCTGCAGCGCACAGTAGCCCCGCCCAGCGCCTGCTCCAGTGGATCGGCCAGCCGATGACGAAGGGACGGATGGAGGGGGAAACCTTCAGGTTGTCCGGTATTTTTTTTCCAGCTGCCCAGACCGTCCTCGCCGACGTGACAACGTCGTCATGGGGGATGTGCCAGACGCGGAAATCCTGCTTGCTACAAGCATCGGCTTTCAACTCCAAGGGAACTGTGCGATTGGCTGCGTACGTCACTTCCCTTGGGTTCTTATCGCAAGCAAGCAGCCACCACCACGCACCCGACCCAATCAACTCGTCCCTGGTGCACAAATCTTGTATCATTTAACACTAGAACCACCGTTCATTCTTGCTCGGCAGGACGTTTCCGAGGAGCTTTAGCGCGGCAGCATCAGGTTCCCGTGGGGCGGCTCCGAGAACCCTGAAGCGCAACGTCCACATGCACTGTAAATGATGGCCGGTTTGCGCCCACAGTGTCGTTCGGGGCCCGTTTCATTCAACGCGTGGGCTTCAACCGCAAGTCTACTGCTGCTGTGCTAATGAACCAGCCAGCACCGCAGCCCTCCCCTTCAAGAACCAAAAAAAAGAGCCGCTGCCGCCCGTCACCGCTTCGCCGTCCCGCGCCCTTGTCGCCATCGCGCCCTGCCTCTCTTTACTGTACCAAGGGTACCAAGTCGGACCCTGTCTTTCGGGTGTTTCCTTGATCCTGTTTCGCCCTCTTGAGCCTCCCATCAAAGTCTTGCGCCTCTAATTTGCAAATATCTTCAATGACATGTCGACACTACCCGTCGCGATGACGCACCGGATCGTCTCGGGCGTTGCCTCTGCGCTCTTCTTGTCGCCTTCTGAGCCCTGCTCGTGCGTGCCAGCGCCGTTGGCCGCGCCGCCGTCCTTGACAATGCCCGGCGCCCACCTCATGCAAGTGATGAAGTGATTGTGCGCCTCGCTCAGCACCTTGACGCACTTTGCGTCCTGGCTCAGGTCCCAGCATCGGATCGCTTTGTCGTCCGCCGCGGAGAGCAGATACTTGCCGCCCGGGTGGAAGACGACCGACGTCACCCAGTTGTCGTGTCCCACAAGCGTCTTGATGCAGGTCCCTCGCGAGTCCCACAGCCGAATCGTCTTGTCTCGAGAGCCCGTCGCCATAAACTCTGCAGTGCTGGTCGACGGCGGAGCCTTCTTCAGCCCTGCCAACTGCGCCATGAACTGGTACGAGGCCGGCGGCGCAAACGCACAGCACCCGACGACGTTCTCGTGGCCAACCATGGCAACCTTGTTCTCAGGGTTGGGTATTGAAACGTCCCATAGTCGAGCAGTGTGGTCTCCACCCGTAGATAGTAGAAATTGGCCATCCAGGGACGGGCAGACGTCCCGAACCCAGCCCGTGTGGCCCTTGAGCGCCTTCAGACAATATCCCGTTGTCGTGTCCCATATCCTCAGCGTCTTATCTCCGCTTGCGCTGACGAGAAGGTTCCCCGACGACTGCGAGCCGCCAGCCCCAGACGGTATGAAGCGAACCGCGCTGACGCTGTGGTCGTGGCCGGACAAGGTGCGGATGTTCTTGTACTGGTCTGACGGGTCCCAAAGCTTGATGGAGAGATCAGAGCTGCACGACGCCAGCAAGGCCGCCCCGCGCGGCCCGCCGTAGTCGAGGCCGAGAACCGCACGCGTGTGACCCTTGATTGTCTGCTCCAGCTCCCCCAATTCCCAATCCCAAATCTTGATGGTGCAGTCGTCGGAACCAGACGCTATCGAGGAGAATTTCGGATGGAACGCTATGCAGTTTATCGTCTCGCGGTGAGACTCAAGCTTGTGTCGGGACGGCAGCCGGGGGAGCCACGAGGCGGGATCTTGGTTTCGCTTGGACAGAGAGCTCGGCGTCGCAGTGTCGAGCTCCGTCTGCAGAGCGGCGTTGCGGGACTCCAGGTCCATTATCTAGGCGTTGGGTTCCGGGTCAGACGCTTCTCATGGAAGAACCCGACGTTGGGACGAAGCCCGCAGATCAAAGCATACCTTCTTCTGCAGGCGCACAATGCTCGTCCACTTCTTCTCCAGGAGCGTCTCGTATTTCTTCGCCGTGGCCGCGTCGAACACGTCCTCGCCGAGCCCGACTTCTTCCCTGAGCGCTGCGGCGGCATTTGGAAGGTTGTTCGCGGAGAGGTAGGCTATGATGGACTTGTTTCTTGAAGCGTAGCGTTAGATGCGCGTCTCGTGCCGGGCGTCGCTTCGGTGTACACCCACAGCTCCTCGGCCTGCCGTGCGGGCAGCGTGCGACTCATCGTGCCTGCACCTGTACGCTGCTCCAGCGGCGAGCTCAAGACCGCACTTGGCTCCCGCGCGAGAACGTCGAGGCGCAGACAGGGAGCGGCGGCGCTGGAAAGGGGTCCGCGCGTTGGCCGACTGGATGCGGGCGGGGGATACGTCGAGGAGGCGACGCGAATCGGGCAGAGGAGGGCGTCGGTTGCCCAGATGGAGTAGGGTGGTTGTGGCAGCGAATAAGGTCAGCTGAAAGGCGAGGTCAGTCGCGATGGCATGTCACGGTGCCCAAGCTAGGTCGAAATTAATGGCCGGTCTTAAGGTGAAGCTCCAAGTTCCTGTCGTCACAGGTTGGTGGGGGTGTCGGCCGCCGCATGCACAGGCCGCCGTATCACGTGTCGCCCCCTGCTCAGGTACCTTGCTCCTGTCAGTAGAGTGCATAACCAACGTTCCGTCTTGATGCACTGACGATCTCATCTTCCTTCTGATGAGACGCCTGGCTTCCTGGTATGTTCTGCTACTTGTACATGCCTGATATGATCCTTTGCTGGCCCCCACCTGGTTCGCGCTCTACGAGCTTACCCGGACAGCTTGAACGGTACTGTACGGTTCATGATTGCAAATCAAGTCGGTTATGAGTAGCTGCGTCTTCCCGTTGTTGTGATTGGCTACTCTTCTGGATTTCACGCTCCTGGGCTGCGTGAAAGTGAACGGCTCTCTCGTACTCTCCCGAGCTCCTAAGGCAGTGCCTCACGATCCAAATGAAACACCGACAGCATACTTCAGAGCTAGAAAGAAGGCAAATGAGTGCACATTGTCCCGTTCGAGCTATCTACTGTAGAACGCTCTCACTCCGGGACCCGGAAACGAAGAGCATGCCACCCCCAATGAACTTGATCTGATACATGGCACAACACACTTTAAAGTTGTTGGCTCTGCGGCTACTTATGTTTTGTCGATGGTGTGGCTTGTCGGTGTGGGTGACGTACTTCAGTAAATGGAAGATAGAATGCGGACGATCCTGCGCCTCGGTGCAGCGCAATCGAAGCTTAATTTGACCAAGGGCATGACATGAGACTTGTCGCCGCATGCGGCCTCTCCGTTTCGATCTGGACTGAGGCATATCATTCCAACGCTCTCCCATTTATTTTCAGCCATGGGAGGATTGATTAATGCTCTGACAGGCATAAATGGCCACCCCGCGGCAAGCGATACGAATTTCCGCTGTATCGTTCTAGAAGCTCTATCAGCATCTTAGGAAGACGATACAAGCAGCTCATGTCCTGACTTGAAAAATCTGTGAGCTCAGGACCGAATTCACCTTTTCTCTACGAACTGCGCGTATTCTCTATCACCTAGCGCAAAGCCGGCACATATCAAGGTGCGATGGGAGTGAGCAATATACGGGCAAAACCCCTCTCTAATGTTGAGTAAGTCCAATACCCTACGTACGCGACTTAGAAACCGTTGTCTCATACTGTTCAAGTTTCAGCGGAGGGGTCGTCGAGGTTGTCGTAGGGCCACAAGACCCTGTGTCGTTCAGTGTGCATGCGAACCTGATCTGCGAAGCCTCCGACTTTTTCAGGAAGGCAACACGTGGGAATTGTTGGAAGGAATCAATAAGCCAGTCGGTGCGACTTGAAAGCCACGACCCCGAAACATTTGAGATTTATTTGCACTGGCTTTACAGCCACACGCTGCCGGTTCGGAATGACAACCCTGGGATTGAGGGGAACACAGAATACCTAGCTCTGGCCAAGGCGTACGTTCTTGGTGATTGGTTGCAGGATGCAAACTTCAAAGACGCTGCTCTCGATACCATGCTCCTCAAATCGAAGTCGGAAGCCAGTGACGACAGACATTGGTACCCTATTGAACCCGTCATTCACTATATTTACGAAAACACCGTGGAATCATCAGCAGCGAGGAGACTCCTCGTGGATATGTACGCGTATTGTGGGCAACCAGACTGGCTGACTGATCTGGCGCTTTTCGACGACCTTCCCAAAGAGTTTCTTTATGATCTTGCCGTGGCGCTTCTTGCTACGCGGCCAATGTCGAAAGGAACCCCAATTTCCTCAGTCGATTCCTGCAAATATCACGAGCATGCACCAGATCGGGACCTCTGCTACAGAACGCGCCTGTCGTAAAGGCGATAATTATTTGTTAAATAGGCAGACCATAAGCTCCCCAGCTCCTCTTCTAATTATATCGCCGTTTCAGGGACGATTAGAGGTGCCAGAATGCGAGGCTTCAGGCTTGTTCCACTTTAGACCGACTTGTTGAGATTCAACGACCGCCAGACTGGGAACTTCGCCACTACGACGTTCGGCCACGGCTCACAAAATGATGCAAGCATCACTATCTTAAAAGCGAGGTGTATTCATCGATTTTGTTGCCGGTGTGGTTCTGTTCGGCGGGGCATTGAGAGGACCTACCGCCAACCGACGCCTTTGAGCTAAATTGCGAGTTTGCCTTGCCTATAAGGTTTACGGTGACATGACTGGGGAAAGTTTCAGCATCAATGTGGTTGTCCATGTGTAATGATTACTACCATGACGTAGTATGTAGCCGAGTTTCACAACCACACCGGCTGGCCGGAAGTGGTCACAGGTTCAAACAATTATAAGAAAAATATCCCGGACTCAAGTCAGGCTCTACAGGAACAGCATGCATCCTTGAAGCGTGCCTGGAACCGGGATCTAGCTCCCCGCAGCCTCCCTCGTGGGCCACACGTGCGGGATGGCTCAACAAGAGTAAACCGCGCAAACCAAGACCTGGTGGCGTTAGTCTTCGCGGCGTCGCCCGCACCAACATATGGCCCGAGGATGCGCGGTGCCTGGCTCGACGCTCGCCAGAGTCCAGGCCCGGCAAGCATTGAACCTGCGGCGACGGGCACATGCAAAAAAATGCTGATCCAGGACGGCTTACAAGTACTCCGTACCACGGGCGCTTCTCCTGGGCTGCGCCGCGACGGTCTTCACGTGGCATTCGAGGCAAGGTGCTCGTGCCAATAGGGGGAAGGAAAATTCAGAACGCAGTCAGGGTCCTCCGAGAGAGTCAGGGTTTTGTGGTCCGCCAACGCCGCTAGCGTTATCGTGGATCCTGAGCCAGCCACCCCTGATCCACGACTTGGTGAGAGAAGTCGTGCACGTTTCGCCTGCGACCCCATTTCTTCACCGGCTAAGTGGAATTACGGAGCCTGCTGCAGTCCATGCCGTGCGCTCCTGAGGCCTCGGCTGTCGACGCGTTAGCACGGAGTACCCCTGGGGCCCGCCCGTTTCGCCCCAGAGCCCAAGTCTTGATTGCTACGGCCACGGCCAGGGACAGCAACCATGGAGCTTAAGATTGGAGATTTACACTCAATGCTTGCCCAACGCCTCCCTTTCCCATTGGCCCCACGTAGGAGGCTTGAAATACGGGCGTCTCTCTGAAAACTCGGTCGTCCTTGGCCCTTCTCTCGACTCTGCGGTTCTCACTTGACACGGAGTCGTGAGTGGCTGTCTACTTCAAAGTTCCTTCAAGATGGCGACCATGACGGCGACAAAGAGAGGCTCGGTGGCGTCGAGGTCAGTGATCAAAGGAAAAGGCTCACAATTAAACCCTGAAGGGGCTCACTGACGCCCGTTCCAGCAAGCTGCCGGTGATGGAGGACAAGTCTCAGTTCCCCGACATCAGCACCATCAGGGCCGCAATCCCCAAGCATTGCTTCGAGCCGTCCGTGGCCATCTCCATGAGCTACTTGGTGCGCGACATCATCATGATTGGCTGTCTTGCCTGGGCCGCCATCACCTACATTCCAGCCATCCCGGACTTCACCACCCGGACGATTGCCTGGATCGCCTACGGCTTCGTCCAGGGCCTGATCTGCACAGGCCTTTGGATCCTGGGCCACGAGGGCGGCCATGGCGCCTTCTCGAAGCACCCCCGGCTGAACGATGCCGTCGGCTTTTTCGCGCATTCGACTCTGCTGGTTCCTTACTTCTCTTGGAAGTTCTCCCATCACCGCCACCACATGTTCACCGGCCACATGGAGAAGGACATGGCCTTCGTGCCCAAGACCCGAGAAGACTACTTCCAGAGGGCCTTGGCTGTTTTCGATATGTTCGAGGACACCCCGGCCTACCAACTCGCCTCGCTGCTCTTCCACCAAGTGCTCGGGTGGCCCGTGTACCTGATTTTCAACGCCTCGGCCGGCCGAGGCAGCCTTCAGAAGCAGGCCTCGAGCATCTTCAGCAAGAGCCACTTCGCCCCGAACAGCGCCGTGTTCCGTCGCAGCGAGGCGCCTTACATTGCCCTGTCCGACCTCGGCATCTGCGCCGTGCTGTTTTGCTTGTACAAGCTCGCGGGAGTTGTGGGAACCAGCACCGTGCTGCTGGCGTACGCGCAGCCCTACTTCTGGGTGCACCACTGGCTGAGTGAGTTTCATCTGCTCGGAAGCGGACTTCCGTGGGTTTCTGAGCGCGCCGCTAATGCTCGTCGTCTAGTCGCAATCACCTACCTCCACCACACTCACTTGGAGGTGCCGCACTACGATGCCCAGAGCTGGACATTCGTGAAGGGCGCTTTGGCGACTGTGGACCGGGAGTTTGGTTTTATCGGGCGCCACCTCTTCCACGGCATCATCGAGTATCACGTCGTTCACCATCTCTTCCCGTACGTCGACAGAAACCGCCCCCCCCTCCCCATCTCGTCTGTAGTTACTGACTGAGCGTCTAGCCGCATTCCTTTCTACTACGCCGAAGAAGCAACAGAGGCCATCAAGCCTGTTATCGGCGACCTCTACCGCCGTGACGAGCGATCTTTCATTGGGCAGCTGTGGACGAACTTCACCAAGTGCAAGTACGTCGTGGCTGACGAGTCAACGCCCGGTGCTCTGAAATGGGCGCAATAGGGTCGCCGAGATGACGGATCGTGCAATGCCAATCATGCATCACTGTGCCGCCCTTTTAGAAAGAGACACGATACTAGAGTTGCAATCACCTATAGAATTTGTCGATAGAAAACGGCGTCTGAGATAGAATAGAGTATTCCATGTTCCCTGGAGGTTCATGCTATTGAGTCTACCTGCGCGGAACCATTTTCTGTGAGCGGAAGCACAACATGCTTTCTAAATCTGAGTGTGCCATATATTGACGCAGTATCGCTGTCGAATACTGTTGCTACCTACTTTCATGCAATTGCTCAGTATGGCATTCTTGCAACCAGGACTTTCTTTAATGGATATATGTGGCGTACACCAGTGGTGCCGACTGAGCCGCCTTACCCTAGACCACCTGCCTTCGACGTCATCGCTCAGGGTCGCATCCCACCATTGGAAAAGGCGACTAAACCGTTCCTTTCAACACCACACTTGGTCTGGTCCAACTGTCACTCTTTGCGCTGAATTGTCGCGCTGGATTGTTACTTATGTATACCCCGCCTGCTTCAACATAATGCCTCGAAAACTCCCCAAGCAAATATTCGCCCCGTCGCCGTCCTCGACAACCATCTCGTCGGCGACGACGACGGCGACGACGACGTCCACTTCGTCGCTGCCCGCGTCCCTCGCCGACCCGTCCCTCCCACTGCCCCGGCTCATCGTCTTCGACCTCGACTACACGCTGTGGCCGTTCTGGGTTGACACGCACGTCTCGCCGCCGCTCAAGCCCAACGCGCAGCACTCGGCCGCGACGAACCGCTGCGGCGAGGGCTTCTCCTTCTACAGCGACGTGCCCGCGATCCTACAGACGCTGCCGCACGCGGGCGGCGGCGTCGCGGGCCACATCAAGCTGGGCGTCGCGTCGCGCACCAGCGCCCCGAGCCTCGCGCGCGACCTGCTCAAGATGCTGCACCTGCCGCCGGCGGACGAGGGCGACGGCGGCAAGGCGCGGCGCGCGCTGGACGTGTTCGACGGCGGCATGGAGATCTACCCCGGCAGCAAGATCCGGCACTTCGAGACGCTGCAGAAGCGCACGGGCATCCGGTTCGAGGACATGCTCTTCTTCGACGACGAGAGCCGCAACCAGGAGACGGAGAAGCTGGGGGTCACGATGCGCCTGGTGCGCGACGGGGTGACGTGGGACGAGGTGGAGCGGGGGATAGAGGAGTGGCGCCGGCGCAGGGGGTACGGGAGGCGCGATATATCATGAAGCGGCAGCAGGGCATGGCATTGCGGAGGCAGTCATTGCATCGAGAAGGCGGATACAACGTAGAGACGAGCACGCGCTGTGGAACATGAAGACCTGGGAGTCATGGCAAGGAGCCGTGTGATGCCAGTATATATGCAAATATGTTCCGCGTAAATCACAGTATATTCCCCACGCGCCGTCGGCCTAGATTGACCGGGCAATGCTTCCCACTGCTGTTCGTGTCATCGTCGGCACGGTCGTTTGCATAGTGTGTGTGACACGTCCGGCGCGAACAGCGCATAGTCATCCGTCTACTCCACCTTCGCCGGGTATACATTCGTAAAAACGAGGGTGTCCAACTTTTCGCATGCAGGTAAATCCCGTCTCGTTAATGCTCGTTAGGCCGCCGTGACGGGCAGGGCCGGCGTCGCGAGGCTGGCCGCCTCGGCGCGCTTCTCGTCGTGTATGTTCAGGCTCTTGACCGCGACGCCGTTGGTGATGGCGTCGTCCGTCTGCACGGCGTCGTCGTGCATCTTGGGCTCGGTGGTTTGCGTCCCCTCGGACTCGCTCGTGACGGTGCCTGCCGTCGAGGCCGTGTTGGCCGTCGTCACCGTGCCGCCCGTGGCGGTCTTCTCGCCGTTCGTCTGCGGAGGCGCGGGGGCGGCAGGCCATATCTTGGGCACGGTGCATATCCGCTGCCTCCGCGGCTTGCCGTCCACGGAGCCGCACGCGACGCAGGCCAGCCGGCGGCCGTCGTCGACCTCCTCCCACAGAAGCGGGCCCGTCGGGAAGGACGAGAAGCCCTCCTCCCAGTCGACGACGCCCTCCCAGTGCGGGTCCGGCACGGCCAGGTGGCCGAAGGCGTAGTCCAGCTCGCCGCCGTACTTGGTGGGGATGTTGCGCGGCTCGATGAAGGCCTCGAGCGTGGGCTTGACCTCGCTGGGGCTCAGGATGAAGATCTTGGACACGGTGATGGGGTCGAACCAGCGCTTGACCCAGCCCCAGACGGTGCTGAAGAAGGAGGGCGCGCCGATGATGAAGATGCGGTCCAGCGTCTCCGGGTAGTGGGCGGTGGCGAGCTGCGAGGCGGCCTGCATGTGGGCCTTGAGGTTCCAGAACTGCTTGAGGCCGACGCCCTGGATGTCGACGATGTTGGTGCTCATGGTGATGGGCACGTCCGGGTACTCGCGGTCGGCGAGCTGCGTGCAGAAGGGCTGGCTGAAGCGCGTGAGGTTCTCGTAGAGGGCGAACAGGCGCAGCAGGCCGGGGGGCGTCTTGCCGTCCGTCTTGGCATGGGAGACTTTCTGTTTGGCGCCGAGGCGCTCGTACTCGGAGACGGTCTTGGAGTCGAGCGTCTTGATCTCGAAGACGTAGAGGGGGATGCCGCGTCGATCTCGGCGGCCGGTCCACTGGGGGTACTGCGCGACAGGCAAGACGTCAGCAGCGGATCGGGGGGCGCAGGCGTCGCACCGACGAGGGTAGCTACAACATACCAGGCGGCGGCTCTGCTCGTAGGCGTCGAGGTCGATGGTCCTGTACAGCGTGTCGATGCTGTTCGCCGCGCGCCAGTCCTCCGTGTCCTTGAACTGCTTATATGCATCCTCGACCATCCACCGCCTCGCGCGAAGGTAGCGTCTGCAGCAAAACGAAAGGCCGTCAGCACGGTTCGTCTCGTCACGAACTCCGTGGAAACTCCGCCCGCGACTTACAGCAATGTCTGGTCGTCGTGCGAGGCGGGCGGCCCGCGCTTATACAGCCCCCTCTCCTCGAGCACCTCCTGGAAGGCCCTCAGCGCATCCTGCTCGTCGGCGCTGAGGAAGCCCAGGTGGCCGTGGGGGTAGCCGTTGCCGTATTGGCTGGTGATGGAGGCGGCGGACCGTACGCGGGTGGCTGCTAGCGAGGCGGAAGCGCCGGAAGCGGAGACGCTGGGCGCGAGGTCGGCCGTCATGGCGCTCTCACCGACGGTCAGGCAAGTCCGCTGGAAAGGGCAAACGCAGGAGACGGCAGCCGAGGGAAGAGAAAGAGGAGGGCAAGAAACGGGCACGCGGCCGGCAAGGCAGGCAGGTCGTTTTGTGTCACCCGCCTGGTCGAGCTCGGGCGGGCCGGGATTGTAAGCAAGTCCGTAAGCCGGTGGGTGTGGAGTTGGGATCCGACTCCATGGACGAGCTGAATGGGTGGCAGGGGGGCCCAAAGGCGGAATAGCCGCAGGTGATCACCCGCAGCATCGAAATTGTGAACGCTGGTGCTGACCAATTGTAGTGGCGATGTTCCTTGCGTTGGCGCCGCGCGGGTGGGCGATGATGTATGAGTTAGAGTTTTGCAAGACGACGACCCGCGAGATACACAGATTGTATGTTTCTACGAGCACACGCTGAGAGAGAGAGAGGGACAGAGACAGAGAGAGAGAGAGAAGAGACTGGACGCTGGGTTCTACTATGTGAATGAACCTTCACACTGCATGTTGAGGCTGCTACCTACGAGGTATCCGTGGACCCTTCTCAGTTCACGACGTGAACAGCCGCCGTGCGTTCCGTGCGCTCAAGTGCCTGCCAACAATTAACGCCCAGCCCGATTCCATTTCGATCCGGATGTGCCGCAGCGCCTCCCGAGGTCGCTCCACACCTCGGCGCTGAATGTGGACCGTAACGAACGTCCGCCCCGCCCGCTACTCGGTTGCTCTACAAGTACATGTGCGTTCGAGTATCCGTACGAAGTACTCTTACACAGCCTCGTCCTCACTCGACGATGATGTCCTCCCCCAGGCGCCGCAGCGGCAGGTGGTTCAGCATCACCTCCAGCCGCCCGAAGCGGCGCACCACCTCCTTGGCCTCCTGCGCGAAGGCCATGCGCGCGCGCCCGACGCGCTCCCACGACCCCGTAGGTGTGCGCTCCAGCACCAGCAGCATGACCATCGCCTCCTCGGCGAACCACAGCGCCGTGATCTGCTCGCCGCGCGCGTGCCGCTCCACGTACTCGCGGATGCTGCTAGGCCCGTCGCCGGGCGGCGCCGCGTCGTCGGAGCCCCGGCCGCGGCTCATGCGCACGTCGACGCTGACGTCGTTGAACAGCCAGCCGCCGGCGTGGGCGCGCGCCTTGACGCGGTCCAGCACCAGCGGGTCCGACACGCGCAGCGCGTACCGCGCCGGCGGCAGCAGCGGCGCCGGCGGGCCCGGGGCGCCGAAGTCGTAGGCGACGCGGCCGTCGGGGTGCAGCACCGCCATGTTGGGCGAGTAGGTCCACCGGAGCGACGCGGCGTCGTTGCGCGTGAGCTGCGTCGCGCTCACGTAGTGGTGGTTGAGCAGCTTGCGGTCCCTGCCGGCGCCGTCCGGGTCCGCGACGACGATGGAGGAGAAGAGCCCGACGGCGCCCTCCCAGCCCGCCCACGTCCAGCTCGGGAGGTGGGGCCTGCGTCGGGGCCTGCCGTCGCCTCTGTGGTGCCAGAAGCTCGTCGACAGGGCGAACAGCTCCTTCGTCCGCGGCGGGCCGAGCCGGGCTGAGGCATCGCCGGGGGCCGGCGCCCACACCGGGATGCCCACGAGGCTGCCCAGCTTCCCCCGCCCCAGCGTGCTTTCCAGCCGCCGTGATATCCCTAGAAACGCGCTCAGCGAGTCCTCTTCCAGCGTCAGCCGCCGCGTGGTGTAGCTGCTGATGTGCTGGTCCGCCGCGCGGAAGATGCTCAGCGTGCTCGGCTCCTCTGCCCCCGTGGCCAGCCGCTTCCACACCTCCCAGCTGCCGTCGACGTAGGAGACGCCGTTGAACAGGCCCGGGCGCATGAAGTCGCACATGCGCTGCTGCGAGGCGTCGTGGTACAGATCCAGCGGCAGCACCAGCGCCTCTGGGCACGCCATGCCCTCGCACTCCCAGTACATCTGCTGCGCGGTGAAGACGAGGCGGCGGCGCGCGAGCAGGCCCTCCTGGTACGTCCAGCCGCGAGTGTACCATGTCGAAGCCTTGATGCTGAGCCGCGGGTCCTGCAGGCTGGAGACCAGCGTCGTCTTGCCGTCGGCGAAGCGGTACTTGGGCTGCGCAGGGCGCGCCGTGGAGCCGACACCGGGGAGGCCCTGCATGGCGTCGTCG
The DNA here is from genome assembly GCA_001600555.1 of Albophoma yamanashiensis. Lineage (NCBI taxonomy): Eukaryota > Fungi > Ascomycota > Sordariomycetes > Hypocreales > Ophiocordycipitaceae > Albophoma > Albophoma yamanashiensis. The sequence goes on along the minus strand of BCKH01000005.1, from coordinate 1,246,583 downwards.
CCGTGGGCGGCGATGATGGTCAGCACGGCGCCCTCGAAGATCTCGTCCATCCTCGAGATGTGCTCCGTCCTCCGTTGCTGCGTGAAGCCGTGCATGCATAGATGGTCGAACCAGAGATAACGGACGCCCAGCTCGCGCGTCACGGCGGCGGCGTCCCTCACGACCCTCGGCCATGGCTCCGTCATGCCCTTGCCCAGCACGTAGCTCAGGGCGACGTAGTGCTCCCGGAGTGATCCGTCCACCACCTGCGGCGGGTTCATGGAGCAGTCGATGAGCCTGAACCCGAGCATCTCTGCGCGGATGGGCTGTCGACCGCAGCGGCCCCGGTGGTGCGACTCGCAGAACCGCAGCCAGTCCCGCGCGAGCGACATGTCGGCGCTCCGGTCAATCTCCCGACCCCAGATCCCCTGCTGCAGCCACGACGTGTCGTTCAAGGCCAGCGAAGGCGGCTCCGGCGTGCGCCGCCCCGACGCCGGCGACCTCCCCCGGGCGGGCTCGACCATGACGTCCGGCATGGTCCTGTACAGCATGCCCGACTCGCGGAACCAGTCGCCCGACACGTGCCATTCGCGCGCGCTGGGGCGCTTCTTCTTGGGCACGACGGCGAGGAACCCGGGGGCCAGCCCCCTGGCCTTGCTCCGTGCAGGGTGCTCCATGTCGAACATCTTGACCGAGTCGATGAGGTAGCTCGTGTCCCTGCTCGAGAAGGCCGAGAGGCAGTAGTCGCCTTCATCTTCGCCTTCGCCGCCGACGCGGACGGTCCAGAACAGCTGGCACAGCGGGCAAGTCGTCGACCCGCGATGATGCTCGAGGCCGTGCAGCTGGGCGAGCAGGTACTCCTTGCTGCTCAAGGCGTCGTCGGCGCCTGGGTTGACGGCCTTTGCGAAGGAACAGTCGACCTCGTCCAGGGTCGTCTCGAAGTCGGCGGCGAGGCTGGCGCACGCGGTGCAGAGCGCCGGGTCCAGGTTCCGGGCCGTTGCCGACGGCGGCGCCGAGGCCGGGGCGGGCGAGGCGTCCGAGCTTGCCGAGGGGCTTCGGCTCTTGCGCCAGCTGATGCGCCGGATGAGCGAGTCGCGGCGCGGCGAGCCGCTCTCGCTGTCGGGGGGCTCGACGGTGAGGTGCTGCATCATGCTCTTCAGCCGGTTCCTGGAGCCTCGCCGCTCGAGGATGCCCGAGCCGCCGGGGTCGAGGCTGTCGGCCATCGCGTATGTACTTGGTCCTGCTGGGCTGGGCTGGGCTGCGTGCGAGATTCAAGACCCCACGACAGCAGCGTCCGGTGGCATCTGCGTGAGTTCGACGAAGGATCTAGCTGTCAATCTCGGCGGCGGGTCACGGACGGACGGACGGACGCAATATGAGACACGGGTAAAGCAACCGCGTGGACCGCCGGGTCTGGCTTGCGCGGCGGGCGGTGGAGTTTCTCGGTGGACGATACGGGCGCCAAGCAGAGACGCGGGGAGAAGACGAAGAAGAAGGTGGCGTCCCGCAGTGACAGACGAGACGAGCGACGAGCTCTCGAGTGCTGCACAGCAGCGCAGAGCGGAGCTTGGACCCTCGCGAGAGTTGAGATGAGAAGACGGTGAGTGAGGCCCTCGGCTCAAATTGCCGGGAGTGGGGGAGGGGGCCAGCTCGTGCTATAATACTGCCTGGCCAAATGAACTCAGGACCGCCTTTTGAGGCTGTGCCCGACGCTCGTCGTCGCTGGCCCGCGGCAGCAGCCGTCGTTGGCGCCTCGCGTTGGTGGTTGTTTGCTCGGGGGGACGCCTCACTCGGTGGCCGCGTCGACCAGTGAGGGGCTCACGACGCCCGTGGCGGCGGCGGAATGAATCGCGCCGGCGCCGCCCCCCGTTGGCCACTACGTACAAGTCGTACTTTGGGGCCTGCGAGGCACGGGCACCTGGCTGGTCCATGGCCTGTGCTGCAGGCCGGGCGCGTCGCGCAACCCGGAGCGTGCGAGTCTGTGAGTCTGTGAGTCTGGTCTGTAACTTAGCCCGCACAGTCGCGGCGTCATGATCCTGGCAGCGGCATTGACTGACGGCGGCTACGCCATCCCGCCAGCGCGGGGTGCCATCAGGATTCAGGAGGGACGGAGGCGTCCAGGCAGAGGCGAACCGGCTCTGGGCCCCCCCTGCCAGCACGGGTCGTACTGGTTGGTGGTTGGCGGGTGTTTCTTGGCTGGCATGCTGGTTGGCCGCCGGACGGGGGTGGTGGGCTTGCTTGGTTGCGGAACCGGTTTGAGTCGTAACGCTACCCGTTCCGGGGCTTCTGGAAGCTTTCGAGGACAAAAATTCCCCGGGCGCTTCGGGAGCGATGGCACGCACTACGCGCACATCACGGCGCGACTGCAACCGGCGGCCGCTGGGGACGTCGACGTCTCCAGAGACGCGGCCTGTCGACGGCCGGGTTCGCGGAGGCGAGCCAAGTTTTCTGGGCTCGCCTGGGCCCGTCGTGCGCCTCTGATGCGCCTCTCACATGCATGGCTAATAACTTGGCAACGGACCCAGCAGCCACGGGGGGCCCAATGTGGCAGCTGGGGGGGATCAGGGGACGGAAATCGACCAGGTTGTTGCGCCATGACGGCCACCCCAAGCCACCCATCCTGGCCCGCGCGCCCAAACCGCCCAACCAGCCTCCACCGCTTGCAGCGTTAGCGGGCTGCCACTGCGGGTACCATGGAGATTTTGTGAACCGATCGAGTGCGCCCCTGTTGGGAGGAGTCTTCGCCTCCTATCTCGTCCCGTCCTGTCCTGTCTTGTCGTGCTCGGCCGCCTCCCGGGGCGCCGCCATGGAGCCCGCCAGGCCGCCCGCCGGCCGTCCCTCCCAACCTGCAACCTCCAACACTCTGCCTGCTCCTCTGGCCGCAGACTCTGTCCGAGACACTCGAGCCATGACACCGGCGCGACCATGATGAAAGGGAGATTCCGGCCGTGGGCGCCGCGCCTGCGCTACGTCGTGGCCATCGCCGTGCTGTGGCTGGTCGTCGGCGCCGGCCTGCTGGGCTCGCGCCGCCCGGAGCTGGCGAGGCTCGTGCCCTTGACCGGCCAGCGCCTGTTCGGCGCCCGCCCGCACCGCATGAGCTACACGCTGGCGCTGCCCAAGCTCGCGAGGCCCATCCCGTGCCGCGGCGCCCGGGGCCGAGTCCTGTCCGACAGCCCCGAGGACGAGCTGCGCTACAGCGACGTGAGCGCTTGTAAGTCGTGTTTGAATTCGCCGGGAATCGATCGCTTGCTGACGCGCGCCCCCCCCCCGGCGAGCAGCGTACCCGATGCCCTTCCTGGGCTCGCAGCGGGAGCTCGGCCTCCGCAAGACGTGGATGACGGCCGACGGCCGGTACGGCCCCTACGGCTTCGGCGAGGACGAGGCGGCCACCTACAACCGCTCCAGGGTCGACTGGGACAAGGTCGACTGGGGCACGCTCCAGGACGACTGCTTCGACCGCAACTCGGAGCGCTTCCCGGCCATGGCCCCGTCGATCCAGATCCAGGGCCAGACGCGCTTCTCCTGGCTTAACCGCACCACCATCCAGCCCGCGCCGGCATGGGACGCCTTCAACAACACGCGGCGCACGGCCCTCGTCATCCGCAGCTGGGCCAACTTCTCCTTCACGGCCGAGGACATGTGGCACACGCGCTCGCTCATCACCGAGGCGGCGCTGCACTCGGGCGGCGAGTACGCCGTCTTCCTGCTCGTCCACATCCAGGACCGCGACGCCAACATCTTCGAGTCGCAGGCCAACTACGACGCCGCCTTCCGCGCCGCCAACATCCCGCCCGAGCTGCAGTCCATCGCCCTGCTCTGGGACGACCACCTGCTCGAGTCGTGGTACGCCGCCGTCGAGGAGCACCGCACCATGTGGCAGGTCAACCAGCCGCTGCAGCTCTTCGCCCTGCACTACCCCGAGTTCGACCACTACTGGCAGGTCGAGCTGGACCAGCGCTTCATGGGCCACGCCGGCGAGTACTTCGACGCCGTCTCGACCTTTGCGCGCCTCGAGCCGCGCAAGCAGGCCATCGAGCGGGCTACCTACGCCTTCAACGAGCGCATCCACGGCACCTACAAGGGTCTGATGGCCCAGGTCGACGCCGCCAACAACGGCACCACGCGCGCCTGGGGCCCCGTCCGCGTCCCCGAGATCAGCCCCATCGGCCCGGAGCCGCCCGTGGCGCGCCCCGAGGACGACGACTTCTCCTGGGGCGTCGGCGAGGACGCCGACGTCGTGGTGACGAGCATGTGCGCCGACGTGCGCCAGACCCCGTGGACCTTCCAGGGCTACATCAGGGGCTTCGCGGGCGGCGAGGAGACGCCGCGCTGGTTCTGCCCGCCCGCCGTCATGCGCGCCAGCCGCTCGCTGCTGCTGGCCGTCCACCAGGGCCAGCACGAGCAGGGGCTGAGCGTCCCGAGCGAGGCCGCCCTGCCGTCGTGGGCGCTGTGGCACGGCCTCAAGCTGAGCTACCCGCCGCAGCCGGCCTACATGCGCCCGCACGAGCCGGAGCTCGAGGACTTCCACGACGAGACGACGCGCGTCGAGGCCGACTTCCGCAACAAGACCAAGGTGCCCTTCTTCGGCGTCACCCCGGCCCAGTCCACCGACGGGCTGTCCCACGGCAACCCGCAGAGCTTCGCCGACCGCGGCATGACGTGGTGGTGGACGGCCTCGTGGCCGCGGCGCATCGTCGACATCTGGCTCGCCAGCGACACCAAGGCGGACCGCTGGCCGGCCCTGCTGGCGGCCGGCGACGGGCAGGTCTACATGCCGAACCTGGCCATGCACCCCGTCAAGACGTAGCGTGCGCGTGCGCGACTGGCTTGGATTACTTGTACAAACGCGTTGGTCATGTTGGAGTGCGTGGCGATATCCGGGCGTGTGTCCTGGATAGTGATGTAATCATTGGATCGAGAGCGAACATACCCCTTGCTGCATGTACGGAGTACGATATGGATATGAACGATAGGGGCTTGGAAAGCCCAACTTAACTTTAGAATACGCAATTCAGACGTTCGCTGGGTTTTTAGGAGTGCGCGATGGCTTCCTGTCGAGTGAATCATCGTCTTGAAGCAACCTCCTTGCCCCCTCAACTGGCGCGAGCCAGCATTCACGAGCGGCGGAGCCGTCACCGTCGTAGACAGCAGCATCAGAGGTGAGACATCTGCGCCCTGCAAGCTTGCAGCATCGTGACAATACGACTCCTCGCAGACGCACGGCCGGGCATGCCACGTGCCGCTGTTCCAGACTCATGCTCGTCGATCAAACATTTTATGCAGGCCTCCGGTCCAGGTCCCTTGCTATTACGTATCATCGCATGTCATTCGCGCGCGTGCAGGCAACTGATGCAGACGTAAGGTGCATGCTTTCTTCTCTTTTAACAAGGGCATGTGCTAAGTGTTACTTCAAGCATAAAATTTCCAGCTGTCTATCCTCGTGCTTGCGGCCGACAGTCAGCCTACACTTTCCCCCCATCTTTGGACATCGTGAAGCCCATTTCTTTCAAGGTAGAATCCACCTCACGGGCCTTTTCAATGCTCTGTTGCAGTATCCTGTGCTCCTCGCCGCTCAATCTCCTCACCTGCGCTCCCACCATGCAGCTCATGCTTTTCTTCGTTCGCCCCTTTTCCCACCTGCCGTCAAGCATCCAAGCCGTCGGAACATCGAAGCTTTCGGGGTTCGCAAGTTTGTTCTTGACCAAGCTGCCGTTGAACCAGATCAACCGGTCATCGCCGTCCGTGTGCGCAATCACGAAGCTGCACACACGGCCGGCTTCGGCATCCTCGCCATCTGGCGCTTCCGGCTCCCAGCCCAACATAGAGCCGTAGTGTGTTTCGAATTCGTAGCTTGATCCAGCCAGCTCCAGTCCTAGCCACCACGTCTCCTTGTCTCCGTAGGTGAGTTTGTAGGATACTTCTTCCCTGACGTCGCGCGTATTCTGCCACGCCGTATGGAGAAGTCCAACGAAAACCTGTGGCCGAGCCTTGTCGAGGACGACAACGCCCGAGTCGCACTCCTCGGCATAGTCCTCCGTCCAGACAAGCGACCTATTCAGAGCTGGCGAGGGCTGCTTGATCTGATCCTTCCACCAATCGTGTCGATCGCTAAATGCGTGCTGCCACAAGAGCCGATCGTGAAATAGGTATGCGCCCGTGTTACGGTAGGCGCGTTGAGTTAACAATTCCTCCGGGTTCTGTAGAAATACGGCGTCTGCATCGAGTAGGATAACTTGCTCGTATCGAGAGGCAAGGGCGGCAAATGGCTTGACGGCCCAATGGCCTTGCTGAAGACTCAAGGTAGAGTCGTCAAAGACTGCCAGGACATCTAGGAACTCGAGGTTCTTCGTCGAATCGAGAGACGCAAGAGCATCCCGTTGGTGCTCCGCCAAATCAGAATTTCCGGCATAAGCGATCTGAATGGGAAGTCTGCAGTCCAATACGTCTCTGAGAGTAGCTATCAAGTGTCCGGCGAAACGCACGGCCTGGTCACCTCCTCCAACAGGAATGACGATTCCCTGGCTGCCTCGTTTATAGCCGCCCCTCAAGTCGCTCAAAGGCGTCTCGCTGACGGGCGACTTTGGCGAAGACTTGATGAAGGGAAAGAGGCCTGCTGCCGTCATTTCAATCGCGGACAGTACCCTCTGCTTGGACTCCGACCGACCATGCCGTCGGTCGATGTCCTCGAGCCATTCTACCAACTTCCTGGACCGTTGGCCAACTTCCCAGAATTGATACTTGTACGGTGGCTGAATGGGCGATTGCTGATACTGCTGCGCAATTTCAGTGACCCTGGCAATGTCGAGCCGTGCCCTGCTTCGCCTGCCAGAATAGAAGACAACATCGCCGCTGAAACCACCGAAGGCTTCATACAATGCGAAGAACAAAACGAAGAGCACTAGAACGCCAATGTACCTGGGTTTGTGGGCGAGCTGGGCTGCAAATCGAGCCAGGCTGCCGCACATGGCCGACGATACCGAATGCAAGCAGCAGAAGGGATAAAAAGGAAAGCAAGATTTCAGAGTCTTGGATCGGCAAAGTCCTGTGATTACGCTTCATCCGGCCAGGGGCCACCAGCGGCTGAACACTCCTTCCGCCAGTCCACAGCTGCAAAAGCCCCATGCATCCGACCACGCCAGCTAAGTATTCCGCACAGTGATTGAAACGGCAGTACGGAGTATTACGCGCAGTGGACCTTTTTTTTTTTTTTTTTTAAGACAGCGCTTCAGCCTGATCTGATGGCCAGCCTCAATAAGCCGTGTGATTCGATGGCCTGTCGGCTAGCAGCTGACGCGGCCCGCCGATTGATCGATCTTTTCCGTAAATAAAAGACGATAGTTCCTGAACTAAGCGCCTAGTACGCCATCCACCGCCACCCGCTTTCGGGAGAACGCCTGGATGTCCTTGAATCCAATCGCCGCAGTATGACTTGCAGCCATTTCGCTGTCCGTCCGGTAGTCAACAACTTTGCGCGGTGAACTGAGGATGCATGCATGTGTCCGCGAGGCCGCAAGTTGAGGCGAGGAACCGAAATCAGATTGCATGTAATCTCATCGAGGAACAATTACAAACAAGACATTGCTGTTGGCTGGATGACGTGGTCAGAGTAGTAAGAATGGTCGCCTGGACAAGACCTTTACATGTATCGGCGCCTCCAGTCCAATTGCCACCCAGCGATCGACGTCTCGTCTCCCGTAAGCTCGCACGCCATTTCAAAGTGGCCTTTTGACTTGCGTATGTACGCAAGTCAAAAGGCCACAAGAAACCAACAGACGAAGGAATAAAACAGACGCGCCATGAGTTATCGATTGAACTTTAGCAACGGACCTCGACCACAAAGACGACCAACAAAAAGAGGATCCGCCGGTTAGCAACATGACCGCAACATGCTTATGCCAACTTGCGGCACGCTTCACTAATTAACGAGACCTTCCAGTAGATTACCGACAGAACGTAGGGTTGCGAGTACCCTTAAGTTATATTCTAAAGATATCCTCTTTTACCCGCAATATAGAGTTGCAATAACTAATCTGTAGTCTGGAACACACTGCTGCACCCACAGGGAATGGTGACATCTAAAGTAGCGTGTCCCATGGTACCACCGGATAGTAGCCCATGAGAAACATTCTGGACAAGCGGATGCTTGGTACAGTGGAAACCGAAATCAGTGTCCCGAATCTGAATGTTCAGTGCGCTTCACCACCTTTCGAGCTGCTACGAGTACATACATGTACATGTACGCCCAAAGCCCAGCACAGACTGACTGCTCATGTGCGCATCACCCTTCCAATGCCAAAATGGCAATGTCGAAGGCATAACGCTTAATTATGTATATATTTTCGCCTTGACAAAATAGCAGCAGGAGTGAAAATTGATCGCTGGAGGAGCAGCGGCGTGAGCAGCTGGGTGATCTTACCATTGGCCGCCGAGGATGAGGACATGCACGTGGTGAGGGCCGGTTACATACATGTATGGTGAAGGCTGATTTACGAGTACAGAATGATTTAAACAGGGGGAATGATATGGCATTAGGTGATGCTACTTAAAGTACGGAGTTTACGTATTGGTTAGTTACTGGTGTTGATATGCAGTGAGCTGCCATCGCGTCAAAGCCCGTCTGTGGGGGAATGACAACATCTACGGGGGAAAATCGGTAGTCGTCAAGTAGCGTAGCTGGATCGGTGCGTGGGAGTGGGGCCTGGAAGTCCAGCGGAGGAGCTAATTTCGAGGCTCGTAGTTACATAATCCAGAACAGATAACTTTTACCACAACAAGCCAATGAGACAATTTGGCCGAGTGGTTAAGGCGATGCCCTGCTACTGTACACAGTTCCAAGGCATTGGGTTCGCCCGCGCAGGTTCGAATCCTGCAGTTGTCGTTTTTTTTTTGGTTCAATTTTTGCCATTCATCATTTGTACAGTCACGTTTTTCGACGCATCTCGAGAGCGTGCCGTGCTTTTTCCAGCCGCAGCCATATCTAGTATATGAGACACTTGAAGCACAGTGCCCATAACAAAATCAGACATTTTGGCCGAGTGGTTAAGGCGCTGCCCTGCTATATACACTGTACTGTGTACTGTCTCTAGGCAGTGGGTTCGCCCGCGTAGGTTCGAATCCTGCAGATGTCGTCTTTTTTTTTGCCCTCGTCTGGTCCCCCAATAGGGTTGCGATTTTGCTATACCAGATGATGAGTTACTACTGAATGGGTCGATAGATACTGCGCTGGTACTGGTCGCGCCTTGGTGCCCGTGTGTGTGACCTTGGCGCTGGAAGTCTATTGACATGTGGCACCAGGTCAGGTCAGACTGGCAGCTGGCATTGCTGGCTTCGGGTTCTGGAGTTTGCTACCTCCGCCATGTGGCTTCTACGGTGGTGGATAGACATTTTACTCCGTTCGTATGTTTGGCTTTTTCAAGCTCCGTACTCCGTGGAATTCTTTAAAAGAGCTTCATGCGAAAATCTGATGAAGATTACAACGTTCGTACATGTACATGTACAGTAGCAACCAATTGCGATTGTAGGCTCAGACACTGCCGATGTTAGTGGCCGATAGTCCTTAGGCAGCCATGACGAGTTCTTTCCATTCCATAAGATCCAGGACCTGCCCTAGGATCAAAAGCCCATTTCGATACTTGTTCAAGAAGCTCGACTCGAGCATTCGGCAAGCACGCGGGGTTATTGCTCCTCAGCGCGGGAGTCGAAAGAAGCGCCCGCGGCAACTTCGTTCTCGAGGCGAGAAGGCGCCTTCTTCTGATCGAGTTCGATAGGAAGAGCCCTGGATATGAGCTAATTAGATTTATATTGGCGATTTATACCCTGACATAACATATGTCTGATCAACCTGCAGCGCTAGACTCAGCGCCTGCGTGAATCGCCCAATGTCTTGGATGATCCTGTCGACTTCATTGCTCTGGAATGGCCATTTAAGAGCACGAAACCCAAGCCGTGTTAATGCCTCGTGCGCTGTCTTTGGGCGAAGTCTCTCATGGAGCGCTTGCAATTGCAACTGGGATCCACGAATGGTGTCGCGTAGCTGCCGCGAAGCTTTCAGCCTCTCACTGCTTGGTCCAATAAGCAGCTCATCGACACTATTTGCAGCGCTTTGGAGCCCGACAACTTCTCTGAGGAGCCGGGCGATGTCATGCTTGGCGTTCTTGATGCCCTTGGAGTACTGGAGGCATAGTGCGGAGACCTTGGAAGAGAGCTCCACGACGGCAATAACGCTTGCAGCAACCCCGAGTCCTTCCATAATGGCACAGAAATACGGATCGGACGTCGAGTATTGGGCTATTTCACGGAGTAGACGACCACAGGTATTCGTCTCCCGTGGAAACTAAGTCTCATCCGGCTGGGCGCGGATGTCGTTATTAGTCGTCGTTAGTCGTTTGCTGAAGTACTGCACAGCCTCCAGCCGTGAACGGCCGTAGCCTCACGATAAAATGCAGTATTACATGCCGTGCCTGACGGTTGCTGTCGCTGTATGGCGCTGCGTAGGTGCAGCTGGTTGGGTTGCTGGACCCCAGGCCGCAAGATGATCTCACCAATCGTTTTTTCGGGAACCGTCTCGAGCAACTGTCCTGCACCGCCCAAGTGCTAGGGTCTGTTTGCCCGATGTTACTCTACCAGAGGCCCGGTCGCCGTGGGGCACTTGGAGGAGGGCATTTAACAAAACTATGTCACGACACCAGTTCCGCCTTGCACCGTACACCCCTACCAGGTACTCTTCAGTGAGAACAAGCGACTGGCTATTTTGTCCCAGCGCTGCGGGAGACGCAAGACTTCGGCCCCGCCCCGAAGACCGAGTGGGGATCGGTTCCGGGCTCCGGGTCAGGCCGTCGGCAGCCATTCAGCACGTGGCCCCACGACCTCTGACACGTCACGCACTCGATGTCATACATAATAGCACGCAGTCTCAAAAATACCTCAGTGAAGCACGGGCGACGCCACCAGCAGGAAGTGCTGCGCTGGCCATGCAGCATCCCCAGTGGCGTATGCAACTGGCCTACGGGCCATTTGACCCGCAGACTCGTAGGCCGCTGTCTGCCAGTCGCAACGCGCCGATCGCGAGCTGCACGCTATCCGTAGTCAACCCAGCGTGTCAGCGAGTGGACAGTGAGTTATTCTTCGCCCGCGCTGCGGCCTTGGCAGCGGGGTTGCTGCGAGAGGCTGGTTGCACGGCATCGACAGGGCACACAAGAGGCAGCTGTTATTGACACGAATGAAGTTTGTATTCTTGTGGCTGCTGCAAGTGCTTTCTCGGATCCAAAGTACTGACAGAACTTCCTCGTTCTTTTTTTTCTATTCCGTGCGATTCATCTTCCCGGGCCTGGGGGGACGTTCCAACAACGGCCGGCGAGCGAGCCCGATGGAAACCATCGAACAGCTGCCTTCAAGAACTGGTTCCCGAATATCGAGTCGGCGTCGGCGATGGAGGCGGCATCACGATTTAGTGCTGTCGACTCGAGTCAGCGAGAGCTAAAGGCTGCCGAGGGATCGGAAGTGTTACTCACGCCGCAGCTGGTGCAAGAGCAGCCATCGCAGCTGCCGGAGCAGGAGCAGGAGGAGCAGTTGCTATCATCCTCAATTAGATATCTGGTATCAATTCGTCGTGATTCGTGAGGCAGAAGCGTCGGCGACGGGCGATCTTGGTGTGCCTGGCAAGCCCGGAATGAAGGCCGTTGATGGCAAGGACTGACTTACCAAGGAGCCATTTTGTTAAAAGGTTTGAAGAATATTCTTCGGCGTTGAGGTCAAGTTGATTGTATTTGGGAAGTAGTTGACTGTTGAGCTGATGCAGAGAAGGACAAGATGAAGCTCTACAGGCCGTCGAGGAGGCTCCTTCTTATAGTCGAGCTTCTCCGCACGAGGCGTGTGCCGCGTCGCCCCCTCACGTACATGCACAGGTCCATTTGAGCTGTCCGTTTATGCTTCAGCTGCAGGATGACGGGTGCACCACTCTGCTGATTGAGATGGAACAGCCCCAACGGCGCATGATGGTTATCGAGCATCATCAGCCTCGGACACGTCTCCCCGCTTACCGGTGTATGATCTTGTAGGGTCATGAGCCTTTGTGATTGGGCGGGGCCGTCACGAGCTTACCCCGTTCCAGGCCACGCTTCGGGTTGCCAACTTGGGAGAGAACCCGACAGGCAGGATACTTGAAGAGGCAGAACCAACACAAGATATGAAAGGTAACAGCTAGAGGACGGGAGCGTCATATTCTATGCTGTTCTGGTTGACGACATGGAGCAGAGGCCGAATGTCCTCTCTTCGATGCTGAGACGCAATAGCTGAGGAACGTCAAGCCTCGTGAGGAAGAGTATCGAGACTCAATTGAGGTTCAACCGAAAGACATCGCCAGTGGTTTGGAGTCTGACGATGTCTGCGGAGTAAGTGCATGGTATTGCAGGTACTAGCCTGTCAGGGACACGGCCCGGGACTGGAAGGGATGTTCCACCCGACGGACGTTAGACGCCATGTTTCAACGCGCGGCGAGGTATATTGGAGGGCATTATAACATCAGCACTGGGGTTTGTCGAATGATACGCAGGGAACTTTGGCCAATACACAAGAGTGGGAGACGGCACATTGCCTCGACAGGATAGTGGTCCCGACATGGCGTGAAGTCCTTCCGGTGGACAACGTTGTGCTCGATGACGGGCGTTCTTGAGGCACAGCACAAGTGGGCCCAAGGTAGGGTCTCGTAATGATCATGGCCATAATTACCGAAGGCACTTATGATCATGCACGTGCCTGCATAGAAGACCATCGCACAGAACACTCGTTCCCAGTCCCTAGCGATCAGACCTTGCGGAGGTGCGAAGCACAGCGCCTATGGCACGGCCCGCTCCAATAGGCATCCAGAAACACCAGCAGCTGTCCATGCGCAGGAAAGCATCGGCGCGCACAGGTGCGTCACACGTGCCAGTGTGGGTGGGTTGGGCATCAACTGCACGAAGGACTCGTTCCTCTCGGACAGCATCCGCCCCCAACCGAGGCTGCGCAAACCTCTGTCGAATGGGCAAAGAGTGTCAAAGCTCTTGGTCATGGAGGTGGTGGGACGAGACAGAGAAAAGCCCAGCGCAGCCAACACTGCGCCTTCGTCTTGTGAGCAGTGATCGAGTGAGGCACAGGGCAAGGACCCGAGGGGCCAAAACGAGCAATATCCGTTTTGCCGCTGGAAGCGAAAGGGAAAGGAGAGGGGGAGCGGCTCGCTCGGCACGGGGAGCAAAGGGATGGATCGAAGGATTCAAGGAGAAGACGGCACGCGTATACCTGCCTCATGAGGCCGTGAGCCTTCATGACAGCTCGGACGCCAGCAATATTCGACGAGCCTTTCTTTTCATCAGAAAGAGGACAGAAGAGGAATGCAAGCTGAGCATACGGTGCTCGATAGTTGATGTGTCGCTGTCTGACGACCGAAAGCCCAGCGGGCAGCAGATCGAATCTGAGCGGCGCAGAGGCAGCACGCTAACAAACCACCAGAGAAATCTCTGCCAGAAGGTCCCCGAGGCGGCGAGCGGGTACTTAGCAAGATGGGAGCATCGAGAGAAGAGCAAAGACAGCAGGAGTGCAAAAGGGGGGAGGAGGCGCCTGACCGGCCTTATATGCCTCGGAACCGGTCACAACATCCAGCATCCCCCTGACGTGCCGAACGCGCCTTGGAGCGTAACACCTCTAATTCTTCAACTCAATGGGCGTAGGAAAGCCCAGCGATGCTGCTGCCGCTGAGGCCATCAAGGTTGAAGAGTGTCGAGTGAGGGGAAAGGCCATCAAGGTGCGCAGAGCCCAACGCCGACGAAAATCAAGCCTGTGCGGCATGGATCTGGCAAAAAGGCGGAAAACAAGAAGGCACATATCTATACCGATTAACTTTCTTGAAAGAGAAGTTTTAGAATTTTTTTGAATTTGCCACTTTGTGTCGGAAATGCTTGAGCGTCTTGGTCGTGGCGTTGCGGGCTTGCCTCTGGCTTCATGTTGAGATTGCCTTTTGAAAGCGCGGCAAATAATCCCACAACTACAGGCTGACGACGAGTGCCAGGTCAGCCGTCGTAGAAGCAGCCGGGGCAGACTAGCAGAAACTCAAGCTACATCACAATTCGAACATATCTCCTCCGCCTCGCCTCGTCTTCACCACAGCCACGAAATTTCAATCTTTACCAAACTCCCATTCATCCAGTCCTCATCACCAGACGGTGATATGAAACTCGTCAAGCGGGGTCGGCAGTAGCGGTCATCTCTCTGCTGCTCAGAAACTACTTAGGACCCAGGGCTTCGCGGTGTCTTTCTCTCCGCTGCTTCGCACTCCGCCTGCTGACAGGAAAAACCTTTATTGTCACGAGGATACTAAGCATACGCATGCTAGCTAGACATATTGCCATACTCGATATCCCAAAACCTGTCCAACTTCCTCTTGCACGCCCCCTTCTCGACCAACCATCGACGATACGATGATTATACATGGCCGCGTCGCCCCCGGTTGCCGCCGGTGCCGAGCCTGAACCTCCTCTTGACCGCCTTCCAGGCTTCAATGAGCGCGACATACGACACGACACACCCAAGCACAACGCCCCATTCCCATCCCAGCCCTTGGTGCTTGAATACCGCAGTGTTGATGTACGGAACGTATATGATGGGAAACGTCAGTAGGAACCCTGCTACCACTGCCCAGAAGAGGACGCGGTTGTGGTAGACGGTCCTGCACACCGACAACGGTCCGGCCCATCGCTCGTCCATGGCGAAGAGACTGCGGTGGAAATGCTTCACCTCCCAGGCCGTAACGAGGAGCAGAAAGTTGAGCGTCGCAAACGTTGTGGCCCTCGCGCGGAAGACTTCCTCGCAAGAGTCGGCTGAGCGCCCGTCATTGCAGCCATGCATGAGCGTGTGGTAGCCTTGGCCAGATGCCCCGTACGCCACCACCGTAAAGGCCGCGAGGCATATCGACCCCATACACGTCCCGTACACGAGCTGGTCCCGAATAAGCTCCAGCGTGAACACCCCGCGGTGCAGGCTTCGAGGAGGACGCTGAAGGATATCCGGCTGTGCCTCCTCGAGGCCCAAGCCGAGGGCCAGCGGGGATGATGTGACGAGATTCGCCCACAGGATCTCGAGAGGTGATAGGGGAAATACCGGAACGTCCCTTTCGTCTGTGAAGGCGAGACCGATGAGGAGCAGAATGACTTGGGCCAAGTTTGAGGTGAGCAGGTGCAGCAGAAACTGAGGATCAATCAGCGCACACTCGTGGACAGACGCCAGCTGCATCGAGGAACCGTACCTTTTGAATGTTGTCGGCGAGTCTTCGCCCTTCGCGGATCCCCGTCACGATCGACGCGAAGTTGTCGTCGGTAAGCACCATATCCGACGCCTCCTTGGCAACATCACTCCCGCGGTCTCCCATGGCGATACCCACATCCGCCTGCTTCAGCGCCGGCGAGTCGTTGACGCCGTCGCCCGTCATGATGCAAAACGCCTTGCGGCGATGCAGGGCTTGGATGAACTTGACTTTTGTGAGAGGGCTGCATCGGGCCAGCACGAGCGGCAAAGACTCGAGGGCATCAATCCGGTCGTCGCTGAGGTTGGCAAAGTTGGTCGCAGACATGACTACGTTTGGCGCTGGGGGTGCGTCTCGCGTCAAGATGCCCACTTCGTATGCTATAGCTGCGGCCGTCTTGATGTGGTCGCCGGTGACCATGTGCACCTCGATGCCCGCTTGTCTGCACCGGTCTACGGCATCCGCGGTTTCTGGACGGGGCGGGTCGTAGAGGCCGGCCAGACCGAGGAAGCGCAAGTTGCATTCTACCATGGTGCGATCTTGAGCCCGTGCATGGCTATTGGGCATGACCTTGTCGGCGATGCAGAGAACCCGTAAGCCATTAGCCGCCATCCCTTCCGCCTGGTCGTGGACGGCCTGCTTAAACTCTTCGCTCTCGTCTAGCAGGGGGAGCACAACCTCGACAGCGCCCTTTGTGTGGACGAAGAGTTGAACCTCCGCGAGGCTTCCGTTCCCATACACGACGCTCATGAGCTTGCATGACGAGTCGAACGGATGCTCCGCGACCAAGGTACCCGGCAAACTCTTATACTTGCCGTAACGCATCGCAAATACCTTTAGCGCAATTTCCGTAGGCTCCCCAACGGCCTTCCAGTCCGACGACTCGAACGCAGTTGTGACACTGCTCGAATCAGTCTCAGTGTCCTTTCTCCCGTCGGTTACGGTTGCGTTGTTGCAGAGAACGAGAGTGTTGATGAAGGCCTCGAAACAGCTACCCACGAGGGATCCAGACCAGGAAACCTTCCCGCTGCTCGGGTCGTACGGATCGGCCGTGTCCTCGACCGTCCCAGTCAGACCGTCGCGCAGGTAAACCTTGCGCACAATCATGCGCCCCTGGGTGAGGGTTCCCGTCTTGTCGGAGCAGACATTCGTCACGCCGCCCACGGCTTCGAGGCACGGCATCTGCCGGACGATTACATGGCCCTTGACCATCGCCTTCGTGGCAACGGCCATCGTGACCGTCAAGACGGCGAGAAGCGACTCGGGGATCACTGCGACGCCGACGCAGATGCCGTACAGCAGAATGTCGTCGTCGACGCGCCAGTGGCTAACTGCGAAGACAATGGTGGTGAGCAGCCCGGCACAGAAGAACAGCAGGAGGGCGAATTTGCTAAGAGTGACTTGCAGGGGGGTGCCCTCGAGGCCCAAGATGCTGCGAAGGCTTCGGTACAAGCTGACCAACGCCCTGATTGCAGCATTTTCGTTATCATTTTCGTTATCATCGCTCTTCTTTGTCCGCAGCATTTGAGCGATCTGGCCAACCTCGGTGTCCATTCCCGTCGCAATGGCAATTCCGATGGCGCGTCCGCGCGTGACCGAGCTGCCCGAGTAGGCCAGGTTCGTTCGATCCCCAACTGGCATGTCGAGGTCCGAGAAGACGGCGTCTGGCTTCTTGCTAATGGGCACAGACTCGCCCGTGAGAAGAGCCTCGTCCGTCGAGAAATTGATGCCCTGAACGAGGCGCAGGTCGGCAGGGACCACATCGCCCGTCACCAGAGACACCAAATCGCCCTTGACGAGGGCCTCGGCCTTGATGGTCTCGCTCTGGCCGTTGCGGATGACTTTGCACCTTGGGGTGGAGAGCGCGTACAGGGACTGGATAGTCTGCTCGGCGCGGTAATCCTGAAAGAGCCTTTGCGCACCCCATGAGCGTCAGCGAGAGGCCCCTCGGCATGCGAAGGCGTACATACCCGACAAAGATGTTGAGAACGATGACGGCAACGACCACACCGCCCTCGACGTAGTCGTTGATTCCAAACGATAAACCAGCCACGGCGATCAGGACGACCGTCAGCGCGTTGGTGACCTGCTGGAGAAAGAGTTCCCAGAGTGAAGGGCCTCTAGCCCCCTTGATGGCATTGGGACCGTCCCGGGCGAGCCGGGCGGCGGCATCGTCGTTGCTCAGTCCATGCTTGCAGTCGGTCCCGAGCAGCTGCGCAATGCGCTCCGCGGGCAGGGTGTGCGGCCAGGCTGGCTTTTCTATGGCTGAGATGTCTGGAGGCTCCGGTATGGGAGGCTGGTCGTCTGGGCCGGCAGCGGCCGACGAGTCCGAGGAACTGGAGCGGGTGTGTTCTGCACCATTCGTACTGTCGACAACGGTTTCTCCCATCGAAGGTGCAAACAGGCGCTGCTTGGCGGCAAGCGGAGACGGATCAGGAGTACTGGTGAAGCTTATAGGGAGGTAGTTGAAAAGAAGCAAGTCCCAACGGCTGCCGTATCGAGACCCGGAGGTGTTCTTGGATGGATTTCGGTTTGATGATTCAACGGGCGTCGTGGCCTGGCGTACAAGGTAGAGAGAGGTAGGGAGAGGCAGAAGCAGGAGGGGAGGGGGGGGAGGGGGAAGGAGGCAGCCGGGGGTCTAGAGACGCCGTCGAGTATTTGTGCTGGCTACGTGTACCCGTCAGCTGCCCACGACACGACGATACACGTACGGCCAAGGCGGGAAGCAAGCCCAGCCCCGAGCAGCGGCTGCGGGGGGCGGGCGAGTCGTCCGTACGCCTTCCTTTCGGAGATTAAGCCTCCCCACCGATGACAACATGCCAAGCTGCGGCGCGTCGACGAGATGGTTGAGATTAGGTTTGGTGGGAGAAGCGAACTACGTAGCACGTAGGATGAGTTCGATCCCCGGCGGGGCTGTGTCTGCAACCTGCTTCGTGCCCCCTCTCGAGATCTGTGAGATCGGTGTCGCGAGGGGGGCTGGTTGGCTTGGTGGACGGAACCGATGTCGACAACACGATTCCCGCCCTGCGCGTCTTGACTCTGATGCAGGTTTGACGGCGATGTCTTGCAAGTCAGCTGGGTTCCCAGCCGAGCCCGTCCGTTGGCTGCTTCTGGAACACGCAGCAGAAGCGTCGACTGCAGGCGGCCAGGTTGCACCGCTTCGACAAGGATGCACCTCGCCGGCCGCCGTCAGCACGACCAAAGAGCTGCTTGATCCTCCCCCCATCCCCGCATCGCGGCACTCGCCGCCATTTGTCGCAATCGACTCTAGCGGCGGCTTGGCAGCAGTGGCGCTTGTGCTATGCGTGCGCGTGTACGAGTAGCTTGCCGGCGCCCTCCTGCGCTGGCTCTCCTCTCCTCTAAGAAGGCTGTCCATGAAGCTTCATCATCGAGGTCCGTGACGGCAGAGCGATGAGGCGCTCCATGTCGTCTTCCATCGACATGTCGCGGGTGGGTTGCATGACGAGACGGATCACCCCGGCCTCCCCGCTGGCGCTAAATTAAGCATATTTGATCGGCTGGGACCCACGTCTCCTCGTACGAGGAGTTGCACCGTACGAGATCTGTCCGTACTTGGGCGGCGTTTGCTACGGTGCAGAATACAATTTCCAATTTCGACGTCCAGAGATGTCGCCTGCGTTGCCAATTGCCGACTCAAGAGTGGCAAGAGTGTAACACGGCCTGAGCTACTCGGTACATCTGGCGGAACCCCAACCGCGTGGATCCTGGCTTCTACCGCGATGCCTCACCTCAGGCCACCCACGACTCTGCCACGCCAGCACTCGATCACCCCAGCAGGTTCATAAACGGCTCTGGCCACCTTCCCCACACCAGCGGCCGGTCCCCCAGCCGCCCGCCCACGGGCGCCAGTACCTTGATCTTGCGCCGCTCCTCGTCCACGTCGGACACGTACACGAAGCCCATGACGCTCGCCGCGCGCACCGCATCCGGCGCGTCCTTGGCCGAGGCGTGCATCACTGCCAGCGTCCAGTGCTGCATGAGCGACGACGGCTCCTCGCGCGTCAGGCTTCCCTGGTCGAGCCCGGAATCTATGCGTGGGCAGAGCCACGGTCAGCGTCGAGGCTCTAGAGGTGCGGGCGGGGGGAGGGGGCAGCTGCGACGTACCGTCGGAGATCTTGTAAATCACCAAGCTGTCGATATCCACCTGCTGGATCTGCGGGCTCAGCGTCCGGCGCGCGTCGCCGAAGAAGTATTCTTTAATCGTCTGCTCTCGCGTGCCCTCCATGAAGGCTTCGTCCCGCTCCACCACGCCATCTGAGCCGTCGAGGGGCACAACGAGGATTTGCTCGCCCAACGTCGTTTTCTCGTTCGCAAACCGCTTCATCAGTTCGGCGTGAAGCCCATTCGAGCCGACGACGACGACAATGTTGACTGCGCCTTGTTAGTCTCGGCTCGTCCCAAGCGGGCAGAGAGCGGGCGTCGGAGGCTTGCGTACCGGAGAGTTCGTCTACAACGTGCGCGATCAGATCCAGCCCAGCTTTGCTCCCTTCGCTTATTCCCATGCTGTCGGCTATGACGCCCGAGCTCCGCACCTCCCTGTCCTCGCTCAGCCGGCCGCTGACGGCACCGGCCAGGCGGCTTGCAAGCTCCTTGTAGAAGTCGGCATCGTCCTCTGGCGACGCTCGCCCAAAGTAGTAGACTAGCGGGAGCTTCACCGGCACCACGCTGGGTCCGCTGGTCGGGGTGCTACCCCAGCCGTCCGCCGCCTCCGGGTCCATGACTGTCGCAAACACGCCGGCACTGAGCGTCCCCGGCAGGCTCAACATGCCCTCCGTCGGATCCGTATTCACCACGATGGGTTGGTAGCCCTGCCTCGTCGCGTAGCTCGCCAGCGTCCGCGCCAACGTCGTCTTGCCGCAATTCGGCGGTCCGGCGATCAGCACCCGCGGCCCCTCGCGGCCTTCTCTCGCGGCGGCGGCGCGCATCTCGCTCAGGCGCGCGTGCAGGTTGACGTGCGCATTCGCGGGGTTCGCCGCCGGTGTCGCATACTCCGCCACCGAGTCGTGGTCGCAGCGGCCCTCGATCTCGAGCTCGCAGCCGTGCCAGGTCAGGACTTTGGACCAGATGCCCGACAGCGTGTACGCGGTGCGCGGCGCCAGCTCGACGCCGTCCTTTTCGGCCGTGCCGGAGAGCATCTTGAGGACGAGGGACCGCCCGGCGGGGACTCGGAAGCGCCATTCCCAGGCCGGCTTGAGGGTGATGGTGCGCGTCGACGCGGCGACGGGCTGGCGTTGCGCAGTCTGTCAGTCGTCGCCTTCGCCTTGTAGACGGCGGAAGAGGGCAAAGGGCTCACCTGTGCCGGTATCTGCCCCAGGCCTGGAATTGACATGACTGGGGCTACATGGACCAGCGCGCGTGCGACGGATGTTGGTGTTTGACGTTGGAGGCGTGGGAGCTCGAGCGCGACGTTCCAACCTCGTTCCAGAAGCTGGCTTGGAGGGGCAGCACGGAGCACCAGCACCGGATTTGTGGGGACAGACTCACCGCGGTCCGCTCCTCGAACCCAGCTCGCAGGAAGCCATAATTATATGACCACGTACCAATGACCTCTACGAATCGTCTTACTTTTGCGGAAGAAGCTCACGCGAGATAAATCTGACAAGCAGCGCCAAAGCTGCCTCGAGGCATGGCTCATGTATTGTATAACTCAAAAATCGCCTCTGGGGGCAGTGGCACACTGCCGTCTCGATGCCCGACCATTGGTATGCCCAGAATCCCAGTCGTAAACGCCTTGAAATCGCCCAAAAGGCTCAGATCCCCCCTCATGAATGTCCTCTAGTATACATGCGCCAGTTGAAAGGAACTGCGGGTTGATCCCCGCGGGTCACGCCGCCCATCGGTACCTTGGCATCATAACAAGGCCCTGTCATCGAGCGCCAATCCAGACTCTTCTCGCAAGCTGTTTCTCGCGCGCTGTGGTCTTTTCATTCGTCATGTCCGTCATTGCGCCATTTCTGCAAAGATGCGCTCCAGGCTCCTCACGCCGAGGAGGATATTCTCGTCAGGACCCTGGCCTGGCGTCCACTGCGCGTGCGCAAAGTCGATCAGTTTCAGCGTATAAATCTGTGGAAGCGACGCCTCCAGCTCGTCAAAGTCATCCTCTATCTCGTCGTTCAAGCCAATGCCGCTATCAATTCGCTTGGTGGTCCGATCTAGCAATGAGTCGCCGGTCATCGAGGCCGCGAGGGCGTTGTTCTCTTCGATGGCGGCGCGAAGGGCTTCGCCGTCGCCCTCGAAGACAAAGAGGAGTGAGGTCGAGTACATCCGGCTCTCGTGTTTCGCCATGACTTCTCGTACCCGGGACAAATCCCGGACAAAGGCTGCGCAGACGGCTTTGCCGAGCTCTCGGTCAATGCCGGCAGCCTTGTTGAAAATAAACCTTCGGAACTCGTCCACCACGTTGTCGTCATTGACTGTCAGCCGCCCGTAATCCTTGTCGTAAATTTTGTAGTCCTCCTCGTCCCACTCCGAGGCATCTTCCGACCCGCGGAAAACCCTCATGCCGGCAATGCGAAACCCTAGCTTCCCGTGCGTAGTCTCCGATGAGATCTTGTCGAAACGGCACTTCTTCTCCAGCGGCGCGTCATCTGCCCAGAGTCGCACACCGAGCTTGACGTCCAAGATGTTGGCCTTTTGGAATCCAAACGTCGCGTTCTCCAGAACCACGGCCTTGTCTGTCTTGATCTTCTTGCCCTTTGTGGGGACCCATGTGACGTTGTCAGGGGTGGGTGATTTCGAAGGGCAGTTTGCTATTTGCGCCGTAACGGACGCGACAATCTGCTCCTGAGTGGTCTTGATGTCGCCGGCTTCGGAGATGATGCCGGTCACAGCCTCGTCGATGCCATCGGCGACTGGGTCGCTCAGCATCAAGGAGCCCATGAACAAGGGCATCAAGTCGGCAAACTCGGGATGCCGGCGATTCGCAGACTGGTAAAAGTCTATTTCAGACTGTGTGCAAGGTTTGATGAAGAGCTCGCCATCGGCGTCGCACATGGTTCCCGCACTGTCGCGAAAGAAGAGTGTCAGCTTATCCTGCACCGCGGCTGGAGGGAAGGGTTGCACGGAAGACTGTGCACTGGCTTGGGGCAGGCTACTCACTGTCCGGCGACGGCATAATTGTACTCGCGCAGCTCGTCGCGACTAGGGAGTTCCTTGTGCCCCATCGTGGAGGATCGCGGCAATGTCGAAGAAGAGGGTCGGGGAGAAGACGACGACCCTTCACAAGGGGGAAGTCGAGTTCCTGAGCGGCCCAAGCTGTATCACGGCCTACGTCTCGGGTGACGCAGTACAGCTTCGCGGCCGTGATGGTATTGGGAGAGCGATGGCAAGAATCCGTTGACGATGGCGCGACGTGCAGTGACTCGATGTCATGAGCGGTGAGCCAGCAGAGGGATGGCCGGATTTATGGGCGAGCAGCGAAGATGGCCTCTGGGTTGGGTCGGGTTTGGCACAAAAGGCACTCGCTGTGAAAGACGCAAAATGGGGCAGGCAAACAAGCTGAAAGGGTCAGGGTATTGAGAAAGTGGATATACCACGTACGCAGTATGTACGAGTATAACGTGGCGTGCGGGTTCGCGAGGCAAACTGCGATTGAACAGGCGCAAGAAGGGATGGTCATATTTGTTCGCGACCGGGGACGGCTGATGGCGGATGGCGAAGGCGAATGACCTAAGGCAGCGCCAGGGGCGCTAAGCCATATTGGGCCAGGCGCCGACGGGCTGGATCGCCATCTCTGGGGGCAGTTGGGGGAGATAGGGAGCTCCTCGCACCCGGATGTCGGCTGGACCGCTGGACGCGCTCTTTGTGGCGAAGGACAACCGGCGGGCCGGCCTGAAAGATGCATCCTCGTACATGTCCATCCAATGGCAGCGTCCATCGCCGGGCGGCAGCCGGCGTTGGACGCAGCAGATCATGTGCTGCGCGCAGCGACGCTGGCGCTCCTTGGCGACGACGTCGGCGCCGAGCCACAGCGCAGGGGCAGCGCTGTCGCAGCGGTGACTCGCGTGGGTCGAATCATTTCCAGGTCGGCCGCTGGGGCTGAGCCGGGGGGGCCGAGGCGAAATCCGCCTGCAGGGACCCCTTGTACGGTGGCAGGGTGGACGTGGAACCTGGCTGGAAGCATCTCCCGCTGGAGCCCCTCCCGGCTGTGACGCTGCGGGCGCCCGGAGCAGCTGCACGGCCTCTGCAGTGGCCTGTCAGCGACCGAGGCTCCGCAGCGCAGCCAACCACCTCCGGACAACGCAGCCGAGAATCAGCAACACGCGACACGAGCAGGCGAGCGTGGGCTGCTCTTGCCCGACGGGTGAGCAAGTAGGTCGACTGGCTGTCAGCTCCAGATGCTGTCGGCGGCATACACGTGGCCGCCTGGCGCCGTGCTGGCGGCGTGGCGCGACGAGACAACACCGTGGAGGATGCGGATGATCTCAGCGCAGCCAGCACGGCTTTGACGGTGGAAGCATGATCAGAGCAGGGCCTTGGACGTTCAATCGAATAGACGATGCTCGAGGGCGCTGTTTGGCCAAAGCAGTAATTTCCTTTCGCTTGCCTTTTGCTGTGCGTGGACTCTATGGAGTGAATGCAAGCTTATAAACGGCTGGGCGGCGTTGTGATATGGGTGCAAACGTCGACAGCTGCCGGCCTCCGATGGCACTGGGTCATGCCTCAAAACTCGGGTCCTTTCATGCCTGAGGTGACAACGGCGGTGGACAGCTAGCCGCCTTGCATCTGCTTCACCTGCTGCACGCTGTTTGTTCACTTGCGCTTCCTTCAAGGAGCACTTCCTTCCTCTATCCCCCAATCATCGCTCCCGCGACCCTCAACGGCTGCATCTCAGCTCAGCACCATGCAGTCTACGGGCCTTGAGAAAGATACTACTGGCCCGCCATTTCATGGACAATCAAGTGCTTCCAATGAAACTTGCGATGACCTCGAACATGGCGGCGAATCAGAGCTCAGGCCACTTGAGGGCGTGCAAGCCAACAAGAGAAAGAAGAACAGAGGCGGCAAGTCGGTGGCCCAGCGAGGCCCAACTGCGCTGCCTAAAAACCGCGGGACTGGATTTGAAGGTTTCGTCTTCACCCCTGTTCTTGACCTGCAGTTTGTTGCTAACTCTATCCAGAGTTCTTTGCGGATCCGCCCTTGACGCCCCAAGAGTATGCGGAGGAGCAAGATGAGATATATGCCATGTTTGCACCCTAATCTACCTCCCACTGGTTCATCCCAGAGCGCTGACTTTAGCCTCTAGTGACTTGCCGTTCGAAGAGTAAGCCATTCTTGTGGCACCCTGTCGTGGGCTGCTTTACTGATATCTAGCACAGGCGCATCCAGTCATGCATCCGGCGCTTCCGCTCTCGTCGACGTATGAATCCTGAGCAGATGCGTTACTTCGACGAGTATCTCTTTCTCGGTGGGATCGACACATCCAACAATTCCTTTCTTGGTCAGGACGAGCGCCATCTCAGGACCCTCACTCCTGTTGAGCGCCGAGACGCTACAGCCTCGGTCGTGGTGCACGAGGGCTCCGCCACCCACGACCGCTTTTACAACGGCGACAACGAGCACTGGAGCGTCGACTTCAGGGGCGTAGCCGCAGGATTCTTTTCCACCTCCTTGATTCTATTTACCGGAGGGTCGGAGGCCGGCATTGATGTTGCCGTCGGCGTTGTGGAAAACTTTTTGCGATATGTCCTACATCACAACGTCTGCCCCGAGCACGAGGGCGATGTCAAAAGCGCGCTACAGCTTTGCACTCGAGCAAAGTTGGAGTGGCGTCAGATAATCCAGCTCCGACGCCTCCTGCCTGGCCCATTCAACTTGGCGGCAACGGACCTATTTTCGCCGCCGCGTGCTGGCGGGGATTGGTCTTGCCCCATCTACACGCGTCCGGATGCCTTTGATGCTCGAAAAGCCTTCTACTCTGTCTGCGCTCTTATCAGCGCCGACGAAACTCTTGAGTCCATCCACTGCGGCGGCTCCAAGGTCACAAGAGAATACGCCTGTACCCTCGAAGTGGTCGAGCACGACCGGCTCGCCAAAGATACTGTAGAGCTCTTTAAGCGGCTCAAGGTGGGTGACCAAAATGGCAACCACGTGGCCCCTGTTGGTAGAGCGCTCTTCAAACAAGCTGTCATTGAAGACGGCTGGGAGAACCCCATCTGCGATAGGGTCGACGAGGCTGGAATATGGCTCTACTTCGAGGATGCGACGCTGGCTGTACTTCCAATTGGGGTGAAGATGGCTTTGACAATTGTCGAGCTCAATGTCGGAATTCACTTCGTCAAGGCCTTTTCCAACATAGTGCCGTCCTTTCACACATTCCTGCCGCAGGAGTTGATGAAGCACTACAACATTCCGCGCGAAAGTGATCGACCTGCACCGTCGGTACATCATCCCGATGCGGAGGAGCATCAGACGGCTTGTGAAGCTCAGGAGGACTGAGGAGGTAGTTGGAGCTGGCCCGTGCCGGCTAAGGTCGCGAATCGTCGTCTGGCTAAAGAAAGGTGGGCGGCTGGATTCAGGTAGCCGCGAAGAAGCAGGGCATCCGAATACATAAGTACCTACCATACTTTAGTGTAGGCAGACATTCGCGTCCCGAGCCAGCAGTCCCGTGTACCACATAACAATAATATTAACGCTATTTAAACGTGCCAGGCGTATACACATGATTTAACTCCCGTATTCCCATACTGTGCGTCCAAAGTTCCAAGCCATGCATGCATGGCGCCAAAAATCGAGGGCCATATGTCCTTGTCCTCACTATGTGGTCTACTACTTCACCACAACGGCACAGCTTGACCTGGCCACATGGCCACTTAACTCAGCTTCGATGGAGAAGCGAGCAGTCAGCACGCAGTTCAAATGACACCAATCGTCCTCTAGGAACCCCTAGGCGACGTCGATGCAGACCCTCTAGTCTCTGGGTTGGACCTTGTGGTCGCCAGCAACAACATCGGCGTAGGAAGGCGGAACACCGCCCTCGTTGTTGGTGCTGCCCTCGCCCGAGGCTGTGACGCCGCTCTGCTGCTGCGCCTGGCGGGGCTGGCTGGTGCCGTAATTCATGCCGCCCTGAGGATGCGGCTGCTGGTTGTGGTGGCAGCCCGGGCCGCCGTGCTGCTGGACGTAGACGTAAGTGACACGCCCGCCCTCGTGGTCGCCCGGCACGGCCTCGTACTCATACGCCGGCTCGGGGAACTTGGCGATGATGTACCACGCGTGGAAGAGACCCGGGATGAAGCCGAGGCAGCAGAGGAGGATGTTGATGAGGGAGTCGGCACTGCAGATGCCGCACTTGACCCAGACTGAGCCTCTGTTAGCTGTCGGGCCCGAGACGCTGGCAGTGCGGAGGTGGGCAACGCAGGGGCAGTCACGGAGGGCACGTACCGGGCAGTGGAGGGAAGAGGATGGCCAGAAGGCCGAGGAAGATATCGGCGGAGCACATGGCGGCCGTGGGCACGACTTATCCTTGTGAGGGAGGCGTATGAACGTTCTCGTCGATGCGGAGAGTGAGGCTGCTGAGATAAAAAGCGATGGAGGTGCGGTGGAGTGACGCAGAGAGAGAACTGGTGAAGCCGGCTGACGCATTGCCTTGCCTGGCGCTGGCGTCACGGGCACGCTAACAGCCAGCGGCGGGGGATTCCCAGGGCCCCTGTCCCAGTGGCGGGGGGAAAGATGCTTGCGTAACCCTGTGGCAAGCGGGGGCGCTGATTGGCTGCAGTCCGCTGTCAGCGAAATCGCGAGCTCACGCGGCAAGGCTACCTTACGTAGTAGGTACAACGTACGCCAGCAACACGACTAAGCAACGAGAACAGGAAGAAGTGCGAATTACATGCATTTTGAAACGGTGGACATCACGAGTTTTGTCAAATTCCCTTTTCTCCCTGTAACATCATTGACACGGCCGGTCAATAATGCAGTGGGCTGGCTTCTATACCTACTCGTGCTGCGGCGGGCAGGTTAAGGCACCATGGTTCACAGTCTGTGCTAAATGCAATACTCTGTAGTCCGTAGTATGGCCCGTAATGTGATGAATGCTTGCCGGTATAGTCTTGGAACCCGTTATCGTGTATCCGCTTTTCGATTTTCAACGTTGGTGCTTTCCTGCGCAGCTCGTCTCGGACCAGGTGTAAGTGGAAATAAACATGAAATAAGGGCCCTGAAGTAGTCATCACACAATACCAAATGGTTGACCACAGCATCAATACGATCACTGTAAAACCTCCAAGTGAGTCACAAATTGTATCTTTTACTTACAGCTGATGCCAGCGTCATCCGATGTGCATCTAGATTTCGAGTCAACCACACCGACGTGGTAGGCTAACCACCCATTTGCGGCTGTGGCGCCACGCCGGGACCAATACGCCGGCATTTAGCCGCCGCCAGGGACCCAGAACTTTTCGAGGCAGCCGTCGCCATCGCGCCGAGCGTCACTACGACCACAACTACCCTGCTGCATGCAGGAGGAACATCGCCCAACATGGATGAGCTCCTCGGCCTCGACCTTGACCTCTTGTCACTCGTCTCCAAGGTCAGCTCGGAACTCCAAAACCATGTTGGCGTCAGCGACAAGACCCTCGCCGAGTTTCTCATCGCCCAACGACTCGAGAGCAATACCACCGACGAGTTTCGCAAGAAGCTGGATGGTCTCGGCGCCGATTTCCCACCCAGCCTGGTCGACAGCCTGGACCGCCTGGTGCTGACACTCCATCCCAAATTCAAAGGCCAGAACAAGGGCGGCGCAGTCAACGGCGGCCAGGAGCACCATCACTATGAAACTCTGGCCGAGAAGGAGAAGACCTTCAGCGGTCTCGCGCTGCCGGACAAGCCAGTCGAGCCCGAGGAGGGTGGTGATGCCATAGACGATACGCTGGCGCTGTTCGAGGCACTCGAAGGCAAGGCTGGCAGAGCAAAGCCGTCCAGAAAACGGAGTCGAAGCCCGGAAGACGATCTGAAAGAGTCCCACCGGAGGAAGCGCGACAGGTCACGATCCCGCGATCGGCGGAGAGCACACAGACACAGGTCGAGGTCGCGTTCTCAGGACCGAGGGGACGAGGACTGGCGAGACGGATTCCGGGCCTCACGGAAGGACCACCGCGGCCGCAAGCGACATGACGACCACGACGATCGCGAACGAGACCGATTGAACGGGCCGCCGGAGCCCGAGGTGGACGATCAGCCACAACTAAACAAAATATACGAAGGCCACGTCACTGGCCTCAAGGATTTCGGCGCCTTTGTCAACCTACACCACGTACGCGGCAAGGTCGATGGTCTAGTGCACGTCTCTCGGATGGTCGCGGGCCAACGCGTCAGCCACCCGTCCGACTTGCTGGAAAAGGGGCAGCCGGTTTTTGTCAAGGTCGTCAGCATCGACGGGTCGAGAATCGGTTTATCAATGAAGGATGTGGAGCAGTCCACCGGCATGGATCTTGAACCCCAACCTCGATTCTCCACTGGCGCGAACATGGAGGCTCTGGGCGGTGGCGGCAAGAACGGCTATGAGGCGCCGCCCCCTGCGATGCCACGCGACGATTTAGGGCCTCCGAGACGACAGAAGAAGAGAATGACGTCTCCCGAGAGATGGGAGATTCGGCAGCTCATCGCCTCGGGGGTAGCCAAGGCCTCGGATTACCCGGACCTTGAAGAGGACTACAACGCGACGCTGCGCGGAGAAGGCGAACTAGAGTTGGAAGAGGACGTTGATATCGAGGTTCGCGAGGAGGAGCCGCCGTTCCTTGCTGGCCAGACAAAGCAGTCCCTCGAATTATCCCCGATCCGGGTAGTCAAGGCGCCGGATGGGTCCATGAACCGAGCAGCCATGTCCGGCACCACACTCGCCAAGGAGAGAAAAGAGTTGAAACAACAAGAAGCTGACGCCGCGGCCAAGGACGAACCAAAAGAGAACCTGGCGGCGCAGTGGCACGATCCCATGGCCGACCCGGACAAACGCAAGTTCGCGAGCGACTTGAGAAATGCCCGGATGAATGCCAAATCGGAAGAGGTCCCGGAGTGGAAGCAAGCTGTGATTCCAAAGGGCCAGCCCCTGGGCAAGCGCACGAGCATGACCATCAAGCAGCAGCGAGAGTCTCTACCCGTGTTCGCGTTCCGCAGCCAGCTCATCAAGGCTGTCCACGAGAACCAAATAATGATTGTCGTCGGAGAGACTGGCTCGGGAAAGACGACACAGCTTACCCAGTACCTGGCAGAGGCAGGCTTCGCCAACGAAGGCATCATTGGATGCACCCAGCCTCGTCGAGTGGCCGCCATGTCGGTATCCAAGCGTGTCGCCGAGGAGGTCGGCTGTAAGCTTGGCGAGGAAGTCGGCTACACCATCCGGTTCGAAGACTGCACTAGTTCCGCGACCAAGATCAAGTACATGACGGACGGTATGCTGCAACGAGAGATTCTCATGGATCCGGACATGAAACGCTACTCCTGCATCATGCTCGATGAGGCCCACGAGAGGACCATCGCGACAGACGTCCTGTTCGCGTTGCTGAAGAAGGCTCTGAAGCGCAGGCCCGACCTCAAGGTCATCGTGACTTCCGCCACTCTCGACGCGGACAAGTTCTCTGCGTACTTCAACGAATGCCCCATCTTCACCATCCCAGGTCGAACATTCCCTGTCGAGATTTTGTATTCTAGGGAACCCGAGTCCGACTACTTGGATACTGCCCTGGTTACGGTCATGCAGATTCATCTGACGGAGCCGAAAGGCGACATCTTGCTGTTCTTGACGGGCCAGGAAGAGATCGACACGGCCTGCGAAATCCTGTTTGAGCGAATGAAGGCTTTGGGGCCAAGCGTACCGGACCTCATCATCCTACCGGTTTATGCAAATTTGCCGACGGAGATGCAGAGCCGCATCTTTGACCCTGCCCCCCCGGGGAGCCGTAAAGTGGTCATTGCAACAAACATCGCCGAGACCTCCATCACAATTGACGAGATCTACTATGTGGTAGATCCGGGCTTTGTGAAGCAGAATGCGTACGATCCCAAGCTCGGCATGGACTCGTTGGTCGTCACGCCCATCTCGCAAGCCCAGGCAAACCAAAGAGCCGGAAGAGCTGGACGTACCGGCCCTGGCAAGACGTTCCGCCTGTACACAGAGGCGGCGTACCAGTCCGAGATGCTTCCTACGACAATTCCCGAAATCCAACGGCAGAACTTGGCACATACCATTTTGATGCTGAAGGCGATGGGCATTAACGACTTGCTGCACTTTGATTTCATGGATCCACCGCCCATCAACACCATGTTGACAGCTCTGGAGGAGCTCTACGCCCTGAGTGCCTTGGACGACGAAGGGCTACTCACCCGTTTGGGCAGAAAGATGGCTGACTTCCCGATGGAGCCGTCGCTGGCCAAGGTGCTGATCGCAGCGGTGGACCAGGCGTGCTCGGACGAGATGCTGAGCATCGTGGCTATGCTCAACCTGACAACCGTGTTTTACCGGCCGAAGGAGAAGCAAACGCAGGCGGATCAGAAGAAGGCCAAGTTCCACGACCCGCATGGGGACCATCTCACGCTGCTCAACGTCTACAACTCGTGGAAGCACAGCGGCTACTCGAACCCTTGGTGCTTCGAGAACTTCATCCAAGCCCGTTCGATGCGGCGAGCCAAGGACGTTCGCGACCAGCTCGTCAAGATCATGGACCGGTACAAGCACCCCGTGGTCTCGTGCGGACGTGACACGCAGAAGATTCGCCGCGCCTTGTGCGCTGGCTTCTTCCGCAATGCGGCGCGCAAGGACCCCCAGGAGGGCTACAAGACGCTCATTGAGGGCACGCCGGTGTATCTGCACCCCAGCTCCGCGTTGTTCGGCAAGCAGGCGGAGTGGGTCATCTACCACACGCTCGTGCTGACGACCAAGGAGTACATGCACTGTACGACGAGCATCGAACCCAAGTGGCTCGTCGAGGCGGCGCCGACGTTCTTCAAAGTGGCTGCATCGGACAGGCTGAGCAAGAGGAAGCAGGCGGAGAGAATTCAGCCTCTGTACAACAAGTTTGCCGGCGAGGACGACTGGAGGCTGAGTGCGCAGCGCAGAGGTGGCAGGGGAGGAGGCGGAGGCGGGACATGGGGTTAGTGGTGTGAGAAAAGGAGTTGGGGAGCGTCTCGGACTTGTTTTTATTTGTTGCATATTACGGCGTTTTCACTTGCCCGGGCTGTCTTAGGGCGGTAGATGAGGCACGACGTGTAGATTTTGAATGTGGAACTCGGGCCCTCGATTGCCCAAATGGAGGTTATTCGGATACGCCTTTCCTGGCCTAACTTTTGGGGTCCGCGCGTGCTACCTATGCGAGCCTTCCATTGTCCCTTTGTACTCGGATCTTTCAACCTGACGCCCATCATTCGTATGTCGCAGAGAATCTGGCTGTTCTCATCATGTCAGTTCTTCATCCGTATCCCAATTCGGATCTATAACCGGATCAAGGCAGCCACTGAGCGCGGAAAGGAACAGTTTGTGGTCATTGTCGCATGCCGCCTTCACCATGTCTTGTGCAGTCTCGGTGAAAGCAAATTGCGTCCCGAGAAGGATGTGGTGGTGCTTGATAAACTCAGCCGCCAAGGTGAGCCGCTCTGGGGGCCACTCCAGCTTGTCGTCGCGGACGCTCGCGAGCAGCAACACTCCCGCCTGGCCCGTCTCGTCTTCGTACCGCGTCACGGCTCCGGCACTGACCAGGCTCACGAGAGCATTGGTTACCGAGCGCGTGTAGAAGAAGGTGTTGTCCTCTGTGTGAGTGACGACGTGTTCCCACCTGGGCACCACGATCTTGCAGAAGCGAGCCCAGATACCCCTGCCTGAGTCGTCGTGGTATGCGAGCTGCTCTGGCGTGAGGAGTAAGGTGTATGCCTCCTGTGACAGAACGCTCGTGCAGGACGGGTGGCAAGAAGGTTGTAGGACCCCAAGTCCCCGAAAGACCACGTTGGTGAGAATCGTCTCCGCGGGCGTGAGGACCTGTTGCGGCTCAGTGCTGGCCCTTTTTCTCTTCTTGCCATTACCGCTGTTGCTGTCATCTTTGGCGACCGCGCTCGTGGTGAGAGGCATGTCCTTGCAGACCTTCAGCACGTACGATATGAGCTCCCCCGTCGCTGCCAGGTTGAGCTTGTGGAGGGCGTTCTCGCCCATGTCATCCGTCAGCCGCGGATCTGCCCCGGCGTCCACCAAGCTCTCCGCTAGCCTCACCTGACCCCATTCCACGCCCATGAGAAAGGCCGGATGCGGGCCCGAATTGTTGCACTTCGCACCGGCCTCCAGCAAGAACATCACGAGATTGGGCCCATGCCCAGTGTAGGCTGCAACTGGGATCTTGCTCAAATGCTTGGTGTACCGGAGCGCTTTGTCCAGCGGTGTGTCGCCTTTGTGCGAGACGGCCTCCATGTTTTGCTTCTTGGACGGATCCATTCTGATGAGGGCGCACAGCAAACTCTCCGAGTCGGTGGCGGCGGCGTAATGCCAGATGTTGCGACCCTTGTTGTCGGTGGCGGTCGTCGATATGCCGTGCTGGATCAGCCTCTCCAGCATCTCATCCTTCTCGGATACCATTAGCGGCGTTCGGCCCTTGTCATCTCTCAACGTGAAGTCGGAGCCGGCTTTGAGAAGAACCTCCACAACGCGATCCATATTGCCGCCGACAGCGAAGTGAGCGATGGTTCCATTGTCCTCTTGCTGAATGAGCTGATTTGGATCAAACCGCGGGTCCATGGCGAGTCTTTCGACATAATCGCCCTCATCTTGAGAGACTGCAGATCCGACAAACTGGCGGAGGCGATTCTCAGATAGGAGATTCAAGAGCCTGCTCGGACCGGGTCCATCAGTAAAACCAAGACCATGCTCTTCCATGAACTGCATAAGGATGGGCATGAAGGGTGCGCGAGACCACGGTTCGTCCAAGTCGGTTTTGAACGTAGCGTCGAACGCGCAGGTACAAAGCAGAGCCAAGGTGGACCGAGATGGTTGAGCAGTCTGCAAGATGGTTGCACTGTACTCCGTAAGTAGCCTCTCAAACTCTTCGTCCATCACTGCGCCAGCCAGAACTATCTGCTCAAAGATGCTGTGGTCATTGACAACGCTTGAGAACCAGAAGGCGAGAGAAGCAAGCGACGTGGCTTCGCCACTTGATCCCTTGAACCGGTATCTGCAGTCTGCCCCTGCGGCTAAGAGTGTCTTGACAATGGTTCGACGAGCAGGTGGACTCGGTCCGAGATAGTACAGGCAGTCCAATCCATTGGGCGTGCGTATTAAAGTCAACACATCGGATCCCACGAGGGCACAGAACAAGGGGGATCCCAGCCAGCCATCATCTTGGTTGACATTAGCTCCGCGAGCAAGAAGACTCTCGACCAGACTCGGCAGAGCAAATGCAGCGGCGAGGTGCAGCGGCGTGGCGGAGCCGTCGCGGAGTGACTTGGTCAGTCCCAACAGAGCGCCAGGTTCCTGGCAGTAGTCGTTTGTCGCTCTGGCGTACTCGAGCGCCCATTGCACCAAGTTGTATGACCGAGGCATAACAAACAAGGCCTTGACCTGCTCCTGAACCGTGGACCAGTGCTCCTCCGCAAAGGACGGCCATTTGACTGCCGCTTCTGTGTACTCTGGAAAGTCCACGAGTCTGCCAGCGGCAAACTGCCTCTGAAGATACTCCTCTTGAGGCCGCTGGTTGTGGTACGGCGCATTCAAGATGTCCAGCCATTTCGACAGGATCGTGGCATCATCTTGAGGCTTCTTGTCTTCGTCCTGAGCCTCCATGGACAGAAGCACAGGCAGATCTGCGTAAGTCTGGGTCGACGCCAGGATAAACGTAATTGTGTTCCGGTACTGTCGCACATCTGATCTGAGATCGCTCAGGTACCTTGGAGATTTCAGGTGTTTCAGCTGGTCTTCAAACGCGTCAAGCATCTCTCCCAGCTGTTCCGGCAAGGAGAAACCATCAGAGGACAAGGAGGCGGCGGCGGCGGCTGCTGGCTGGCTGGCGGCTGGTTCGAGATCTTTGGCCAGTGTCTCCAGTGAGAACAAGGCGCCAGCGAAGAGTCGCAGCTCAGTGAGTAGGCTCCTTGGAAGGCGCTCCTCGAGCGACAGGTTTGCCTTTTTTGAGTTGTCGTTTAGCCTGGAACACAGGGAGACGGCTCTGTCTTTAAGAGCGCCGATGGCCGAAGCCAGCGGCTGACGCCCAGGGACGTCCATGGTTCCGAGCTGTCGATAATAGTCGGCGGGCGCGTGTCATTGTGTGGCGCCAGCGCAGGTAGTAGGCCGTCGCGCAGACAATTTGAGAGTTCGGCTTCACCAAGGGCTGCATAGGCCAGCCGTGAAATGAGGCTGACTGGCCAGTTCGAACTACCCTTGTGGTTTGAACGTGGCAAGACGCATGTGGCGTTCCGACGCAATACGGACGCACGGACCACACAGTGTGGATGTGACAGCATCACGACGTGTTCAGCAACTGGACGCCAGACCACGCGGCGACTTTCTGGATACCATTCTTTCAGAAAGACGATAAAACTTGTCTGGGCCTCACGGCGAAAGCTGTAAGCGTTTGTAATGTTGATAGCGTACGATGTTTCTTTGTCAGGTTTCTCGAGACGCTTCCACTATGGCATAGAGCGCGACTCACCCTTAAGAGGGCAACTCGAATCATCGTGGGCATTCCGAGTGTGAGACGAATGACTTCCGTTTCTCCTCATTCATTTTTTTTTCTGGTTGCCTCGCCTTCGAGAGCTGAATCTGCTGTGTCCGCGGCCATTTCCGAAAATGAATGCCTCAAGGCATCAAATTACTGACGACATGGATAGAACCTACAATGCCTTGTTGTTTCTCAGTTCAGTCATGTCACCTACACATTTACGCAAAGAGACCAAGCAAGGGAGGGCATTTACCCGGATTTAGCCGCGTCTAGTTGCACGGCTTCGATCGTTATGTACTATTGGCGAGTCGACGAAGTCAATAAAGAAATATATAAAAAGCACCGATGCATAAGCAGAACGAAGGGGTCCAAGTCGCAATCGCGCCGTTCCTCGGAGTTGTCTTTTCGGTACCAAGTACCCAAAACCGGTTCTGGTAGTTGGAAGCGTTGCCTACCGACGAGCTGCTAAATATACGCTGAATCACGAAGATCAAAACCCGGATCGAGGAGGATTGACCCCAGCCTTGTTTCTGGGGAAATGCAGCCTTGGCCAGGCCCATGACAAAGGCATGCTAACACCCTTGTGCCGACATGCGTGCCGAGGCTTACATACCCTGAATTGGAGGGCGGGCGAGCCAACAGTTGCAATGTGCTCGGAGCCCCAACCAACAGCAAATTCAGCTGGCCCCCAATGGTGACCAGCCAACGGCGGGGGGAACAAAGCGAAATGACCTGTCCGTATTGCGCTCATAGAGCGGTTTGGCCAGGTGCAGTCCATTCATCAGCACCCAAGTCCCCCAGTTCCATCATGTCGAGCAGATAGACCGGACTGGCGCTCTCATCCATTGACAATATGGACGGGCCAGAGAAGCAATTGGGAGCGGCTTGCCCCAGCGGCGGGACTTTTTTCGTTTGCGATGACAAGCCGAAACGCTTCGTGGGGTGTTGTCAGATTAACCCGTGCGACACTGCGACCGGCGACTGTCCCGACGACAAACTCGTGCCGGCGACATTCAACAAGACGAGCTACGACAAGATTCCACCTCAAGCCTGTTCGGATAGTGGAAGTAATGCGCCGCTATGGTACACTTGCGCATCCGCGGAGCCGCCGTTCATGGGATGCTGCACGGAGAACCCGTGCAATTCGGGGGGCTGCCCGGCAAAGAGCTTGCGGCAGGCCGTGTTGAGCAACGATCCGGCCGCCGCAGCTGCGTTTCTACCTCCGCATCTTAGCTCATCGACGCAATCTAGCACGTCAATTTCGAGCGCCACGGCCAGAAGCTCCTCCATAAGCTCCTCCATCGCGGCGACTTCCCCGTCCACGTCCACTGGCGCAGTCGATGACGCGCCAGCAGCGGCTAACGCCTCGGTTGATGATCATAACGATCTATCAAAGGGAGCCATCGCAGGAATCGCCGTCGGCAGCATCGTCGGCGCCATTATTCTCTTGGGCCTGCTGGTTTTCTGGCTCAGAAGGGCTCATAGGCTGAGACGACAGGGAGCCCGGGCAGAGCTGAACGAGCCTACCGGTAAACAAGCTTGCCATGGGACACAGAGCTTCGCATCGGGGCCTCACAATGCCATGCTTCAATCGCAGGAAGAGCTTTACCGTGACAGAAATGAAAAGGCCTCTGCGCCGTATTCGCTTTCTGTTGGCTATCAGCCGGCTCACGGTTTCCCCGATCCAGTACAAGCAGTCGAGCTGCCAGCGACGTCGCACGGTGACAGATGGACCGGATCGAACGCTACATCGCCGGAGGAATCGCCTTGCCTTGGAAGAGGAGGGATGTTCGACACATCTCGTACGCCGTCTTCACAGCAACCCAGCCAGAGCCACCTGTTCGAGCTAGAAGACTCGAGCCCCGGGCACCCGAGTACGAATGGGCGTTTTAGATAGATCAAATTCTCTGTGGTCTGTCGATATAAGCATATTTCTCAAAGTAAGGATGAGATTTTAGGACGATGTCCAATTTAGATTCACTTTAATTGCACGAATCAGGTTCGATATCACCGCTCTCATGGTGTGACAGTACCCGCATGGTGCATGGATGGGCCACCGACGCAAAACGATTCCGGCTGCTCCGGATCGGCAACGATGAACTTAACCGTGTCCGCTGAAGCGGATATTGGCCATTTCCAACTTCCGTATCAACAGCATTGAGTGAAGATGCACCGTCCCCATATGCCGAGGCCGCTGCCTTGGATGCACGCCACATCATGTTATTCCCAGTCCCCATTGGCAATGCCTTCTTAATATGAACGTCAGCCTGTGCCAGAAGTCCTGTTCCGGCCGCGTCAGCCGGCCGGGCTTTGCATTCACTGAACCCGGGGCCATGCATTAAGAACACAAGGTGCTTATGGGGAGATTCTTAATGACGATGAAACAACCTAATGTCTGTTTGCGCTTTTCCTCCGCCGTCCGATTCATTAGGAAGGTGAAGAGTAAAAAGGAAAGAGATGAAACGGCTCATTCATGTTCACCTCACTTTCAAGACCAGGCCATTCCCTGGAACTAACCCAGAAATCCGGGGTCTGAAACAAACGTCACATGACGGAGGGGATGGTAGTGCATGAAGCAGTCTCCGCTTCCAAGAACTCTAGTTGTTTCTGATCTGCAATGACCCTCTTCGGATAGAAAGCGGCGACTCGTGCGGATGATTTGCATGTTGCGACGGGATCGGCGTCAAATGTTGCTCAAAAACGCCTCGTAGTGCTCCAGGGGTTCTCGGTGTCTAGCTCTGGTCGCAAACGAAACGACATGTCAAAACTGCGCCTCTGACGGGTTCATCTAAAGGCTTCAAACAGCGTTCGCTTGAAAATGCACAGACGGATCCATCGATGATTGTGATACAATTGGAGCACTAATTGCGACTCAGCATACTGATCCTGCACTGTTGGTCCAGTCCCTGACTCGCCCCTCGCTTGTGGGAGCCGAGCAATCCCAGTGGCCATCACAATTCTTCTCAAACGTTCCGCTGTAGAAAATTGTTATGCAGAGATATTTTGAGCCAGAAGACTGGAGCTTATAATATGTTAAGGTCACCATTTGCGGCATCATGTTGATTAGTCTGACCCCGTCCGGTCTTGGCCATTCTGTTCTGGGCCCCCGAAGTGGTGTGCGCGAAGTCGTGTCTTCCCATCCGGTGACGTATGAGTTAGCCCATAAGATCTGAAACAAAAGTTTCTTGGGTCAACTGTTAATGCTGAAAGTCTGGTTCTCGTGTCGCCCTGCAATATGGCGCCCCCGGTGAGGACCCATGGATTGCCTGAGCCACTTTCTACGACGAGGGTAAACCTGCTTCGCCAGGAGATGCTGGAATGATCTTCAGAATATATAAGAAAGCCCGAGAGTCATCCTAGATACCTCAATACCAGGTTACAACGGCAGTCACAGCCGCCTTTCTTGTTCATCTTTGTTATAGGCCCAGTCTGGAACTGACCGACTGCTTTCGTTCGTTTGACAGTTTCCGTCCGATCTTTTCTTCTCATCACTTTCAAGATGCTTCTCAAGTCTGCCGTTGTGGCAGGTTGTGTCGCCACCGCCATGGCCGCCACTGTTGGCCAGAAGGTGGAACTGTTCAAGTGTGGTGCGCCACCTCCTACCGAGGAGCACCGCGACATTACGAAGCGACTCGCTGAGCGCGAGGCACACTTCAACGATCGTCGCCAGGTCAATGGTGCTGCTATTACCGTTGACGCTTACGCTCATGTCGTCTACAGCAGCCAGAATGCCGCAGGCGGCTTCTTGACTGTAAGACGAAGGTACTCCATGTGTTATATGCCGCGACTGATGTGGTCAACAGGAAGACACCATCAAGCAGCAGTTTCAAAAGACAAACGAGCATTATGCTTCCACTGGCTTCAAGTTCAACCTCAAGGGTGTTGACTTCGAGCAGAACCAGCAGTGGGCCAGCGCCCAGGATGAGAGGGGCATGAAGTCCAAGCTGCGAAAGGGCGGCTACGGAGACTTGAATGTCTACTATCTCGCAACCCTTGGAGGCGGAGCTAGCGGTGTTTGCTATTTGCCGACCCAGTCAAGCCCGGGATCTGAAATCAACATCATCGACGGATGCAGCGTCGTCGCCAGCACCGTCCCCGGAGGCACCGGCGGCGACAGGAACATGGGTCAGAATGACATGGTCCTCACCCATGAAATTGGTCATTTCCTTGGTCTCTACCACACCTTCGAGGGCGGCTGTCAGGGCCAAGGCGATATGGTCAGCGATACGGCGCCCCAAAGGGGACCGACATCTGGATGCCCAGCGAACAACCCACCTCACTCTTGCGGCTTGGCTGAAGCGGACCCGATCCACAACTTCATGGACTACGCATCTCCGTAAGTGAATATCGGAAACTTTTGTCTGCAAATATTAACACGTTTGACAGGCCATGTGCCAGGGAGTTTACTGCCGGTCAGATTAATCGCATGAAGAGCTCCTGGCAAGAGTTCCGCCAAGGAAAGCAAGGCGGCGGTGGTAGCGGCGGTGGCTCTCCACAGCCTCCAACGAATCCCACAACACCTGGAAACGGCAACGGTAGCTCTCCTCAGCCTCCCACCAACCCCGTGACTCCTGGAACTGGTAGGCCTCAGCCTCCTTCAGATCCCAACAGCCCTGGAAACGGTGGCGACCCCGGCTTTCCTGGCTTCCCTGGTTCTCCCGGCGGTGGCTTTCCTGGCGGCGATGGGAACCCTGGTTTCCCTGGTTCCCCTGGAGGCGGTGGCAACCCTGGATTCCCTGGCTCCCCGGGTGGTGGCTTTCCCGGCGGTGACGGAAATCCCGGTTTCCCTGGCTCCCCCGGCGGTGGCTTTCCGGGAGGTGATGGAAACCCCGATTTCCCCGATTTCCCTCCCCCGCAAGGCAACCCCGGTTTCCCTGGTTCTGGCTTCCCCCCAACTGGCTTTCCCGATAACCAGGTAAACCCTGTCTTCCCTGGAGACGACGTTAACTTTGACTTCCCCGGAGCCGGAGGAGACCCGGGCTTCCCTGGGGATGATCCTGGCTTCTTTGGATTCGCTCGCTCGGAAGCCAGCCCCGAAGGCCCCGAGAAGAGAGCAGGTGCGACCGACCTTGATGCTCTTCGTCAGACAGAGACCGGCTGGTAGTGGGAGCGACACATCTCTTGCAAAAGGAAATTGGTGGCGCCAAAGCTCTCTGAGATGGTATTACTTTCGTTGACAAGATCCCACTGATTGGACGTGGGCCGTTACTTTTCGGTGTCTGCCAGCAGCGCCATTCATATGTATATATGCCAACAATAGCACAAAATCAAGGCTCATGGTTACTGCTTTGACGACTTTGTACGTAACGATAAGAAAGTTTGCGATTATGCTCAAGAGCGACGAATCATTCGACGGCACTAGAGCCTTCGTCATACAATTACGTCTTTGCTGGATGTTTCACCAAAATACTCGTAACGTATACACCTTTTGCTCCCCATGCTTCAAGATCTTGAGAAAGCTGATCCAACATCTCGAATCCGTTCTTCTTGTACATCTCTAGAGCGTTGCAACCCATAGCAACAAGAAAAATATCAACCTCGAGCTTGTTAGCCTGTTGAATTCCCGATTTTACGAGCAAGCTGGCAACTCCTCGCCGTTGGTGGTCTGGATGCACTCCCAGATAGTCAAGCTCTGATGCCAAGTTTAGCCTGGTGCAAAGCGATAGTTGGACATACAACGCATAGTGTACTTACTCATATAAGGCTTTTTCGGTGCATGCTTTTGCATCATCTCATGAATAGGGTCATCGATACGATTCATATCGGATCGAGGATCCCACGTTGTGGTAGTATAGAGCTCTTGGAATTCCAGCTTTTCTTTGTCGCTGACATCTGGCACTTGTGCCTCCAGCCAGCTATTCATGTGCGACTCTGGCAGAATCCACCGAGCGTAGCCTGCAATCTTGCCGGTGGCGGACTCCACGACTTTCTGATGTCTTCTGACGCCCCTGTCGGTCAAGAGGTTCTTGGGCATCCTGTTGGTCGAAGCAGCGATGATTGATTCCAGAGGCTCATCAACCCACAGCATGTTCCACCACGTCTCCTCCCAGAAAGCGGACATATTATTCCTTGCCAAGCCAGCGGCATCATCAACGGTGCAATTGATGACAAGACTGTAGTCTGCCATAGTCGCCCAAACCATTCAACGCAGCATCAATGGCTTGAAAGCTTGTACGCAAATTTTGGGGAAATTCGTCTGCTTCCTTGTCGCAAAAATTGGGTTCGCGAGGAATTGCACCATCTCATATATGGTATTGCGATGTAGACACAGTGTCATCCACGTCATGGCTCCGCTTTCTTACAGTAGCTTTTCCAATTGTCAGCGTAGTCGAGGTGTTCACTTGTGCCTTCAGCCAACTACACACATCGAATGTATTCTAGAGGCAATCTCGCCGATAGGGGACTTGGGAACTTCTGGTTCAAAAGTCTGACAAATCGCCCGAAAGAAACTGAGATTTATTCTTGTCTTTGCCCAATCGATTGCTCCAGCAATTACCCTTTATGAAGGGCCCGTGGTGGAGGGGCCATCCAGTAAGTAGTATTGATGCTCAAGACCAAATAATACCAGTGTGGCAACGGCCTTTCAATCTACATGGTTGGGTAAAGACTTTTGTTGCACAATCACCCTGCTATTCGGAGTCTTTCACGCAAGGCCCTCGCATTGAGGTGCTCTTGGATATGAAGTCTTGAGTGCTGGAAGTCAGCCCCAGTTGTGTGAATAGCTTCGGGGGTTTTCATTGAATTGGCCTGGTGAGATTTCTCTGCGGGAGCTCGATCGGCACGAGAACTTACAGAGTGCCTAAGGTATTGTTATACCGACCATCTGTGCTGGAGGCTTCAATACAGCTCAGCAGAGCACATTTCCTTCGTTCGAGAATCTATACAAGAGATTCCATGCGTATGAAGCGTCCCGGAAAGAGCAAAACCCGAACTAAGAGGCATTATGTACTAGAGTCTTCAGATCTGGGCCATGCCGCGCGGAAGTATATTGGTATGAGAGTGATTGCGAAATATTATTATCTAGCGTCGTCGGGACTTGCGACAACTGTGTGCACCAACCATGGTCGTATTTGGCACATACTAATGCACAATTCTATGTCTTAAACAAGGTGCCGTCGTACTAGCTAGGCTCTGCATAGGCAGGTCGCAAGTTCGGGTTAGACACCCGATCTCATTTCAATTCTATGAGATCAAATCTAACCTGATCGTTGCTGCCATCCGATCGTACTCATACTCGAGCCAGGAATAGTGACTGTGCTCCGAATTAGGTATTAGTCATAGCGTCGGTACAAATTTTGATGGATTGCACCCGAATAGGCAGGTCGCTGAGCAGACGCGTCAGGCCTCGGCTGCGGCTGGAACGCCTTTGATTCACAGTATTATATTATATTCGATCTCGTCGCCTGAGTTCAACTCGCCATCCACTCAACTGCCCAGTATTTAACAAGGAGTAAACGACCACGGACATGGCGCACAGCTACATATGCTTAGGGTGCATTGCCGTTGGCGTTATCATTGGACTCACGAACCCAGTGCTTGCAAGCGACCAAAGACCCTTGATCAACAATGACGTGAAAAAGAATCCATTCGATGATTCTTTCGCCGAATTTGTGAATCAGACTTTGGATAAGTGGAAGGTGCCAGGGCTGTCAATCGCCGTGATTGACGATACGGAGATTTACGCAGAAGTTCGTGCCCTGACCGTAACGCTCATTCTCCTTCGGCGTTGCTTACTAGCATATAGGGTTATGGATTCGCCACTCTACCAAACACGCCTGCCACGGCAGAAACGCTCTGGTATGGTGCTTCGACCACCAAAGCTTTCACTGCCGCTGCGCTCGCCCATCTCATCGACACAAAGGAGTGTGCCTCTCTTGCTGATGGCTGGAACACTCCCATCTCATCCATCATTCGAGATGACTTCGTTCTTGAGAATGAATGGGCGACAAACCACGTTACCCTCGAAGATGCCGTTAGCCACCGTACCGGCCTGCCTCCTCATGACATGACAAGTCTGCGCTCCATTAATGGGAGACAAGCAGTGCCGAGAGACCTTGTGCGCAATTTGCGCAATCTTAAAATGTCGGCAGAGCCCCGCGTCAAGTTCCAGTACAACAACTTGATGTTCGTTACGCTGTCGCATGTCATCGAGACGCTTACGGGCAAATGGTTGGGTGACGTGCTCAGGGAAACGATCTGGGAGCCTCTGGGCATGGACCGCACGTACTTTGATCTTCAGGATGCGCTTGCGTCGTCGAATCATCTTGCCCAGGGATATTACTGGAGCGATGAAGACAAAGAGTACCGTTCAGTACCGCACCTCGCCGTCACCGAAATCAGTGGCGGTGGCGCCATCTTCTCTAATGTACTCGACTACGCTAAATGGGTCAAAAGTCTCATTCATATGACCGGAGTATTCTCTAAGTCTGTCTATGAAGACATCAGGAAGCCGAGGTTTATCTTCAGCATGCCAGCTAACGGTAAAGATGTGCAATTGTACGGCTTGGGCTGGCAACGATTCGTGTACAACGGTCATGTCGTGTACACGCACAGTGGGGGCATGCATGCCTTTGGCGCACAGGTGTACTGGCTACCTGAGATCAAGTATGGCGTTGTGTCTTTCGGAAATACCGCCGTTTCGTCCAACGTTGTCGAGGATGCTTTGGTCTTCAAGCTAGTGAACGAAAAGCTGGGGATCAGAGAGGAGGACCGTCTGGATCCGGAGAAAATGTAAGGCGTTTTGGCTTCCCGCACACCTGATACTAACAGAAAAAACTTAGATTCTCTGATGCCATCGACAAAAGGGCCAAAGACATGGATAATGCTCTCGACAATACCTTCCCTAACAGACCAAAGACGCCAACGGCTCCCACAACGAGCATCGACAATTTGGCTGGAACATACTATGATCCGGGCTATGGCAATTTCACAATGCAGGTCAAATCTCATGCAGACGATTCGACAAAGCCAATCCTGGCTGGTTGTCGCGAAACCGACTCAATGCCCATATCCTTCCAGCTGCACCACGTTTCAGGCGACTGGTGGATCATGTATATGGAATACCCCCAGAATCCCAACATTTTTTTCAAGTCCTACGCGAAAGCTGAGTTCAAGATCGGCGTCGATGGCCTTCCGACCGCGCTGCAAGTACAGTTCGACCCCGTCCTGACGGAGGAGCACAATGAAGTGATATTCCGCAAAATCGAATAAACTCACATCGAGTTTGATTTGGATCGCAGCCATTGAGTATCTGGGTGGGGGTATCCTGGCGTCTAGAGGCAAGCTACAAGGCAAGCGGTTATTATATACATGTAGCTTAAGTATACATGTAGTCGCCCCATTGTCGGGGGTTCGGGAGAGCTGTGGACAACATGAGAGCCTCCTATCTGAAAATAACGTCCATCGCTCTGTCCTTTTTGTTCGTTTTGGTCCTGTAAGACAAAGAATTGAGGTCGCAGAGCCAGTCGGAGCATGGAGACTTACCTACTGTTGGTTATTGTAAACGTGGGTGTTCAGACATATAAATCATATGCCGGCACGGCTGTAAGAGCTAAAGCTTTAGATGTACTCTTGTGCGGCGAAAACAGAAACCCATCGGGATCTCCTCGGTCGAGTCAGAAGTAAGCCACACGCCAACAGTGCAGACTCGACAACTTGACCAGTTTGATGTGTGCAGTTTCATACGCTTGAACATATGAATTCAATGTCCGCTTATACTCCATCACTGCATCCGTGAAATAACGCCCTCGGTACATGTACCCTTTCGCATCAATTATACTGAGCCAAGTCTAGCTTGTTTCTCACAGGAAAACTTGCCACTTGCCTGCAGGTCACGGAGAAGATATCATCGCTACGCTGGGGCCTCAGCGGAGAATGGCATGACTTGTCTTGACTTTCCGCACTTTATCTTTTTCGGCGCCTCCTGCATCGCCAAGACGCAGTCTCGGGTACGAGTACAGCTCATATGCTTGGAGAACGATGATCAGGGGCGGGTTGAGTACCACTCAGGCCCGTCAATTCGACTGAATTGAGGAGGTGGTAGGCACAACCAACCGTCTGGATCGATTTGGCAATGGCCGCGCGGT
The DNA here is from genome assembly GCA_001600555.1 of Albophoma yamanashiensis. Taxonomy (NCBI): domain Eukaryota; kingdom Fungi; phylum Ascomycota; class Sordariomycetes; order Hypocreales; family Ophiocordycipitaceae; genus Albophoma; species Albophoma yamanashiensis. The sequence goes on along the minus strand of BCKH01000005.1, from coordinate 1,201,611 downwards.
TCGAAGTGGAGCCGGGCTCTGCTTGACTGCTGATCATTTTTGACCTACAATGTGTTCAAACGTCCGTTGGGACAGGGGTGTCATGAAGGGCGCACTACGCCACTCTGTCACGGAGCAGCTGACGCAATGCTTTCCGTGAAGACCAAAAGTCCCGACATGGTCCACAAGACTCTGTCCACAATGCCTCGCCTATCAAAGAACCTATGTCCAAAGCCTACATGTACATTGTTCGGTTACATACTATTTGTCGACCATCAAATCTCACTTTGAAGTTGAGTGGAAAGCGCCAAGCATTCCCTGGTTGGTGGAAGCTGAGAGGACGTGCTGGGTGTGAGAGAGCGCCTGATCAAAGTCTCTCTTAGCGAGAAGCCGAGCAATGCTTAATATATGCTTCGAAAGAATGGCACTTCGAAGCCTTGGTCATTATTTATTCACGTTAAAATATAGTTTCGCGGCCGAGGGGTGAATACGAGAGCGGGCTGTACGAGTACGCATGCGGGTGAGATTAAATTGTGTTGGTGCTGTGAAGAACACGGGCGAACCAACAACGGCCAAGCCACACACCACGTCATGCAAAGAACCATGACATTCACTGGCCAAACCATTCAGTGATTCCCTCGTCCCTGCTGAGAATTGCGAGTTAGGCGTGTTTTCCACATCAAGAATGAACATGCAGAATTCGCTACATCGTCCTTCTATTGCGCTTCTAGTTTGCTTCTTATGTTTGTTTCGCCATTAATATCCTTGTCCAAATATGCTAGTCTCAAGACGATCTCGTTACGTTATCGTGCTGGGTCTTGTGAGCTTGTGGTGGTGGTCCCTGAAACAGCCTCTTCTTGACCGGCGGCACCGCATGTCTGTCGTTAACCTCAGCCTTCAACATCCGTCTTTGGATTTTGTGTACCCAAGTCCGCAGCAGAAAAACACACCCCCCGGGAAACCCTCCCCACAGGCTCCGCTGGAGCTGTGCTCAGCTCACGGATATTCGGTTTTCTCCCCTCGCTCCGTCCCCGAACAGCGCAAAATCTACGACCTCTTCATGATCAATACAGAACTCGATTTTCTTGAGATCCGGCTCAACACTCTTTACGAATATGTGGACTATTTCATCGTCGTCGAGTCGTCAAAGTCATTCCAGGGTAATCCAAAGCCGCTGATTATCAAGGAGAACTGGGACAGGTTCAAGCAATACCATGACAAGATGATATATCATGAGCTTGTATTTCCGGACGGTTTCAATCCGCCACGGGCTTGGGACTACGAGGATCTCCAGCGAGATTCCATGTATCAGCAGGTTTTTCCCAAATTGAGAGGCCGCCAGGCTCCTGTCTATGGCGACGTGATCATTGTCGCGGACGTCGACGAAATCCCCCGCCCTCAAGCTCTCCTCGTACTGCGAACATGCAACTTCCCTCGACGACTTACATTGGGGGCCAGATTCTACTATTATTCGTTTCAATTCCTCCACACAGGCTCGGAATGGGACCATCCACAAGCTACATTCTACCAAGGCTGGAGGACCATCAAGCCGACGGCGCTACGCAACGGTGATGGGGGTGTTCCACTTCTTCGCGATCTGGAGAAAGGGACGCTCAGTAATGCCGCATGGCACTGCAGCAGCTGCTTCGCAACAATTGAGCAGTTCTTGAACAAGATGGCCAGCTTTTCGCACGGGTGGATGAATGCGGATGAGTATCGAGACCGGGGTGCAATTGCGACAGCGGTTCGGGAGGGCCAGGATCTTTGGGGCCGCAAGCAGGACACGTTTGTTAGAATAGATAAAAATGAAGACCTGCCAAAGATGTTATTAGAGAAACCAGGGAGATATAAATACATGCTGGATAGAGATGGGGAGACTGCTGGGTTTACGGATTACCCTTAGAGAAGGTAGTACGCATTAAATAGTTTCGTGCAGAATTTACAAAAACAACTATGCATTTCAGCGTTGAGGAGCCAGTCATCTGATACTGCCGAGCAACGGAAATTGATACGGAAGCCCACACAGGTCGTGCCGCCATATCCATGACATTCTATGCCGTCTTCTAACTCACAATACATTTAGATGCATGAAAGTCTCCGATTCGGTATTTAGTTCTCGATGCAATCCGTTTAGCGTTTAGCGGCCCAAGCAGACCGGCAGACGGTTCTGCCATTGCTACAGCGCTTTCGCCTTTCTTCCTGCCTCGCTCTCCGCGCTCTTCGACGCACTGAACCACATTTGGGTGGGGCTGGATTCACAGCGGTACCTTCAACAGAATTGTACGGAGACCCTAAAGCCCTTCTTCCCATCTAATATCATTTTGGATGTACTAATTTACAAATGACTAGGCCCATTAGGCCCATTTCCCCAAAAGAGCCATGACAGCAGCGCCAAGATATAGTGAGATGAGCATCAGAGCCAGACGCCTCTTGCTATCCGTGCGATTAGGGTTGAAAATGAAGTCCCTGGCCAGCATTTCCACGAGACCAGTATAAATCAGGATTCCTGCCGAGATGGAATCAAGGACACCGGAAACCACGTTGGCGGTGTAAGAGCCACCGTCGTAAGTGGTGTGCAAGCCGAGCCCGACAGCGATGGAGATTGGCGTCGTCAAGCCGTAGGCCAGGCAGAGAGCCCACGGCATCCAACTCAGGCGTGTCGGAAACGGAATGACGCTCAAGCGCGCGCCGATTCCGAGTCCCTCGAAAGACTGATGAAAGACCAAAACAGGATAGAGCGTTGAGAACTCGGCGCCGGCGACGCCGAGGTTTAGACCAATGATGACGCTGTGGAAAATGACTCCAAACTCGAGAATGAGGAAGGCGGCGATCTGAGAATGAAAGGCTCTTTCAGTGGCATTGGAGTCTCCGGAGAGATGCTTGAGCTCTTCAATGTCGTCCATCTTCGCGACGGAGCTCGGGCGGCTGAGCCTGGTGCGCTCGTTCGAATCGCCATCGCTTGGCGGAGCCGCACCAGAGATCACATGCTCTACCGCGGAGGAGCAAACCCCGTAACGTTGCTGAACGTAGAAGTCGGCGGCAAAATCCATGCCGAAGATGATCATGACCGACGTCAACGTGATGGCGGGCGGCCAAGCGTACGAGGCCCAGCCACCCGTCAGGCCGACGCAGCTGGCAGGCCCTATCTCCGTGTATGCCGGATCCAGCAGGTGGATGAAGGCGGTAGCAATGATGACCCCGGAACCAAAGTAGCGGGCAAAAAGGTACACGTAGATGGGGATGCGAAGGCGAGGGATGCGTGTCGCCATCACGGGGAAGAAGGTTGCCGCGCTGGACACCACGAGGATGACGAAGAGGGCGGAGACTCGCGCGCCCATCTGGCCATTGTATTCGTTGCCGCCTTGGTTGAGGTAGCATACAATGTCCCTCTGCGACGCCGAGTCGAGGTCGACATTGTGCGGGTCAAAGGTAGAATTGTCGGCCATGGCGAGAGCTCGTGCGGCCTGCGACCGCGGTTCCTATCAGTCTAGGGCTTGCGAGGGACGAGGTGCAATGTGAAGCTCACGCGCGAGGCACTCTTCCAGTCGCGAAAGCACAAGGTGTCCATTTGAGATATATAGCTGAGGAACTGAGAACCTTGTTGTCCGGCTGAGCTTCACCGGCGCCCTCTGATTTGCCTGGCCGGATGTCCGGCAGCGGAAAACGATTCGACCCCCGGGTGGGCGAGAGCAGCGGGAGGCAATAGCGTTACGCTAGTCGGATGTGAGACGGGCGAGCAAAGATGCAACGCAACGGCCTTGACGTGGCTGTTGGTGATGAATACCTCCAAACTTCAAAGGTGCCCACCTGGGGTCGGGTTGCACTCGCGCCCTCGACACACTGGACGATAGGCATGCCGTGCCAAGCGCAGCCTTCTGCAAAAGAAGGCATCGAACTGCATCTGGACGAGCTCAATGCAGGCCGTCGAGTGCCGGCAGCGGGTAGGGCAGCAGGGTAGATGGAGGATGGTAGCCATCAAGGTTCTTGGATAACGTTAGAGTAGCGTTCCACTTACGTCGAATGTGGATGAGAGGTGCTTTTCTTCGCCCAAGGCCAGCCCAACGAGCCCGCGCTAGCAGAATCTGATTTCCCAGCTCGTGATTCTTTCGCGACCAGTGACAGCGAGGCGGAATAATCGCAATGAGCTCAGTGGTTGAGCTGCCGTCCCGTCCTCGCAGTGCGAGTATCCGTTCGGCTCGGGCCCCGAGCGAGTGGTGGTGAGCATACCAGCGCGCCGGCGCCGTAGCTGTCGTGGGTCTCACTGCCAAAGTATTGTGCCATGTGTCGCTGTGGCGTTCCCCGGCCGTCTCTCGTTGGACAAGATGATGTGCATACACTCAGTATTGCGTCGCACTCGTGCGAGGCAGCAACGCACGTAGTGTGTGGGTCTCCAAGTGCACCATCCCAGATCCCTTACCTAGGTATTCGAGCTCTCTACTGATGAGCTCTCGCCGAAGTTTGCACATGCAACACGCCTCGACTTGGCCAAGGCTGGCCTGTCCGACCGTACAAGAATGAACAATGTCTTTCTTGGCGATGTTTTCTTGCAATGACGAAACGCATAGAGTTGGGCATACACGGCTCAATTTCAACGTCTACATGCCCAATGCATCCAATGCCAGAATAACGGCAGGATTTGCTAAAATAGCAATCAATTGAAGCCGCTGTTGCCCTGCGCCACTAACGGCAGATTTTACAGCTCTTTAGTGAAGAATACACGCAACCAAGCTTCAACCCGTCATAATTGCAGCTTGACCTGTGCGAATAGCAGTTGTGTTTCCACAGTTCCCCCTCCATGGTGTGCGAGTCGCCTTCCATCCATCCAAGTATCGGATTCAAAGCCAGCGTATGTGATTGTACAAGATTATAAGATTACACAGCCAAGACCGCGACGGCCATGCCGAGAACGGGAGCGAGGTTCATGGCGTAGCCGGTAGGAATCGCGGCGCCGGCGGTCGACGTGCTTGCCTTCGGGGCCGTCGTGGTGCCGCCCGCAGCTCCGCTTGCGGCGCCGCCGGTTGACTCGCTCGCGGAGCCGCCAGTTGTCTCGCTCGCGGAGCCGGCCGTCGTCTTGGCGCCGGCACTGTGGGTGTGGGTGTGGGTGTGAGTCGCGCTCGCCTGCTCGCCGGTGCTGCTCCCAGTCTCGGAGCTCTTGGCTGTGGCGGTGACGGGGCTGCCGACCCCCGAGGGGAGGGTCGCGAACTTGGGCAGGACGGCCGACGAGCTGCCTTCGGACTGGGCGATGGCGCCGGCGGCGAGGCCAAGGGCGACGAGAACTTGCGTTGCCTTCATGTTTGGGGTGTGTCGACGGGTGCTGTTTTGACGTTGAGACTTTTTTGCGCGGTGCGTGGTGCCTAAGTCGCTGGATGCAGCGCCCTCGAGTGCTTGGCAAGCAAGGCAAGGCGTACTTATATCGAAGCTTCGGGGTCCCTCGCTGACCTGGGATCCAGGAGCACGTCCCGCCCAATTCGAGAGATTGTCGTCGTCTGAAACCGTTGTGGAAGGTTGGCCGCTTGTACGGCAGCCAGCGAACCAACCAGCTGCGTCGCCCCGGGCGGCACGAACCGCAACAGGCAGGTCAGCACGCCCTACGGGAGCGCGTCCCTGCGGCCATGACGTAGCCCTCGCGACGATCTTCAGTGCCGTTGCCGGTTGCCGGGTGGTCTGAACTTTTCCTCCCTTAGCTCAGGGATCAATACATACAATAATCTCACGCACGAGATATCGGTGTAATCGCGTTGTATACGTGTTGTTTGGGCGCGACTTGCGCCTCAAGGAAAGGCGGGCCAGCGAAGGACGCGCATTGCGGAACAGTGGCTCTGCCAGTTTAGCACAGTCCAAAGTTGTAACGCTCTCAATGAAGCTTGTCATTGAAACACTACTCCGCCCAGAATCTGCACAAAACTCGGCGCACTATCGGCTCTGCACTCTGTGCAGTTGCAGGTAAAATTTGTTGTAAACCGCGCACAGCAAGTACGTGTGTACACGATACGGCAGCTTCAGTCCGGAGTACATGGGCACGGCTTTGCAGCGCTATTTTTGTCTACGCCCCGTAACGGCACCGATAATGGCCCCTGGATGTGTTGTGCCCGGATAAGTCGGCCGCTGGAAGCGGCAAGATCAACAGGCGAACAATCAAAAGATATTTATACCGTATTCCATGGATCAATTCATGTAAGCTGAGGATGGAAGTCCCCACAGGCTCCCTCATAGCTTACATGTATAGTTTCATGACGAGTCCCATTTGATGTTGCCACACATCATATGCGTTGCACGATCAATCGTCTTATCTGCCTGCGCCTGCCCATCGATCATGGGCATGTTCATCGGAGCCGCAGATCGGCGCAGCACCTGCTCCTTGCCGGTTGAGACCCTTCCATCGTTCTGGGCAGGCTTCGCCACACGCGACAAATCGAGGGATGAGGCCGGGCGGCAGAGACAATGGCCAAGCTCAACTGTTTGTGGACTTCCAACCCGACGGGCAAAAGCCACGGGTCAGCAGTATTATCCCGTCGGCTGATGAGCTCGTCGAGCAAGCTGTCTCGGATTTCACCGCTCGGATAATAGTGGACGTTCCCGCTTCGGCACCCCGCAAGGCTGCAGCTCGCGGCACCGGGACGATGTCCGCCGCCTACAGAAACCGAGATAGGCGAGGATAGCGGCAGCCACGTGGAGCGAGGAAAGTATGAAACATCTTATGCATATCTCAGACAGCGTCATCGAAGTCGAAAATACCCATCAACCTCTCGGCGATTCTAGCTGCAGGGGGGGGCTCCTGAAAACTATAAACCACCTTATGGGTCTCCAGAAGGGCACAACCGCGGACCCAACCCGTCCGCGCGCCACCAGCCGTGGTAACTGCAAAAGGCTCCTCCGCTCGTCATGGTTGCCGGCCGATGCCAAGACCCGCACGGCGAGCCCAAGCTCCGGGGTCGCCTCAAGCAGCCCACGGCAACGGCGCCCATTGGCCATCGGGCCGCTGAGGGGACGCCACCGCGGTGCCAAACGGCCATCGACGAACGGAATCAACGGCCGGGCGCCAATACGGGCAACGGCCGGCCTTTGACTTTGATCCTAATGAACAATTCTTGCACTGCCCGACGGCCTCCCCGAAGCGCCAGTTCGAGCTCTCAAGCCACGAGCCGCCAGCTCCCGCCGTGGTGTTGCTATGTCGTGCCCGTCGTGCTGGACGGGCTCGTCGTCGTCGGCATCATTGCGGCCGCTCCGCGACTCGTCCCTTGCGATCATGACACGAATCCAGCAAGTTTCCAAGATCGGTCCAAGAAGCTCTCATCGCAGCAGCCGTCGGGTCGAGTTTTGCCTCCTCGCTTGCCCGAGAGTGGCATGTTAAAAGCAGCCGGATCCCTGGTCGGGCCTTCGAAGGAGCAGGAACAAAGGCAGAAGCAATCGGGCCACCCCAGACCCGACCAAGCTGAATTGAACATCGCATCGCATCCTCCACGTGCCGAAACGCCTGGGCCTCGATCTCGGTTGGACTTCTCGCCCCAGATCGGACGCGCAGCTTCCGGAGTCGCTCGTGAGCCTCGACCAACAGCTGCCCCTGCCGCGACTTGGGGAATAGGGCACCAACATCTGCGGTTAGCATTCGATTGTCGCGATGGGAGAAACGTCGTCGCCTTTCTCTCCCTAGCACGAGACAACAAAACGTCGTTGCATTCCTCATCGACGACTGTGCATTGGTCTCAACTGACTTCGGCCTTGGCTGGGGCTCCCGCCGCGCCAGCATGCCCTCGTGGCACTCCGTGGCCGACTCCGTCTCCGTCGAGAGCTGGCTCGGCCTCGACAGCTCGCTCGCAACGGTCTCCAGGCGCGACCCCGACTTCTATACCTTCAGCCAGCACCAAGTCTACGTCATACGTATCACGACCCTTACTGTAGCCTCGATCAGCATCGCGGCGACCCTCCTTGCTACGTTTTGGTTCCTTCGCATGAGGCGGAGCTTTCGACACGAGTGCGTCCACCACCTGCTCCATTCTCCCCTCTCCGCCAAACACCAGCCATGCTGACTGACCCTAGCCTCATCATCCTCCTCATCCAGAGCGACCTGCTCAAGGCCTCGTGGTTCGTCGTCTATGCCTCTGTCCAACTGGCCCGCGGCACCGTGGCATCCAGCTCGCCCATCTGCCAGGTCAGCGGGTTCTTCCTCGCCTTTGGCTTCGAGATCGGCGACATGGCCGTTTTCCTCATCGCCCTGCATACGGCGCTATTCATAATCCGTCGCGGGAGCGGCCTCTACCCGTACCGCCATGTCGCGTACGCGGCTGTTGTGCTGTTCCCGCTGCTGCTCGCCTCGCTGGCTTTTGTCACAACGCCCGCCTATACTAACTCAGGCTACTACTGTTACATATCCTCCGACCCGGACTGGAAACGGCGGGTGTTGAGCTGGATCCCACGCTACGTAAACATGGCATTCATCTGCGTTGCGTATGCGAGCACCTACTTCTATGTAAACGTTCGGATGAAGCGTTTCGACAAGGTCGAGTTGGCCGGGAGACAGGAATTGTCGACTGCCCGAAATTCTGGGCATCAGAGTCGGCCAACAGTGCCATTTGCTCCCACGCCACCAGCGGCATATCATGGCTTAATACCGCCAACACTGCCGTGCGAGGGCAGCCCAGTGAACAGGCTGGACCAGAGGCTATATTCCCACGCTGTCCCAACCCGCCCCTTTACAATGGAAGAGCGACAGCACTTGGCAGCGGTCCCGGAAGAGTCCGTGCAGCTGAATGCGCCAGCCGTCGGCTTGGATTCGAGCCAACCGACCATCCCCTCTCAGCTGCACAGGGGTTTCTTTGCTCATCTAAACCCGGGATGTGGCGAGCCGTGCCAGAGCACCCAGGGGGAACAGGCGGGGTCGAGGAGCGAGTCAACGCCATCGGTCCCGTTGCCGTCCAAGAGGGACGCGACCAGAAAATTTTGGAACCACACCGGGGCCAGCACAGCCAGATCATCGCGGCCCAATACCCAGATCGCGCAAGATAACAGCCCCTGGAGCTCTGCTTCCTCGACGAGCGTCTCCCTCCGCCCCGCCGCCGCCCTCGGCGACGCAACAGGCATGGGCAAAGCACGCCACAAGATTCGGCGTCAGATGCGCCAGCTGTTCATCTACCCGGCCGTGTACCTCTTCGTGTGGTTCATGCCTTTCGTAGCCCACGTCACGCCCGCGAGCAATTCAACCTTCGGCCTCATCCTCGCAAGCCTCATCAGCCTCTGTTTCCAGGGCATTGTCGACTCGGTCGTCTTCTGCATCCTCGAAAAGCCATGGCGGCATCCCCGGCGTTTTCACGGTCTGTTCTGGACTTGCGGGTTCATGTCCTCCTGGTCGGGCGGGCGGTCATCGGTCGGTTCTACGGCCATCGGGCGCACTCGCGAGGAGATGCTCGTAGACAGCAGGCTTGCACGCAGGCGGCGCGATGAGGAGTTTGCGGAGAGGCGGCTGCCGCATCTGACGCCCCATGCATCGCCTCGGGAGTGGTGGGACGTTCCGCTCACGGCGTCTGAGCCGACGGCATCGGAAGATGGAGGCATTCGATGACGGGAGCGAGGCGTGGTAGACTGTTCAAGAACGCATCATCTCGTGCAGCGACTTTTGATACCCCGGATTAGATGGGCCAGGCGGCGAAAAGCAAATAAATGGTCTGTACTTGAGGTTCCATATATACCTGTAATATGTGCAAAATGTCCCCCGACAGTGAGATGCCTCTCCGCTGCCGCCGCAATGGCACGGCCCTTGGTTTTAGCCGTGAAGCCAGCTCCTAGCAGTCTATATCTAACATGGCCGTCGTCCGCATCCGCGCCCGCGCGATTCCTTGTCCCCACGTCATCTCGTACACTGTCTAACCCTCGAGCATGAACTTGAGGAACGCCTTCCCTATGGCAACACCGTCGTGAGGCACGTCCGCGCGCCGCATGCCATCCTCGTAGACTTCGTCGGTGAAGATGCCGACCGTGTGGCGGTTGAAGAGGATCTCGGAGATGATTTCGTTGGTGAACTCGGGGTGGCCCTGGACGGTGATGTATCGGCCGGGCGAGTACATGCCCTGGACATCGCAGAAGGCGTTGGAGCCGAGGGAGACGGCATCGGGTGGCAGTTCGGCGACGATGTCGCGGTGCATCTGGTGAATGCGCTGGTGATGCGGATTAGCTACGCCGCAGGCGACAGGGCGCGAGGGAGGGAGAGGCGGCCTACCATCTTGTCCAGCCCGAGGATCTCCTTGCCCTTATCCGACAGGTCAACCCCGGTGACGGCCACCTCCCAGCCGTTGTCGCTCTTCCCAACCGGCGCGCCGAGCGCCCGGCCAACGATCTGGTGGCCGAAGCAGATGCCCACGACCTTGACCCTCCCGCTGTCGAGGGCCTTCTTGGTGAAGGCGACGAGGTTCTTGATCCAGGGGTCGTCGTGGAAGGCCGTGTGCCGCGAGCCCGTCAGCAGCACGGCGTCGATCTCGTCGAGGGCGGGATAGGTGTGCAGCTCGTTGACCACGTCGTAGCCGGTGATGGAGGCCATGGAGGCGAGGTCCTCGGGCGGGTCGAGCGAGCGCGCCCCGGCGCCGAGCAGCGCCGTGAAGACGCCCGTGTAGCTCCCGTAGACCTCGCGCGTCTGCGGCTGCGGGGTGTCGCATTCGAGGACCGCGAGCCGCAGGCGGCGCTGCTGGCCCGTCGTCGGCGTGGAGGTTGACATGGGGGGCGACGCGCGGCGAATGTCCAAGTCGAGCGGTGATGATTTCCGGAGCGAGGAGGAACGTGGGCGATTCTTAAGAGACGGAAGAACAGTCGTCGGTGAACGGGGTATAGGCCAGGCAATCAGATATACGAGCAAAAGCGCAGGTGAGAAGAAGGCAGTCTATAATTGGATCCGCGTTCGGGCGACAAACGAGGCAATTGTCCCCTTCGTGTTCCCACCGCCCGTGGCCCGATCGCGGCGGCGCGGTTCCGGTGGACCCTTGCCCCCCATCTCCGGGGGCCGCTGGTGCTGGGCGCGGTCCCAGCAAGGCCACACAGCACCCATCCATGCTCTGAATTTTACTCGCAGGCCTGTCAGCCACCACGCTTACGACGGTGTGGGGATTCGTTTCTTGCTAACTGATCCGGAAGTAGCTCCGCGCCCTGCGGTCGGCACTGGGATGCATGCCCCTTACAGGACGATGCGGTACGAAGCACTCGTACATGGTTCTCGTACGCATGCGGACGGGGTGAGCCCTCTGGCACTTACACGAAGACCTGACAAATGTTCTACCCGTTACAATTCCCAATGCGTCGTGTAAGTTTTGTGATTTCCCCCCGGACATTTCTTATTTGCCGATCCCCCCTTGGGCAAGAACAAGCCACCGTGGCCGTCACGAAAGGTCTGTTCGTGTCCACGTCTTCGCGTCGTCGAGATCACGACCTTCCGTGGTCAAGGGCATGTCCAATTCAGCAGCTCATGAGTGTTTGAGGCGGTATCTTCTTGCGTTCTGAAGGCAATTTGTTGGACTAATTCCTCCCACAATTCAACATAAAACCCTCGGTCAAGGTGCTTTCCTTGCTGATGCGTTAGAGAAACTACATATATGCTCCTGGCTTGGGGGGAAGCCTTGACCTAACGCACTTGCTGTCCTGTCCCCAGGCAACCGCTCGACTTTCGCAACATCCAGTACCTTGGTATCGAGCGGTAGGTCGATGACCACAGTCCTACCACCCACCGGGGCCCCATTCACCAATTGCTCGACCAAGGCGTCGCCGCCGGTCCCAAGCGCTGAACCATCCCAAGCATCGGTACGGGCTGGCGCTGCTGCTCTCGGGATCCGCTGGCGATCAAACGCACACTTCCGAGAGCCGACACCCGAACCCGCGGCTTAGCTACCGCTTCTCCCCGACAGTTTGGCTTCGCAACAAGCGCGAGTAAGGTAGGTATTAAACTTTCCCTAGTCTCGGCACGAGAATCGTTATTCGCTAGCGCCTTGATTGACCCGTCGCTGCGGGACCCGTGAGCCTCGTGTAGTCTCGAAATAGCCCATCGCAACTATTGGCTCGTGAGCAAACGGTTTCGTCGCAGGATCCTATTAGCTGGGGTTCCCCCAGGGCTTCGGGAAGCGCACGCGAGACCTCCACCTTGGGGGTCGGACAACTTCCGTTCGAGCCATCACATAATCGAGGCCACAGGTGAGCACTCTCTCGAGGGCTTGGTCAGCGGTCATAAGTTCGCGAGGCGTCATGCTCATGGGATCCTGTCTCTCGAGGTTCACAAGGTTTCCGCCGAGCTGGCCGTCGTCGTAAGCCTCTCTGCCAAGGGATATATATGTCTTGATGACATAGCTACCGATCTCCACTACGAAGCGAACAATCCGAGGTCCGACCCAACATGAAATGTTAATTACCTTGCAGAGCCGCAAGAAGTGCCAGCGTCTACAACATAATTATTGCCCCGTTCCCCGCTGTAGCTCTTAAGCGCTTCCAGGACGTGATCCATGAGACTTTGTCATCAACCGCATCCTCCGGCCGGGCATCACATGCTTGGCGCGGCTCCCAACAGTGGGGACAGGGCTGGTTAAGTTCCCCTGCTGCAGTGGATTCGCCAAGTTTCAGTCTTCTTCTTGGTCGCCAGTCCCGAGCTGCCAAGCCGCAAGGTGCTCCCCTGAAACATGGGCTTGAGATAGCCGACGAAATCTTGTCGGTATTTCTGGCGGGGGTGCTCGCAGCTCCTTGGCAATCTACCGTACGAGCGCGCAGTAAGAGTGCCCTCGGCGCTGTCGTGTGCGTGCTTACCGCATGTGTGTACGGGTACGACTACAGTAGCCATACATACGGAGCAGTAACGTAATGCAATGTAACCTCACCAAGTCCGGAACTTGAGAAACAAACGGTCAAGGATTGGCCGTTCACCTGTCACGGATCCTATAGGTGGAAATATATTGACGAAAAATCCGTAAGCATCATGTCGCTTCAAGATGCGTCCAAAGCTGAGTATATAAGTAAATTCATGAGCAAGCTCACCTCTTCTTCCTCTGTACTCCGTAGCTCCCTTGTGAACGGTTTCTGCTCTCTACTCGTGCTTGACAAGTCATACGAGCAACCCGCAAAATGCTCAGCAAGACCATCCTCCTCGCCCTCTTGGCGGCAATCCCTGCCCTCGGTGGCACCCCGGTGGAGAGCGGTAACTGGGTCGAGGACCACCCCGGCTTCTCGCAGCAGGCCTGCGCAGGCGGCAGCGTCGCCGGGAACACCTTCACCATCCCCGTGTCCCCCAACGGGAGCACGGACGGGTCGGGCTGCTCCAACGGCCACCTGCGCGCCGAGCGCCGCTACAAGGACGACTACTCGTCGGGCGTGCGCCAGTTCGGCGGCGAGTTCACCATCAACTCCATGTCGGGCAGCCGCATCTCCGTCAAGCAGACGTTCAACGGCGACAAGGGACCGTATTTCATCATGGCCGTCGAGCAGGGCGGCCGCCTCTACAGCGTCGAGGACGGCAAGACGATTGCCCAGGGCGTCGCCTCGGTGGGATCGACGGTGCGCATCAACACGGTGCACAACGCAAACAACCACCGCTTCAGCGTCTACGTCAACGGCAAGGAGATGTATCGCGACGAGAACGCGCCGGGCGGCAGCTTCTACGACAAGATTGGCGCGTACGCGACCAGCAGCGGCACGGGGGACCTGAGCATCACCTGGAACAATGTCCAGTTCTGGCACAAGGCTTAATCTTAACTAGGCCCTGACGCTGGGCTGGTGGGGGGTGCTGTGCATTGATGAATCTCACGGTGGTTCGAAATTAAAGAGACATCAGTGAAGCTCCAACTCATACATGCATGCAGGTGTGCGCCGGCAGGCAAGCAAGATTGGGTTTCACCCCCAGGCAACTTTCAGCGATCTGGTATGTATGTGGTTGCTGAAAGCCGAGACGGAGAGCCACTTGAGGCTGTTTGAATCGTTGCAAAATTAAGGGTCATCCTCAGCATGTGCGCATCCAAAATGATTCGGGCTACGATACCTTAAGACTGCGATTGTGCAAAATCGAATAGACAAAGCCGTCTTCTGAGCACCGTATAATTCGTTTCTTCTGGTCTCTACACCGCTTTATCCAAGACCGTAGCCAACCTGCCAGCCTACCCTGCACCGCTGAGACGATTTCACCACCAACCCAGCTCTGCAACCCAATAGGACCCTGCATTTCCATTGTAAGCACGGAGCACCGTACATGGGATGTAGGACAATGAAGAACGTGTCAGTTACACCGCATGATGGCTCAAGGGTGATGGAGGCGTGAGACGATATTTTGTACGGAGCACAGCACGTACGGTTCAAGTGCCGCGGAAAGCGGCTCTTCTCTGTGGATCTTGTTGGGCGCCGTCTGGCTCCTCCACGTGCCCAGCCAGGCTCTAGATGACGTGGGTTGCCCATCCATCAGGACCGTCACCGCCGAGCCAACGACACTCGCGATGCCGGCCCAGCGCTTGATGCTGTAGATAGATAGACCGCACCATTCAGCTTGATTGTGGCCGACTCACCCGGCACTGGAGTTGGGCCGTCATAGATTCGTCATAGACCCGCCAGCATGTCTCCGAGAGCCTCACTGAGGAGCTTCCTGGCCACGGCGAGAAGGGCTCTCCAAGCTCCCGCCGGCCAAAGACCCTCGCCGCTCACCTTTGTCGTTGGCAATGAATCCGCCGGTGAGGAAACCTCGACCCATCCCGCAGGCCCGCGTCGTCTCGCTGACCGACACAGACCTCGACTCCCTCTGCTGCGCCATTCTCTACGCCTACATTCGCTCCCAGGCGCCGCCTCACCGGCTGCACATCCCGCTCTCCAACCTGCCCCGGGCCGACCTGGGCCTGCGGACCGAGATGACGGCGGTGCTGCACCGCGCCGGCCTCGGCCCCGCCGACCTGCTAACCTTGTGCGAGCTGCCGGAGGCGCTGCACCCCGAGGACACGGCCTGGCTGCTCGTCGACCACAACGCGCTGACGGGGCCCTTGCGGCGCTTCTCGGACCGCGTCGTCGGGTGCGTGGACCACCACGTCGACGAGGGCGTGCTGGGCGCGGACGCGGCGCCGCGCGTCGTCGAGCCGTGCGGCAGCTGCATGAGCCTCGTCGTCGACGAGTGCCGGCCGGCGTGGGACGCGCTGAGCAAGGAGGACCCGCGCGGCGACGACGACCTGGTGCGCCTGGGGCTCGCCGCCATACTGCTCGACACGGTGAACCTCACGGCCACGCAAAAGGTCAAGGAGAAGGACACGCTCGCCGTGCGCTACCTCGAGAGCAAGATCCGCGACCCCGCCCTCACCCTCACCGCCTACTTCGACGACATCTCCGCCGTCAAGGAGGACATCTCGGTGCTGTCGTTCCGCGACATCCTGCGCAAGGACTACAAGGAGTGGCACGACGCGGGCCTCGTCCTCGGCGTCAGCGCCGTCGTGCAGGGCTTCTCCTACCTGGTGCGCAAGGCCGAGGACACGCCGCACTCCCTGCCCGAGCACGTCGCCGCCTGGGCCGCCGAGCGCGGCCTCGACGTCGCCGCCGTCATGACCGCCGCGAACCTCCCGGGCGGCGAGTTCCAGCGTGACCTGCTTGTCTGGGGCCGGAGCCCGCGCGGCAAGGCCGCCGTGGCCAAGTTCACCGAGACGGCGCGGGAGCGGCTGAAGCTGGAGGCGTGGCGTGGCGGCGAGCTGGACGATGAGGCTGATTCGAGGCTTGCTTGGAGGCAGCACGATTTGGCGGCGAGCAGGAAACAGGTTGCGCCGCTGCTGCGCGAGGCCATCAAGATGGTGTGAGTACTGGCGTGCGAACTGCGCCGGCGCCGTGAGTTCTAACCAAGCCTATGATTAGGGAGGGAGAGCACGGCGCTGTAAACGAGCGCGAGCACAAGCAACCCCGGTTGTAGCAATACAGTGAATGACTCTTATTTCTACAATGGTATATGCTGGGCTGTTGGTACATGTACGCGATATGATGACGCTTGCAAAGAGGATGGAGCTGGGTCGGTCCAAACTGATCGCGCGTCAGGTTGACCTCACTCAGGCCTCGGCGATCCTGCATCGGAGAACCTATTGAGCGCCTCGGCCCTCTGCTCGCGGGCCTGTGTCCCGACGTGATGCCTCCGCAGGTCTTCCACCTCCTTCAGCACCCGCACAAACTCTCGCCGCTGCAGGCGTCGCCTCCCCACGAGGTCTAGGGACTCGGATGGCGGGGGGTTGTGCAGCAGCTCCTCGGCGGCTGGGTCGGCCGTCAGGATGCAGGCCTTGAGCGCGCTGTAGAGCGCGCCAGTCGGCAGCACGGGAGGCTCCTCTTTCAGCATCTCGGGGTAGACCCACCGCAAACCCTCGGTGCACAGCTTGGAGTCTCCCGTGGTGGCCATGACGCGGTAGACCAGTTCGTACTGATCCCACGACCGCGGCATGTTGAACCTCGGTGGCGAGCGAAACGCGTCCCAAAACCTGTCCCAGTCCTGACGGTTTGCGTAGGCACTCATCAGTCGGAGCGTCTGGTTGTCATCCAGCGCCGACTGCATCTCCACGAGGAGCAACTCCATGTTCTTCTGCGACCTTTGCAACTCGGCGCCGTAGGCAGGCGAGGAGACGAGCGATTCGATCAGAGTGACCACCATGTCCTTCGACAGCACCTTCATCCCGCGCTCGTGCGCGGTCAGTAGCAACTGATCCACCAGAGCCAGGCGCTCCGTCGCACTGTCCGGCGTGGGAGGTGCGGCCTGAAATACGGCGCAAATCAAGTTTTCGAGGACTTGCTTGTTCAAGGGGATGCCGCCAACCTGCAGCTCTTGTATTTGCCGACGCAGCCTGCTTAGGTCGTGTTGCGTCTCCGCCCCAGTCGGCTCAGCGTCTGCCTGTTGTCGAGTCGTGCCGCCATGGACTTGGCGGTTCCCGGCTTGAGACTGAAGGCGGCGCAATGAGGTAGAAAAATGTCGCTGCTGTTGTGAAGCTTGTTGCAGCCTTTGCCACTGGAGAGCTGCCGGGCTGGTAGGGAGCTGTACCTTCGATGACACCAGTCGGTCGATCTCGGCCTTGTCTTCCAGACTTTCACCCTTGAGTTTCCTCTCCTTCTCAAGGCTCCTCTTCAGAATTCCCTGCCACAAGCTCTCCAGATCCAACTCGCTGCGTCTCGACTCCGTCATGCACTGTACCACGATAGTGGTGCCGGTCTGTGCCGCGCCAAACCCCGAAAATCGCCCGCTCTCGTCGAAGGTGCCCGCCTCGTTGGATTCATCACCCGTAGTCGAAAAGTTGACGCAGACCCAGCCAGTCGATATGCCGTTGTCGCCACCAGGGAGGATCATGGTGTTGGTGCCCATCAGCTTGGCCTTCTTCCTCAGCCGCCGCAACTTTGTCTTGAGCTCACCGGGACCGATCAAGCCGCCTGCATTGGCGTCGACTTTGTAGTTCCGTCGCAGCCATCGCACGAATCGACCAGAGGACACGTGCAGGTGTCGCTCACTTCGGGCCGTGCCAAACAGCATGATCAAATTTGGGCCGAGCGCTGCTGGCGTGTCGAGATCTCGTAGGTCCAGAAGCGAGAGGTCATCCAGTCCCATGTCCTCGTAGATGTATTTTACCATCGGCTCGAGAAGCGAAGGTGCGTCTTCGGGCGCCTTGGGGAGATTCGGCGTATGCAGGCTCGCGGGGTGACGAGGCGGTTCCTCCTCGAGAAACCACGGCGTTCCCTCTGCATCCTCTGTTTCATCCGGAACCTGTCGCTCAGATGAGGCAGCGGCTGTCGGAGCGTCATCTCTCTGGACACCAGCGCCCAATTGCCGCTCCGAGGAGAGGAGCCTTCGAGCAGAGCTGGGGAATGGCTTTGGCGGCTGCGCAGCAAGCGTGCGGATGCTGGGCGCAGCAGAGCCAAGGACGGCCCTAAAGATGGTATTTCTGCAGGCGCGGCATCCCAGAGTCGCAATTGCCGGTCGAGAAATCATTTCGGATCATTAAGCAGGTGGTGGTGAATGCTGCATGCAGCTTTGGCCCGGGCTGCTAATGAACAAGATGCGATGCGCCACGAGCTTGCTGCTAGTAGCGGAAATTTCCAGGCGCTGGTCCCAGCACCTGTCGTCGTCGAGGCGGGTCTTCAGAACACGCGCGCACGTGACACCCCTGACGGCTGGTGGCCAATCTGGGCGTCCGCTTCCTGCGCTCAGGCGAAAAATTCGAGGAGCTCGTCTCTTATCGCCATCTCGCCGCATCACCATTGTACTATCATCCGCCTTTGCAGTGTTTTCTTTCGTTTGCGGGGCCTTCCTCTTTAATTTCAAACTAGATGTCTTAATACTTCGAAAGAGCAGCCCGACAGCGATTCGCTCTGCTGGGTTCCGCTACTACTTCGCTCGTGCGAGCAGGACCGCGCCGGCTGCATCACGATGCTTTCCCGACAAGCCCGCAGCAGCGTCCTGGCGCATCGAGCTGCCGCGACTCGGTTGATTGGCCTCTCGCAAAAATGCCCTGCGCTTCAATCCCAGCAGCCTTGCCTGGGGCGACGGTATGCCGTCACTGGCCAGTTTCGGCCCTGGCGACGGCGTGGAGCTGAGGCTGGCCATGCCCACCTCCAAGAGCGAAGCCTGGCTACGGCAGTCGACGACTTCAAGTTCGAGGCCCTTCCGTACAATCACCTTGCGAGCTCAACACTCCCGCACCTGCAAACTCCCACGCTTGTGTCCCAGGACGTCAGGGCCCTCGACCCTTCATCGCCCTTGACGATACCCGAACCCGGACCGCCCCGGGCAATGACCAAGATGAACATGTACGGGATTCCGGGCGAGACGGAGGACATGCTTCCGGTATTTGATGCGTGCATCCGAGTCGGGAAATTGGACCGGGCCGCGCTCGTCTTGAAGCGGTTCAACGCCATGGGAATACTCTCGGGCGAGGAGCGCATTCTTCTCAACAATCAGTACCTGCGAGCGTCATTGCTACAGATGCGAACGAGTCCCGACAGGAAACAGGCAGAGCAGCTTCACAAGTGGTACGAACTGCAAATACGGAGCAAAGGATTGCCCCATACCGCCGAGACCATTGCATGCATGCTCAAGGCATCTCTTCTGTCCGAGCGTGGCACTAGACTGGATCGCCTGGTGAAGCGCTACATGGGGATGGCTCCTGGCGAGTCTGGGCTGCGTGTTCTTAGCATGGCCGACATCCTGAGCGACCAGGACCTTGCTGTTATCACCGAGATCTGTCCCACCTACAACTTCGCCATGGACGCCGAGAACTTTGACGATTTCGAGATGGAAGAGGAGGATAACCGACTGGACAATGACCTGTTGCCCACCCACGACACGGAATCTTTGCCGGCCGGTTCGTTGCCTGAGTTGGTGGCTACACCGCAGCGAGGCGAAGGGTTAGCGACGCTCAAGCAGGGCCTGAGGCTCCTCATGGACCTGCAGGACGTCGACATCTCGAAACTCTCCGAGTCCGACCGTCGCGAAATCCAACTGCAAATCGAACGCGATTCCATCGGCTGTGCGATTGCGAAATGGCGTCAGGACAACAAGAATTTACAAAGCATGAATATCAACACCGCTTTGAGCCCTTCATCTGCGGAGGGGTCGCTGTCACAGCACATGGCCTCGTGGTTGGGTGCCATGGAGGCTCGACTCAAGCAGGAGCTGACTCTCGTTGAGATCTCGGAAACCAAGGCCACCAAATCTGATCAGGATTTGGAGCGTTGTCTTTACGGGCCCTTCCTCCGACAGGCCGACCCGGCTCGCCTCGCTGCAGTCACAATCCTATCGGTCCTCAACCTTGGGGCCATGCAAGGCGTGGATAAAGGCATCGTGGTCGGCAAGCTCATTACCAACATTGCAAAGCTGGCCCAGGAAGATATCGAATTACAGCAAAAGGAAGACGCCAAGAAGCCGAAAAGAACGCGAAATGTCCAGTTCACTGGCCAGAAGGAGGCATCGAGCACCGAGACTCAAGATGCTTCGACGAGCGATCTCAAAACGCTGATTATCGACTCGTCTAAGACCGAGAAAAGCTTGGAAGAAACAACCCGAAAGCCATGGTCTATGCAAATCAAGGCTCAAGTCGGCTCCATCCTTCTCAAAACTCTGATTGAGACGGCCAAGGTCAAGGTCACTACCGAGCATCCGACAACGAAAGAAGCTGTAAGCCAGTTTCAACCCGCCTTCACCCATCTGCAGCAGCCTCGAAAGGGAAAAAAGGTTGGCGTGCTGTATCTCAACTCGCAATTGATGGAGCAGCTAAAGCGAGAGCCCGTTGGCGACTTCATCGCGAAACATTTGCCCATGATTGTCGAGCCGAAACCGTGGAGACGATTCAATGAAGGTGGATTCCTGGATAGCAAGTCGAGCTTTGTCCGAGTGAAGCCGGGTGATGTCGAGCAGAGGCTGTACACAAACGCAGCCATTAAATGCGGCGACATGAAGCAAGTTTTCAAGGGGCTGGACGTTCTTGGCAAGACCGCGTGGCAGATCAACAAAGACACTTTGAATGTCATGATGGAGGCGTGGAATTCGGGAGAGGAAATTGCCAACATGCCGCCACTCAACCCTCAATTCGAGATCCCCTCCGAGCCCGACTCATCTGCAGACCCCCTAATTCGGCGAAACTGGATACGCGCTGTCAAGGCCATCGAAAACGAGAGATCCGGCCTGCACTCGCAGCGTTGCTTCATGAATTTGCAGCTCGAGATTGCCCGGGCTTTCAGAAACCACACAATTTACTTCCCAC
Source organism: Albophoma yamanashiensis (assembly GCA_001600555.1). Taxonomy (NCBI): domain Eukaryota; kingdom Fungi; phylum Ascomycota; class Sordariomycetes; order Hypocreales; family Ophiocordycipitaceae; genus Albophoma; species Albophoma yamanashiensis. Next base: position 1,180,936 of record BCKH01000005.1, on the reverse strand, counting down.
ACAACGTCGATTACAGAGGCCGCGCATATCCCATCCCGACTTACCTGAACCACATGGGTGCCGATCACACCCGCGCAATCCTAAAGTTTGCGAACGGCAAGGAGCTGGGGGTACGAGGGTTGAGGTGGTTAAAGATTCACCTGGCCAATCTCTATGGCCTGGACAAGTCGAGCTTTGACGAGCGAGAGGCCTTTGCCAACGAAAACGTCGCGAACATTGTCGACTCGGCAACCAACCCGTTGAAAGGAAGCCGCTGGTGGTTGAAGGCCGAAGACCCCTGGCAATGTCTCTCGGCTTGCTTCGAGCTGAAGGCAGCACTGGACCTTCCAGATCCCACCAAGTTTGTGTCAAATCTCCCCGTCCACCAAGACGGCACTTGCAACGGTCTTCAGCACTACGCCGCTCTGGGTGGCGATACATGGGGCGCCAAGCAAGTCAATCTGGAGCCTGGCGAGCGACCTGCAGATGTCTATTCCGCCGTGGCTGATCTTGTCAAGAAAGCCATCAACGAGGATGCCGCAGCGAAGAACAAGTTTGGCGAGATACTCCAGGGCAAGATTACGCGCAAGGTCGTCAAGCAAACCGTCATGACCAACGTGTACGGAGTCACCTTTGCCGGAGCGAAGAAGCAAGTCTGCAAGCAGATTGACGCCCTTTACCCCGATCTTGGCAAAGAATGCGGCATCCCGAACCTGCTCCTATCAACATACATCGCCAGGCACATTTTCAACGCGCTTGCGACCATGTTCCGCGGCGCGCACGACATTCAGTACTGGCTTGGCGAAATCGGTGGAAGAGTTTGCCGGGCTCTGACACCAGCCCAGTTGCAGCAGATTGCCGACTCCTACGCTGATGGCAACAAGGACGACGGGCCACGCGCCAAACGGGGCAGAAAGAGCCCAGCCGCCCAAAAGACTGGGTTTGACGAGTTGACGCAGCAGTTTCGATCTACGGTTGTCTGGACCACGCCTCTGCGCATGCCTGTCGCACAGCCATATCGAAAGAGCAACACGAGGGAGATTCGAACTTGCCTGCAAGCGGTGGTGTATCCTGTGAACGACCAGACGGACCCTGTGAATCGCAGGAAGCAGCTTCAGGGTTTCCCGCCAAACTTCATTCACTCCTTGGATGCCAGCCACATGCTGCTGTCGGCCCTGCAGTGCCACGACAAGGGCCTCACCTTTGCTGCCGTGCACGACTCTTTCTGGACGCATGCTGGAGATGTCGACACCATGAACGAGGTCATCCGGGACGCCTTCATCCAGATCCACGAGGAGGACGTCGTTGGTCGCTTAGCCTCTGAGTTTCAAGCACGACACAGAGGCTCGCTGTATCTAGCGCACATTGACCCGTCCAGCCCAGTGGCAAAGAAGATCAAGGAGCTGCGGAAGAACAGCAAGCTCTCACCCAAGGAGGAGCTTCTCCTGGAGCATAAGCGCAACTCACTCCGGCTGTCAGGGAATCCGTGGGACCTCGAAGCAGCGAAGAAAATCGTCACACCTGCATCGGTGTACGAGGAGATGTCTGCGGCAGAGGTGGATGTTGCCATCCAGGAAGATACCAAGGACATCGGTCTCGGCGAGATTCCGGAGGGCGAGGACGAGATGGCCCTGACCAAGGAGGTCCAGGAACAAATGATGGAAGATGATGCCGACGAGGGTGACGCGCATGAGTTGGAAGGCGCGGCAGAGATGTCGGAACGCTTTATGGAGGACATGAAGACGACGCACTTCGAGTCGCAGATGACGCAGAAAAAGCGCGGCAAATCCCGGGCGCAGCGAACGCCCGTACCGGTCTGGCTACCGCTTACCATTCCAGCCATTCCGGAAAAGGTGAGCGTCTTCTTCCACATCTGGTGCTAATTGTGCGTTTTACTAATGACTCTTCAGGGCGACTTTGACGTGACTCGACTACGCGAAAGCAAGTACTTCTTTTCATGATGGAGGCGGGAAAGCCATGTATAACCACCAGGTGCAACGGAGGTGATTTTCAGCATTTGCTTTTTTCGGGCAGCACAGCGATGGAGAGCATTTTCACGGCGTTATTACGGAGCCTGTTCTGGAAGCGACATAAAACGGAGTCGGAAAATGCAATTGCGGCAACACGCTGCTCAGGTGTAGATACGGGGTTGAAGCGGGCTGCGCTTGGATGCTGTTGTACGTTACAGTAGAGTGCGGTGATTGTACAAGGATGCGACGAAAGGAGAGGTCGCGAAGAGAGCAAATACATTCAAACGTCCACAGGTCGAAGTCGTTGATATGACGTGAACAGGCCATGCCTAAAGTTTCACAACGCGAGAACATGTGTGAGCTCTAGATGTCTTGGATTTATCTTATCCGACTGGTGGTTCTATGGCGCTAAACTACCGCACAACGGCGTCCTTGAGCGTCTTGACGGTGCACACGCCGCCGCTCTCAGTGACCAGCTTTCCAATGTCCGTCTTGCCAAGCTGCTCGACGGCGCTGGCGTTGAAGGCAACCTCGAGGCTGTCGGTGGTGGTGAAACCCGGCTGGAACATCTCCCAGATCTTCTTCTTGGGGTTCAGCTGGCCCTCGGGCTCGCCCTTCCAGCCCTCGAAGAAGACACGCTCGCCGGCCTTGGAGCCCTCAGGCGGGGTGACCAGCTCGACGGGGCCCTTGTGGTCGTCGACCTCACCCTCCTTGAGCTTGGGGGAAGCGGCGAGGACCATGGCCGACGACTTGATGCCGCGCATCTTGACGGGCTTGAGATTGCAGACAACAACGACCTTGCGGCCCTGCATCTCCTCGAGAGGAACCAGACCGTTGAGGCCGGAGCAGACGGTTCGGCAGACCTGGCCCTCGTACTCGGTGGTGTCGTCGCTGGGCTGGTCTCCCATGGCAATGGTGGAGACGTACAACGAGTCGGCATCGGGGTGGTTGACGGCCTTGAGGATGTGGCCAACTCGGAGATCGATGAGAGAAGGCGAAAGAGGGGCAGCGGCGGCCGGAGCCTTCTGCGGCTTGGGGGCCTTCTCCTTCTTCTCCTTCTTGGGCTTGTCACCGCCGGGGGCAGCGGAAGCAGCAGCACTCTTGACCTGGGCCACCTTCTCCTTGACCTTCTCCACGGTCCGGTCCACGACAGAGGTCTCGTTGCCAGCACCGCCGGCGGCGGCGGCGGCGGCAGCGGCAGCCTTCTCCTTCTTCAAGCGCTCCTTCTCAGCCTTGGCATCGACGGGTGGCTTGACGTAGCGCACATCGTCGTGGTCGACGGTGAACTTCTCGTCATCCTTGAGGGCGAGGGCGAACTGGGGCGAGTTCTGGACGAAGTCGAGGTGACGGACAATGTGGGGGTGGCCCTTCTCGCCGGTGCGCTCGTCGGGAGACCACTTGGCGACGAGGGGGGCCAGCGTCTCGTAGATGGCGACGTCGGCCTTGCTTGGCTTGGTGCCGAGCAGGGTGGTGCGGCTGGCGAGGTGGCTGTTGAGCGTCTCGAGGATGGAGGGCTTGTCCTCGCCGGCACGGAGGCGCTCCGAGGTGGTGAGCCACTGCTGGATCTCCGCATCCTCTCCTTTCGTGTACGTCTGGGTGTTGATGGCGGCCATTCTGGGCAGTTGATGCAGCCGGCGGAGGGGGGCGAGGCTGCGGATGGGCGAGCCGAGGGTTCGGAGGGAGAACAGCTTGGAGGTTGGGCGGGCGAGGCAGCGGATGGGCGAGCCGAGGGTTCGGAGGGAGAACAGCTTGGAGGGCGGACGGGCGATAAGCTGTTGCTGGCTTCTCTGGTGCGTTCGTGTGTGCGAGTGCGTGCGGAAAGCGTATGAGTCGTCGCGAGCGTGGGCAAGATTTTGACGATGGCGGGGATGGAGGGGCACCAGGCAGGGGTCCGCCCACCAGCCAGTGACGGCCTGATGACTGAGGCAGCGCAGCATGCATAGTGTCTGTGGCTGGGCCACCTTTGCCTGTGGCGCAGTGGCTCAGGCCCATTAACGCGCTGGCTCGTGACCGCGCTGCCATTTCGCGTTCTCCTGCGTCATGACTTTTGTCGGAGGCGCGTGGCCGCCCTTTTGGACCGACCGTGAATTTGGTCACCACCTCGAGCCGACACAGCGATTGCGAGCTTGCTTGCACTCGTTTCGGGCCAATTGCGACTTGCCACTGGGCTGACTGCCGTGCCCTGTCTTTTTTGCATACCTCTTTGGCGCAGCACTTGGATTGAAGCTTGGCCGCGCTCGACCGACATTCCTCGCCACCTGTCACCGCAGTCAGCTGTCAAACAGCTCACCACTGCTGCTCCGTTGCTGCTGTACACCTTGTGCAGCGATCACAATCCGCGGGAATCTCGCAATCCCTCTGTTTTAGCTTTCTTTTTCCCTATTCTTGAGCCTGTCCATTCCACTCCAGGCACAGGTTCACGCCAGCACGCCGTTTCGTGCAGACTCCACGCCGACAATTCCTGTGTCGCGTCATGGCGGCATCTTCGTCCGAGGCAGAGTCTGTCTTATCAGATCAGCACAAAATGAGCAGTGCGCCCAGCTCGCCTCCCGCCGAGGCGTCCCCCAAAGTCTCTAATGCCGATTTCGTCGACGAGGAGGGCCTGGAAAGGGAGGAGGAAGAGGCGCGTGTCGCCAACGTCAAGGCAGAAGAGGAGCGTCGGCAAGCCCTGGCGCGTTCACGAAAGAAGAAGAAAAAGAAGGCCGAGTCGAAAGCTGAGCGAGAGGCCAAAGCTCGGGAATTGGATGAGCTGCTCCAGAAGAGCGCTGCGTTCAGTGACATTTTGACGAAGAAGACCCAAGTCCTCGGCCGAGTGGGCAGCAGCCTTGACGGCAAGGCCCTCGGTGAGCACAACCTCGAAATGGCTAAACAACCAAAGTGCCTGGTTGGCGGGACGATGAGGGACTACCAGCTCGAGGGCCTTACCTGGATGTACGAGATCTGTTCCCAAGGCATGAGTGGCATTCTGGCCGATGAAATGGGGCTCGGTATGTACATTGAGCCTACCTCTGGGAACAAGGTCATGAATCGCTGACTGTGGCAGGCAAAACCGTTCAAACGATCTCCCTCATTGCTCTCCTGCGCGAGCAAGAAGGGTATCTTGGTCCACATCTAATCGTAGCCCCTCTCAGTACTCTGTCCAATTGGATGGATGAATTTCACCAATGGACGCCTTCCATTCCCGTCATCATGTATCACGGAAACCAGAAGCAAAGGGAAGAGATCTTCAAAACAAAGATTATAAGGAATCTCAATCATGGACGACCGAACAAACAGTTTCCTGTGGTTTGCACGTCGTACGAGATGGTCCTTAGGGACCAGCACAACCTGTCTCGCGTTCAGTGGGAGTTTATCATCATTGTATGTGCGCACGAACGCCCTCGATGAGTGCATTTATGCTGATAGCCTGCCCAGGATGAAGGTCATCGGATGAAGAACGCTGAGGCGAAACTATTCCAACAGCTACGACAATTCTCCTCTGCGACCCGTCTTCTTATTACCGGGACCCCACTCCAAAACAACCTCAAAGAGCTGTGGTCGTTGCTCCACTTTCTGCTGCCCAACATCTTCACAGATTGGGAAGCTTTTGAGTCTTGGTTTGACTTTTCCGACCTCGACGATGAACAAGGAACGGAGGCATTCATCGGCGATCGCATGAAGCAAGACTTGGTGAAGAAGATTCACCTCATTCTTCAACCTTTGCTCCTGAGGCGCATCAAGCAAGATGTCGCGGCGTATCTTCCGAAGAAGCGCGAGTACGTGCTTTTCGCTCCCATGACCAAGGAGCAGACAGATCTCTACAACGCGTTCACCGATAAGACGGTTGACACTCGGGCATACCTTGAAAACACGGTAGTGGAGAAAATCATGAGAGGCACATCTATTAGCTCATCACGGAGATCATCCTCCCGGTCCAGCAGCAGTACTCATACAAGTACTCGTACACCGAAGAACCGAGGTGCCAAGGGAGAAAATGTATCTCTTCCGCTACGGGAGAGCCCTCGGGGCAAAAAGGCCGCTGATGACTCCGCCTCACCCGCCCCCAATGCTTTTGCTATGATGATGGGCAAGCGAGCTCTAGGGCGGCCGAGGAAGGATGCCCTGGAGCAGGCAACAGTCGAGACACCAGCAAAGCAGACCGGGAAGCGCAAGACTCCCCCGACCTCCGTCGTTTCTGGGACAAAGAGCGTCAAGTCGAGCAGGGCATCGACACCAGCCTCAACTCGAGGCCGGGCGCGAAAGACCAGGAGCTACAAGGAGGCTGGCTCTGACAACGAGGACGCGCTGTCCGATGATGCCTTTGAAGCCAAGCTTGCTGAGGAAATCGCTAGCAGCGACGAAGGCGAAGACGATGAGCCAAAATCTCCCGAGGAGCTGGAGCTTGCCCAGACTCTGGAAAGTGCCAGTGCGTACACTGCAATGATAGACATTGGTATTGTGACTGTGCTAACTGCCGTTCGCAGAGAAGCAGATAGCTCAAAAGAAACTGGGCAACCCTCTGGCACAGCTGCGTCTGGTCTGCAACAGCCCGCACAACTTTTACAGTCCGTGGGCGACGAACACCGATATCCCCGTTGATGAATCCATCGTCAACGCATCTGGCAAGATGCTGCTGCTAGACCGCCTCTTGCCTGCACTGTTCGAAAAAGGCCACAAAGTCTTGCTCTTCTCACAATTCACGACCCAGTTGGACATCCTTGAGGACTACAGCCGAGAACTTCGAGGCTGGAAAGTCTGTCGCATTGACGGCTCCGTCCACCAGGAGAGCCGCCGACAGCAGATCCGAGACTTCAACCAGGACCCCAGCTATAATCTCTTCCTGCTGTCTACCCGTGCCGGCGGGCAGGGCATCAACCTTGCCTCGGCCGACACAGTGATTCTGTTCGACTCGGACTTCAACCCGCAGCAGGACCTGCAGGCCCAGGACCGCTGCCACCGCATCGGCCAGTCCCGGCCCGTCATCGTCTACCGCCTCGCCACGCGCGGCACCGTCGAAGAGTCTCTCCTCCTCTCCGCAGACGCCAAGCGACGGCTGGAGAAGCTCGTCATCCGCAAGGGCGGCTTCAGAACCATGGGCCAGAAGATGGGCTCCAGCGGCGCCCAGAAGCAGGACGAGGACCTCGACGCCGAGACGCTGCGCGCCCTTCTCCTCAAGGACGGCCTCGTGTACCAGACATCTGGCGGCGGCGAGCAGGTCCTCAGCGACGCGGACCTGGACGCGCTGTGCGATCGCAGCGACGAGGCCTACGACAGGGCGGCGAGCGGCTGTGGGGACGCGGATCGGTATCGCGTTGTGGAGACGGGCGCTGACTCTATCAAGATGACGCGGAAGGAGTAGAAGCCGTAGTGCTCTTGTGATTTTGTATTGCTGTGGCTCGGCCTCTGGCCCTTGGCTCTGATGCTTCTTTGCTGGCACGATACAGGCTGTGTAACACGCGAACATGGTCGTTTGTGTAAGAGGATTTTCCTGAAAGCGCACTGCGTCATTTTACACTTGCTCTTATATAGGTGGCACATTAGAACACGGAAGTCATATTCTCGTCTGGCTTATTGTTCCTCATAATCTGTACACATGGCGTGGCAATGGAGTTCCAGCCTTTTGTCATTATATACCCAATTCCCGCCATATTCATTACTCCAGGTCTCGCGCTCCATGAAGAATTCAAGAAGTAGACAACCAATGATTCGAGATAGGCTCTGGAAGCGCTTAGTTTAGCTCCGTCACGTAGCCAATCTGCCGTCGCGCATCGCCCATGCCCGGCGATCCGTCGGCCAGTCTCTTGGCCAGCTTTTCCTGGCTCTCGACGAGCTTGCGCTGCGCCTCGAGGTGGTTCTTGATGCGGCTCTCGGCGCCCTTTTCGATGCGCTCCACCTCCTGGCGTTCGCTGATGCGGATTGAGCTCAGGGCGCGGGCATTATCCACGCGCTCCGTGTTGAGCTTCGTCTCCCACTCGAGAGCCTTACGCTGGCGCGCCTCCTCCGCGTCGAGCTCCGTCGCGGCCAGCGCCCGTGTGCGGCTGGCCGAGGCCTCGGCGATGGCGCGCTGCTCCACCAGGCGGCGCTCGTGGGCGGCGTGGGCGAGCGATTCTTCGAGCTGGGCGCGGGAGCGAAGCGCGCTGATGTCTTCAGTGTGCAGCTTCCTGCGGCGGGCATCTTCCATTTGCGCCTTTTGAGCGAGTATCTGTTGCTCCACGCTTGCAATCTCCCGCTTGCGAGCCATGGCAATAGAAAACTCTTCGGTTTCCTCAGCCATGCGCGCCAGACGGGCTTTGCGGGCTCGCTCCTGGACGACCATGTCCTCGGGCAGGCCAACGGCGCCCTCTGGCTGTGGCCCCTCGTTCGCGTAAAAGACATCGTTTGCGCGGCTAGCACGTAGCACGGCGAGAATCTGGTCATTAAAGTCCGAAGGGGGCAAGATCTTCGTGATGTACATGGTCGGGGAGTAAGTGTAGCCCGCTTCGACAAATTGATTGAATGGCTTGTTGATGTTTTTCCACATGCCACTCTTGAGAAAGGCTCGAGTCGTCGCGACCGGGTCTCTTGCATCAAAGCAGATGTGTAGCAGTGATTTGCCGCTCGTTTTGAGGGACAAGTCAGAGCTGGAGTCGATGAGAAACGTCATGACCTTTTGCATGGCTCGCTCCCTGTCAGGGCTCATATCGCAAGCGTCGGATCCGTGCCGACAAACTTCGCCAAGGGCACTTCGGCCTCCGTGCAAGGGGCTCGGGAAATCAGGATCGTGGCCTGCCTGGATGAGTACCCTGACCGCCGGTAAGCTGAGATCTCTGGCGGCATTGTGCAGCGAGCCATCGTCCCTAGCAGGCTCTGCAGCAAGAAGACTGGTCATCATCTGAACGGCGATGTCTCCGCCGATATTTGTGGCCATGGAAAGAGGCGTTCTTCCTTGAAAGTCGATAACATCGGCATCCGCTCCTTCTAGTAGGAGCAGCTTCACGAGGTCTGGCCGTTTGGCCTGCACAGCCAGCATAAGCGGCGTCGTACGAGTCAAGCTCGTTTCCACATTCACCTTGGCTACATTGCCTGTCAGTACGACCTTTCACAGACAAGCGAACACCACTAACTCACCTCCACGCTCAATCAACAGCTCAATCACTGCCGTGCTGACGCGCTTTTGTGGCTGGGCAATGGCCCATGCAAGCAGAGTCACCTGCTCATCCTCGTCGATGTGGGGATGAATGCGACAAGTCGTCACCTGATCATAGTAGAATCCAGCGTCTAGGAGCGTCGTCAGGATCGTCGTCGACCTCGGATACTGGTTGATAGCACGGACAAGCACAGGCTCGGAGCCTTGCTGGCTGCTCATGACATCTACCCGAACGTCACCGTCGTGGTAGTCGGCGAACATTCTGAAAAGGTCCAAGACACCATCTTGCGAGAGGGCCGTATCAAAGATGCACTGAAACGCCGACGACAAGGTTTCAGCTGATGGGTGACGTTCAAGCAGCTGAGCAGTCCAAGGCACATCGGCCTTGGACGCGGCTTGTTGCAGCGGCTCGCCGTTGTTGTAGTTGACGTCGGGTCCATGTGCAATGAGTAGGTCGAAAAACCTATCAGCCAAATTCCTCGTTTCTCTAGTTGAGTGCTTCATGATTAAGACCAACGCAGCACTTATTGAAGTCCCACGGGCTCCCCGTTCCAGGAGCATTCGCGCAGTCTCCAAACCAGGTTCAGTGAACCAGGTGTCAAATGTTTCAGCTGTGAAGGCCTGATTGAAGGCTCGCTGGATGTCTTGTTCTGGTAGCTTCTTCTGAAGGAGGAGAGCCAAAGACGTTGACGCGACCTTTTGGACGGTATCCACCAGGGTCTTGCACCCATTCGCCGAGGGAGATGCACCATGGTGGAGCAGCAGTTGGATTAGACGTTCCTCCGGGTTCTCCTCGTTAACAGCGTCGTTAAGGGCGATATGCAAGTCCTCGGTAATCCTGAGATCGGCATTGAAGAGATCAACAATAATGCGGAATCGATTTTCGCGATTCAAACTCCAACAAGACTTGAGAGCCCGGACGAGTGTGGGTTGGGATGCTCTTTTCTACACAGCCATGTCAGAAAACATTGGTTGCCCAGCAGTATCTGCGTCCTTACCTGGTTGCCACCTTCGCTCCATAATCCCAGCAGAAGCTCAAGGTTCTCGACAAATGCACTCCTCGTAGCCGCGGTGACAGACTCGCCGTTGTTGTAATTTGGATCCGCCCCGGAAACCAGGAGTACCCTCAACACGGCCTGGCCATCATCTCCGGATCTCGCTGCCGATTCCAGTTGAGCATCAACTAACTCGCCCGAGACACCCCTCTTGAGGATCTGCTCAAAAATGACGGCTCGCTTGTTCAAATCGCCCACCTCAGTCGCAGCTTGGAATCCAGCCTCCAGCGTCTTCTTGCTCGTGTCGGGGTCCGATCTGAGAAGCACGCTCAGAACTTCGGGGGAGCCTCCTCGGCAAGCTTCGATTATGGCTTGGCCGCCATTACTTGAGATGCTCGCGCCATGCTCCATGAGAACATCGCCCAGCCTCGAATCCCCATCCCGAGCGGCGATTAGCAGCGCGCTTGAGGCACTTTCGGCAGAGACCTTAGCCTCAAGAAGACTTCGACACATGGCGTTTCGGGCCGCACGGTTCTTGATTCCCATGACCTTGCCCAGCGTGGCACTTCGGACCTCCATCGCGTATTGCGATCGGGCTAGCAGCAAATTTAAAATCTCAGGAGACTCCTTCGACACGGCCAGCGAGAGGGCTTCACCATCCGCGGTATCGGCGGCGGTAGCTAAAACGCCAAGGAGCGAAATATCGTTGGGATACGTGGCAATGGCATGCGTCAAGGCCCTATTGATTTCGTGCGGGCTCGCACCGGCTTCGACCAGTTTTTTGGTCAGCGTCAGCCGCTCCATGGGCTCTGGGACGTGCAGCACATGTGGCAGCGCAGCCCCCAATGACGCCGAGGTTGGTGGAACGAGGCACTCGAACAGCATATCGACGATCTGCGTGTTTGCGGCGATGACGGCGTGGCACAGAGCGGCTGCTTTGTATTCATTCGGGTTCGCGCCAGAGGCCAGAAGCTGCTTCAGTGTTGCCATTGACACGGATACTCCTTTCGTTTTTGAGAGGGACTGCACTTCGTGCACAAGAACCCAGCTGAGATCTTCCTTGCGGGTCGACTTGGCCGTGATGGTGCGAAGTTTCCAAGCCTTGCCCTCCGTGGACGGCAATTGCACAAGCGCATTCAGGCCGCAGGTTATTGATGATGCTGATACTCTGCCCTGGAATACTAACTCAAGAACCTTGGGGTCAGGGTTGGTGACTGCCTGTTTCACAATGGCGCCATCGAGAAGGTTCACATCAGCGCTGCCCTGCTGCAAGAGGAGGTGGACCAACGACATGTCCACTGGCTTCTCCGACAAAGTCTCCAGCAGGGCAGTCGAAACCTCCGCGACTCCAATGACCGCGCCGGCGTTGAGAAACATGGTCATCATATTGAATCTCGCTCGATGGTCTGCAACCTGCATCACGTCATTTAGGTGAGCCGCAGCAGTCTGTGGAGACGCCTTCTGGAGAAGAGCCGCTAGGAGCTCTGTGTCATTTTGCCTTATCAGCGACGTCAAGCCTGGTCCCTGGCTGAAGTTGACATCCGCTTCGTACTTGAGAAGCAGTTTAATGAGGGAGCTGTCTCTTTGGGAAACGTCTTGATTGATCGCATCGTGAAGAGCGGCATGCAAACACGGACCGGACAATGACCTCTGCAAGAAGAGCTCTACCATTTGGTAGCGGTCCACATTTGACAGCTGCTTCGTGAGCGGAAACACAATCGACAGGGTCTCGGGCGTAGGCTGCCCTGTCAGTATCTTTTGTGTCATGGGAATATCCCCCCGGAGCACGGCGGTCCGAAGAGCTTCACCGGATTTATGATCAACGGACGCAACGGCGTGCCTGTTGGATGAACTTGACGTCGGAGAAGGTGCAGATCCCTGGGGAGATGCCAATGAGCCAGCGGGGAAGACGGGGGAAAGGAGCAAGTCAAGCGAGTTCATGTCGCCTGCCTCGGCCGCGTCGACGAGCATTTCATCGAGCGCGATGCCATTGGCGCCTTTCCGGAGCAACAAGCTGAGGATAGCGTAGCGGTCGGCGACTGGTGCCTGCTTAGCGATAAGCGGCACGCAACTCGAGGCCAGGGAGGCGCTGAGTGCGGTGCCGGCGTGAAGCAGAGAGTTGACAAGATCCATTTCTCCGCGCGCGATTGCCGTCTTCAGCACCATGGCGTCGTTGTATTCGACTGAAGCGCCGTATATGGCCAGAAGGTTTGCCATTTCTAGGAATTGAGCCTCGCACGATCGTTCGAGGGCTTGCGCGAGGACGACGCCGTCGGCACCGGCGCACAGGAGAAGTTCTGCAATCTCGACCTTGGCGGATGGATTAAGAGACGGATGGCCATGTACTATTTCAAAGGCCTCATCGAGGCCCGGTCTCTGAGGGGGCCGGTTCCCCATGATGATTGCGAGAGCAATGTCTCGTCTCCCCAACCCAACCGCGGACTTGAGAGCCTCAGCCTGGTTGTAGTTGCCGTCAGCCGCTCCACGGCTGAGGTGCAGTACCGTCTCGAGGCATCCTGCCCTCGCTGCATCGCACATGGCCGCCGATGCTACAGCCGGGGGCGGGCGACCCTCGGAGCGGAGGATCAGGCTGATCATGGGTGACTGCCCATGGACGATGCACGCCTGGCGAAATGCGTCCTGGCCAGCAGGCGTCTGCGCCGTGCTCGCGCCATGCTTCAGGAGCAGCTCGACGATGGGCGTGTTGCCGCTGCGGATGGCCGCAGGCAAGCATGCGTCAATGGCGAAGGAGTCGGCGTGAGGGAGCAGAACCTGGACCATCTCGAACTGGTTGCCGTCCACGGCGAGCTTCAGCAGCCGTGACTTGTCGCCAAAGGAGTCGATGCTGCGCCGCCTGTTGAGAAGTCCGCTCTTCTGCTTCTGCGAGCCGCCGAGGTCAACGCCGGCAGCCGCCAGCTTGGCGATGAGCGCCTCGGCGACGGCGGGCGATCCGGCATTGGCGATCCATGCGCTCAGCACCTCGAGGACCTCGCGAGGGTCCCAGTTCTTGCCCCTTTTGAGATTGTTGGATGAGAAGGCCCGGCTGAGGCTACTTTTGGGGCGGTACTGGGCGACATCGGCCGCGCGCCGCTGCATGAGCTCCTCGGCCGTCTGGTCATCGGCAGACGTTCGAAACGAGGGGGGCTGCAGCGGGCGCGGGAGCGGCGCGGGAGCAGGCGGCAGGACGATGCCCCATTCCTGGGAGATCTGGATGATGCGCCGCTGGCGGTCGTTGGAGGTCAGGGCAGGCATGCTGCAGTGGGTGCCGAGGGCGGCATCAGACGAGCCGCGGTGAGAGCGAGCCGAAGCTGTCCGTGCCCAGCTTGCGAAGCCGTCGAGGGTTCAGGTCACCAGTTCATTCAGCGGGCTGCTTTGGACTCGCTAACGCGAGGGTGGGCAGGATGGTGCGAGGTCAAGGAAATCAGAACGGAGACTGGCGGTTGGTTTGTCCTGCTCCTGCCGGGCTGAGCTCGAGGCTGCAGCCTTCCTCAAGTACTACGCACTCGCACCCTCTACAGGTACCTCGAGGCTTGAGGCTCCCCACGGGCACCGCGTGAGGCGGACGTCATGGAACGCTTGGACCAAACCAGACGGCTCCACACTGGGTTCGGGACGCTGCAGCAGCGGCGCAGCCCCTGTAGCAGTTCGCGTCGTTGCAAGCAGCACCAACCACGCGGCTTTCAACCCGGTCCGAACTAGCGTCGAAGTCGCACAGGGGCACTGCCCCGGGGGCTCGGGAGCCTCATCCACTGAAGGGTGCCCGCCGTCAGGACGCCACAGCGAGCGGCAGCACCGCCCCGACTCTTCGGCAAGGCGCCCCCGTACAGCGTGTTGGGCGCCCGCACCGGCTACCCACTGCCCTGGACCCCATCTCTCGGGCGCAACGGCGGACGATTCGTCCATCAAACGCGGCGCCGTCCAAATCTCTGAGCATTTTGCGACGACCCATCCTTCGGAGAGCTCCCGTTGTTGCACGGTAAATATAGCATCTCGGCCTGCATCCCTGTCGTGCAATGTTCGGGGGGTCCCCGTTACGGGTGCTGTCGCGGCCTCCTGCACAGCCACCAACGGCCGTTCTGCCGGAGGCCCTCGCCCTGTCACACCACCCCGGCAGTCGAGGGGATCGGGAAACCATCGAGCTAGCGCGTAATGTGGTTGCGCGGCCCTTGATGCGGATCGAGGATACGAGTCTTGCCTCTGGGGTGTGACGACGCCATCTTGTCCCTACCTATGCGGTGGTATTGCAAATCGGCGAGCCAGTCGCGACAGCGCGACAGTGCATCCGCCGTAGTGTTGAGAAGAAGGCTGGACGTGGACGCGAGCGAGCTGAATGGTTAAATGGTTCATGTACATAGTTACGCGCAGCCGAAATCAATCCGGTCTGGTGGCATAGTTGGTTAGCGCGTCGTACTAATAAGTTGTTAACTTCAACTGCAAGTAATGCGAAGGTCGAGGGTTCAAGCCCCTCCTGGACCAGATTTTTTTGTTATTTTTGCCTGCCTTCTGTCGATGGCGAAAGCAACGTCCACTTTCTTTTTAACAGCATTGTTTCTACAAGCAGCTGTGTTCTTTACGCGTGATCCCGGGACATTGCAGCACTCTTGCTGCTGCAAGGCTCTATGATGACCGCCTACCCTATACCCGAAGCAGCGCTCTAGGAGCTGCAGATACGTGTCGTGTCAACTTCATATGATGTTCTATCGTTGCGATCAATTTTTAGCCACTGGGTAGGGTAGGTCTTCGGGTTTTCGCAGAATCTTCAGGAAGTTTGTTCGGGCTTGTGTGGGAATGTGGCCTGGTTTTCATCAGCGCGTGAAACGCAAAGTCAGTATCGCAATTTACGTGTTGCGGTACGGTCGAAGGCTTGCCGAATACAAGTCCAGAATGACACGCATGCAGGTAGTTACATACAGTATTAGGGCACTTTTTTGCAACTGCTCTACCTCTTGGGTGAATCTCTCAACAATTGTGTGAACCGTCGTTATATTACCGTGCCTAAGCAGGCATGTCGCAAAATCCCGCGCAAACCCGTGAAGCTGCCGTCTTCGAACCGCCAAGAACGAGAAATGCCCACCATCGCGTTCCATTTCGGCCCACCTCGGCTGCGCGACACGTCACGAAGACGCCAAGCCTCCAATCAGCCTCCCCCGTAGCGGGCCGCGCCGCACAGGCCAGCCAGCGCTGCGGCGGAGCTCTTTCCGAGGGTCATCGAGAGCCCACGCGCAAAAACAAGTCACCCTGAGCACCTAGGCTTGCCATTGGCAGAGTGGATGTACTCGTACTACTCCAGCAAGTATGCCGGCAGGGGCTATTTTCGATGGTAGGCGATGAGTACATGTACATGTGGTTACTGGCCGTGTGGAGGAAGCAACGATTACACAGGTGGTCATAAGCTCAACGAAGAGCACGCCGACGCTTGCGGTCAATACAGCCGTCCTTGGCAGAGGGAACAGGAAGACAACTCCGTATTTACAGCCAATTGCTGGAGAGTACGCACTTGAATTGACCGGGCTGGCCAATTGGCGGTTCAAGATGTTACGGCATCGTTACTCCCCGCACAGAGGAGGGCTACCGATGAAACCGTGGAGTCTCCACCTCGAAGCATCAATGATATCGCAGCCTCCGGGAAGTACGTAGTAAGCTGAGCCCTGAAAAACTGTACGTCTGGCAATGCCTTCGACCCCTTGGTCAATGCAGCCCTCCAAGCCCCGACTGGCATAGCCGAGTCGGTAGACACCTATTCTCCAGGTGACTATGATGGGTGGCGGTGTTTTGACAGCTTTGAAAGCCGCGGCGGAGAGAGCCAACCGAGCTATGGGCTCTCCCGGCCCACCGCCCTCCCATGCATCGCGCTCTCCACCGGGCACACACCGCACGTCTCGTTTCTGCAAAGCCTTCCACTGATTTGTTGGTTCAAAGGGCTGGCAATGACGCGGGGCAGCTGTGTGCTGGCTGCCAAGAACGTTGCGACATGTGAGAACTGAGATTTCTCCAGTCTGGTACTCGGCGACTTTAAGCTTTGCTACAGACAAACGTTATGCCACAGCGTCAAGCGTGGAGCTTGGGAATATTCAGCCGTTCTCTTTATTCCTTCTTTTGCATTTGACATGATATCACGCAGTTGAAGGATACATGTACATGAGGATGAATGACTCGTGACGTAGCTCGCAATGACCTGGTACAGCTGGACTACTCGCAAACAGCCCCATCCCATTCCAGACTGAGGTACCTCTTTTGAGGGGTTTATGCAGAAATGAGCTCTCCCCTCATCTTTTCGGAAGATCGTGCCCGTGGAACTGGCATTGGATTGGCTCCGCCCCGGTCCATAGCCGGCAAGGTTGTCGTTCAAGGGTGTATGTGTGGTGCAACAACTCACGAGGTGGAACCCAGCATTGCTATGCCACCGGCGGGGTGTCGAGCTGCCCGCTTCTCGCGCTGTGGCGATCATACATATATTTACGTCGTCCCATCAGTGCCGAACGTCGTGTTACGCTTTCCTTCTTCCTCTCCGCCAAAGGTCTACGTGTAGCACAAAGCAGCTCATTATCGCAGACCTACGCGTACGTAAACGCTCCCGTCACGACAATGGACTTCCACCTCAGCGCTGAGGATATTCGTGTCGAGGATAACCACGTCCTCAAGGCTCGCCTCGCCACCATTTCGGGTGAATGGCAGGATGCTGAGTTTGACCTGAACGAGGCTCTGGGCAACGATGACGGTATGACTGCTCACCTTTCTGGCTTGCGCAGATTTCCTTGCTGACAATTTGCTAGGAAATATTCAATGGGGTGGTCGCGGTAAGATTCATTCATACAAAATTCGCAACAGCGCAATGCGCCTAGCGATTCCTGTTCTCACATTCTGACACTTGGACGCATTCCATATCCAGACTTCTCTCATTCCGCAGACGAAGTCACCTTCTCTATTGAGGGCGATGCTCAAGTCCCAATTCTGCGCGTCTGGCTCCGTTCCATCGATGGCGACCAATACTCTCGAGATGTCAACCTCGCGGAGCGCATCGGCAATGAGGACGGCATTTTCGTTTTCGGTTAGTCTCTCACAACACTCCTTGCTCGATTGAGTGACTGACGTTTGGCCTCTAGCATAAAATGCGGACAGAACTATTTTGTACTGAGAATTTGATGCTGGGGCATGCATGTGAGGATTGATGACGGCGCATTTCCGAAGTACTCGTACATGCTGTATGAAAGCTCAATCGACACTACGCGAATGGTTTGAGCCGCTCGTACTTTGTGACCTTCGTAGCTGTACACGATCTCGTAGCTGTAAACACGACTATCTGACGCAGAACGAACGGCAATAGCTCAACTTGTTACTCTTCTATGGTGGTCTTGGACTCCAGAGATTTTGGAGGACTGTTCGAGACCGATGTCTACCGAGCTCAAGCCTTGAGCCATATCACCGGCGACAAGAGGCCCTTATTGACTGGTATTGACAGCTGAGTGAGACTGAAGGGAGCTATGATACCGCAGAAGCTATTCCAGGCGATATGTTCGTAACACGCCGAAGCAACCTCCAGACCCTGTAAGTCTGTGAGGGATACCTCACTTCCGTCAGTCCTGCGAGCTCTTCGACAGTCCTACCTTGGGCGCCTAGTATGGATTGATCACCGTCCTTGTAGTTGTAAACCTTCGCGTGCAAATCCCCTACCGAACGGTCTCGCAAATCAAAGAAAAGCTTGTACACCTGATTCATCTGCCATCTCTTTCCCCAGATCATTGTAAGAAGTCCCACTATCATCTTACCAAATGGGCCATACGAGAGAATATTCTGATAAACATCCCCGTCCCCCGCGTGTCGATCGGCGCTCACCATTCTATGATTCACTGTGTTGATCTCATCGTTGACTTGCAGACTGGCTATGACGTCTCCATGGGGATCGTTTGCTCTCACGGCCTCGAGCATCCACTTCAGCACCAGGTCCGACAACACCTCGTTCGGTTTGATCTCCCGATTCGCCCAGCTCAAGCTTCCGAGACGTTCTTCGAGCCACGTCACGCCGCTGGCACGAAAGAATCGGAAACGCTGCCGGCCGAGGTCATAGTGAACGCCAGGAAACCATTTCTGGGTGATGCCGAAATTGTCAGGCCTGTCGTCGCGTGGTTTTCGGCTGGCTAGACACGGTGTAAATATGTAGAAGCGGTCGTGCAGCGACATAGCATGATAAACAAGCTCAACAACTGTCGACACATTCTGGTCGTGGAATTGGGGCCAGTCCAGGCCGACGCCTCCGACAAACTCCGGGACCCCCAGCTGCCCTACGGTGTCGATGATACCCATGAACTTCACTGGTGGTGATAGCTTCGGGGCGCCGGACTCTTCGTCGCCGATGAGCGGCCAGCTGGCATGCTGACGGAACGCTCGAGACTGGGCTGAGTGGGGTTCGTTGATGGGGTCTCTAGAGCGGTAGATTTGGTAGACTTGATGGCAGAGGAGATCGGTTTCCGCGGTGTTGACAGTGCCGTCCGGGTTTATCACATGCTTAACAATGCCGCAGTTGTTGATCATTCCCGCAATGGATCGTACCAAGAATGATCCCCTCGATAGGCCAAACATCCAAAGCTCGCGCTCAGGACTGTAGTTATAGACGATGAACCTGTAGGCTGCTACGCACTGCTCGGCAATGTCATGCCCTGCAATCCCATTGAAGATGTAGCTGTCATCCTCTTAGCAATTGAGGGAAGGCGTGTGTAATTGCTTGCGACAGCTTACCTTAAAAATGTGCTCCCAAGCCCGACGCCGTGGATGTACCATGCTCGGCCGTCCTGCCAATGCTCATCCGTGTCGGTTGGGTTGTCGATCGGGACGCCCACCATCTTGGCTAGGACGTAGATGTTCGATTTCGTGTTTGTTTCGCGGCCGCACCAGGTGCCATCGCAGAGGATGATGAGTGGCCCCGCCCGAGCCTGAGCTGGGGCTAGCACGGGCTGGTAAGACATTGTTGCAAGTGAGACACTATGGCCGCGGTGGTCGTTTCCTTTGAACGCAAAGTCCGATGTCAAGCGTTGATGAGCACTACCTCGGTGCGGACAAGGACAAGTACTAGCAAAGAATGCGTAGATGCGGTGAGCTGGGGCGTAGAGTGGTAAGTGACCTGAAATATCGATTTCTCATGATCTACCCCATGCGGAAAGTTGCTGAAACCTACTTCCGACGATTGACACTGATGTGCTCAATGCGTCTCAAATCCGAATGCGGAAGTGACCGGAAACGGATAGATTGAATTCGACGCTACAACAAAACATTTTAATCGCTCCGCACACATGAATCCGTAAAGTACGCTCAAATGCATATTATTAAGGGACTGGCTACAAACAGATAGTGTGTCTTTCGTTCCCTCTGCCAAGAATGCATGCTGTTTGCTGCACACACCCTTCCTGCCTTCTCAAGCCGCATTCTCGCGCCGTAGGACTAGTCCCCTTGGCAATTGTTTCAATTATTTAGATGATAACATTGGGGTAGATGATGCCACACCCAAATGTAGGAGCCATGGTGATGTATTTTGTTCGCTCACGGTCTGTAGGGCAGGGATACCAGCATTGCCCATTGTCAAGCGTCTTGGTCGGAACCGGCCACGGGCAGTCGGTTCGATAGAAGAGAGTCTCTCTTGTAACACCCGTAGCATGCGTGCAAGTTGAGCAAGCCCTTTTTGTGGACGTGATGATCGGGCACGGGCTGGAAGCGGAAGGGTCCCAAGGCGATTTGATGTCGTAGACGGTTGATACGCAGCCCTTCGGACATTTGTCCTCACAGCAAGGAAAATATGTCAAAGATGTGGCAATGCGCTCTGGACAGTCGTTTGGATTGGTGATAGTGGCAGTGACGGTGCAGTCCTGGACGCAGCAGGTCGTACAGACGTCAAAGGTGGAAGTCACTGTGGGGCATGGACCCTCTGCCTGAGCGACGGACGCGAACCTGTAGTTTTGCAAGGTAAGTGGCGAATGTTTTGACAAATTTCATAGGTGCATACCGGAAAAATATCGCGGCAACCGTTCCAAGGTGAAGCATCGTGTTTCTGGTGTCAGAGGGCGTCTTGTTGATAGGTAATGTGCTGCGCTTGCGAAAAGTGTCAGAAGAATTTTGTATTGTTATTGCAAGAAGACAGTCGTCCACCTGTCCCGGAGTTCTCTTGTCTTATGAAGTACTCTGCGTGGCCGTCACCAACCATCTACATGTCCGATAAATCAGTTGATAAGACGGCTTGTATATGCTCCGACGGATAGCTCAGCGTGTGTGAGAAGGAATGCCCGACCCCAAGGTTGGCAAATAAGGGAAAGCGTTGGCTCGTATTTGACTTGCTGACTCTGACTCTGTTTCAGATATTGGCTGCACAGTACGACGTCGTTAGAGATGTATGTAAGAAGGTATCGAATATTGTCAATTTAAAAATAACTTGCGCGTATGCGTAAAGAATACAATTGCGATAGCATTCATATCAATTATCTTTTGTGACTGATTACGGAATTGATAGCGCGATGCGTCATTTCCCTCCGCGGTGGAAACTGTGCGGCTGAAGCCTTGCACTTCCTGATATACGACCGCACAGCCTGCTTCTGTCAACGTACTTTGTAGAACCTACTCGGCTGGTTCTTAACACAACCATGAGCCTCGCGACGCAGTGTGAGGGCTTCAAAGTATTATTTGCTTAGAAATTGCTTGGCACCAATCCGTTGAGTTCCTGTTTGGAGTCAGCTGTGGAAGCGATGCTGACTGGCATGAAATCTCCAGCTTTCATTCCCCGGCAAGGCACCCCTAACGCCAGCTTTGGAGAGATCTCCAACGTCTACTAACAATACAATCATCGAACACAACTGCGCCAGGAGGCTTTGTCACCCCGCGATAATTGACGGTATGGCTAGTGAGGCACAGATGCATACAAGTCGCCGAGACAAGCTGCGACGCCCATTGCGACGAAGCAAACATGAAGATTGTTTCATCAACCGACGAATTTATGTGGTGCATGGTAAAGTACATAAATAGCAAGTATACAACGTTTCTGGCAGCCTGACTTGAGAAAACGGACTGTCTGGTATCAGTAGAAGCGTGGGCATCCCGAG
Source organism: Albophoma yamanashiensis (assembly GCA_001600555.1). Lineage (NCBI taxonomy): Eukaryota > Fungi > Ascomycota > Sordariomycetes > Hypocreales > Ophiocordycipitaceae > Albophoma > Albophoma yamanashiensis. Next base: position 1,159,809 of record BCKH01000005.1, on the reverse strand, counting down.
CGCCATAAAATGACAGTTGTAGATTGCTTGTTTTAAGCCTTTGGTTCTAGATAAATCCCATCAGATGCTTGCTTCACCGTGCAAGTCAATATTATGCTCTCAATATTGACTCATTTAGAAGTACAAACAAGCTGGCTTGCCTCGTCGTATGACAGGTCTCCCTTAAAGTCATACTGACTCTTGGCGACGTATTTGTCGTTCAGCGCTTTGCAAGAAGATGTGAATTGTTCCACATTATCTTTCGGTAGCACACAGTATCCCACTCTTCCGTCGACAGTGAACGTTTTGAAGCATGACCTCCCGGAAGCTGCGTCGCACGACAGCTCGGTCGCTGTCGCGTTGTAACCTTTTGCGGGGTTGCAAAAGTAGATCCGATAGTTTCGGGGGGTTCCCTCCAGGCTGCAGCCAAAGTAGGATCGATGGATGCGGTCATTGTTGACTATATGGTATCTGCCGGATTTGCAATTCTGGCTGCACTCATAGCTATCGCCGCAGAGGCTATTCAAAGGCAGTTCGTTGACACCAGCCGTGACAACGCCCAACAGGGCGAAGACAGTCCACAGATACTTCATCGTATTACGCTGCATGCCAGACGGGTCAGTACACGACTTGAACTCGTAACGGAACATGGCGCTTACATCAAATAAACATGAAGCGAGTAACATCAAGTCGGCTGGCAAAGTACCCAGGCCAGGGGGAGGACGACCGAAATACTCCAGAGGACTTGATATAGCTTGTGTATGTTTAGAACGCTTGATGGCACCAGAAGACGACTTGACGGGCCTCTTATAGTTGTAGACTTGCTGAGAATGCCGACGGCCAACATGTGTGTCAGCCCAGTAAGGTGGACTGGGCGACATGGCTCTGAGATTGTTTAGGAAGATCTTCTGCGCAGACGTGACAGAGGGATATGATCTACGGAAAGACATACAGGTGCGCGAGCCACGCAAAAAGTCGACTAATATGTGGTTACAAAAGAGGCATTCTTCCCGGCCGAAGTCGAATGTGGTGAGCTGAGAAAGAACCTAGGCGCCAGTCATGATACATGTATTCTCAAATGGGCTGGTATAATTCATTGACAGGGTTGCAAGCCCGAGAACGGGCAGACACTGCCGAGGCAGGGAGTCTCTGGTTGCGTTCCATGGCGAGCTGAATCGTGCCTCAAGTGGGAAATGATAGACCGGCGTTTCCGAAAGGAGCAGCGCGTTGGATAGTACGACGCGACTGCCAGGCAGCAAACCTACGGCGTCACCGTGTGTCTTGAACGCCGCAATTCAATGGATATGATCTTCATAATAGCCATACGTCATCGGGTACATATTTTGTGGTAGCATCGTGGGGAAGGTCGCTCGCGGCGGCATTGCTTTTCAGCTTGTTGATGGCGATCGGCGTTAGCTGCCGTATTGCCAATGCCTAACCTCAAAGCAGCTTGCCACGGCACTCAACTTACATGTTCGCAGACGCGACCAACTTCAATGTGAACTCTCTCTTCTCCGTCTTCCGTGGTCGGCAGCGCCAGCGCGGAGGCGCCGCACCGGTGCCCTCCCCAGACGGATCTACCCGCCCGGAGCGCGCTCCGACGCCGGCAGACGGGCGTGAGACGCCGCCCCCGGCGCCACCAGCGCACGGAAGACTTCCGTCCGACCCGTTACCCGTGGAGGCGGGCATCGCGGAACTCGGCCCTCGCTGCCCTGGCGAGCCCCTCCCTTGAATTAGTAATGTCAGTCATGGTTGCATCACCACCACCCTGCGCATCACCATCGCCCATTGGTGGCTTTACGACACAACAAGACCACCCAAGCTCATGGCCCAATTCCTCGCGCGTCCATCGGCTCCCCAAACACTGTTGGCAGCTTCCATCCGCGCCGCACGGCCAATTCGTTCCGCACCGGCCATCGCACGGCTCGCATCCTCCATCGCCGCCGCCGCCGCTTCCCGTCCCCGTCGGAGCCCCCGGCCCCCCGTCCTCCTCCGCAGCAGCTCCCAGGCCTCTCCGCGACACGAGCTGCTCAGCGACCACCAGAGACAGCGACTGAGCACCATGGCGCCCATACCCAGCACCATGAAGGCCGTCCAGATCGCAAAGAACGGAGGAATCGAAGTCCTTCAGTTTAGGAACGACGTTCGCGTTCCCGTCCCGGGGCCCGGCCAGGTGCTTATTTCGAATCGCTACGCCGGAGTCAATTTCATTGACACATATTTCCGCACGGGCCTGTACCCGGCACCGCACTTCCCGTTGACGCTCGGCCGCGAGGCCGCCGGTGAGGTCGTCGCCGCGCACGGCTCCGTCGCCGACGTCGGCCCCGGCGCCCGCGTCGTCTACATGGCCGGCCCCGACTCGGGCACCTACGCGCAGTACTCCGTCGTCGACGCCGACAAGACCGTCGCCGTCCCCGACGCCATGAGCTACGAGCAGGCCGCCGCCGCCTTCCTGCAGGGCCTCACGGCGTGGACCTTCATCCGCGAGGCCGGCAACGTGCAGCCCGGCCAGTGGACGCTCGTGCACGCGGCCGCCGGCGGCGTCGGCTCGCTGCTGGTGCAGATGCTGCGCAGCGTCGGCGCCAAGGTCATCGGCACGGCCGGGTCCAAGGAGAAGTGCGAGCTGGCGCGCAGCAACGGCGCCGAGTGGACCATCGACTCGCGCAACGAGGACGTCGTGGCGAGGGTCAAGGACATCACCGGCGGCCACGGCGTCGACGTCATCTTCGACGGCGTCGGCAAGGCCACCTTTGACGCTGACCTGCAGATGATTGCCATGAAGGGCCATCTCATCTCCTACGGCAACGCGGTAAGCTGCCCTCGAGCTCAAGGCCCAGATGCCATCGTGCTAACGACGCGACCGACCAGTCCGGCGCCGTCCCCCCGGTCAACATCCTGCAGCTTGGCCCCAAGAACGTCAAGCTGCTGCGCCCCATCGTCAACGGCTACGTCGCCGAGCGCGAGGACCTGGTCAAGTACTCGGCCGAGCTCTTCGAACTCGTCACCTCGGGCAAGATCAACATTGCCGTTCATAAGATTTATGACCTATCCGATGCCGCCAGCGCACACTCGGATATTGAGGGCAGGAAGACGACGGGCAAGTTGCTCATAAAATGTAACTAGGTTCATAGACATACCTTACTCTTAACCGATTCCATCGCGTTGTTCCTCTCTTCTCACGTGCGGTGCTTGGCCTCTGCGCGAATCGATATAAGTGAAAGTCCCAAGAGCTGCCCAAGATGGCCTCTTACGGGGTGGAAGGAAAGGTATACAGCCTCTGAGTTCATGCTGCGTAGGAGGCGAACTCAAGGGCGACGGGTGACGTCCGCCAAGTGCGCCGGACAGGGGACCAGATGGGAGGTGATGATGGCAACAAGGTCACACTGGAATTGAGGGATAGATGGCTGAAATGTACATGGCCACGGAAGCTCCGAGGCGATCTTCGAGCCAACTCACGCCGCTAACAGGAAAGAATCGGAATCGCTGCCGGCCGAGGTCATAATGCACACCAGGAAACTATTTGTAGGTAATACCCAAATTATCAGGCTACATGTATCATCGCGTGGTTTTCGCTTAGCAAGACACGGTGTAAATATGTAAAAGCGGTCGTGCAATCCTCTAATTATTTGAATTCACGGTGGCTACTGCGTACATTAACGTGGAAAAGCTCCGATATAATTACACTGCCAGCTCCAATTATTCAACCCTTATAGGTCCCGTCAAGGGTGCATCCGCCGCTCGTGTGTCGCCCGATTACTGGACACTGCGAAGCTCATATCGCAGCCTTTACGACACTTAAATGGCTTTTCCCCCGTATGCGTCCGTTGGTGTGTCGTGCGAGCGCTGGAATCTGTGGTCTTCTCGCGGCCTTTGCGACACTTGAATGGCTTTTCCCCTGTATGCAGCCGCTCGTGCGTGTTCCGAGTACTGGTATGTGTGAAGCTCTTGTCGCAGCCTTTGCGACACTTAAACGGCTTGTCCCCCGTATGCGTCCGCTCGTGTACGTTCCGAGCGTTGGAAAATGTGAAGCTCTTGTCGCAGCCTTTGCGACACTTGTAGCTGAATGGGGAGGCCCAGTATTCCTGGTATGAATGAGGTGCTCGCCGACGCCCTTTCCGTCATACATCAGACAAGGATTTTCTCCACGAGGGACCGCCGTCAACTACCAACCATATCCCGTGAGAGACAGCAGTAGGAGTCTCTTTACTCAACACTGGTAGAGATCGGGATTAGTTAACGGCCTTTCGCCACAAGAGTTTGCATACTACCTGACCATCCCATCTCCAAAAAAAAAAAACCAATGCCCCGTTTTCTTCCCGTTCTACGTCCTGTCTAGGCCCCAAGCCGAAGCGACTAGGTAGGATTGGGATATTCTAAATAGCCTTGCCAGCCGCATGCTCTTGGTAATACGCACGTATTGCAAGAGACATGCCGAGCAGGCCGGGCTTGGCGAGAAAAGTATAGATGGATCTCGCCTCGTCTACTGGATGGCACACTACTATTGCAGCAAAATCTAGGGCCTTAAACGAGAGTTTGAGGAAAAGTAGCCTGGCGCCCCGTGGGAATCCGTTCGAGATGATATTGCATTCTCCATCCTCGATCGATGGGGCTTGCCGATTGTCCCATGGGTCGGCAGCCTGCTTAAAGCCTCCCTATGTAAAGGCCCCGATAATGGTATTTGCTATGCTATTCGGTATCGTGAAAGAAGACGGTCGAATCTTTGACCCAGTTACCGACATCGACTTACGCCGCTACACAGTAACAATTGATACCGTCGCGACGAATATAGGAATGTGGAACTTCCCAATTAGCTCATGGGATGCCATCCGGTCCTACATCTGCAGCATCATTCATTCTGGCGCGTTGATCCCGCTATGGGTAACGAGATCTAGGGTTGCCAGGCCGATCAATTTATCGAGCCTCAACCGCCAACACCAGAGTTTCACATCGACCTCCTCCCGATCGAAGCTTGGGTCCCTGGTAATAGCTCACGCTGCGATGGCCCCTTCGTCTGCGACGAGTGCAATACCCAATTTAACCATGTTGGTGCCCTGGTCCACCACAAACGGCAATGCCCCAGCATCGGCGCGGAATCAGATCCCGTCCAAGATGTCTTGGACCTCCTGTTCGCATTGCTTCCAGGGCCCCTTGCTGTTTCTGCAGCGTCCATTGGCTCCAAAGCTCGCTTCTCGTTTTGTGTGACCCCACGCAGTTGAAGACGTGGGACATGGTGGCTGCGTTGTATAGTGCGTTAAAGCACCAGGTCATCCCTGTTTTCCGACTCTTAAGAGTTTTGTCGTCTCTCATCCGGAGGCACGCTGCTAAGGCAGGGAGTGCGGTCGGGGGGTTCTGCCGCCCAGGCTTGTTGATAGCTGTCACTACCAGACAGACGTTTGGTGTGGTATGATAGGCGACATACCCGTCGGAGAGAGCGAAAGGATATGTGGCTTCGATGGACATAGATCTTGGCCCGGTTGACCACGATATCTCGAGTCCCGTGTAGTCGCAGTATCTTTTGACAGTGCCGTTATCGTGTTTAGCGAATGTACCGCCGAGTTCGGTAGAAAGACCTTCGTTCATGGCTTTTTACCTCATAGGGTCAGTCGTGGAGTTTGGATTCCGTACGAAGATTCCACTTTAGCGCATGATTGATCTTCGCGGTTGCAACTGATCGGGGGCCAGATAAAATGACTTGGGGATGTGACTGGGGTTGCGGGCCGCAACGGAGAAGTCCATTGTCGTCCCTGAAGACCGGGTACTCCTTGATGTTCTTCTTTGGCTTGGCCTTCGCGACTGGGGATGCATCGGCGCAGTCGAGGCCCGTGAGGTCCAGGAGCTCTTCTTCGAGGTCGTAATCGTTATCCTCGTCCTCGTCAAAGTCGGTCTCGCTATCGGAATCGACGTCAGAGATCTCGAGGAGCGCAGGCAGGGACTTGGGCGGAAGCTCTGCGATGCGAGCCGAGCGGCGGCGTCCGGAGTGGGGTCTCCCGGCGGTGCGGCGCGGCGAGCCTTGCGGGGCCTTGCCATGGGGCTTGGCTCGGCGTCATCGTCGTCGTCTTGGGGAGCAGCGACAGTGTTCACTGCGCAATAAATTAGCAGGTAGTCAAATGGTAGAGCAGGGGGACTGGGGACTCACGCTTCCGCTTGCGAGACGGTCGGGACACGGGGCCGTTGGGGCTGGACGGCTGGCAGTAGGGCTTGACTGCGCGTTGCGCGTCGGCCGGTTGCTATTGAGACGGGTCAATTATAGAACCGACTAGTAGATAAAGGCGGCTTACTTTGAGGCGTCACATGTGCCTGGGAAACGGCTGCAGTCGGTGCTTGGATAGTCGCTGCTGCCTCGACGACGGTTGCTCTTGAGAGGACTTTTGTTCCTGTGTCGTCAAGCTCCTCGCGGAGACTCAGAAAATCGGTCGACTGGAAAGCGAGGTTCAGGGCTTTCTCGACGCGAGGAGTGACTGTGGTACAGTTGCTGCGAGGTGTGTAGGTCTATGCCCGGGGAATACATCGACACCAAGGTACTTACTATTCCAACATGTATGCGCATAGGCCTTGCTGTGCAGAGAGACCGAGGAGACAAAAGTCATCCATGAGGTCGCCGAGATGGCGGATCATCTGGGCGTCCTGCGGCGGGTGTACGGATTCGGACTTGACTTAGTCGCGTACGGCGTTGAACGCCTGGACGCCGCGGTGGTGACCTTCGATGCGTCGGGCGAAGGCGAAATCTATATATCCCGTATCACCGCCCGCATAGGCGGTCTAGCCTATGGCTATCTTCCTAGGGTCGTAGTAGATCCGCCAGGGCACACTCGGATATTGAGGGCAGGAAGACGACGGGCAAGCTGCTCATAAATGTGATTAGGTCCTAAGCATACTTTACTCTTCGGACTTTTGTCCGTTGAAGAACCAGTAGCGTTTCAAAAGGTTGATTCATGTCTATATGCTTTTTCTGCTTTCCAAGTCCCGCTGCGTCGTTCTCCATGATAGCCCCCCTCGCGGCGGCACATCGTGCGCGTCCACTAAGCCTTGGACTTGATGGCGGCCAGCAGCTCGGCTGGGGGCTCCTGGCGGTAGCCCTGCGGGTTGTTGTTCACCCATCGCCACAGGTCCTCGCAGGCCCTCTCCATCGTCAGCTCCGTCTTCCACTGGAGCTCCTTGTTGGCGAGCGACGGGTTGGCCGTCAGGTCCAGCACGTCGCCTTGGCGGCGGGGAACGACGTCGTACTTGAGGTCGCGGCCGACGACGGCGCTGAAGGCCTTGATCATCTCGAAGACGGTGCTGCCGCGGCCGGAGCCCAGGTTCCAGGCCTTGACACCGGGCTTGTTCTCGCGCAGGTAGTTGAGGGCAACGAGGTGCCCCTTGGCCAGGTCGAGGACGTGGATGTAGTCGCGGATGGCGGTTCCGTCGCGCGAGGCGTAGTCTAGCGCGCAGCGCGTCAGTAAGTGGCCACGAAATGAGCAAGGGTCCTCGGCAACGGCTCACCATCGCCAAACACCAGCAGCTTCTCGCGCTCGCCCGTCGCCACCTTGCCCAGCAGGGGCAGCAGGTTGTAGGGAACGCCCTGGGGGTCCTCGCCCATGATGCCGCTGGGGTGGGCGCCGCAGGGGTTGAAGTATCGCAGCAGAGCACCGTTCCACTGCTCAAAGGGCTTGCCGGCCTTCTTGAGGTTGCTGCGCTGGGCGTTGACGCAGTCGGCGATGACGTCCTCAATCATCGACTTGGTGCGGCCGTAGGTGTTGGTCGGGCCAATGGGGCAGTGCTCGGGGATGGGGATCATGTTGGGGACGCGGGTGGCGTCGCCGTAGACGGTGGCCGAGGACGAGAAGACGATGTTGGTGACGTTGTTGCGCTCCATGGAACGCAGCAGGGCGATGCTGCCGCCGACGTTGACTCGGTAGTACTCGAGGGGGATCTCGCCCGACTCGCCGACGGCCTAGACGCCCGGGTGCCACGTTAGCTGTCTGCCCGAGCGGGCCCGGGGGGGAACGGGTGCTTGCCTTGAGGGCGGCGAAGTGAATGACGCTGTCAATGGCCGGGTGCTTGGCGAACACCTCGTCGAGGGCCTTGTCGTCGGTCACGTCGATCTGGTAAAATTCGGGCCGGCGGCCGCAGAGCAGCTCGATGCGGTCGACGGCGACCTTGGACGAGTTGTAGAGGCTGTCGACGATGACGACATCGTAGCCGTGCTCGAGGAGGGCAAGGGTGGTGAAGGAGCCGATGTAGCCCGTGCCACTGCGACGACGACGTTAGCAAGGGAAGGGCGTCGAGGCCGGGGGCGTCGAGGCCGGCAGGGCAGAAACGTGAGGGCTTCGGGGGCGTACCCGGTGACGAGAACCGTTCCCACAGCCATTGCGTGTCGACTTGGAGAACTGCGGTGTTGCTGGGAGGCGAGGAAGACGAAGCTGCGAGGCGTTTGGCGGGGCAGCGGGCGAGTGAGGGGGAGGGGCAACGGCGACGGCGCTCGGCGTGTGCGAGTATGAGCAGAGCTTGGACGGCGCAGATGAAGCTCGAGAGAGGTTGAGGAGCGAGTCAATGGAGAGGAGGACAGACAGACGGACCCGGAGGGAGGAGAAAAAGAGAGGGCGCCACCGAGGGAGCGGATTTGCAGCTGCTTTCGGCAAATGATGAGGCGGTCAAACAACATTAGAGTGCCACACGTGGGCTGGCGAGCTTCAGCGGACGGCAGCTAGTGCGTGAGGTGTTTACGGCTAATTAGCTGTAACGTGCTCGGGTCCCTGCTATTATTAGGCCCCCTTTTCTGCCCTCCATGACTAGCGAGGCGACGTCGATCTCGGGCTCGAGATACGGGCAGTGGGGGGACCGCGAAGCTTGTGATGGATCGTCCATGATGAGTGGCCAACCAACCAACCAGTCAGTTCGGCCGCCCTGTAATTAATCCCATACGTAGTGCACACGGATACGTAGTACCGATACGTAGTACCTACGTAGCATGTACATGCTTGTTGCGCCCCAGCAGGGCGGCGACACCGCTGCACGATGGCACTGCTTGCCTCCCGCGATCCGATGCCTGGCTGCGCTGGCTGAGGACTGGCTGAACAGGGGGAGAGCGTCGCCATCTGAGTGGTGCGCCTGTCCGAACGCAGTGGGGGTCAGCGCCGCCGAGATGCGACGAAGAATAGGTGCAAAAGGTAATTACTGGGGCTGCTCGCAACTTGGTCGTACCACCGCGAACTGAGACCTCGCCCGCCGCACGCGGCGACCCAGAGGAGCGGGCAGCGAGGCGAACCGGAGGAGCACGTGACCCGCCTGGCCGTTGCCCGTTGCTGGTATTAGCACGTTGCCAGTGCGCGCCGCCTAAACTTCGGCGCGCGACACGACAGGCCCGTCGCGTGTTACCTCAGTCGCCAACAAAACATGCGCTGCGCTCTCAGAGACTGAGAGCACGCAGACGTGCGCCTGCTTCCTTTTTACGTGTCTCTACATTTCTTTGGCAAACACCAGCCTTCTGGAAGCCGGCACTTTGCAATTGGGCGATTTCTGCGCCGCGCTTGTCCACCCGCAGCCTCGCCGACCCTGTCCTCTCAGTCCATGATGCTTGTCACTGTCAGCCAAGGGAACCCCCAACATGCCCTTTGTTGACCTGCGCAACTTCCACGACTCGCCGCTGCAGGGAGGTTGACGGCAGACTTCGCCAGACAAAGGACTGTTCGAGCTTGGATCCTGCCCTGAGCGTTGTGCTGTTTGTTTTATTCCGGTTCCCGGACTGTCGCCATTCTCATCTCAGGTCGCCCCGAAGCCTTATTCGACGAACCGACTTCTGACGACTGCACGAGCAAATCTCACTTCCGTTACCGCAACTCACGTCCTTTCACCCCTTTGACGCCATACCTCACCCCTGATCTCGGTCCCGAGTCTCCATCGAAAGGATCATCGCCGCCATGCCACCCAAAGCCGCTGGGCGAAGGCGAACCCCCCGGCTGGCCAGCCGCGAGCCAGACAGCACGCCGTCTGCGCAAAGCGGCTTTCAGAAACCAAACCTTCCTCCGCTACAGGGCACCCCTAGCTCGCGGCGGCAGTACGCCTATGGCGCCGCGGCAGAGCCCGTGCCCTCGCGCCCAGGGAGGGGCCTGCAGCGCGGCCAGGTGCTAGATCTCGGCACTGCCGTTCGGAGCGCCCTCGTGCGGCATGACGAGGAAGAAGAGCGTGGCGCCGCTCGCGCGCTGGAGCAGAGTGCTGACCCGGATGAGGATGAGCTGGCTGGTTCGACGGATACTGCCCGTGAGCCGCCCCCCCCTCCGCTCAAAGTGGATCTTGATCTAATCATATGCAGCTCGTGGTCCCTCGCATATTGTTCGCGAGGTGTTCAACCTGGGAGGTCAGGGGGCCGACATGAGTGAGAACGACGATGCCCGCAGCTTCGGTATGGAGAGCGACTACTACGTGGATGCCACGATAAATTCGACGCCCGGAAGTATGCCGCCGCCTTCAACCCATGGGACAGCTCGCGGTACGGCTGCCAAGGCTGATGCTGCCTCGGCCAGTCCCAAAACCCGTGCTTCTACTCGCAGCCAGGGCCAGCCTCGTCAACTGCAGCATTTGGTAGAAGACAACTCGTCTGACCTTGACACCGATTCGCGACCCGCCATCACAACGACACGCGCCAGAAAGCCGCTTGCCTCCGATGCCGCTGGCAAGACGCAGGTAGGGGTGAGAAAGCCCCCTGGACAGCGGGGAGGAGGCGCCGGAGAGAAGCAGGCAGAGGTTACGGAGACCGAGGACACTCGGGCCACGAAACCCTCGAGACTTCAACAAAGCACCAGCGCAAATGCTTTCGCTTCAAGACGCGAACAAATAGGCGCCAGGGGAAAGTCCCAGACGCGCGTGACTCGAGCGGACCCGAACCGGCCTTCAGAAGCGGAGGGCAGGACGCATCCAGAGTCCGCCCCCGCGGTCTCGGAGAAGTCGGCGCCGACACGTCGTCGAGGGCGACCAGCAGCAGGTGATCAGCCCGCTGGTAACAAAAGTACCAGACGGAAGAGGTGGGGGGGAGAAGACTCTGGAGAGGAGAGCGGCTCAGAGTCTGGTCGATGGATCACCGGTGCAACAAGAGCCTCGGCCACGAACGCGCTGTTTGCAAACGCCCCCCTGCTGCAACCGAGCTTGACGGGACACCACGCACCCACCCGAGGAGAACTGGGCGCTGGAGACATGAGGCGATTTGAACGCCATCACGAGATGGAGGATGAACACGATGCATCACGAAATTGGGGAGCCTGGCTCGACTTCCTCGTTCCACGGCGTCTCCGCCGAGGAGCCCAAGTTGACGAGAGAGACGGCATTGAGCAGGAAGAAGCACCGGCTATCAACTGGTGGCAGCTGCTCAACCCCTGGACATACGTCAAGGCCATGGCATGGGTCGCCGTGGCCGTGTGGGAGTGGCTCGTGGGCGTCCTTGCATCTCTACTCCCCGCTAGAACGCCAGTATTCATACAACTCGCGTGGCGCCAGCTGCCATATGCCATTTCCGCCATAATCTCCCTCCTTCTAGCGCTGGCTCTCATGAGAGCTGCATATAACCATTCCAGAGACTCCACGGCAGACGATCTTTGGGATCCCGTGTCGCGCGGCTCCGCGTGGGGTTCGCTGAACGGCATCACGAGCAAGCTCGGCGGATACATGCCGCGTATCTCGTGGCCCTCTTCGAGCTGGGCCGGCGACCTTGACTGGGAGATGGACGGAGACACCCGTGCAACGTGTGATGACTACCTTCAGAAGACGAAGCTGGCGTTCCAGTCGCTAGAGAAGACTGGCAGGCTCCACGACGGAGCCCTGAGGAGACTAGAGGCCGTGCTGCCAAAGGTCGTGCACATGCAGCTCAAGAACGGGAAGCCCGTGGTCGCCACGGAGTTTTACCACGCTCTGAGAGACTTGATTCGTGAAGACGACACCGTCTTGACCTTTGCTGAGGAGGGCGGCGAGTACGGCGTCACCTCGGAGCGGCAATGGAAGACTCTAGCCACGCGATTGATGAAGGACCCGGCCTTCACGTCCACGCTCAACTTGACCGTCGACGAAGCCGAGAACAGGCTCGGCGAGCGCGTGACGGGCTTCTGGAACACGTGGGTGAAGCAAAACGAGGCCAAGATCCAGCAGGCCATCGGCTCGGCCGTCGATCAGATCAACTCGGCCGGCTCGCAGCGGGAGTTCGATGAGCGCCTCGGCGCCATCCTCAGGGAGCAGCTCAGGGACAGCGAGCAGCGGGGCCTGATAGTCACGCGCGACGAGTTCCTGCGGCACCTCGGCAACGAGGTGGCCGCCCTGCGCGGCGAGATCAGGGCCGAGCTCGGCGAGCTGCAGCCGCGGCTCGAGAAGCTGGTGCGCGACTCGGTCGACGTCGCGACGCGCGACATGCCGCCCAGCGTGAGCCGCGCCGAGGTCACGTCGCTCGTCAACGGCCTCGTGCGCCGCGCCTTCGCCGACGTCAACCTCGAGGCCGTGGCGCAGGGCAAGATCCACGCGCACTGGGACGCCGAGCTCAAGCACCAGGTCAACTACTTCTCCGTCGGCGCGGGCGCCTCCATCGACGCCCGGCACTCGTCGGCCACGTACGACGCCTTCAAGCCGCGCTTCTTCGCGCACGGCGCCTTCCGCTCCGGCGCCCGCAGGCCGCTGCCGCCGGCCGCCGCGCTCGCGCCCTGGGCCGACGTCGGCGACTGCTGGTGCGCCGCCCGCGCCGTCAACCACCGCGGCAACCCGCACGGCGCCGCCCTCTCGGTCCAGCTCGCCCACCGCGTCGTCCCGCAGCACCTCGTCCTCGAACACATCCTGCCCGGCGCGACCACGGACCCCGGCGCGCGCCCGCGCGACGTCGAGGTCTACGCCGTCATCCCCGACGAGGCCGTCCGCGCGCGCGTCCGCGACTTCGCCGCCGTCACGTACCCGGCGCCCGACCCCGCCGAGGACTGGAACCACACGCCCGCGGACCTGCCGCCGCAGTTCGTCCTCGTCAGCCGCTTCGTCTACGAGGGCGCCGAGCTGCACGACGGCGTGCACGTCCACCGCCTGAGCAGCGAGCTCGTCGCCCTGGGCGCCGACACGGACCAGGTCGTCGTGCGCGCGACGAGCAACTACGGCGCCCCCAGCCACACGTGCTTCTACCGCGTGCGGCTCTACGGGCGCAACGTCGAGACGGAAGGCCCCGGCGGCGATGCCGAAGGGGCCGACTGGGAGTAGGCGCGCGCGGGGGCGCGCGGACAGGGCCGAGGGCGAGCACGGTTGGAAAATGATGGAGGCGTTGTTTTACTTTTTTTCATGATACCGATTTCGTTTTCTTGAGCGGCGTCAAGGTCACTGGATTCGTCAGGCGGAGCCCCTGATGCGGTGGCTGGGAGTACTTTAGATGCGGTAGCAATGAAGCAGGGACGAACCCTGCCGTGGACATTCCCACGATCCTTTTACGCTCACGAAGAAAAGCTCCAAGCTGTAGTATGTACAGGCGTAGAACGCAAGGGTATATCGACAGTCCCACCCCCTCACCCGTCCAGCAGCCCCGTCGCCAGCGCCTCGAGATCCTCCAACGTCTCGGGCTCCTCGTTGACCTCGAAGACCTTGCCCGCCTTCTTGTCCTTGCTCTTCTTCTGCTTCTTGGCGCTCTTGCGCTCGTCGTCGGACGCGTCCTCGAACCACTTCTTGGCGCGCTTCCGCGGCGGCTCCCGCCCCTCCTCCGCGTCGTCGGCGGCGCCTGCAATCGGCAGCGACCGCAGAAGCGCGAGCGGATCGTCGTCGTTGTCGCCCGCGCGGACCAGCCGCGGCGCCTCGTCGTCGTCGTCGTCGGACGCGTCGCCGCCGTCTCGCTCGAGGGCCTCCCTCGCCTTGCGCTTCTCGCGCTTCTCGCGCTTCTTCTGCCGGGCAAGCTCCTTGTCGTCGACGTCGGCCTCGCGCACGCGCGCCGACTCGCTCTCCACGAACTTCTGGCGCTGCTCGTCGGCGGGGCCCTGCTCCTGGAAGTCGGCCTCGTCCTGCAGCTCGTAGAGCTCGTGCGCGTTGCCGTCGTCGTCGAACACCAGCTTGGACGGGTTGCCCTTGAACTTGAGCATCTTCTTCTTGGACAGCAGCGCCTTTTCGCGGCGCTTGGAGTCGATGACGTACGGCTGGTCGCCGCCTAGGCCGTCGAGGACCTTGACGCCGCCCAGGTTTGCCTTTTTGGACTCGTTGTCCAGGTCGTCGTCGTTTAGTCGCCGCTTCACCGCCAGGAAGTCGTCGTCGTCGCTGCCGTCGCCACCATCTTCTGCCTTCTCGCCGTCGAGGACGAGCTTCGAGTAGTGACTCGACAGGACATCCTGGTTCTGCCGCTCAAACATCTTGTCGTACTTTGTCCGCACCTCGCCCTTCTTCTTCTTGGGCTTCTCCCCATCCAGGTCCATCTCCGACTCCGATCCGCTCGACATGCCGTCGCGCGGCGCATTCTTGATTTTCTTGATATCCTGACCCTTCTGGAACTTGATCTGCGGCGTTCCCGGTAGCCCCATGCCCGCCGCGAAGCCGTCCAGGTCTAGCTTGTCGAGCTTGAAGACCTCCTTGTCTTTCCGCAGGTGGATCGCCCGCGAGTAACTGATGAAGGCCTTCTGCCCGAGATACTTGAGGTCTGGGTTCTGGAAACACATATTTTGGAGGCTGTCCTTGATGCTCTTCTTCTTCTTCTCCTTGACGTGGACCTTTTGAATGGGAATCTTCTTTTGCTCCAGCCTCTTGATCATGCCCGGCTCCTCGCTGGGGTCGAGAAAGAGGACGGCGCGGCCGTTGCTCTGGTACCGGGCCGTGCGGCCCACACGGTGGATGTATGTGTCCACGTCCTCGGGGCAGTCGGCCTGGATGACCCAATCCACGGCGGGAAAGTCGATACCGCGTGCCACGACGTCGGTGGCGAAAAGGCACGACTGCTTGGCGGCCGTAAATCGAGACGTGATCTCAAGTCTGGCAAGCTGCTTTTGCCGGCCGTGGAGATGCAGCAGAGGAATACCGGGCTGCAGGTGACGGAAGCTTTCGTAGACGAACCGAACCTGCTTGCCGGAGCTCAAGAAGACGATAATCTTGCTCTTCAGGTTCGACTTGATGAAGCCGTAAAGAGTATCGAGCTTTTCGGGGAGAGGGGTCGTGATGTAGTGTTGCTGCAGGTTTGTCGGGGTGGCAGAGGTGGCGTCTTCGTGCACGGAAACGTATTCTGGATCCTTGAGGCTGAGCCGGGCCAGGTCCGAGACCTTTTTGCTCTGCGTCGCGCTGAACATGAGCGTCTGCCGCGTCTTGGGCAGGTGCTCGACCAGGGCGTCGACGGCGGACTGGAAGCCCATGTCCATGATGCGGTCGGCCTCATCGAGCACCAGCACCTGCAGGTTGTCGGCGTCGAAGCCGGCCGTCTGGTCCAGGTGCTGCAGCATGCGTCCGGGGGTGCAGACGAGGATGTTCATCCGCGACAGCCGCTCCGCCTCCTCCTTGAGGCTCTTGCCGCCGATGACGAGGCCGGCGGAGAAGGCGTGGTAGCGGCCAATCTTGCGCAGGACCTCGAAGATCTGGACGGCGAGCTCGCGGGTCGGGGATATGATGAGGGCGCCGAGGCCGTCGAACTCTGTCCACTGGGCGCGGTAGAGCTTCTCCAGGACGGGGACCAGAAAGGCCAGGGTCTTTCCGCTGCCCGTCTTGGCCGCGCCAAGGATGTCGTTGTCCTTGAGCCCGAGCGGGATCGCGTGCTGCTGCACGTCGGTGAGGGTCTGGAAGTGCGACGCCTTGAGGCCGTCCGTCGTCGGCTGGGAGAGGGGCAGGTCGGCAAAGCTCTTGATCTCGGCCGACTTGGGGTCCTGTGTCTCTCGTCAGCCGTGCGAAAAGCGATGCGATGCGCTGCGCTCTCGATCCCGTACGTACCAGGTCAGCGACAGCGGCCTCGAGCTTCTGCAGGTCCTCCTGGTCCCGCTTGCGCTTCTGCTGTCGAATCTCCGTCTTGCCCTGCTTCGGTGGCTTCTGCGGCTTCTGCCGCCGCCCGGGTGCTTGTGTCGCCATGTTGGTCTGCGCAGGTGGCCTAGTTGAAGCACCAGCAAAATCGAGGTCGCGCCGTGAGGTGAGGCCCGCAAGTACAAAGAAAAAAATCCCAGCCTTGGAAACTTTTGTATGGCGGTGCCGCTAACCCGGCGACGCTAAGCACCGACCACCGATGGCGGCCCCACCAAACCCGCCGCCCGCCTCCAAGTCGAGTACGTACGTAGTCTTGCAAGTAGTGTACGGAGCAAATACCACGACAAACCGCTGGAGATGTCACTAACCATCCCATTTCCTGTATGTTCTACGAGAGAGAGGCAGCAATTTAGTATTCGGAGGAGAATAGCTGATACTCCATAGATCGTTCAAATGATGGACGCTGAATGCATCTGCCAACACTAATGCCAGGGACGGCTACGAGCCCGCACAACTTCCGTGTCCGAGAAGAGGAGCAGAGAAAAGTCCGAAAGCAGAATGTAATAACAATATCCCTAATTCGTGTATCGTATAGGAGGCCCTAATACTAAGCCCCACAGGTGAATTCAATGCTTACGCTTGCGCGGATTGTCAGCTCCGAGTCTCATAGTGAGCCAGGAAGGCTCGTCGATGACTCCCGCCCGAGTCTTGATATAACGCAACAAAACAAAATCGAGCAACGGTACGTCATACGTCATATATCCCGGATTCCCGGCCGTCAAATAAGCTCCGCTCACGCCCCATCTGCCTGCAGGGGGGGCAAAATGTTCATCGACTCCAGCACCTCTCTCAGGACCTTGAGCCTGACCGGTTTCGTGAGGAACACATCCACTCCGCTCTCGGCCGCTTCCTGCTGCACGCTGTCCGACGCCAGGCCCGTGAGCGTCAGGATGGCCACGGCACCTTGCTGGGCCTTGTGCTCGTAGGCCCGGATGTGCCTCGTGGCCTCGAGCCCGTTCATGACGGGCATGGAAATGTCCATCAGAATGCCTGCAAAGAGGCTCGGGTTTTCCATGTACGTATCGACAGCCTCCTTTCCGTTCGTTACGACTTCATAAGCCTGGCCGAGTTTTTCCATGTACGCCGATAGCACCTTGAGATTGATGGGGTTGTCGTCGACAAGCAGGATTTTGTTGTTGATGATAGCGGTCGGCGCAATTTCCGGCGGCGTCTCCTCATCCGAATATCCCGGTGGCGAAGTTGATTCGACCCGAGGCGAGGGGGCGGTATCAGCATCGGCCGGCTTCGATGGCCGGATTTCCAAGTCTCGTACTGAGCCTAATCGCGGCATCTGTTGCAGGGATCTTTGCGTCGGCAACTGGTCAAATCCTGAAGAACGCGACCTGTAGGGGCCCCGAGGGCGTGGAGGCGGAGTTGGTTTAGGGTGGCTCATCCACCGTTTGTAGGCGCACGATATGGACCGTGCAATTTTGCGCGGCCCAATCCTGAAACGTCTCGTAAGTCGACTCCATTCGCAAAGGGTGGGAGGATTGAGATGGTGGACACTTACGGTTGAGATATAAACTCAAAGATAGCCCCCTGCCCTGCCGACTCGTACCCCGTGGCCCGCTGGTAAGCCGTGAGGGCATTTGCGCAGACCACGACGTTTGGAGTCTTATCAAGCTGTGAGATCTGTTCAAAGGACTTTGGCAGGGCGTCGTTCGACCATAGCACAACATCTGGAGCCGTCTGTTGGCCCTGGTCGTCAGACACAAGTTCCATATGGAGCCAACCACGGCAGATTTCCTCCAAAATGGTACGGCCGTCAAGACCTGCGCCCCGGCTCCCCGAATCATGGTGAGCGAAGCCGGATATTCGCACGCGCAACCCCTTCAATTCCTTTACCTGGTCTTCGAACTCTTGGTCATCTTCGGGCAGTTCAAGGGCTGGTGCACCTGGTTTCTGCGGTGACGGTTCCAGGGGCAGCGTGACCGTGACCGTGGTACCAACTCCGACCTGGCTCTCGACGTAGATGCGGCCCCGCAGTTGAGAGGTCATCTTTTTCACAAGGCTCAGTCCTAGACCTGTACCCGCTGCTAGCTCGTCTTCTTGGGCAAATGGTTTGAACAACTTGTGGCGAAGGTACTCCTCGCTAATGCCCTTGCCGGTATCCTGCACTATTAGTTTGACTTTACGATCCGATCCGAGACGTCTCGAGGATGTCGTCTCTTGGCTCAGGGAGACTCGGATAGTGCCTTTGGCAGTATATTTGAGCGCATTGCCGAACAGATTCATGAAGATTCGGCGGATGGCTCCGGCGGGGAGGTTGAACATCCAATTGCACGTCGGGTCAATCGAAAGGTAGACCGATACGTCTCCGAGTTCTAGCCGTTGCTCTCGCCTATTCTTGAGGATCGGGCCAAGCTGTTCTAAAGCTCGCGCAGAGTCAAGCCGAGCTTGCGCTGCGATGTCGGGATCCGTTGGCCGGAGGCCCGTCTTGGTGAATTGCTTGATGGCCTTGTGCTGGAAATTGAAGCCCGCAAAGATACTCTCGGCTACTTCCTCGATAAGACCGTCGAGCCTGGCATCCGTGAATAGCGTTTTCTTGAAGAAATGGTCCGATTTCGCGCGCTTCCGCAAGGTGGGCGCCGCCGCGCTGACCGCCTGCTTGCGCTTGGCCGTGAGACTGTTCACTTTGGTATAGTCGAGAAGATGGTCTATGGTGTCAAGTAATGTTCGGCAACACGTCTCTATAGTGTGTGTAGCGTTTCCCTGAAAGACGCTTAGCTCCGTGTCGTTGAGGAGCTCAGTGCCAAGGATGACGCCGTGTAGGGGGGATCGCAGCTCGTGCGATAGCGAGCCCAGGGCATCTGACTTGGCCTTGTCCGCCTGTAGGGTCTCGACATGGAGAACCTCTGCTGCGGCAAGCTTGGCAAAGGCTCTGAGGAAGCCCAGTTCCCCATCCATGGTAAATACTTGAGTGGGAGTGAGCGTGTAGACGAAGCCACCGGCCAGCCATCGATCTCTCCTCGAGTCCCAGGCTGGCATGAAGGCGACGCTGCGCGCACCAGGGAAGGCTTGCTGTATCAAAGATCCTTCCTCAAGCCTGCCGAAACGTTTACCGCCGCCCCTTTTCCGAGCTGCGCTTGAGACCTCTCCATTGACTCTCTCTTGCGTACCCAGCACCTTGCCATGACTTGGTCGAGATGTATGTCCATCGTCGTCTTCCGAGGAGTCGCTGGACTGAAGTTCGCCGACAGCATCAAAATTGAAGATTTTGCCATCCGGGTATCGTCTAAGGAGCTTCGCAAGGAAGGCTTGGGGCAATACCGCGTTTGTGGCATTGGGTTGGTCGCCTTTTATGCTTGAGGATGCCAGTGTCGAGAAGCCGAGCAGGTCACACGAAGGGCCAAACGGTTCTGCCGGCGTGGCGGGCGCTAGGTCGTCACTGCTGCTAGTTGACGACTGCTGGATGTCCATGTCGGCTGCCTCGAGCTCCTCGGCTGGGCTGCGGACCCGCGGCACCCGATATGAGCCGAGGGTGACGTCGAAGAACAAACACCCCTCAACTTCGAAGGCTTCCCTAATAATATTAGCCGCCTTCGAGAAAACATGGCTTGGCCGATTCTCCCCCAAATCGCGCGCTTCGTCTCGGCTTGAATCCCCAACCTTGACGTGGGGGGAAACCGCGTCACGTAGAGAGCGCGAGAATCCAATCTTGGGAGCTGGTTCCTCCGCAGGTGTCCTGCTCGACAATTCCAGGGGCTTGCTGGCCAACGCGGCTGCCTGTTGTTGCGTTTCTTCATCTCTGCATTCTCGTTCATGGCGCTCCAGGACATGCTGTTTCGTTTCTTGGGTGGTTTCTGGACTGATTTGGTCCAGGAAAGGGTCTGGATCGGGTGCTGATCGCCATCCAGATATGGTAGATTTGCCTTCCATGAAGAAACCCAAGCCCCGGTTCTTGCGCTCATTACGCCGATAGGAATGCCTCAATCTGCTGATTTCAAGGTGCTGGACGGCAGCGTAGGAAATTTCCTTCATGCGGCGGACGCACCGGTCATCCCATCCGGCGGGCCGTGTCTTGCTCAGGACGGACATGACGCCGATGTTGATCCCTCTCCGTGTGCGAATGGGCACGGCCGCGAAGAAGCGGCCTCCGCCGCCAAGCTGGCAGTACGGCTTGCAGGAGAAACGAGGGTCCTTGGCCAGGTCGTCGACGAGGGTAAGGGGAAGACCCGCAGGTCCCTGGAGCTGATCCGGCTCGCCAGCAGCCGTGGGGGCGTACAGCGCAGCTTCACACAATCCATGGCTGCGAGGGATGGCGGTGCCACACTGCACAAGAGGCGTTTCGCAGTCGCCGTTGAGAACTCCGGGCGTCAAGGGTGTCGACGGCGTCGCCTCCGCAAGGATGTACTGATGGGTGGTATCGAAGAGGGAGATGAAACAGCGCTCCGTGCCCGTCTGATGAACCCCCAGCTGGGCGAGCGCAGTCAAGATGCTGTCGGGGGAGGTGGAAATCTCAGACGTTGGGAGCAACTGGCCGGTGTTGTTGTAGCGGAAGCTGGAGGAGAGGAAGGCGTCATATCTGCAGGCAACGTCAGCTGCGAACGGGCACGAGGGGACACCAGGCGACGGACTTGAAGGTCTCGCGTTCCCTGACGGACTCGGTCACGATTTTGGCGGGCCTTGCGCCGTCGTCTGGCTGCGGCATAGCCATGGTTCGAGTGTCGTCGCGATGCTGGCCTTCCTTCAACTGCAAGGCATATCTTCGACCGCAGTCGTGGCTTGCATGGGAGAAGGCCGCCACCAGCACGTCCTCGGCATCAACGTAGTACTCGTACACGTATGCTTGCCTGCGGAAGGAACAGGATGCGCGGAAAACATGACTGCGAGTCGCCACAGCAGCCCGAGGGCGGGCGACACAGCTTCAAACATGGACCTTTCCAAATGTGATCGGATCGGCGCCCTCGAGCACGCCGACAGGCTCCTCCCGGGTCATCGAGATCAGACTGCGTGCCTTGGGGGCTCCCCTCTCCCAGCGCTTCGCCCACTGGCGCGCCCCGTAAATGATCAGCGGCGCGTGACAGAAATACTGCGTCAAGCCCGGAGGGCACGTAGCGTTCGCGAGGAAGCACTCGAGACTCTGCTGCATGAACAGCCTCAATCACGCAGACCAGCATCTTCTTGAGTCCCGCTACGATCCATGGCTTCTTCGTTTCCTGAATCGACGCGAGCCCGGCCAAGGGTCCATGCCGTCCCCCTCACCACTGCACCGTGGAGGTACCTTATTGTCACCTACGAGTCCGGATGCTTTTCTCCGCGATGTTCAAATCGTCGATTTTTCACCGAAATCCCATCTGCCTCCCTTCGTCTGCGCTAAAAGCACCCAGTGGATCCGCTATGCTGGGCTGGGAATAGGCCCACCTGGTTAGCAGCGTCAAGCCCCTCCCGTTTCTTTACCCGATATCGCCAATCCCGATTCATTAACTGCACGTCCACGGCGTTGCCTGCGGAATCCGTCAATTACAGTAGAGCATCTTGCTGGATGCATACATGTCATCGCGCTATTCACTGCCTAATAAGGAAGGACTTGAAAGTAAATCGCCCCTGGCAGGCGTTCTAGCTCGGTCGAGTCGTCAACTCCTGCCGCTCCCATTCTCCCTTCGCATCAGGTTTCGTCGAGCCATACTCGTACAATGGTTTCCAAATATCAAACGGCTAGGCTGTATCCTGTGCCTCTCAAGGCACTGGCGTAGGCGGTGTGCCCTCATTTTCATCATCGGTCCAGGCTACGTCGTCGGTGTCATCATATCTTTTTTAGAATCTTCCAGACGGTAACGGAGGAAATTGGGAGGGAGACCCTCTGCAGTAAGCTCCCGCGCTATGTCGGCGCCCGTCTTCTCTTGGATCTTCATTTTCGTTATCTTATCTTCCACCTCCTTCGTCTGCTTCGACGGTCGCCAGATCGGGGAGCGTCTTTGAGGAAGTCATCCTTGATCACCAGGGGCAGGGAGAGAGGGGCGACAGCGCCTGCGGGGGGCTCTTAGCGCTCCGTCCGCGGCGGCCTCACGTGGAGAGAATCGGCCAGGGAGGGGGGATTTGGCCCCTGCAGCTCTCATTAGCTTGACACTCGTGCCTCTTATGCCCGCCTTTACAGTTCGATTCAAGCCCATTGGATGCAAAGGACGATTCCGCTGCTTTCTCGCTCCGAGTGTCTCTGGGAAAATGAGCACGAGGACAGCCGAGAGAAGTGATCAGACTGACGAAAGTCCCAGCGGGTCAGTGGCAAGCAAAGTTATTGGATATCAACCTCACATGCAACCATGGGTGAAGCAGCCTCGGCGAGAACTAGGTATTTTCTCAGAAATGTAAACGAATGCGCAACCAGCCCGGACTATATATGTATATATATATGTACATTCTCCAACTTCCCTTACTATCCGTTAGCAGTTCATCTGGTCGGAGGATTGGGGGATCGGAGGAGTGCAGCAAGCTGCGTATCGTGTTGTACGGAGTAAACCTTGGGCTATTCCTTCGTCCCACCGAAGCTGCTGTAATCCCCCAGGCTTTCAGACACAGGTCGCCACGGGTGGCTGTGGCGTTCACTATTCATGCCTTGATGAGAGGTATGTCTGATAATTATCGTCCACAGGCGGTCCCGTGGCTTTTCTGGAATCTGTCTTGCCAGCGATACCTTCAGTCTACCTCCGGAAATAGGCCGGCCATTCAGAGCCTTCATCGCTGCATCAGCTTGCGTGCTTGTCTCAAAGTCGACGAAACAGTAGTGATGATTGCCGGGTCTCACTCTCGCGGTCTCGTGAGGTGCAATTCTTCTTTTGCCAATTGCAACCCTAGCGCGTGACACAATTTTGCAAGGGGCAAGGGGGATGATACTAGTCAATTAGGATTCACGCACGGGTTGAAATCAGCAAAGAGTTCATTTATTTCTCTGTAAGCTCTGGGCTTGGTCAAACATTTTGCCCAGCCGGCCGACGAAGAGTCTTCGCCCCTTGAAATCCTGAGCCAAGTCGGCGAAGTGATTTAGTGCC
Organism: Albophoma yamanashiensis; assembly: GCA_001600555.1. Classification (NCBI taxonomy): domain Eukaryota; kingdom Fungi; phylum Ascomycota; class Sordariomycetes; order Hypocreales; family Ophiocordycipitaceae; genus Albophoma; species Albophoma yamanashiensis. The sequence goes on along the minus strand of BCKH01000005.1, from coordinate 1,136,878 downwards.
CTGTAAGGGCCGTGCTCAGCGCCCTTGCTGTCTAGTCGGCTTGCAGGAACCTTGGCATCTGCCGACTTCGAGTCCCAGTCGCCCCAACGCCGGAAGGCAAATTGGTCTTCGCTGACCGCGCGATTCTTGCCGCCATTGCCCTGCTTTATGGGTTCACAGGGACCTACTTTGACAGGCCGTCCGCGGATGGTGGCTCTCAATGAGGCAATGGCACGGTCAGCCGTCTCGTGATCTCGAAAGTCGATGAAGCAATATCCTGGGTTTTTTTGCGCTGAGAGGTCAATGGAAATGTTGATCTTTTCGAAGTCGCCGAAGCCATTGTTGACGAGCGCGTCCTCAATGCCGTAGGGCTTGGCCACGTAGAGGAGGTTACCTGAAAACCATCATTAGCTTTCTCTCCCAGTGAAAGGACACCTCAATTCGATGGTCGTACATGTACCCAGGTAGACGCGCCGTCCTACAGATACGGCATCTATTTGGCTGTCCATGACTCCACTATGCAGTATCCTTGCGGTGCGTGACGGAAGCGCTTTTCCCAAGCCCTGCCGACGGGGGACCGATAGGGTCGAGCTACTCTCAGTAGAATGTGTCGAATGATGATCAGGCCAGGTGGTAAAGATAGACTTAGAACGCTAAGTACCTGCGCCAGGGTTAAGCCTGCAGGCGCACCCTCTCACGGGCTGCATATAGGCCCTAGTACTTGCATCCCGTTGAGCAGGTCTACCGGCACTCACCTTCTATTCGATTTAAGGCCCGGACCCTTTCCCTTCTTATTACGCAGTCACCGTGCAGCTGTAGGCTTTGTCTCAGATATGAAGGACGGAAAATACCGAGGACGGAAAGGAAGCATGCTCCACGCAATTTGTGAACACTGTAGATGTCTCTTGGCATCAGATTAGTGAAAGAAAAAGAAAAACGAGGGAGAAAACACCGCTTTATAGCGTTATGGAGCCTGGCCAACCACGAATTGAACAAGGGCGATAGACACTGGCAACCGTGCACCAGGAACCTCGCAGACAGATTAAAGACACCCTCTGATAGCTAGTGAGCGAATAGCACCAGTATAACAATATAAATTACCCTTCAGCGGTACTCATGTTGTACTGTGAAAAGCTCAAAGAAGCGCAAGACAACCAAGCAACCTAACCCTTCAATATCGCAGCATGGGCTACATCGAAGTTCCAATTTGAGCCTCCAGTCATCTATCGCAGCTCTCAGGCTCATTGAGCACGAGATATCTTTTGGATATCTTCACGCTGGTGTGATATTGTCTCGTGGCGCTTCGGATTGATGTGTCGCTGCGTTCGCCTACAGCAGCGAGTCTCGATTCATCACGTAGGCGTGGTTCATTGAAGAGACCAACGTGATATTTCAGCTCTTGATTGTAATCACCGGTCAACTTTCTATGTGGATGTGCCCTATTGTCGACAACACATTCAACGTTCGTTTTCGTTGTAAGTGGGCACCTTCGCAAATGTGTATGTCCTGTGGTCTGGTTCCCACGGTCCTTGACGTTCTGGTACCGGATCAACCGGGGCAATGCGGCCTTTGTGCTTTAGACATGGTGGCAATACTCCGCCATGATTGTTCAAGGGCTGGTATGAGGGGTTATTGTGCAGTCGCCAGAGAAGTGACTCGTGCAGAACTGCATCGATGGGGATGTCGCGCGTCTCGCCTTTGTTGAGTGGAAAACGAACATTTACCCAACTGTTGCCCACAAGCTCCCAGCGAGTGATGAGAGGAAAGTATTCTGTAAAATAAAATGAGCATGAATGGTCTTCGGAATCAGTATGCAGTGGCGGTCTACTTACCAAGAAATTTCCACATGAGCACTGTGAAGAATCCCTTGCCACGGCCGAACCAGAGCGAGTCGTGCATGATGCCGCGCAGCGCCTGTTCCTTGTGCTTTTGGATCCTGTGCTTAAAGTCGTTTACATCGTTTGACCACTTGATTGCTGCAGAGGGATCCCGTTCGCCCACGAGCTCGAGCTCACGAATCATCCATGCAAGTGGGATGTCGCTCATCTGCAAGGGGTCGGAGCCGACTTCTTCACTAGGCCCTGCAGAGTTGCGGCGTTTCCGAACGTTCTTCATGCGTTGACGGAAAGTCATTCCCTTATTGCCATCAGTAGATTCGCCAGCTCCGGTGGGCCAGCCACCGCCGACATCACCATGGCAGCCGGGGAACCAGACCTCCTTGATGTCTTCGTGATCCGGATCGGAAGCCCGGATGTCCTGAGCCAGGAGTGCAGCTTTGAATTTGACACGGCGCTCGTCGACGGCGACGGCGTGCCGGATAAAATGCGCCGTGCCCCTGACCGTTGCCGGAACAGAGGTCTTCTGTTCCAAAACAGCGACTGAATTGACGCAGTCCCACATTCCAAGGAAGTAAACCTTGATGTTCCTCCCCTCACTCTGTCCACCGTCGTTTGTCTGCTCTTTGCGGCAAAACTCGTTGCTGAATTTTGTTATCTCGTCACATGCATGCTCATACATGTCGCCATGGGGAACGTTATGCGTGTCGTCTTGAATACTCAGCCTTGGCTTCATGTCGTCGCCGTGTCCGCCCACGTCCGCACCAGTTTTCTCTCGTTCGGGATGAGCGACCATCGCGTCCTTGGTTTTGCCTGCCAGATAGTCCTGATAAAGCCGGTACGCAAATGGAACCATTTCTTCATTGCCCTCGCAGAGAAGACCGACTGTGTATATCATGCGCGCGAGAAACTTTGCCGTGAAAGCGCCACGGCTAAATCCAAACAAGTAGATCTTGTCGCCCTGCGCGAGTCCCGATTCATGTGAGCATAGCTGCCCCGATAGTCCTGTTCATTTCGCTGAGGCCACCTACAGATTCATAGTATCGCATCAAGAACCGGTATCCAGCCATGACGTGCGCGTCAAAGGTGGTTCCGAAAGCTTGGTCGATGGAGCTCTTGATCTCGCCGAGCCATGACTTATTGATGGAATGCTCGTTGACATCGTATGTGCCAATGCCAGCTTAAGAGTATGTGAGCAATGAAAACCTTGAGCCATGGGGAAGAAGCACTCACGTTGATAATAGTGGTGCTGGCTAGAATCACTCCGGTCCAACTGGCTCAAAATCTTGACGACATTAGTATCGGCACTCGATCCACTGAACGTGTTTCCGGTGCCGTCAAAGCAGAGGATGAGCTTCTTGGGCTCTCGAGCCTGATCTGACGTCGCCACAGTATCCGAGCTGTTTCGCATCGGACTGTCGGCGACAGAGAGGTAAGACATATCGGGAGCAGAAAGAATTAAGCCGAATATGTAATATATCTGATTATGAAACGAATGCACCTGGGACTTCTTTGACGAGAACGTGGACTGTGAGATATCCAATGCGTTAAGTGCTTAAGTTTCTCTTTATGAGCAGGCTCCCTCCTTGATAAATATTTGACGTGAAGCTGACTGGTATCGCTCTTTACAATGCCACAATCAACCGCTATGCTCTCTGGCCCCCATGGAAGCGCAAAAAACGGTTTGTGCAAGCATGGGTTGGAACGTCAGCCACACCCGAATCAGCACCAAGACGCCCCATTTCCTTGGGGGCCAACCACTAACTGGGCCGGTTCCACCGCACAGCCTTGCACCGCTGCCTAGGCGCTAGCCTTGCTGACCCCAGGTACTGTTAGTACGTAGTTCAATGTCTAGATTCAGTAGGCCTTCCGTGATCTCCTTCAGCAAAGGATAAAGTAATTGAACCTCCGACGGACATCTATGGTAGAGTTTCTTGTCTCCGGATGGCGGGATGGTTCTGTGTTTTCCTGCCAAAGAATGAACAACAAGTTGGACCGCGACAAGCAACGCCATTGCAATTTGGATAGATGGTGCATGGTGAGGGCAAGGTTGTGTCACTCGCTTCAAGCCGTGTATTCATATGTGCTGTGTAAGATAAGCAATCCATGATTGTTGGTTGGGCCACTACTTCCGAAGGCTGTTTGGAAGTAAGCCTTACTCATCATACAAGCGCGATGATTTTCGTCAGACCAAAAATATCCACCCAATTGTAACGTCATTATCGTTACAGCCTTGGATTCTTGCGTGGCTGAGGCGGCTCATCAAACACTTCCAGCCGCGTTCGCCCGGCCACTCGCCCCAGATGCCGTGCTACGATTGAAGAATAGTATGTGGCACCGCCACCAAGCTTATGTACGTGCAAATGCACAATCACATTAGACCACAGTGTGCTGACCCAGTACGAGCATGCAGCCGATGTCTCGCCAGCCGACCGGTCAGGTGGTGGCAGGACAAGGGAACACGGCATATGCTCTTGTGATGACAGATCATTACGGTCACATCTGGCGTATTCTCTTAGAGGCGATAAATGGTACGAACGAGGCGATGTAACTCGGAATGCACAAGCCGTAGGCTTTGTTTCGTACTTTTCACATGAGGTAGTCGATTAAGAAAGTAAAGGAAAAGAAGGGAGCACCTCGACCAAAGGTTCCACGCCGGAGATGAATACGTTCATTGTCGAAAGACGCCTACAGACATATCTACCTATTCCATTCAGGCTGCCAAAATCTCCTGAGAGAGTACTCACTCATCTCCAACCGGGCGTTTCGTCCAGATGTCATTGACCAAATATCTTCCGAGAAACTCCTTTCATGAGATTGGATGGTCTATATAATAGCATATCGAGAAGAGGCAGCTTTTAATGAACTGAACGACTGGGGTCTGAATTGCCGGTCATGTCTTCATCACCTCCGCGCCCAGAACTTGGTCCCTACTCACCGACCAGCTTATCGATGTTGGGGAATCGCTTCCACATCACTAATTAAGCTACGACGTGAAAGAGGGGAGCGAGTTTGTGGCCATCAAGAGTTGATTCATGCTAAGTTCTGCAATACCACCAAGTTCCTGTTCCAAGTCCCGGATAGAGACATGATCATCCAACATGAGACAGATGAGGTTATGCCAACTACAAGCGAGCTACAATACTGTCTATCCTATCCACTGCGCAATAACGGTCAGCAGCAAGGCGCGACACCGCGGCGTCAAGGCGATTCCAAGTATACTCATTAGACACTTATTTGCCCACGAAAATTAAACCCCAAATGAGCATTTCTGCAGCTCTTGTTGGACTGAGACCACACAAAAAAGGTCAATTAAGCTTCCGAAGCCGGCGCGGGTGCGGGTGGCGCTGGTACGCCACTGAAGTTAGCTACCCTGAACAAGCTGGGCAAATAGAAATCCATGGAGTATGTCGAGGCCTTCAATTCTGATTTTCCAGCCAAAATATGAAATGCCAGGATACTCGGTGGAGAGCGCATACTAGTAGCATCGTCCTGGCGCCAGTTGGACCATCTACATATCGTTGCAGTCTGGTCGTTCCGATATTCCGAATAGCCTGTGCGCACGAGTCGCGCCTCGCAGTCTACCCCGCAGGTTCCGAGCGACGCCAAGAAAGACGGGTAGCTCATGGTCCTCCGGATCATGCACATAAATCATAAGTCACACCTGATAGGCACCGGAACAGATTCCGCTGAGACAGCGGAGGGGTCGGAATGAAAGTCGTTCCCCCAACTTCCCATAGCAACGTTAAATGTTCCACCAAAGGCTTCGTTCAAGGACAGGCCAACCACTTTTCTTTTACACTGCTGCCATGGCATCTGAAATGTCCGCCAGCACGCCTCGGGATGCGGTTGCCTACATCAATGGCCGGGTCTATACAGTCGACGAATCCCAACCTTGGGCTGAAGCATTCATTGTGTCGCCGAGCGGCACGTTTGCCGCGGTTGGAAGTACGGATGACGTTCTTGGCAAAGCCAAAAAAGACGGCCTAGTGATATTTGATCTGAAATCCCAGTTTGTCATGCCAGGCATTCATGATGCCCATGTGCATGTTTTGATTGCCGGTTTGTCACGTCTCAGTAACGCAAACCTTGGTCTTGAGGTCGCCGTGCCGTCCTCAGAAGTAGCGGAGAAGCTCAAGACGGCTGCCTGTCGCTGTCATTACGCACACGCTTTCAATCAGTAGGTCTCCCCAGCAATACATTTTGCAAGGAAAATACCTCTTGGGTTCCAGGCTACTAGAAACCAAGAACAGCACCTCAACTTCAAATTAGGGAGGGTCGGGATATAGAATCAAACAAGCTTCTGACAAACTCCAGTTGGCTTTGCGCAGATGCCTTCCTCGTTGATGAATTCGACCGATCATATCTCGACGAAGCATATCCGGACACTCCTGTCATGATCAGAGCGGGAGCAGGCCACAGCGTACTCCTGAACACCGCTGCTCTTCAGGAATCCGGCTACGACATACTCAATGAGCCACCTGCCAAGGGCTCTTACATCGGTCGCCGACCCGACGGCAGTCTCACTGGCGAGCTTGCGGAACTGGGCACAACAAAGGCCCTCCTGTCTTGTCCTCAACCAAGCTTGTCCCATGTCAAGCGAACAATCAAACATGCCATCCGTCTATTGCACAAAGCAGGCGTGACGTCTTGCCAGGAGGCGTCTGCCAATACGCCAATGCTACGCGCTTTCCGCCTACTCGATGCAGACAATGATCTGAAAATTGACATGTATCCGCACATCGTGTATGCACCAGAATGGCTCGGCGAAGAACCTGCAAGCCAACTGCACGGATTGATCGACTCGGCGGAATCCTTCAGGAGCAATCATGTTGATCCACGCTTTGTCAAGATCATGCTCGACGGTGTGCCGCTGGCACCGTACTATTCTCATGCTGGACTTAGCGACAAGGGTGAAGTTGAGGAGGAAAAGATATGCGTCGATGACGTTATGGAAGCAGTCACCAGGTACGATGAAAAGGGGATGACGTGCAAGATCCACTGCACGGGACAAGGGGCGACCCGACGAGCTCTGGACGCAATCGAGGCGGCGAGGAAGAAGAATCCGCAGGGGCCAAGGCACGAGATCGCACATTGTTCTGGTGTGAGTGATGGTAAGGCAAATCTTGTTTCCATCCACATCCCTTGTCTGAGGCTCCCTCTTCCCCGAAGGTTATAGAAATAGATGGGAAGGACGACTTACTAAGTTTGACAACAGGCGACTATCCTCGATTTCGCCAATTAAACACCACGGCGGAGATGTCACCATCAGTCTTCTTTTCCCAGTCCTTCAGTCCCGATGAAGACGCCCTAATGGACTGGAATTTCCCACGTATGCTTCATCACAATGCACATATAACAATAGGATCAGACTGGAGTGTTCCTGAGTCCCCAGAACTCTTTCCAGGGATGGAAGGCATTGTCGCCGCCGTGGGTGACAATGATCGTGCCAAAGGGGCGAAGATGTTGTTGCGGATGTTGACGCTATCTGGCGCTGAAGCTGTTGCCCGTGAGAAGGATACAGGCAGCATACAAGTTGGCAAGCGTGCAAATTTTATTCAGGTAGATCGGGATTTATCAGAGGGGGCAGAAGGGGCGTTCAGGGATGCAAAGGTGCAAAAGACTTGGTTTGAGGGGGAACTTGTTTTCGAAGCTTCGACTTAAAGCTGGAGTAATGACAGTAATTGTTTGGTATCAATGGTTTCAACAATTCGATGAAAGAACACTACGCCCCGGTTCAGCGTCTTCTGTCAGTAGTCTGGAACATACTGTTGCACCCACTGGGAATGGTGGCATCCCCCATCGGGCGCGGCGCCATTGCTGCTATTGGAACAGCCCGCGCTAATTAGGTGCCCGTGTCAATACACTGCTGGTCGCCGGAAGAAGGAAACCCTGGCAATGGGGCCATCTCCGTCATCTTCGCGATGCTGCGGCGCAGGAGCCATTCAATTGTGCTGGAATTTGTGGAGAGAAACGGCCGCAGGCAGACGAGGGGATTTTTGGCGCCGGAGGCTGCTTGCTGCGATGTTGCGTCGCCTTGTGTGCGCCTGCCGTCCCGCGCCCTGCGCATGGGATGTTGCTCGGAAGCCCGACGTCTAGTTCAGCCGCGTGCAACTAGCCAAGCGAGACGGGCATTTCACGCAACGGCCAGGCTGCTCGGCTCCAGCTGCTTTGCGGCCGTATCAGTCGTGCGTACTTCGCAAGTAGGTACCTTTGCTGTCTCTGAGGCGGGATACGAGTATGGCTGCCATTTTCGCCCGTTGGAACTTGGGACCTGTTAGATTGATACGTCGTACGGAGTAATTAGGGGCTGCCTAATTAGGGCTAGCGGCCAACACGTGATGGAGGCACGGACTGTGCCCCTTCTTACGCGGCCTTTTTGCACAGACAGACCGGCTGCAAGAAGTTAGCTTCAACAACGCAGGAATAGCTTCAATTGACCCTGTGCGAGCTTCTCTGACCTATCTATTGTTGTGATTATCTTTCTCGCTCGACAGCTAGAAAGGATCGCTATGGACGAACCTACGTACACCGACGTCGACTTGGGAGTAGCCCTCACTATTGCGATCGAATCAACTAGCCGCGTTTTAAATTTAGGAGTTATTTATGGCCGAAACATAGTTTCGGTGTACTCGTATGCTTAGTTACAGTAGCTTTGTCTAAACGTATGGAGAGTGTAAATGGCGCACGACTTCGGATCGTACTTTTAAAACACTCGGCTCCGCGGCTGGTCATAGCCTTAGCTATTAATAGAGGTCGACCTTCCGCTAACCTTTTGCCGTTACACGTCATAGAACTACTCGTATGTCACACGGTTCTAGTGTTGGTCCGTGATATCTCTCGAGCAAATGTAATATTGAGATATTTAGTTACTGTCTATAGAGGCTATGGTAAGTATTTATATTGTTAATCTGGCTCCCTATACTCTTTAGCTTTCTAATTCTTTCCCCTCACATCCCGGTCTGAAAATGAGATATAGAGCCGCCTTCCCCTGCTTCGCATTCCTCACCGCCTTCCGAGCCGCTCAGCCGCGAGCAATAACCGACTCTGCTATTAAGGGTATTCTCTCTCCCCGATCCTCCGACTCTGCGCCGCAAGATCCCGACCTGACAGGGATCGACCTGCCCCTGCCCGACCCTAATGATCCTGATTTTGTTTTTGACCCGCTCCCTAACGATGGTATAAATTGGGATCCGCCTCCGGACAACCCTGTCACTCTTCCGTTACCACCGGCTCCGGACGACCCTGTCTCCTTTCCGTCTATACCCATCTCAGAGATTGATGTTTATAAGGCTCCCGTTGCAAAATACTCAGGACGTCCGCATATGGCCCCCCCGGACGAAATTGCTCTTTACCCATACGAGAGAGTCTGGTATGGTGTGAGTAAAAGATTAAACCTAGCTCTTTATAATAAATAAAGACAACTAACCCCAAAGCATATAGACATGTAATCCGGATACCCAGATATGCTCAGTCAGCGCTATGCGTAAAGATGGGTTGCACCCAGCAAAGCTTGTTGGCGGTGAATATAAGAGGGCCCAAAGATGGACATTGACGAAGAGACGTAAAACTTGCGAAGAGGAGTATTTAGTAAGTATATTAGGAGCTGAAACTTGCCGTGCTTCTTACTTACAAATTCTCTAGTGTTATCACTTTAACGATCTCTGCTATTATACGACTAAATCTCATAGAACCGTTTGTTCGGCGCGTAAAGGTCATAAGAGGACGAAGCGTTAAGTATCATCGAGATAACTAGAGGGACAATAGGTAATATAAGGCTTATACGTAGTTTCTATATAGCGGAAATACAGGGACCAAGTTATATGCAGACAACCAGCCAATTTGGCGCCGGAGTGGCACATTCACGATTTGGGGAGAACGAACGCAAAACCCAGATTCGACAGCAAGTTCAAGAGATAATGGTCGAAGCTATAGCAGAATGGCAGGGTCGAAGAGAAGATCTAGAGGCAACATTGTGAGAAGATGCAGCGCTTTGTTTGCGAGAGAATGCGCTTATGAATGGGATATATATGGCTTTAGAGTGTAACGGTTTGGGTTCCCAAGGGATAAACCGGAGGTTTATGTTGGCAGAGAGGTCAGGGCGTCTCTTTCGTTTGGTGATGAATATGTATGCTGCTATGGAGCGCAATGCGGAGATCAGGTTTAAAGCTAATACCGTGAGGGTACGCGAATACCTTTGTGGTAACACTGGCCGCTCGTGGAATTGTACGACCGCTTTTTAAAGAGCTAGCTCCGCACTCGTCGTCGTCTCTACGCCCGCGGTGGTGACGTGGTGTCTCCGTGGGCGAGTGCGGTGCGTAGCGACGACGCGAGGCTGGGCATCGCCTCGGCTAGGTCTTCATGGCGCCGCGGCGAAGTAACGGAGGCCCCGCACTTTTCGACAGCTGTCGATCGTATCTGCCTCGCTTCAATTCGTTAGATGGGTTACTTCGCGGGCGGTGCCAGCCCTCACTGTCGAGGCCACCAAAAGCGGCGACACCTGTCACCCGATTCGGTGGCCACAACAGCGCTTTCTATCATTAATCTGTATTCTTCCGTGCGCTAAGCACTAATCCGTGGATTTGTGCCTTTCATTCTGACGCGTGCAAGTCCAACGAATTGTGAAGCTTCTCAGGGGAATACACACGGAGAGCATCAGCAGCGGGCAAAATTGCCTCTGTGAAAAGCGGGGATGGCTCATTTAATCATGCAGAGCACCTCTAATTACAAGGAATATATGATGGAATCTGATGCCATACCCCAAATGTGAGTAAGTCGAAGTCTCTGATCCGCTCTATGCTCAAACATCGCCTTTCTTAGGTTCTGCCTTGGTCCTTAGGTCTACCCATCCCATCCCAAAAGCTACCAGAAACGCCAAAATGCTCGTAGTTATCAGGAGATAGAACACTTTCGTAAAGCTGTCGGAATACGCCTCCAACAAGGCGTCTCGCGATGGACCTGAAGGGGCGAGGGCGCGAACAGCGTCGGCACTGCCGCCAGCTGCAATAGCGGCTTTTGGACTGATGCCTGGCACATTCGACGCAATTTCAGAGGAGAGGGTTTCTTGGAAAATGGTGTTTCCGACAGTTATGAAGATCGCGCCAAACATGTTCTGACAGAAGACGATGAAGCTGTTACCAATGGCCGCCTGTTTGGGTGGAAGAGCCGTTTGAATAGCGATGACCCCCTGAGAAGAAGTGCATTAGGTCTACCTCTTCTGCGGCATATTGTCATTTGATACTTGATACTTACCATCTGCATACCTGCACCACGAGCACCAAGAAGGACTTGGTAGCCGATGATTATGCCCAGAGTTGTTGAGGGGCTCCATGTTGAGACCAGCCCACAGCCAATGGCGGTTAAAGCCGATGCGAAGAAGGCCCAAATAATATAGTAACCAATCTTCCTGACTGGATAGAGTAAGCGGATGTATCAGAATCATGATAGGGGCTTCCAACCATACCGAGAGCTCCTGAAAGGAGGATAAAAAAGATTTGGGACAAAATTGCGGCGAGCATGTATACGCCGCTCATGGTCGGCGACAATCCCTTAACCGACTGCAGGTAAATCGGCATAAAATTGCTTCCAACAGTGATTGAAGTCATTAGAAGGGCAAAATTGAGCGAACTTGACCATACCACGGTGCGTCGCACCATGCTAAATGGAATCATAGCTTCATCCCCTTTCCGGTACTCCCAGAAAATGAAGATGCCGGCGGTGGCGGCAGCTCCGCAGAACAAGCCGATGACTTGGGACGACTTCCATCCATAGTCACCAGATCCAAATTGGAGCGCCAGGAGGAACATGATAGACGCCGGCGCAAAGAGGCCGAAGCCAGGAAGGTCGAAATGTGGAAGCAAGTCTCGGATATTGGGGATCGTGAATTTCTGCTTCGGCGTTTGATCGGGGATTTTGAGGAGAACGAATACAAGGCCAGCGACACCGCCAAGCGGAAGGTTGATATAGAAACCTTTGACACATGGTCAGCTCGACGCGTTGGCGACACCATGGGGCAAGGGTGACCCGGACTTACACCATCGCCAAGACACATGCTGCGTGAAAATACCACCCAGCAAGGGGCCAAGGACAACACCAATTTGTCCAACTGCGTGAAAGATTAGAAACCACCCAATAGAACCAAGAAGCAGTTGGAGTGACGTACCTCCCATTGCGAGGCCAGTATACACTGTGGGGGAGCACTAAGTTAGCCGGTTGCCCTACCCAACATGCTGGTGCGTGAAACTCCTTACGTGGGCGAGACTGGGGGCTACAAGCGCCTTGGATGATGGTCAGGCCTCCATTCACCAGACCTGAGGTCCCGAGACCAGCCACAGCGCGGCCAACAATGAGCATTGTCGAAGACTGTGCTGCGCCGCAGACGGCTGAGCCCACCTCAAAAATGACGAAGAAGGATAAGAACGTCCACTGTCCACATGTCAGCAATGTTACACGTTCCCACGGTAGTCTGCACTTCGTTCAACCTTTGAGCTGAAATAGCTCAGCAATTTGCCTGTGAGAGGCTGGACTGTGGCGCTGCGAGATTTTAAGCCCAGTATTCTACATAGTCGAATTGGACAGCTGTGTACCTGGCAAGCTGAAAGGCACCGATATACCAGCCAGCATCCTCAAGTCGGTGGAAGTCGCTCGTTATCTGGGGGATGGCCTGCACAGAGGTTAACGCGGCCCTTCGTGCAGTCAAGTCGGATTGTGAGCTGACCGTGCCGACGATGGATATGTCCAACATGCACAGCAGTATGACCAAAGTCACGCCAGCCATGACAACCAGCAGCTTGAACCCACTGAGAAATTCGGTAGTGTCATCTTGAGCGTGGTCTGACTCGCAAGAGTCCGTCGCATCTTTGTTCTTCACAGGCTCATCGCGGAGCGTCTCATCGTCAGGCGTCGATACTTGAGCCGGCATCTTCTCTGGTTCGTGCGTCGCCATGGTGTGTTGCAAATAGACGCGCGATTCTTCTCGTAGCCGGTAGCATCTAGCAAAAACCGCTCTGAGATGAAGACTGGCGAGCCTGACAGAACCGCAAACAAGATTATTACTTCCGTGTCACATTCGGTCCATTCTTTAGAAGATTATTCTCTCCAGGCAGAATGTCAGCGAGGCGGCCGCGCCTACTTATTAGGTCTAAATCCGTACACTCCCGCGTCAAACCCGAATCCCGTGCGGAGATACCATGGCACCAATCATGCGGCTACGGACCAGGGATCGACCAGGGACTGCGTAGCTCAAGAGTGCCGGCCGCCCAGCCAAATAATTGGCGATCTTAGGGCGCTGTGGGGTCTGTTGCTCATTCTAGACTCCGGGGTAGCATGCACAACAATAGTCTGGTGCGGTACGGAGATATCAATCCCACCGTCCCTCAGCCCCTCCTCACCAGGATATCAATCGGCCGCTCTCGGGGTTAATCCTGAGCCGTCGAATATGCCGACGGTGGCTTCACGTAAGACATGAGTTTGACCGTCTTACCTTACATTCCATATTGAAAAACAACACCATGCTAAAATGCGCTATACCCCGTAAAAATGTCCATTAACCATTGATCCTCCAAAAAGTCAACTGACGCTACGTCAGCCTGCCCTGACTCGGTAGCCCTGGATATCGCACCCGACTCTTCCAGACACCTTTTCCATATCGGCACAGTTGCCCTCAATACCTCGGAAGCCCTCGAAAATATGTCACTGCCGTCAGTTTCCAGGCCGACGGCTGCCGGCACAGCTCCATACAGCGCAGCGCAACGCTGAACAGCAGCTAGGAGATCGACTGTGTAAGATATGGCAGCACGATCCCAGGATGGATCGTCCATTTGGGACAGCCGATATAGAATATGCGTGCAGCGGCCAAAGTGCAGATGCAAGGACATGGGGTTGCTGAATACTTCTTCGGGCGTGAACTCCAAGTAGTTGTCGATACAGTGCTTGAGCGATTGAATGCACGTATAGAAGCACTCTACCCTCTCGAAATTCGCGCAATCAGGCATTGACAAGATTCGTTCCGCAGAGTGCAACGGCAGCTCATGAATCAATGCTTCTATCATGAAGATGTGTGACTTGACAGTTCCTGCATTTGTAAGCTGACGACTGATAGAAGTTGAACGTATGATAATCTTACTGCTGTTGAGAGCTTCTGCAGGAGTTGTTTTCTTGATATTGTCTATCTTTGCCATAAAAGCCTTGACATAGATAGATTGCGGACAATTCGAATGCGTTGGAGACGATTCAATTTCCCGCCAGCTTGATATTGAGTGCACATCCTCGAGTACTTTGTAGAGCCTGGCAATAGCCACCAGAGTAGTATCTCCCGGTGCTTCAGGGTATTCTGATAGGTGCCGCAAGCAATCTTCCATATGAGTTGTCGATCCCACCGGTCTTCTTCTTAGAAACCAAGCGATTCTATTTCAGCGATTGTCAGAGAAATTTTCAACAGACTCTGAAAAGGATTGGTTTGTTCCTCACGTTGCGACCGTCACGTAGCATCCCAGTACAGCTCTGCGTTCGATATTGGAGCGGTTGGCTGCTGGGACCATTTGTATGGTGGGAGGACCATATGACTTGACCACGCTAGCCTCCCGACAAGGGAATTCTTGTGAATTCCTGTCAAGTCGTAGGTCAAACAGCAATGACATGGCAAGATCTGAGAAGGCGCCAAGCAGCGGCCTGCCCTGATATTTCTCAGCGGCCCTAACAAGTTCTGGTCAAAGTTGCAGCAGTCTGGGGCAAGACTTGGATGACTCACCATGTGAGGAAAGTGACCAGCCCTAAAAGAAGGTCCAGATTTCTTTCGAGTTCAATAAGCATTTTCTGGGCTATGACCTCGCGGATCTTGATCTCAAGACGGCGTTGCTCCACGCTAGATTTGCAGCAGCTGGCGTGGATGTTGAGCCATAGGAAAGGCCAATCTTGCTGTAGCTCAGCGGCCCTTGAACTCTGATGTTAACTCTATATTCTCATAGAGGGGGTCGGTGACCTCTCACGTCGTTTGATCTGAAATGTGGACGAATGGAAAGGTTATAAGATGATGGTTCCGGAAAATACGAAGATATTGCTCGGCCTGAGACGCAGATGGTTCAGGCGGGTAAGGGCAAGGTGCATCACTTCCCTGGGGCGTCAGGTAAAATGTGGGCGGGGCCGGCAATGGTCTTGCTGCCTCTATGCTTCTGGCATCTGGGCGCAACTGTTGCTGCTTTGTCGGTGGTGGATCCCGTCCCATCTCCTTCGGTGTCTCAACTCCATCAAAATCACTCCTTTCTGCTCGAGTCCGCACCTGGGAGTTATCATCCGAGACAGATGATCCTGAATCACCAGAAACCTTTGAGGCTAGTAGGGTAACTAAATTGTCAAGTTTTTCCTCAAGATACTCCGCCCTGAGAGTTGGCTTTCTCGATTGTCGTTTTCTCACCACGGTTGACGGCTCGCAGTCTCTGCCCAGGCGATAGCACCGCTCGCAGCTGGGCATATCTTCCCGCAAGATACATTTACACTTGGCTCTAGAGCAGCCAGCACATGCCTTGCCATACGGTGCGGACTTGCGCACGGTGGGAATGGTCCGTCTGGGATTCATAGTGCCCCTTCGCCGCTGACTGGGTGAGATCTGTGGGGATCACGGCAGTTGCTGACACGTAAAAGCATGTCAAAAGGCCGAAAACAACATAAGGCAATGCGACCAAAAGTTCATGGAGATGGGTGAAGATTTGGGTAGGCAATTCAGATACGGCCCTGGAAGCGGCGGGTTTGGCAGCGGATTAACCAATCCCGCCGTCTCACTGCTTGCGCGCACAACCGGGCCTTGCGGGCGTACGGGATTGACGATTACACCCCAAAACGGGCACGGATCATCACGCCGCCACTGAGAGTGGTGTGCATATCCATCACAGCACAGGTGAGCGAGAATGGCGGATTCTGGCCAACGCCGCCGGCCATATTTGTGGAATACGGAACATGCTTTTCTTTAGGCAACACGACCACCAGCTTCCCGTGCGATTCACCTAGCACCCGTATCCGACTCTTTGCGTCGTGCTCGAGCTCGACCCTGGAGGTTGGCGAGCGAGTACTGCGCGCGCTGTACTAGCGGCCGTACCAATGCTGCATCAAAGGTCTGGAGATGGATCATCACAGAATTCGGCCTATGCTCCAGATGTTCAAGCCGACCTTGACTCCCTTCGTCACCGGCAGTCCGGCGTGCCACGTCTCATCGTAGCCCTTCCCGTTCGCCGCAAAGTTCTCCCAGTACACCGCATTGCCGGCCACGGGCTTGAAAACGGTTCCTCTGGGCTCGCTATTCGCGACAGTGTCGTTCTTGCGGTCCACGAGGCGGGACCACTGCTCGCCGCCCTCGCCCCTCATGTCCATGAGCGGGAACTCGGTGCCGCCGCCTTCCAGCCCGTCAGCGGCATCTACCCACACCATGAAGCTGCTCACGCGGCCCCAGCCTCCGACGTTTGCGCCCCAGTCGAAGTGGTGAGAGTAGTGGCCTCCTTCGACGTATCTTTGGGTGCGCAGGCGCTCGATCAATACGTCCTCTCGCCAGCCCTGCAGCGCACGAGCGCGAGCCTCGATGCAGCGCACCGACTTCGTGCGCGGGATGAGGGCGACCGACGAGTCTCTGACAGTGGTATCGCGACTGGTGTCGTCTGCCTCGTGTGTTATTGTTGAAGGCTCAAAGAATGGCTCGCTTTGTCCCGTCAGTGAGTCAACTACCGCCAGCCGCTGGTTGGCGAACCGCACCTTATCTCCAGCAGGTGTCTCCTCTCCTGCTCGCTCAGGAAGCCTTCCAGGTACACAACTAGAGGATCCGTCCTGAGAATCCGCGCCCCGTACGTATCCGGCGGACATTCCAGCGCCGCATCGTCGGGCCCGACGAGAGCGAGCAGCGACTCGTTCAGCTGCGGCTTCGGGGCTAAATCACGTCTGCCAGTGGAGACGCGGCTTTGCGGAAAGAAGAATTGGCTGATAGGGTTGGCCAGAAAGAGACCAATGGCGAGAATGCCTATGATGTAGGACAGCATATTGCTCGTCAGAGCGAGCGCAGAATGCGTCGGGTGGCGAGAGGTAGGCCAAGCAACGCAAGTGAGCTGGAATTGAGTATCTCGCTACCCGGTGGAGCCGCGACGGAGCGACCACCGCTCATCACCTGACTCTTTTGGTCAGAACTTGCAGTACACCCGCAACGACTGGCTGCTTCTGCAAAAGAATTGCAATAATTGCGAAATTGACACAGATATTTAACCGATATGTGATTTCTAAGCAACGAACGATTCACAGTGAAGTACATTTAATGTGTCCTTACAAGTACCAAGTACCACGTCCACACATATCTTGCACCAGATCCTTGACAGCAACTCGTCGACTACGTCTCGTCTATTGTCTGCCCAGGTGGGAATTCAAGCGAATACACTGAAGTGACGTGAATTTGCTGTAAAAAGGATAAGACACTCGATGCGTGGCAGATACTGTCGCATTCTGTTACGCAATTGCGACGGGACTTGCACGATACTGGTTCATGTTACTCGTATCTCAATATCGGTGCCGTGTTTGATTGCGCAATCACCATCAAGCGTATCCGCCAGCCCTCCCTTTCATTTAACTTTGATTATTCGCGGGAAACCATGAATGGAGTTTGCGTGCCGAGGACCCAACTACCAAACGAAGGCTGAGGACACGCCTCCTACAATATATCCGCCTAAGCCCATCCTTCCCCGACGACTGAACTGTCCCATTGGGTCCATTCTTCCAAATTTATGTCGAATGAAGAGAAATTAGGAATATCATAAGAGGCAAACGATTCGAATTCGAATAGAGAATTCTCCTCATGCTTCTGAGGATGACTCTTAAACGATCCAGTCGATGCCCCCGTAACGACTGCAGTATGTGCCAGGTCCTTTTGGTTCGTAGGAGTCTCGGCCGATGGTTTTCGACAACGTCGGATGGCCTCGATAAACTCGGGCGCCGGCGCCGCTGGCGACCCTTCAGCTGCGCGGCATTCGTCCCAAGCTTCCAGTGTCCATTTGCCGAGCGCTTTGAACGCAGCCGAGGTGTCCTTCTCAAACATTTGAGGATACTTCGAAAGCACGACTCCGATGAGCTGCCATACCCGGTCCACATCTGGCCCGACCTTGCGGTACCGAACCTCAACGAGGACATGAAGAAGGGAGTTCCAGAGCAAGCTTGTGCCGGCCTGCCACATGTACTTCTCCAAACCTGGATTGCCTCGAACCAAATTCACGTACTCCAACAATTTGGTTGCATTTGTGAAAATGACCTGTCGCTCACGATCCGACACATCACGATTGCCGTTCCTCCGAGGATTGTGAGCGAATAGCTTCACCCTGCACATTCCAGACCTGACCATGATTGATGCCAGTTGATGGAGTGTACTTGTCGGGTCGCAATAACGCATATACTTCCTCTCGAAAAGATCCTCGAGGTCCTTTACCACGGCGTCTTTTTTGGTGATGGTGATATCAGGGTTCGCGAGTATGTCCCTCCGAACCAGGTCGGTGATTTCGCATCGGATTAGACACGCCACAATAGAAGTGATTCCATCGGTTTCTGGCGGAAAATCAACCATGTCAGGGTGGAGATCTTCGTCTTCGACGTTTAGAGGCATCTTGGCATCACCAGAAAAGAGGTCCATGGACGGATTCGCCCCCATCAAGTCGGATATCCGGAACTCCAAATGAACAATATGCCACCATAGTCGCCTCCGCATTTCTGTTTGAAATGGAGACAGTCCTAGAGATGAACCATCTCGGTGAAGTCCCATCTTCAGCGCAAGCCGCACAGCGATTCCAGACAAGACAAAGAGGGTATCGCTCCGCTGATGGCTTCTCACTGCCATCTCCTCAAGTTAGCAAAGCACCACAAACAGGGCCAAAAGCACTCGCTTACAAGATACATGACATATGCTTGAAGAGTGGTCGGGCTGGATGTGTGCAAAAATCCGGCGCTTCCCAATGCACGGCGAGCTGCGCGCTCGTGTCGGATAAACATGACGGACTTCTTGGTTCCGAGTAAACTTTGGCACTCCTCTTCTTCTAAAGACGCTATCGTGACCAAATAAAATGCACACATGAGTGCTTCCAGGCTCTTTGAAACGTCCTGGGGGCTCTCAAGCGCATTTTTAAACGAGGGCCAAAATGTCGGCAGGTGAAGTATCTTCAGCAGAGGATCCACTCGGTCTTTAAAAACATCCCATAGCTTGATCAGAGTCTGATAGGGAGGATGGAGGTTTGCGAGGCCCTCTGTCTTGTTCTGAGCGTTCGGCACATCTCCAGATTGCCCGGGGCACTCCAGTAGGAGGTCCGGTTCGCGGAGGTTAGACTCATGGGCGGTCTCAGCGATGCCGTCCTCTTCTGGATAGGGAAACTACACGTAATAATTATCAGCAACAGTGTCACAGGCCATGTCAGAGTCTGACACAGAGAGCATCAATGGACAGTTTGGCTTACATTCCCCCCCAAGTTCGATAAAAGGTACCTGGAGGAGTTAGCCACTTCCTGATTTGAGGCTCGGATGGAATTCAAGCGGACCTATCAAAGTATCTCGATGATCCCTCTTTATCTATAAGCCTTGGCTTTATATCATCAATCGGAGAAGTGTCAAGGACGCTTCTGCTTCGAAGGCCGGCGGCTTCAGTCGTGTCCACACCAGGTGGAGACTCCGTTTCCGAGCCCGAGTCTCCGTTGTACTCAGACGCTTCAACATTTGCGCCGTATGCCTTTAGCAGCTCTTCGTATCTTCTCAGTTTGGCATGAAGACCTTCCCTCGGTGCTTTTGTCCTCTTCCGCTTTCCACGCACCGGTGCGACGAAGCTGCATGGTCGCGCCGCCTTGGTGCAGTTGGAGCAAGGGTTGCGGCGGTCGCATTTGACCTTGCGCTGTCGACAAGCCAGACAAGCGTGATTCCTGATGTCAGCATCCGACTCAGCTCGCTCACTCGGATCCATAACTGAGAAATCAATTACGGGTACAGATGTTGCACTCTCTCACGATTCTTACAAGATGAAGTGGGTGGACGATTCGAGGGTGGCGGCCGCAACTCTCGGGGCTCGGGGGACAAAAATGCTTTTTTGAGCGCCGAGAAACGAGCGGTCTACGAGCAAGCGTAGGTGGCGGCAAATTGGTGGCGGCAAATCGGGGTCTGAAGTACGAATCCCCAAAGCGCTCGCCGAGCACCGATTGATGTAATTAATAGATAAAACCCCCACAAGGGCTGCTGAAGGCGAAATCCCAACTTGCTCGTTTGTTTTCATTTATTTGCATCTTTCAGCAGGCAAGAGCTTCTTGTTTCACGCCTTCTCAGCCACGACAATGTCCGATCCAGTATCACGTGACGTTATTCCGACTATACCTGTATCAAGCACCGACCATACGGACCAGACGGACCAGACGGACCAGACGGACCAGACGGACCAGACGGACCAGACGGACCAGACAGACAAGGTGGAGAAGATGGAGAAGCAAGAAGAGGGTGGGAAGGCGGTTCAGTCCGATACCGTTACCTCTAGTCCATATCCGAGCAATCAAAAGCAAATCATTATTATGATTGCTCTGTACCTGGCCGTGTTTTTAGTGACCCTGGTAAGATCTCTCTTTCACTACATGTCTCTCTTTCAGTCTAGGTGCATGTATGGGAGCTTTAGCCTTTCAAATTATATGTACATCTCAGTCTCCTTTCGCTAACCAAGTTCACAGGACCAAAACATCATATCGACAGCGATTCCACGAATAACGGACGAGTTCCATTCTCTGGGAGATGTTGGCTGGTATGGCACCGCATACTTGCTTACCATGTGTAGCTTTCAGCTGCTCATGGGCAAGATATACAAATACTATCCGGCCAAACCAGTCTTCCTCACTGGCATGCTGCTCTTCGAAGTCGGCTCCGCTGTCTGCGGTGCGGCCCCAAACTCGAAAACCTTCATCGTCGGTCGCGCCATAGCAGGACTGGGGTCTTCCGGCATGTTCTCAGGCTTGATGGTCATAATGTTTCACACGGTTCCGTTGCAAAAACGACCAATCTACCAGGGGCTTTTTGGTGCCGTCTTTGCAGTTGCCTCGGTCATTGGGCCCCTGATCGGAGGTACTTTTACTGACAATGTAACCTGGAGATGGTGCTTCTATATCAACCTTCCCGTGGGCGCGGTATCAATTTTCGTTGCTATCCTAATATTGCACCTACCCAACCAGAAACTCGACGCCCCAGCCGCTGGGTGGATGGGGAAGCTGAAGCAGTTAGACCCAATTGGAAATCTCGTCTTCTTTCCCGGCATCATCTGTCTGGTTCTCGCTCTTCAGTGGGGAGGAACCCAATACGCTTGGGATGACGCTCGCATCATCGTCCTTCTCGTTCTCTGTGGCGTCCTTTGCATCGCTTTCATCGCAATACAGATCTGGAAGCAGGAATCTGGTACCGTCCCTCCGCGTATCGTCAAGAAACGCAGCATTGCGGCTGCGATATGGTTCGGCTTCTTCATGGGCGCGGGCATGTTTGTCATGCTCTACTATCTTCCCATCTGGTTCCAGGCCATCAAAGGCGTCAGTGCTGTTGATTCAGGAATCAGACTTCTACCGATGATCCTGTCGGTGGTTATCGGCTCCCTTTCCTCTGGTGTTATCATCTCAAAGGTCGGCTACTACACGCCATTCTTCATACTCAGCTCCGTCATCATGCCGATCGGAGCCGGCCTCATGTCGACCTTTACTCCAGATACCGGTCATGCCAAGTGGATTGGCTATCAAGTCATATTCGGAATTGGCCTTGGCTTTGGCGCACAGCAGCCTTTGAATGTGGCCCAGACTGTTCTCGAGAGGTCAGACATTGCAATTGGATCCGCTGTCATCATGTTCACGCGCTTCCTTGGCTCGGCTATATTTCTGCCCGTCGCTCAAAATATCTTCATCAACAGCCTCGTCTCGAAGCTCACCAATCTTCCCGGCATCAGCACTGATGCTGTCACGCGGGGCGGTGCGACTGAACTGAGGGGCCTGGTCTCTGGGAATGACCTGAACAAGTTGCTTTCGGACTATAATGCCGCCATAAGAAACGTGTTCTACATGGTAACAACTACCTGCTCGTTGACTGTTTTTGGAAGTGTTTTTGTGGAATGGCGCAGCTTGAAGGCTCGCGCTAAAGAGCAGGCGAAAGCGGACGGCAATCCTGGTGGAGGTTCCGAAGCCAAAGAATAATTCAGCGTGATTGGAGGGCCTATTTTCCAATTCTTTCGTTTGGATGGATTTGTACATATGTAATAGATACTACAAGACTAGACTCAGCTCTAATTATAGCTTCATCATAACTGCCAATTGCATTAGTGCATAATGAAGACCAACACCATCCGCTCAACTTTCCTGCGCTTGGATACAGGTATTTCATTTGGAGACCCTAGGCTCGACTCTCGGTGTAAGAGGCGGCGACTCTCTGCAGACTCTGTGGGCCAGGACATCTGTCGCTGCGACGCTCATTACCAGGACAGGCTTGATCGCGTTTACGGAACATGAGCATAGCACTGGATTCATTTGGCCGACGGCCAACGTAAAGCCGCTCCATAATGTGTATCAGCATGCGCAAAGTATTTGGATTAGGGCCTTCGCAACTGCACCCATGTGTTTTTATGAAAATATTAGATATCAAGTGTACGTTCATGTGCGGCAGTTCGAAGGCTCAGCCAAGGCTCGTTCCCGTTTTGGCAATTTGCATCCCACCGCCCGTGGCAGAAATGTCACCGCCCGGCAAAAAAAAAATCCCAGAGCGTTCACGCCTGCGCCTGCGCCTGCGCCTGCCCCTCCACTTCTGCTACTTCAATTGCGATTTGTACGCATCACGCGAGACAAATCCCCCAACAGCAGCGCCATGAAGAATCAAAAGCAAAATGGAGGCTCTGCCTCTGATCGCATTTCCGATGCGCGATTCGCGAGCTTCGAAACCGACCCGCGATTTCGGCTGCCGTCGAAAAAGCACACCAAGACCAAGATCGACAAGAGATTCTCTGGCATGCTCAAGGACGACGATTTCACCGCCACTGCCAAGGTAGACCGATATGGCCGTAAGATCAAGTCGGACTCCAAGAAAAAGGCCCTTCAACGCCTTTACGAGGCGGAGGATAGGGACGGCGAAGACGACGTTGACGATGCGCAAGACGATGTGGAGGTGGACGCGGACGAGCTTGTGCAAAGGGAGCTGTTGGCAGCTCACGAGATGTCTGCAAAGAAGAAACAGGACCGCGCTAGAAATGGCGGCTTCTCGGCTTCCGAGTCCGAATCAGACTCAGACGATTCTGAAGAGGAGGATGAAGTTGAAGTTGACGCAGCTGGCATCATCTCCGAAGGCGACATGCAGCGGTTCCAGGACGAGCAGGCAGAAGTGGAGAGCGGTGAGGTGACGAATCGCATAGCCGTCGTCAATTTGGACTGGGATCATGTCAGGTCCACCGACCTGATGGCCCTATTCTCGAGCTTCATACCCGCCAATTCCGGCAAAGTTCTCAAGGTCTCGATATACCCTAGCGAGTTCGGTAAGGAGCGGATGCAGCAGGAAGAGCTTGAAGGACCACCAAAAGCCCTCTTCAAAAACGATACCGAAGACTCGGACGGGTCGGACGGCAGCGACAGTGATAGTGAGAGCGACAGCGAAGCCGACAGCGACGCCGACAGCGAGAGCGAGGACGAGAGGATCAAGAAGGAGCTCATGACGGAGGGCGACGATCAGGATTTCGACAGCGACGCGCTACGATCGTATCAGTTGGATCGCCTACGTTACTATTACGCCGTCATGGTCTGCTCAAGCCCAGAGACAGCGCAGCACATCTACGAGGCCACGGATGGAACCGAATACCAGTCCTCCTCCAACGTAATTGACCTGAGATTTGTGCCCAACGACGTCACGTTCGACGATGAGCCCCGAGACGAGTGCGACAAAGTTCCCGAGTCGTACAAGCCTGTGGACTTTGTCACGAACGCCCTACAGAGTTCCAAGGTGAAGCTCACGTGGGACATGCATCCCGAGGAGGCCTCTCGCAAAGAGTCCATCAAGCGGGCGTTCAACGGAAGCCGACAAGAAATTGAAGAAAACGACTTGCGAGCCTACCTGGCTAGCGACAGCGAAGAAGAGGAGGAATTCGAAGGAGTTGATGCTGACGAGGCCGAGGCCGATGCGCCCAAACTGTCAAAGAAAGAACTTGCTCGCAAGAAGATGAGAGAAGCGCTGGGCCTTACGGAGGAGCCTGCACCCAAGAGCTCCAAGGACGGGCCCGTTGGCGAGATGCAAATCACATTCGCCCCAGCTCTGGCAGAGACCAAGTCGAAGAATCCTGAGGGTGAGGAAACTACTATCGAGAAATACAAGCGCAAGGAGAAGGAGCGCAAGGAGCGAAAGCGCCAAGAAGCCAAAGCGAAGCGAGAGGCCGCGGAGGATGGTGATGTCGAGGAACGCGGCGGCGATGTGGATGGTGATGAGGATCTCGGGTTCAACGACCCATTCTTCACTACGGAAGGCCCTGCAACCGTTTCAAAAACATCTCTTCGAAAGGAGGAACGGCTCAAGAAGCGTGCGGCTCGTGAAGCTGCCGAAGCAGAGTCAACCGAACAAAAGGCTCAGCTGTCCAAGGTTATGGCTGAAGGACTTGACGAGCAGGCTGACCACCTGGATCACTTTGACATGAATGAGATTCTACGCGCTCAAAAGAAGAAGGGGAAGAAGAGCAAGAAGGCCCAAAAGGGCAAGGGTGCCGATGATAGGGGCGGCCTGCAACAAGACTTTGAGATG
The DNA here is from genome assembly GCA_001600555.1 of Albophoma yamanashiensis. Classification (NCBI taxonomy): domain Eukaryota; kingdom Fungi; phylum Ascomycota; class Sordariomycetes; order Hypocreales; family Ophiocordycipitaceae; genus Albophoma; species Albophoma yamanashiensis. Next base: position 1,112,291 of record BCKH01000005.1, on the reverse strand, counting down.
GACGTCAGCGATGATCGGTTCAAGGCCGTTTTCGACAGCCACGAATTCGCCATTGACCCGTCGAACCCGAAGTTCAAAGCCACCCAAGGCATGACGAAATTGTTGGAGGAAGGACGTAAGAAGAGGAAGGCGGGTGGCGAGGAGGGGGAGACAAAGAACAAGAAGGTCAAGAAGGGCAGGCGATGATCACGACACCCAGAGCCGAACATGCGGCTGGCTCGTGGTGGCTGCAACTGTATGATACCTTCCGCGACATGAGGGGTGTAATTGCGAAATACATTGGAAATAGATGTTGATGCCAAGAACGAAGAACCCACGACTTCGGTGTGACTGAAGACAGGTCGAGATCAGTATCAGCATCGAGGACGTTGCCACCGACCCCGGCTCACCTCTACATGTACAGATTCCCGGTTTGGATTTTTCTGCATATGCTCCTGCATGTGTCTCACGGGTTGCCCCAAGAGGTCAAGATCTCCCCGGAAAGGTGACCAATGCCCATGTTGCGCCACTGCAGCATGCATGCGTTGGACGACTGTCCACGCCTGTTCATGCTCACGGGGTCGGGTTCCGGTCCGACCCGGGCTGGGCGATTGGCACCGTCGAGTCTCCCCATGTTTAGGACCCTTCATATCAATATGCACGGCATATGTCCATTAATTAACAAGCTGCCTTATCGTCCGGGGGCGGCTGTGCAGTGCGACGCACATTCGCGCCCAGTGCCACGCTGGCATGTGCTATTTCCGTCTGGCTGCATAGATGAGGCTCGGAGGACAAGCCTAGCCCAGTCTGGGTTGCTGGGAGGTGAAGAGTGCATGATGTATCGAAAGTACACAACGTATCCCTCGGGATGCAAGAATCACATGCAAATCGGCTTGTTACAGGGCTTATACTACAACTTTTGTGTTATCCCGGATCGCTTATCACGGATGACTCTTCTGAGGTCGCATACGCCATGGGGTTGCAGTACGGGAGCATGGGATGCATGGCTTGGTGTGGGAGCCTAGAGAATGCGGGGGTTGCAACCCTCCCTGGGTCACTCACGGGACGCAAGATATCTTTTGGTTCACGCGGCAGGCAAGGATGTTTGAGGATGCTGAGGCATGGTTGGAAGGGGTGAGGCTGTTGTTGTCCGCGTCAGCCATCCCAGTGTGCAGAATCGATGTAACTGGGGGTTTCCATATTCTCGAACATGTGAAGGAGATACTGCACATCGACTATTGAGCAAGGAGAGATGCCAACTATCATAGTTGAACTGTAGTGAAGTCGGAGCAGCAGCCTGGGGGTGTTGCACGCGTCTTCGCCTGCACACAGGTCCGCTGGTCGCGCCGGTGCAGGGTAGTTATGTCGAAGGGAATCCTCAGGCGATGCATTCTTGCGTTGACGGATGTGCCATAAATTCCGATGAATGGATTGGGTATTATTGAAAATAGTAAGTTGCTTGTGAAAGGCGTTCCCACCGTCGCTTGAGTAGTCGGCTTGAGATCTGTGTCAAGCGCCAAACACTGCGCTTGCTCTACAACTGAAGTCTCGCCGGATACATGTAGTTTGATGTCTGAAGTGCTGTTCTGCGGCTTCTACGCTATTGTGATCAAGCCGTCGCCTTTACATTCGCCACCACCAACCATATTAGCCGGCACCTTCCCCGAAAAGCAGAGGAGAATCCCTCCGCGTTGACTTCATTCGGCCCAGACCCGGAGATCCGGAGGACCCGGAGGACCCGGAGCGGGACCCACAATCGCCGGCCGAGGCTGGCACTCAGCAGGTTGTCATTTCAGCCCCATCCGTGACACATGCCCTGCGCGATCTGGGGTCAGTAGCTCTGTCAGGATTTCGGTCCTTCCCCGGAGCGCCAGCGTACTGCGTATTTCTGGCGACGCGCCACCTGCTGATCCGCCCTGGCCTGCCAGGGCGATGGGATGATGCTTGACCCTGTTAGTCGCGCGGAACCCAATGCCGGCGTCGGGTTTGTGGCGGCCAATTTCCCGAACGACGAGGCGTGGATCTCCGTCCCCCAGTGGCTGCGCGTGCCATATTGCTGGGACCGGCAGCGATCCCCGTCGCGTCGATGGCAGATGGAGCCATGTTGGACCGTTGCGGAACACCTCGCGCTGTGGAGCCTGAGCAATCGGCGAGGAAATGAGGCGCCTGCTCGTCACCAGTGCAGTCAGATGAGTGTGAAAAGCTCTAGCAGGTCATGGGGCTCGCGGAGCTGGCGCTGTCCGAAATACCGTGGCGTCGGAGCAATCAAGTTCACTCATTGTAAATTTTGCCTCTCGGCCAAGTGTAGTGCCAATAAACTGTTTGTTAAATGCGCGCGTCTACAGTGTATACGCTACCCTTGAACGAAACAGTTACTGCTGCGGCCCAACATGCTCGTGACTCACTGTCCCATCCATGTGCCACGATGCAGAACTTCAGTACATGTACCCCAAACGCTCATGCGTCCGCATACGCCTCGTCTCACGTGTCAAGTATCTACATGTAGTCATCCAGCCTTTGGGCAACCGCACGTTCCAGAAGCAGCCTGAACCATCACACGTGAATGCCGTTGGCTACCTGCATGTTCTACCTTGCCAGTCAAGGATCTGTGCGGCTTTTGCTTCGGTCCTTTAATGATTGCACAGTCTCCCTGAAGCCCTTTTCTTTCGTCGGCTTTATTGTGGCCTTATTTCGCGGCGAGCTTACAATTGAAGCCTCGCGGCTGTTCCCTCGCCTCTGGCCGGCAATGTCTAGGTGGCTATTAGACATCAATCTTGTCTTAGATATCACCCGAGAGACGTTTTCTCTTTTCGCGCCCTTCAGCCCCCTGCAGATCATGCAAAAAGCAAAGTCATTAAAGCCTCCAATCGGACGAGTGCCACCGCAAATCCACCGCAAATCTCTGGTACTGCGGGAGCCTACCCTTACGAGCACTGGCTCGTTGTTTCCGACTTCAACTTTATACCCCACAGCCTGGACTCCCGAAGAGCTAGGAGGGGTGTCGCCGCGATCTTCACGCGACGTGTCATGTCATGTCACGCCATGGTTCTGTCCTAGGTAAATGATAATCGCCGACTACAACTGTCGATTTCTCACTATGGCCTCCGATGGCCTAAGCCGCGAAATTTTCGGATCTTGGTAGCCCGAGTGAACCGTGTGTTCAGAACTGAAGTTTACAACCGCACGTGCACTGTTGCAGTTTCCGGCCCGGAATGAGTACATGTAGCACCTAGCTAAGGCACTGAATGACCATGAATGCACATGTGACCATGAATGACCATGAATGACCATTTTTCTACTTTTGAAAGCGCATCACAGAACGAAGTTGTCGCATTGTCGATGCGCTGAGAGGCTTGACATTTGGTGGAGGTGATGCGAGGATCATGTGGGAAAACGGACCAAACTGCGTTTTGGCCCCCTTGTATCAGATTGGCCTGAATGACCGTGTTGTTGTATCTTCGCGACAATGCATGACACTGAAGTACTACATACTCTGCATCCAGCTTGACTAGCGAAGAATAGATTTGTGTGACGACACCTCTCACGGCATCAGCCAGCCCTGGAGGCTGTCGTGGAGAGAAGTTCCGGGATGACCAAGTCCGATGCTACATGTATGGAAAGTGTTCTCGGGGAGAGCATGCTACGATGCTAACCGCAACGCCTGATATGCAGCTGCATCACAATGCACTTGCACCATTCAGCAGCACCAGCCACAAGTCGGCCGACATAGCTTGCCGACGAGCTACACGAGCAGCCTTCGGCCAGCTTGATGTTCGCAACTATCAATGATACAGCGAACGAGGAACGTAACTTGAGAAGTGAGCACAGTCAGACTCGATACTTCTTGGCGGCATTATCTCACCCATCCACGCGCAACCAGCGGTACTCTATTGGATGTTGTATGTACCCCGTAGCGTACCTCCAGTCTCCAGTCGGCAGACAACCTAATTACCCGGACTACGTCGCCGTATGGCACAGAAGTCATCGACGATGGCATTTTCTGGCAGCATTGGCTTGACCGTTCCCTTATCTACTCCGTACATGTACCCCAGATGAAACGGCAGCTAAAAGAGCCGTTGAGCCAAATTGGGGTTTGGCGGCGGGTGGCTGCGGGGCGCACCGTCAACGGGCGGGAAAGGAAATAGGCTCGTTTTACTGCGGTAGGACCCTTATTAAAGAAGTAGCTCGCTAGGGATCATAACGGCTGGGCGGGAGTGTTTCCGGGCCGGTCCCACAGGTGGCCGTTATCGATAAATGACGGACCAACGAGCTGACAGAGTACTTTACACAAGGGCTGCAAATCACACGTAGTGAGGTCCAAGAAGCGCGCATTGTGTTACCGTTGTCTAAGATCCGCCGAGCACAACTTCTCTCCGGCCCGGCTGTCCGTGCAATGACTGAGGTCACAAACATGGCCGTCTTTGCCATTTACATGCGCCTGTCACACGAGGCGGGTATTACCACGGAGGATGACAAGCAGTGGCTGGTTGTCGTTCGCGGGCGCGCTGCAATCATTGAGGCGCAGGCTGTGCTGTCTGTCTTTAGCAGCGACATTTCGCGGGTGCTTGTAACAAGTTGCCAACGCAAACCTTTTGCTGAAACGTCAGGACTGTCGTCTGTACCTGAGACAAATTCTAGCGGGAGATGGCGGGCTGAGGCAGCTTTGCAACGAATAAGCATGCTTGCTGTCGATCAATGACTGACAAAGGTTGATCCGGAAGCCAACCTCCCTCAATTCTGCGTACATGTAACAAAGTGGTTCAGTGGCAGGGGCAAAATTTTCTCCCTGCAGTCAACTTGCCGGCGTTTCCTGCGAATCACAAACAGGCGCTGCACGAATCTAACACTCGACGTCCGAGTTGCCGTGAAACCCTCTTGGGCAGTAGAAATCAGACTTGGCGCGTTGCTACGCCACAACATTATGCGGAGTTTAAACGGCATACGCCGAGGTATTGAGTACGGCAGCACCGCAGAGTTTATACCGCTTGCCGGTGCCTCGTGTCAAGTACAGTTTCCCTAATGACGATAATGATGAGATGATGCGACGAGATTGAATCTACGGAGTACTCCGTCCATATCATGGCAGTGCACGTGCATGCGCCCTGACGCCTCTCGCCGCAGGGCCAGAGCGACAGCCTGCAAAGAAGGGCCGATCTGCCATCTGGGGGGCTAGTCAGGAACTCTGAGGCTGAGAGCGCCTGAGTGTACGAGTAGTGTGCCATAAGTGTGTCGGCTGCTGCCATCACAGAGATCAGTGCAACTGTGCCCATGTGGCGACAACTTTTCCTTTCTTTTCTTTTCTTTTCTTTATTTTCTTTTTTCTTCTTCTTGCAAGCGCCACTGCGCCGTGGACGTGAGCCGGCCAGGATACTAACGCAAAGATACAGGACAGAAGGAAAAAAAGTGACATAAGTATTTTCCATCCGCCGCATGCATCACTCCTGGCCGTCTTCCTTTGTGATGCTGCAGAACACGCGCGTCCGTGCATTGCCATGTGCAGCTTGGCCCGCCATCGAGATTGCACCCAGCGAAAGCCTTTCCCGCTCCCCTTGAATCAAGGCACGCCCGATTCACGACCAGTCCACCCTTTGAAGGGAGCCTTCAGGAACTGTCGCGTCTCGCTTCAAACGTCGCCCTGGCGCGACCGCCCTTGATGGAAGCTTTGCACAGCAGGCTTTACGAGCGAGCGCCCTACCAATACGGAGTATTTTACACAATCTCATCCATTCAGCTGCCCCCTCCTGGGTCTCGGTAATTTGGAGAAAAGTCACCTGTTCGCCGCTCCGCTCTTCGCAAAAGAAACTGGCATGCATAACTTGACACTTAATGCGCTGCCGCAATGGTAATGCATTTGCAGACAGCGGGCATATGCACGTTCACCCGCGCAAAAGCACAACAATCTCCAGGTGCCTGGCAACCAGACAGCCTATTGCCATTGAGCTGTCCCTGTCCGGGCGGGGAGCGATAAGTTGATTCAGGCCACTGGGGCCGCTTTAGCACCACGACTACTGCAGCGGAGTGCAAGCCGTCACACCAGCCCCAGACTTGAGCGGTCAAGGTTGTACGCAGAGCGGCCGGCGGTAAGCAAGGAGGAACCAGCCGCTCAGCTTGCCGAAGCTTGTGGACTAGCCGTTCACCTGAAGACTACTTGGCCATGCTGTCACTGGAGGGCAGCTTGTCCGCAAGGTTTGTTTAGTTATACTTGGAGCACCCCTTGGCAGACCGGCGAGTTCAAAAAACCAACCTCTTAGTCGATTGAGGGCACACTGGTCAAAAGTTGTGTTCGCAGCGGGCTGCTGTCTCAGCAGACCAACACATGCTGGCGATGATCAGCGATTGTAACCAGTCAGAGGCCAGCATCTCATTCAGGCCTCTGGATTATGCCGCCCTAGAGCTCGTTCAAAAAAGCAAATAAAGCGGTCGTGTCCCGTGCCGGGGGCGGGGGAAGGGCCAAACTGCGTCTACCTATGCCACATGGGTGAGGTGAGTGAGGGAGCATCAATTCATGTCGCTTGATGGCAATGCCGGGCCAGCACCACGATAGTGTACTACGTACGCAGGTATGTTCGCCAACGGCTTTGCTTGCTTTTGACTGGCTTCAGTTCAGAGCGATGGGGATCGACAGCACCAACCTTGCTGGAGACGAAAGCGATACCAACCAAGCTTGACCAACCATGCCGCCTTCTCCCCCGCGAAAGAGTCTGTTCGCAGGTTCCACCCCAGCCTGCGAAATAAGCGTCTCTTCACCGGGATTGTGGCTGTCCTTCCTCACCTGTTGCGCTTCATTTCACTGTGTGATTCTGTTCTGTCTTCTTATTTATGAGACTTGGGGCCCCCTCCTCAGCCGCGAGGCTCATTTCCACGCCCCTTTGATACCGTGGCTCTTCGCGTCGATATTAGGGTCATTCTTTTCCCTGCTCCGTCCTCTCATTATCTATTGTTTGCTATTCTCTACGCAATACTCGTAGTACATCGGCTTTTGTTTGCTCTCCCAGCCCTGAACCTAAGGCCCGCCACAACCATGGGTTCCGAGTTCGGCGTCACGCCCGACACGAAGCCCGAGCTGCGGCTCGACTCCGTCGGCGTTTTCTGGATCGTCTTTGCTGTTGCGTGGACTGCCGTTGTGCTATGCGGCATGTCCTTTCTTTACACGCGCCGTGACACACAAATCTTGAGGATCAGGGGCCTGGGTCTGTCGCTCACAGCCGTCACTCTGCTGCACTTGTACTGGTTTGCCGTCACCATTGGCTATGTCTACGGACCGCTTATGCCTGAGGTGGCGGAGTACTGGATCATGGGCATCTGGTTCCCGTTCGGTATCGCGCTTTTCCATGCCTCCAACAGCAGATTCTTGTACGTCGCCAACGCGCAGAAGAAATACGTCGAGAAAACGACCGACCTCGGATGGGACCATCAACGGCCCCGGATTCGCAAGACACTTGTAGCCCGGTGGAAGATGCTCGACTACAGCTACAAAATGATCTTCTTGGTGGGACTTGGCATGGCGTTCCAGGTGCGTGTGGCCCTTGCCGGGAATGAGGTCGTTTCTAACGAATGTTAGCTCTTTTTGACGTTCTTCATGTTCATCGTCTCGCGAAAATTCCATCCTTCGTTCGGAATCGCTGGGACCGAAGTTACCGGCACAGAAATGGAACAAAAGACCGAGCAGGGTCGCGGTTGGGAGTGGTGGCCTTCTGTCTTCTGGCAGATATTCTGGGCGTGGATTGTGGCGCCCATCATCCTCGGGCGCGCGCGCGGCTTACGGGATACCCAAGGATGGAGATTGCAGACGATCGCTTGCTGCATTTCAGGGTATGTTCAGCCGCACTGACCTGATAACTCGCCAGCTAACGTATGTAAACCAGTCTCCACGCTGCTCCCATGTGGCTCGTCGCCCTCTACGCCCCAGGCATGGCACCTGTCAACAACTACTTTATTCCGCCTCAATGGTAGGTTCCCCTCCAGGTTTCGGATCTGGTCATAGTCTTACCCGTCTCATTAGGATTGCCCTGTCCATCATGATGATTGAAGTATTCACCGTTTTCGTACCTTGCTGGGAGGTTCGCAAGCAGCAGAGCTTGTGCCAGGAGACGCTCGACTCCATCGCCCGCTGGGAGTCCCGTCAGCGTTCGACTACCCATAGTGGGAAAACCATCAACTCGGGGTCATCGGGGTCATCTGGCTCGTCTTCGTGGATTGGACGCACAAAAGCCACTTCCATCGCAAGCGCCAGCAACAACAGCATCCTGACCATGGATGCCCTCGAGCACACCCTCGCGAAGAATCCGGAGCCACTGCAGAGCTTCTCTGCCCTACGTGACTTCTCCGGCGAGAACATTGCCTTCCTGACGCGGGTCAGGGAGTGGAGAGCAACGTATTTGGTGTGTGGCAAGGACTCGGACAAGAATTCAGAGAGCCTCAAGGGCGAGAAAGGCTCCGGCCACGTGCTTTCTCGGGAGTGCTATGAGAGCGCCCTGCGCATCTATATGGACTTCATCAGCAGCAACAGTGCCGAATTCCAGGTCAATTTGTCGTCACAGGATTTCAAGAACCTGCAGGCCGTCTTTGAGCCCGCGGCGCGCATCGTCTACGGTGAGAGCAGGACCCCCGATCCAGCTACTCCATTCGACGACGCGCCTCGCCAGGCCGACAGCACCCAGGTCGTGCGCTACCGGGGCGAAATCCCCGAGCTATTCACGGATGGTGTCTTTGATGACTCCGAGATGAGTATCAAGTATCTGGTTTTGACCAACACATGGCCAAAGTTTATCAAGGAGAGGCGCTCGTTCGACGCGGCGAACAATATGGAATCTGGGAGATGACGAGCGAAAATATGTTCTCGTCACCATTATATGTACAAGAAATTTCTATAGGGCCCCTCTTTCTTCTAATACCACAAAGGTCACACACAATCGAGGCATTTACACGCACACGCGATGGCGTTATTGGTTTTTGCTTCTGGTCGCTCTCCCTGCCATCGAGAAGGGATTTGTAATTGATTTGAGATACCTGGGATATACAAGCATAGAACAGGAGCAAACCGTGACACGTCGTACAGGGCGTCCGAGGAGGGCGTGCAAAGGGGTGCTTCCACGTGAGATGAGCGCACACTCCCCAAATCCTGGTGTCAGCGGCGACCAGCATCGGCTGAAAGCGGCGTCGGGTCATGCCAGCTTAGCGCTCGCCGTAATCAAGTGGAAACTCGCCTCCGTTTGCTTTTGTTGGCATATTCTTTTTGATGCCGACAGGGAGAGGGTGAGAGAGAGAGAGAGAGAGAGGACAGAGTTTTCCGATGAGACACTCGTGGCATTGCCGCTGCGCATGCAGCGTGGCGAACACGAGCCGTGCATCTCAGGTGATGTGTCGTCGCTGCTGCCCTGCATCGAGTGTTTCCTCTCAGGCGAGAAACGTTTGGGTTGCCCAAACGACGGCGGCGACGGCCGGACACATCTCCCGAGCGCGCATGCAGAACACATCAAGTAATATAGGGCGGATCGAGTCAATCCCTTACAGGACCTTGATCCAAAGGCCCAAGTTCAAAGCGTGGCCTCTGCATATAGCGGAGCTTGCCGAGACTCTGTTAACCCCCTTACCCCAGCCGGGGATGGAGCTCGGCTGACGGGATGCCCTGTGCGGGTGCGGGCAACGGGGCACAGCACCCATCAAGCCATGATGACTCGGCTGCCCGGGGAATTGAGACTGTCAAATCTCAGGAACCAGCAACCACGCATCGGATCGCGCATCTCCCCGGCGCTTTGGTACGAACGATGGCGCCGGGGAGATGACTTAGTTTCCCCCAGAAGCATGCCTGCTCGCAACAGCTCGATCTGTAACAGCCCATGGCCACATCGACTTGTCTCAGGTCAGCCACCGAAGGGATGGAATCGCCTCCACTTTTCAGTGTTGACGGTTTGGCTCTATTAACCCTGCTGGCGATGCGGTCGTGCGAACGGACGCGTCCGGCTACCTGCTCCGGACCGTTGTGGCGGGAGCCGGATCATGGCGCGGCTGAGAATTGGCTTGACTTTCAGCGGCCGTTTGACGATCCTAACGGATATACCAGGAAACTACTCCGTACGTGTAGTCACTGCCCGAATACGGAGAGCCAATAGCCAGCACCTCTTTTCTCGAGCTGAAAGCAGTAACGGCTAGCATTAGTGTGCAAGTGGCTATGCAAGAATCCTGCGGTACATGTATCAAGACACGCATGTAGAGCCAAGCCACGTGGTCGCGGGATTCCGCATTGGCATGCCGGATATGCCGTGAAACGCGGCTACGATACATGTACGAGGTACACGATGGTCGGCGCAATTGCTGACAAGTAGGCGGAAAGGCGCATGTATGATGTAGGTAGGTGGCATTAACCCACGCGCTCCAGACACAGGGTAACATGGTTGCCAGCTAAATTAATTGGCTGCACGGCGAGGACATGCACGCATGCTGCGGCAGGTGGTTAAGACGGCTGCTAAGCTGCGGACACGTCGCGTGTGTGGGAAGCATCGGGACTGGCCGCTCGTGGCAAATCTGCTGGCTGGGCAATATATTCAAGATAAGGCTGCGTCTCTATTTCAGGAATATTCGGAGATCCGGGCCCCTTCCAGAAGGTCGCCGCTCCACGAAGGATTCATTCTCCAGCCATCCACCCATTCTCTAACGGCAGGTTCGCGCAGCTCAAGGGTCACTTGGCCAACTTCGGCTGTGTCCGGTCGGAGCCCTACTTGCCCTTGCTGGCAAGAAACTCGTCGACACCTCGGCGCTTCTCCTCGGTTCCAAAGGTCGCGTAATAGAGATGCCTTTCGAAGTCATCATCGCGACAGAGGGCATCGGCTGCACACCACATCTTAGCATTGGGAATGTCTTCGGAAGTGTGGCAAGATAGTGCAAAGGGAGGAGGAGTGGGGATAGAGATCCGAATATGTGATGTATTCTTTTGGCAACGCACCTCTGCAAATGGCTTCCTTGGCAAACTCCAATGCCTCCGGGCCGTGCTCGACGAGGCCTGCAGCGGCGTTGACGGCCTGGTGCACGAGGCCATTGTCCTCGACCAAGTCGCACACCAAACCGCATGACAATGCCTCTTCACTCGTGATTTTCCTGCCGAGGAGAATGGTTCGCATGGCCTAGAACGAGCGACGGGGAAAGGAAGCAGTTAGTCTCAGTTGCGGTACGAGGCTTGCGCGTGTCCCGCACATGCAGATGGGCACGCACACGGGACTTGGGCAGCGGACGACGCACGGGGGACAAGTGCGAAGGCGAAGGTGCAAACGGGGAATCAAGCGTGGATGAGACTCCAGAGGCAACCTCAGAGTACAATCAAGATACATCAAAAGATGAACTCACTCGAAACTTGCCCACTGCAGCGGTGAGGCGCTGGGTTCCGCCGGCACCCGGAATGAGGCCTCGCTTGGTCTCTGGCAAGGCAAAATAGGCCGACTTGGCGGCGATAATCAGGTCACACTGTTAACAAGGTGCATTAGTCTTCAGCAGAAAACTCCGTAGCGGCCGCCTCGGACCGGCGACGGAGTGATTTCGCGTGCGGCATCATGACCACTAACCATCAGGGCGACCTCGAATCCGCCGCCGAGCTATCCCCGTTACTTGTCAGTCCATGCCAGGACAAATGAGTCGATAGCGAGCCATATGTAGCAGCCTAAAGAGGAAATGTCTCACCGCTGGGCCGTTGACGGCAGCAAGAAGAGGCTTGCGGACAGCTGCCATGCCGGAACAGAGATCCTCAAGGTAGCGGCGTGATCGCGCACCTGCCGCATCAAGGGCTGCAATGTCGTTCAGATCTGCACCCGCTGCATGCAAATCGGTGTCAGTGGAGTGATCCTGCGAGACAGCATGATGTATCATGTGGCCGAGCCGAGCCCGGGTTTCATCTAACCTGAGAAGAAGGACCCTGCGCCGGTGACGACAATGGCCCTGACGGCGGCGTCGCTCGACGCCCGGGACAGTTCCCCGAGAAACTCGGCGATGAGCTGCTGGGATAGCGCGTTCCGCTTCTCAGGTCGGTTGAAGGTGATGAGCCTGACGCCATCAGCCGGTGACGTGGCTTGAACAAGGCCAGAGGCAGATCCAGTCATGTTGGTGATCAGTGATGTATCGTATACAGAGGTACCGAGCGCGCGGGTCTCCGGCGATGGCTAGGACGCGTCTGTGCCAATGGGCCTAATAGACAGAGGAGGTGGATGAGAGAGAGAGATTGATGCAGCGGGGGGCTTGCTTCTTAGATGGACCCTCAGACGGGGGTATGTCGATGAGCGGAGGCAGCTCGCAGGGCTGGCTGCAACAATGGGTGAGACCTCTCAGTTAGTCGATGGGGAGGAACATTTGCCGGGGGAAAGGGATCTGGAACCTGGCATCGGGCATTCCACCAGAACCCTGCGGTGTCACGTAGGCGCGCCCCCGGCGTGATGAGACCTGGTGACGGCGATGGATGTGATGGCTCGACCTGCCCTGGCTAGGACGAGGCAACAAAAGAGAAGGTGAATTGGGGGCAATAAGGGCACGCGCAGAGACAGGCGTGTCTCGAGTCTTGACAGCGCAGCCAGATGCCAAAACAGGGCGAGGCGTGGAAAAAGAAAGCAACGCCCAGTTCGCTGGGCGACGCCGGCTGAAGATTGATGCCCGTCCGCCTCGCATCGCATCGATCGGTGCAGCACAGGCCCGTTGCCAAGCCCAACGACAACGGTTAGCTGGGCCGCAATCGCCCAGGAGTCCGGGAATCGGTCTTCCATTGGCCTGCATTGCCGTCCGGCGACGAAMCCCCCCCACCCGCCTGCTCCAAGTGGACGATTCTCTTTACCGGAGCGCGTCGTCAGCAAGGCAATGGAGGAAGCAGACGGATCTTGCGCTCACAGCCGCGCCCTTGTTCATCGCCGCCCGGGTCCCACCCCAGGTCCACTCCCCGGTTCCCCTGGGCTTTGGCAGCAAGCAGCCGGCCAGGCCAGACGACACTAGCAGGCAAGCAAGCCCAGCACGGAGACAATAGCTCAGCTCCCGCGGTCCCGGCTGGGTGGACCTCTCGGTCACTGGTCGGTGCAACGCTCGAGGACCCCTGTCTCCGGGGTGGGGAGCCGGGCTGAGACTGCAGACCAGATGGGATTACTCCGTCTTTGTTCGTGCTACGCCCGGTGTGCGTCTCCTGCTTTCCATCGTTCGAACAATGTCTCAAGGGAAGGACGCGCTGCGTGGCCGCCGCTGGGGCCCTCGGACCATCGTCCTCCTCCTTTGGGCCATGCGGTTCCCTCTGGCTTGCCCCTTTGGGTCTGCGGTATCCTGCGACGGCATTCCTGCTGCGGACCGGTGGCCCTCCTCGACACGATACCTCGATACATACGGGTACTTTCAGTTCCTTGCTGCCGGCAGCGCCGCAGGCCTCGTGTCCCCCCCCCCCCCCCCCACTCGGGTCGTGTCAAGGTGCCCGGTGCCTCGAGCCCTCTCTGCCTGCCTGCACCTCGTTCGACGGCGGCCGCTCCGCTCCCGGAATGCGACAACAACTAACACTCCATTGTATTGCCGGCAGTCGACCCCCAATCTCCACAGCCACGTCCGGGTAGGAAGCCGCTGCGGGCTGTGGCGGCGTTAATTCCAGCGACTATCGCTGACGTGGAGTCTGTCGTCAGTCGGCCGGCCGGCTCCCCTTCCAGTGTGTCTGCGCTACCGGCTAGGCACTGGACGGGCCTTTCCATGGCGTCTCTGTCTTCACATGGGGCCCATCGGCCCGTAGTCAGGGTTACCGGGAGAAGGGGCTGTCTTGTCGGCGAGGTCCAAGAGGAGAAGGAGGACAATCGAAAAGTATATAAAGGGTCTCTTTCACTGCTTCGAAACGAAAGGAATTTGAAGCAGGACAACCAAGCAATCTCGCAGCCCTCTCATCACTCTCTTCTTCCTCTTCCTCCTCCTCCTCTTCCTCTTGGCCTCGGGCCGCTGCAGCCTCTCCCACTTCACTTATACGCCGCAGTCCCGTCCTCACCATGGCCGCCTCAGTTCCCCGGAAAGCCCACCCCCGTCTCACCTCCCTCAGCTATGGTGAGGTGGTTGACTGTCCCTTTCCAACAGTCACCGCCGCTTTCTACCAACAAGCTTCTTCACATCCGTCTTCCATAGCCGTCCGCGATCTTTCGGGCGTCACCCCTCGGGAGTTAACATATCACGAACTCGCAGGTCATGCGCAAGCTCTGGCTTTGCGGCTCCGCGCCCTCGGTGTGCAGCCACACCAGCGGATACCCCTCGTGGTGAAGCGAGGACTAGAGATGGTTGTCGGGATATGGGCTATTCTGTCATGTGGTGCACAATACGTCCCTCTGGACGGTGGTGTTGTTCCGGACTCGACGATTAAGCACGTCGTCGACCAGTCCGAGGGGGAGATTGTCCTGTGCCTCAGCTCGACTGAGCACCGCATCCGAAACCTATTTCCAGGCCTTGTCCCTGTACTCATTGACCGATGCATGCCAGCTCATACAGACTTCTCGGCCGACCACTGGATTGACCTGGCTTCGCCTGATGCAGGGTGCTATGTCATCTACACGTCGGGTGCGTTGTCCTCGAAGCCCGGCTGGCGCCTGCAACTCGGGTACTAATGCAATGCATAGGCACCACTGGCAAGCCCAAGGGCGTTGACGTCACGCATAAGAACGTGGCCAACCTTGTCTGCCTCTTCCCCGGGGGGTTGGGGGTCCGACCAGGGATGTGCGTTGGTCAGGTCCTCAATATAAGCTTTGACATGGGTAAGCCGCAACCCAGGATCGGGAAACCTGTCTCGCCCATATCGCGATCGCGCACCTCACACTGACTTTTACGCAGCTGCATGGGAAATATTTTCCTGTCTGTGTAATGGTGGAACCCTTGTCGTTCGGGGCTCGAAATGGGAGCCCACTATCCAGGAGGTGAGTTGTCCTGCAGGGTGCATGCCCGGCCATGCACGGCAGTCGTGGCACCGCCAGAAGCTGACTCGTGGCTTACAAGCTCGACGTCCTCATCTGCACCCCTACCATCCTATCGAAATACCACCCGACCAAGTACCCAAAGATCAAGGTAGTGGCCACGGCAGGGGAGCCCACGTCCCAGGACCTGGCGGACCTCTGGGCCACGCACGCGACGTACTGGAACTGCTGCGGCCCTACGGAGACCACCATAGTCAACACCATGTCGAGGCATGTTGCCGGAGTGCCCATCTCGATAGGCCGGCCGACTCCAAACAACACGGTATACATCCTCGACGACGAGAACAAGCCCGTCCCCGAGGGTGTGGCCGGAGTCATGTGGGCTGGAGGCCTTGGTGTATCTCGTGGCTACGTGGGGCTCGAGTCCAAGACAAAGGAAGCTTACATTCCAGACAGCTTCTCAAATGACGGGTAAGACTAGACCTTCTGCGAGTCACCCGTTTGGCACAAACTGACAATGTCTCACCAGATCGTACATGTACTGCACTGGAGACCTGGGCCAATGGCGGAAGGATGGGGCTATTGACATCTTGGGGCGCTGTGACGACCAAGTCAAGGTCAAGGTGAGTAGTTGCCCCAGTGACGTCGATATGTTGCGGCTTTCTGACTTGCCAAAAAGGGGTTTCGAGTGGAGCTCGATGGTGTTTCCTCGTCTCTAGCATCGGCCCTTGGAGTCACCCGTGCCACAACATTGCTCGTCGACGGAGACATTCATGGCTTCATCGTCCCATCCGGTCAAGACATTGAGGCGATTCTCGATCACACTCGAAAGCTTCAACCATACTACGCCATTCCAAGCAAGGTTCACCAACTCGACGAGTTTCCTACCACCGCCAATGGAAAGATCGACAAGAAGATTCTCAGGGCACTCGCCGCCGAGACAGAGATGGACGAGAAGCGGCCCGTCTCGCCCTGCAAGGCGGCCAGCGAATGCGGTACTCTTGTCGACGACGAGACCCGCTCCATATCGATGTCGACAACCTCGACCGTTGTGGGAGACGAAAAGCTGGACGTCGATCTCACACAAGATGTTCCCGAGAAACAGTGGCCGCAGCCACTGCGGGGCCTCCGGTACAGGATATTCATCATCTACCGTCTCCTTTTCAGTCTCGTCGGAATCTTGAACATTGGGGCTCTCGTCGCCATCGTCCTGCTGAATCCGAACCCGGAGTGGCTCGGCACACTCACGGCCGCCAACTTGGTCATGGCCGTGCTTGTGAGACAAGATGTGGTCATCAACATTCTTTATACGATCTTCTGCTCAGTTCCAAAGGCGGCGCCCCTGTGGTTGCGAGCCAGATGTGCCAAAATCTACCACCTCGGCGGTGTGCACTCTGGCGCCGGCGTGTGTGCCACGTCGTGGCTCGTCGCGTCCACGGTTCGATCAACAATCGCTTACTCTCGGAAGACCACCACAGACTCGCTGGCGACTCTGGTGGTTTCCTGGCTACTCACTGTGCTCTGCTGTACCATTGTCGGCTTTGCATGGCCCACGTTCCGCAAGCGCTATCACAACCTGTTTGAGCGCTTGCACCGCTTCCTTGGATGGACCGCCCTGTGCCTTTTCTGGGTACGTACGGTTCTCTCCGTCCACGACTCCACCCCTGCCGGCGAGGACCTCGGCCTCGCTCTCATTCGAAGCCCTGGGTTCTGGATGCTCGGTGTCGCGACCTGCAGCATTGCCTCGTCGTGGCTCTTCCTCCGCAAGGTGCCTGTGAACGCAGTGCCACTCTCGGACCATGCGATCCAGCTCAACTTCAACTACACGGTGCCCGTCAATGGAAGTTTTACTCGTATTTCTACCCGGCCGCTGCTGGAGTGGCACTCTTTTGCCACCATTCCCCAACCCAAGCCTTCAGAACTGGCGGCAGAGGCAGGCTACTCGCTTGTCGTGTCGAACGCTGGCGATTGGACAAAGGCTTGCATCCGCAATCCTCCGACGAAGCTTTGGGTGCGCGGTCTCCCGGCATGCGGCGTCATGCGCATCGCCACTCTCTTCAACCGGGTCGTCGTCATCGCGACGGGGTCCGGCATTGGCCCGCTCCTGGGTCACATCAGCCAGCCCAGCTGCCCTACACAGCTCATCTGGTCGACTCCAAACCCGGAGAAGACATTTGGCAAGGGCATCATTGACACCATCCGCAAGACCATCCCCGATGCCGTTATCCACGATACGAGAGCGCAGGGGCGGCCGGACCTGGTGAAGATGGGCTACAACCTGGCCAAGGACTTTGGCGCCGAGGCTATTATTATTATTGCAAACGAGAAGATAACAAAGAAGGTGGTATACGGCCTCGAAACAAGAGGCATCCCTGCATATGGAGCTATCTGGGATAGCTAACGGCGTCTATGTGTATTTTCTTGGGGCGGCCGGACTGTCTGCATTTCCTCAGCCTGCATACTCATTCATTGGTCGGATATTTTGACGGCGGAGAATTTCTCAGCTCCTGCCCAGACTGAAGCATATATTGAATATCTCGTACATAAAATCACGAATGCTACAAACACCTTTCCTTTCTCAATTCTGCAGCGTGCACGTGATGAAACGCAGACGTTGCTCGGACGGAGCCCGACGCATCACCCGTTGCCACAGGCAGATCAGGCTCGGGCCGGCCCGCCGAGCCCCGAAAGGCTTAGCGTCCGGTGTTAGCGGGGCCGATCTCCGGGGCCGTTGGTCGTCAGTGCTGAACACGGAGCCCTCACCACAGGAGCCGTCAACAAAAGGTCATCGCATACCGATGTCAAATGGCAAATATTACGTGTCTCCCAGTGTAATTATCGCAAGTACCTTTCGAAGGAATTATTTGGTGCATTCCTCTGCTGATCTGGCTGCCCTCTACGAAGTACTGCCCCACCTTTCCCGTCCCTCGTTCATGCCTCATCTCGCCTCGATTTGTCTCAGATATTACGGTAGAAACAATGGCATGCCCTACGAGACTACCATGCAATTGACAATAAGTTAGTGTCCCGTTCCTGCCCCGGGACGTAATTTCTGTTCTCTTGGTTGCGAATTCATGCTAAAGCCGTGCGCAAAGCAACCACTCAAGAGTATTTCAGGGGCTTTGACACTCGTGGATCCACTGAAAGGGCTCAAAAGTCTCTCAGGTTCAACATTTGCCATATTCACAAAGAAGGGAATTTGCTTGTTCAATGCTATTGCTCCTGTTCTATGTGAATCTTGAATTATGCGAACCTCGAAGGTGCTATTCTTAACCTTGGTTTGCCGAGTTGAGTCCAGGTACTGTTTCATAGCAAGCAGACAACCATTGCCTCTCAAAGTTAGCTTTACTTTATAGCAAAGCTGCAGAAATATCAGGGCTATAACCACGACTGGGCCAAGAGTGGCGCATGGTCCTTGCAAGGAATACATGTTGCGAGAAACATTCAAGAGATAAAACTTAAGCGGACTAAGGAAAGCAAACCATGAAATATCATCGCTGCGCACTCTTCTCGTCTATTGGCTCATTTGATGTTATGCATACACCCTTGTTCCCTGAATTGTCACAAATCACGCCCAGGCACATGTTACCCTGCATCCGGTGTCATCTGGAGTCTGACCAACAGTCACGTGTTGGTTGTTGGCTCCCTCATACTGCGCCTTCTCCTGACCTCACAATCCCTGCTCTTTGAAATTCCCCGCCACTAACATAATTAGCCAGAACCTGGGCTCTGAAACCTGCAGCTTAATGCAGTTGGTTGGTTAAGGTTTGCAGATAATCTTCAATTGTAGGGGCAATGATACGGTACATGCACGGCACCACCGACTGCAATGAAATGCGTAGCCGGATTGGACTAGTCAATTCCTGCAGCGCCATCTTTTGCCGCTTTTGGAATACAATGAACTACGATTGGCTCTCACCTGCTGGACGAGCTGCAATCTGCCCTGAGGCTGCCTAAAACCCTGCAGTTGGCGGAGAGAGTGCAATTAACATTGTGGGCACTACGGGCTGGATAAACGGCGGCTATCCATTGTTCGCCATGTGCCGACATGCGGATTGGCTCTTTGTCAATGCTTTCTTGTCTCAGGGCCGTCCGACCCAACAGGTACGACTGGGAAGGAACCTTAAGGGCTGTGGATGTAGTCGTCCCACACCCCAAAGACCCTCAACCATCAAGATGCCACAATTCCTCCCTAGACCATTTTTTGCGACGTGTTTAAGAGCGCAACACCTTCCGAATTTCTAACAGACATATGGATATCGGTACCGTCTTTTTCGAGACAGTAGAAGAACGCCCCGATATTGCTAAGAGTGCGGAAGAACATTGAAGACAAGGAATTGTTCAGTTCTTACATGTATATAGACTTGTTGGATCATATGGGCTACGACACGGACACAGTAATATTTCACTCCAAAAAAAAATGTAGTGACGATGACGGGGATGGACAATTCGACAAGAGCGATACCAAGAAGTGGTGGTGGTGACAGCCGTTCTGATCCAAGGTCATGGGGGTACATGTAAGCATACAGCTTCGCATTAGTTAAGTCATTGAGGGCAAGCATTGGGGGCCTTGCGTTCAACATCTCACCGCCGTCGCAGTCTGCAGAACCAGTATATCCTCGTCTCCTCGTCTTGTAGGAGGCGACGATCTCGCACAGCTGGTGCTTCGTGCAGTCATGTTGATGAGCAAGACCAGGGTACCAGCTTTCCGGCTCTATTATGGGTGAGAGCAATGGGTAATATCACCGACTTATAACATATTCCAGTGAGCCAGCCGCAAGACGCAGTACATGTAAGATCGATTCTTTGTTCCTCTCCCCGCTACGCCCTTCAAACTATGCCTTCATTGTATAATGACAATTCAAACAGCTCGTTCGCCAGCCTTCCTACTCTACCAGCACGGATTACATACACTACTCAAGGACCACTTCAATAAAAGGCTGCATCAACGAGGCCTGCCTTCAAGGTATCCAGACATCAATGCGTGCATCTGCAGACTCGTAAGATGAGTACCCAGCCGCCTCCGAAGTCAAGCACAGGAGCTGTCATACTCGAATCACAAAGCTATTTTTAAACGAGCTATGCCTCACAAACCGTTATTTCTGTCCCTAATATGCTGCGACTCGCGTGTCAAGGCTTGACGGAGTCGTGTAAGTGGTCCAGGGTAGTTCGACGGAATCGGCTCCACAGGCCGCATGCGTCGACAGGGGGCATCACAATCCACCCGAGCTCACCTCCATCTCGTCTCAACATCTCACTTCCCAGCACCCTCTCCTCTCTACACCGCACTGACTGTCCCCCGGCTGAAATCCACGCATGTAGTCATGGCGTCCCAAAAGCCCCTCCGCGACTGGGTATATCTGCTCGCCGTCGGCGTCCAGCTGTTCGGCATGCTCGGTAAGCGCCGCTTCTTCGCTCACACTTTTCACTCGGATGCCGGCTGACGCCCGTCGCAGTGCTCGACCTCGTCACCTTCTACCCCAAATCTCTTTACCACGCCCCTTCATCCCCGCTCCACTTCCTCCTCCGCCTGCGTGCTCTCTACGTCTCCTTCTCGGGCGACCCGTTCTTCAACGTGACGGACCCTTCCGCCGCCCACGAGCCCTGGCTCCAGGTCTTCCTGTACATAGAGGCGCTCGTCCAGCTGCCCCTCGCCGCGTACCTCGTCTACCGCCTCGCGTCCCGGAAGCCGACGTCGGGCCCCACCGAGCTCGCCGGTCTCTCCTTTGGCTGCCTCACCTTCATGGGCTCCGCGGCGTGCTGCTTCGAGCTGCTGCAGATGAGCTCGAGGCGGGTGAGTGCGGAGCAGAAGACGGTGCTCCTGTACGGGACATACCTGCCATACGCCGTAATTCGTAAGTCGTGATGCTCTGTGGTCGCGCTCATGGAAACTGACCAAGATGCAGCTGCTCTGATGGCTGTGGATATGTACTTGCGACTACTGCCTCGAGTCCAGCCCCCTGTGACAAAGCCAAAGAGGGCCAGCAAGAAGCGCTGAGTGTTCTTGGTCATATCATCCTCAGATGTGAGAAGATGGCAGGGGCTTTAGTTGCGGCAAGCATACAGTCGTCATTGACTCGGTCTTTGCGACCAGTTCGTTCTCTAAACTCCACATGTTTGTACATTTTCGGCCAAACGCCAGAGCCAGTCGTATCGCATCGGGTGATACCCGCCCTAGTCTATCCTCTTCGAGTAGCCCCATCCGTTTCCCAAACCATTCACACCATAGCCCAGCGGCGTCGCTCCCCCCAGCGGCCGGCCCTTCAGCCTCCTCGGCAGCACAACGCCCAGCGTGTACATGCCGGCCACGAGCACGCCCGCGATAAACGAAACCAGGCTGTAGAAGACGGTGCTCGCGTACACGTGGCCCCCCAGCCCCTGCCACTCGACCCTGCCCTCCGTCTTGGGCAGCGCCGGCGTCGGGAACCAGCGCACGGAGAAGGTCAGCGGGAGCGGGTCTCCGATGATGAGGCGGCGGGTGTGCGAGCCCTCCATGTGGCTCAGCGGGCTCGTGCTGTAGGCGGCGCCCGAGTCGAGCACGCCGCTGTCGTGCGGCCGCAGGTGGTGCTTGGGCGTGCTGTGCAGCAGCACGTTCATGTGCGTGCTGATGTGCATGTGGCTCAGCTGCAGCGTCCCGGCGACGGCGAAGACGAGCGGGATGTACTCCTGCGGCGGCGGCTTCTCGCCGATGACCTCGACGTGCGCGGGAGGGCGGGCGGGCAGGCGGCACGACAGCGGCGCGTCGCTGTGTATGTAGAACTCGAGCAGGTGGAAGAAGGGGTCGGAGATGAAGGGGATGGTGCAGTTGACCTCGCCCTCGGTGCCGTACTGGAACTCGAGCGGCTTGCCCGTCTCGTTGCACACGGGGAAGGGGATCCATTGCAGCTCGTGGTTCGCGTTCTCGAGGTGCTCGCCGGTCTCGCTAGCACGCCTGTCAGCATCGGGAAGCGAACGCTGCCTCGCGCCAAGGGGGGGGGGGGGGGGGCGGGGGGGGGGGGGGGGGGGGGGGGGGGGGGGGGGGGGGGGGGGGGGGGGGGGGGGGGCGGCGTCTCACGAGCTGCGGTTCATGCACTCGACGTGGATGGGCGAGCCGTAGCGGTAGGAGGGTAGGCTGTCCGGGTGTTCGACGGACGAGGCGCCGGCGGCCGCGACGCCCATGGACAGCGCGCCGGCGACGGCGGCGTACAGCGCAAGCATGGCGGGTGGTGGATTGGCCTCGAAGCCCGTCAAGGCATGGTCCTGCTCAGGTCCTTGGGAGACAGGGATGGATGGGGCCACTTTGCTTGATGGCGGCTTGTCGTCGCGTCGCAGCACGAGTAGTGCCGAATCACGTGGGGGGGAGGGGAGGTTTAGCCAGTTCAATTGCCTCCAGGGTTGCTTCCAGCGGCGGCCCCGCGCTAAGTTCATCCGCCCACGTTGCGGGCAGAGCAGGGTCCGTACAGTGGGTTGTCCCTAGGTTGTCTCACCATGGGAGCCCCAAGAGAGCAGACTGATGAAAGGGAAACCTGCGAGACGCTGGTTCTGGGCCAAGTTTCCACACGTTTGTTGTTGCGTTGATCGCGTTCTGTATATCTACAGTTGCCGTAGCTCAGCCCAAGGCACCAGAGAAACGAGAGCCGTGATCCTTTCCAAAACGATACCTAAATAGCGCTCGTCTCGACTTCAGCTCCGGGCACGGCACAAGTCGTCATCCACGGCCCCTTCATGCTCGTACGTGTTCTGCTCTCACGACCATGAACTCACGAACAACCCAACCTACACCTTGTCCACCACCCCCGTCATGCAAATCACCTCCCACGCAACCTCCCACCCCTCGCCCCCGTGCTTCTCCTCGAGGTGCCTCGTCACCAGCTCCCTCACCTCCTCGAGCGGGTGCGCCCGCCTCGTCTCCTCGCTCCACCACGCGCCCGTCAGCCACGGCAGCATCAGCCCGAAGCACCGCACGAACTCGTCGGCGCTCTCGACGCGGTACCGCCCCGGCCGCACCGCGACCCGCACGTCGCGGAACCCCCGCGCCCGCAGGTGCCGCTCCACCCACGCCGCGTCGAACCACCGCCCGCTGTCGTGCATCTGCATCGGCATCTCGGCCGGCAGCGGCGCCTCGAACGGCAGCGACGCAAACGCCGACCGCATGTCCGGGAACCAGAACATGTGCGCGTTGCTCGCCGGGAACGTCGTCGCGCCGAAGACGCCGCCGGGCTTGAGGATGCGTCGGACGTCTGGCGCATGCGTGAGCTGATGCCGCTGTACGGAGTAGTCCTGGATGGACACAGAGGGCCGCCTTACCAGCGAGCACATCATCCGGCTGCGCTATAAGATGCAGCCCGAGCGTAATGGCGACGTGGCTGAACGAGTCCGCCGGCAATCCTGTGTCCTGGCCCGGATTGTTCAGCGACGTCGTATCGTGAAGATGAAGACACTCGGCTCACCATTGCGTCCGCCACCTTCGCCTCGACATTCACCCATCCCTCCGCAGCGGCTCTCTTCTTAACCAGGTCCACCAGTCCGGCCGCGCTGTCGGTGCAGGTGAACGAGCTCCCCTCGAGCACATGCCGCGGCAGCGCCGCCTGCACCTCTTGCGTGAAGACTCCCGTCCCGCACGCGCTGTCCAGCAACGCCACCGGCGACCTTGTTTCGCTCGTGAGGCCCATCTGCTCCACGAGCGGCGCCGCGAGCAGCTTCATCATCCGCCGCGACACGAGGATCAGGTTCTGCTCGTCGGCCGTGGTGGCTTTGCCCATGTTGTGAAAGTGCTTGGACAGGCTGGCCGCGGCGTCGGCGAGGCTGGCGGTGGGCGGCATTTTGGTTTTTGCTCGTTAAAAACTAAGCCGAGAAGCCTCGTCGGCATGTATGTTCAAGTCTCCCAAAATTCTGTGAATCGAGAATGGCGCGAAGATGCCATCGTCGGCCAACCGCAGGGGTAGGGGATATATATACACATTGGAAGTGTCCGAAAAGTCGCCGCCTGCAAGGCCGCAAGACCAAGACGGTCAACTGAACTCTCCGAGACAGCTCCGAACGATTGGCTCGCGGAGTTCTTTTTCTCTCGGCGTCTCTGGATGTGCCACCGCCGGAAGCCACTGCGTCGCATCATATAGACGTTCCCAATGCGAAGCTGAGATTTAGCCGTTTGCCCACGAAGCATTATTGCCCCTCCAATTATGCTATGTGCTATGTCTTGTGCAACATGACCGTACCCTACCCATGGCGCCCATCTCATTCAATCCCAACAGCCCTACACAAAAAGATCAGACATGCTACGTCGCGCTTCACGCGAACCTGAGGCTGCCCGTAGGCACTCTCTCGACAAGCCCAGCCACCTCCCTGCGCAGCGTCCGCACCACGCGTCTCACCTCAGCCAGGTCCGCTCCTCCGTTGTTGCTACCCTGCCCCGGCGGCGGCAGAGCTGCCTCGCAGCGCGCCAGCAGCTCGCCAACGAACGGGCCGATGGAACCCCCCTTGCCGGAGCCGCCGCGGCGTCGGATCTCCGCGACCCAGCCGTTGACGACGTACGCGATCATCTCAACGATGCGATTGCGCACCATGCCGCTGAAGCCGTAGTCTTGCGTATCGAAAATGTTCTCCAGCACCCTGACAATCATGTCATGGGACACGCCCAAGGCCAGGAACAGCTGGACCGGCCAGGTCGGATCGGCTCCGATTGTGGCGTCCTGTTGGTACGCAACAGCATAGCGGCAGAGCTCAGGAAGCAACGTCTGAATCGGGAACACGAAGCTGTCGAGTGATGTGTGGTGGGCAATGTTCTGGATCTTGCTGGTCACCGCTTCGTACGGCATTGGTGGGGAGGGCATCCCGGGTTCGAGGTCCTCGAGCCTAGACATGATCTCGTCGTGTGTCTGCTGGATCAGGTTGCTCCAGGTTCCAGAGATCGTCGTCGGGTTGCGATAGTTTGCGGAGTGATAGATGAGAAGGCACAAGTCATAATAGCCTGCCTGGTCGGCATACTCGTTGAAGAGCTGCAGTAGTGTTAGTCATGCAGCACCAAATAGCCACATTACTCTCGAGTGTGCTTACCTCTGACAAGTCCAAGATCTTGCCATCGAGTGCTTGTTCAATCTCCACGCTTCGCTCAGGGACCTGCATCCGCTCATCCAGCCTCAGCCGGCCCAGGAGATCATCTTGAATATTCGCCACCTCGAGAAGATCGGCGACCGCGTGGTTCAGCAACTGCTGCTGCTGTCGGCTCACGCCAACGGTGACGACGTTGGCATTGGCCTTGGCCAGGCTGAGCAGCCTGATGCGGTCCTTGATGCCCAGCGCAAAGTCTGAGTTTGCGAGCTCGAACTGGACCTCGGCGGCATCGAAGAAGCGGCTGCGGTTGGTGTAGAACCGGCACAGGAGGTCCGCGTGCTCTACGTTCGTGCCAGCCAGGCGCTGGAGGAAGGTTATGACGTGAGGCGAGTCGATGGCAAGGATACGGTCCGTCCAGCCTTGCTGGATGTACCACTCGTACAGGTCAAAATGGAAGACCTCGTCGTCCGACCCGTTCACCACGTCGTAGGCCTCGAGCCTCTTGGTCGCAATCAGCGTCAGCTTACCGTCGATCATCTCGGGCTCCTTGCTAGACGCGGCGTCGAGATGTCGCAGGACGTCATGGATCAGGTCGTAGCATCGCTTCCTTTCGTTGTAGGCAGCGGCTCGAGGGTCGTTGGCAGGCTTTCCGTCGTTGACCCACACCAGAGCTGTGTTTCCCCTGTCCTTTTCGAGAGCAACGACAAGGCACAGCTGGATGGCACCGGCGTAGTACTTCAGGTCCACGTACTGCGTGACGGCAGTCTGCAAGTTCGCAAACGTCAAGCTGCCAGCCACCTTTTCGAAGAGCTTCAGACTCTCGTGCAAGAGGCTCCGTGACAGATTGGTACTCGGTGGCTGCTCAGAAGCTCTCTTAAGCTGCTCCTGGGCCTTGAAAATGACGACGTCGTCGGGGCTGCAGAAGCTGCCGCAGCGCCTTCGCAGGGCGTCCGCGACGGTCTCCACGTTCGAGCCGCTCTCGATATTGCGATTCACAATGGCCTTGACCAGCAGCTTGGCGAGGTCCTTGCCATCCGCCTGTGAAAACAACTTTTCATAAGTCAGCTCCCGCAGCTGCTGGCGAGCCGTGTCGTCCAATCTGACGAAGATCTCCGTCACTCGCTCGTCAAACATCATTAGCACGAAAGATATGCCTTCCGAAATGCTCTCCATCAGCTTCTGAAGCGCGTGGAGCGCTTGGTGCTCGGCTTGCAACGCGACCTCTTCCTGCCGACTGGAGACCCGTTGCAGGTCTGAAGGGCCGGACATTCCCTGAATGATGCCGCGGTTAGACTCTATAAATCTCCGCAGGCGCTCGAGGTTTCCTTGAGTAGCGATAAGCTTCGGAATGGGCACAGCGGAGTCAACGACAACGCCACCGGCGGGCGAGACGCCAGTCACGATCACGGGTGCTCTCCAAAGCTGGCGGATGAGCCGGGACAGGTACAGAGCCAACGCATCGTGTCGCGACGACAGCCTGACGGAGTCGGTCGTCAGGGCCGTTCCATCCGTCTCCGTAATGGTGGGCTGGCCGCCAAAGTCGACAAAGAGCCCCCTCGCCTTGTCCTCGGTTGCTTGATCTATTGCCCTGGCCGCGCCTGGTCGCGCGTCTCCGCCGTGACCGCACGCAACAGCCAGTGCTGTGGAGACCGTTTCAACACGGCCGTAGAGCTGAATGAGGCGGCGGGTAATGTTGTCCAGGGCCTCATCTCCAGGGGCATCTCTGATGGCGGATGCAAACGTGTCTACCAGCCTGCGCCGCCGGATGACGTGAATCCCGGTGTTGGTCAGTACGGCAAATTCGCTCGGTGGCTCGTCAAACTGTACTGCCAGCTCGTTGCCAAACCCAAGCGGCTGTGGCGCGGCGGCAAATGGCTTGGTGATGAGGCCCACAGCCTCAGCTCGGCTTCCAATCTCGATCCAGCTCGCTTGCTCGAAGTATCGCAGAGGTGTTGTTGGAGACGTTCGTTTTATGCGCCCCGTTTCAGGGCCAGAGACGAAGAGGGTATCAGCGTTGGCGTTGTTGCCGCTGCTCACAAAATCCAAGAAATAGCCTGGCGCAAATCGAGCACCTTGCCTGCTACCTAGCAACATGGTTGACTCCAGATCAACGACAGACTCACCGCCAGGCTGTGCCGACAGGGCATATTGACCGGACCGCCGAGAATTCGGGCTGGGGGGAAACTTGATGAACTGGACCTGCATGCTCTGGGGCGCCATGTTGGACTGTGACCCGTAGAGGTAGGAGGACGCGCTCGTCGCGCTGAAGAACAGTCGGCAACCGGTGTCGGTCAGAGCCATCAGATGCAGCTTCGACGCCTCCTGCTTGGAGATTGTGCTGATGGAAACAATGCTCATCCTGTCGCTCAAGAGCTTCGACTGCGTAATCATGTGGGCAATGTCGCGAAGGCAGTGCACCTTTTCCTTCTCAATAACCTTATTAAGGCGCTGAGGAGCTTCCATGTGATAGGTTCGGATGGTCGACTTGCTTGAGAGGGTGTAGACGAGTTTCCGTGAGTCGTCAATGACGATGTCCACCAAGTGTTCCGGCGACTTGTGTGACCAGAAGCCGCTTTGCAAGGCAACGACCGAGGTCCAGCCAGGATTCGTATGGTTGATTCGGCCGCACCGGTTTGAGAACCATTTCTCCTCCGACTGGTAGTAGAGCTCGCATATGTCGATGTCGCTGCTGCCTCCGAAGAAGATTCGGCCGTCCGCGGACCCTTTGATCACGCGGACGTCGCTCCCACGCAGCGGCAGAACCATCTTTGTCTGGTAAAGAGACACGGATTTCGTGCCCGCTGGAGTATCTGTTGCCGAAACCCCGAGCAGGATCATTTCGGAAGACGTGGCAACCACGAGGATGTTGGTGATGGTCTTAACAAAGATGCCAGGTTTCGGGGGCACGAGGGCCACGGCGTGAATCGTGTGAGGCTGATCTTCGAAGCCGATGAGCTCGGGGTCGGGGTGCGTGTAATCCCAGAGAAAGAGCGAATTGTCGATGACCACCCACGCGTGGTTGATCTCGGCAAAGAGGCCCATGAGGGTCTGCAGCTCGCCCGCATTGTAGTGGTCGAAGACTTGGTTCGGGATCGGGTACATGTGCGTCTTGTGGAAAGGCGCCCAGGCAGATTCGGCGCCCGGGACTTCGTAGTCGGACGACGCGCCTTCTGAAGGGCTGTCAGCTGCGGGCCCGTCACCCACGCAAACAAGACACTTGACTTACGCCTGCAGTAGGAGTCCAGGTCGGGGAAGCTCTCGTCCAGTTGCAAAAAGGCATTGATGGCCTTGGCCGCCTTGATGACGGGCGGAACATTCTCAGCACGCGGCGGCGGCAGCGGCGTCGCGGCCACCAGCCCTCCCGCCGCAGAGCCCGCGGGGGCCAGGGCCGTCATGGAAGACGACGGCTTCAGCGCAGGAGGCGCCATGGTGCCGCTGGACGTCGTCGCCGCGTTGCCAGAGCTCTGGTTGCCGCCGAGGGCTCCCAGGGCTGGGCTGCTCTCGGAGACGGGGAACAGCTGTCGTCGCGCTGGTTCGGCGCCCGACTGGAATCGCGAGGCAATGGCCGGCGTGTTCAGGAACGCACCGGGCACCGGCCGCACGGGGGTGGTCTGCGGAAACGACATGCTGGGCAGTGCTTGAGACCCCAAACGGGC
Source organism: Albophoma yamanashiensis (assembly GCA_001600555.1). Classification (NCBI taxonomy): domain Eukaryota; kingdom Fungi; phylum Ascomycota; class Sordariomycetes; order Hypocreales; family Ophiocordycipitaceae; genus Albophoma; species Albophoma yamanashiensis. The sequence continues at coordinate 1,083,736 of BCKH01000005.1, read as the reverse complement.
CTTGCGCAACGGATTCGCTCTATGCCTGGCTGGATCAAAGAGACGCGCTCTGTCGGACAAGCAAGGACGGGACGAAGGCGGGCTCGCAGGTCGTCGGCGCGTCGGCTGGCGGCGAGACTCGAGTGCCTCTCCGCGGCGTCGTTTCTGTGGAGCTTCGCCCAGCGAGCGTCGGCCCGTCCAGCAATTATGCGAGGTATGAAAGCGTTGGAGGAGTGATGGTGATGCAGTAAACAGCCCCGACTACCGTGGTGAAAGCCGCGCTGGGGAGGCTGGCACAGCTTGGATTTTTCGCGACAGGGGGACGCGCGCTAGTCCCAACTGGGACTCGAGCCCGCTCGGTGAGGCTGCACAGTCGACCACGAGCCCACGACGCCAGAAGCTGCTTTGACTTCGAACAAAGGGAACTGTGACGGAGCATTAAGTAAGGTAGGTAGGTAAGGATTTTCTTCATTTCATCTCTGGTTCATCTCTAGCACAGCCCGCGAGCTACGACAGCAGGTTCAGTGACCGGATCAGATGTCGAGCATTGCCATCAGCAGAGCCATCACGTTGTAACTAAGGGTGGACGTCACTACTCGACGCCCGTCTATTCTTTAATCGTTCGTCTCGGTCGTCTACAGGAGCATCTTCTTGACCTCGTCGGCCAGGTCGTCAAGGCTAACCAGCTTGCCCCGATTCTCCTCATCTGACTTTTCGCCCTGCCCCAGCGCCTTCAAGCGTACCTGGCCAGCAGCCAGCTCGTCCTGGCCGAGGATGACGCCCAGGGGCACGTCCTCGGCCGCCTTGAACTGCTGCGGCAGCTTGGGCTTCACCTTGGGCGAGAACTCGGCCCGAATGCCGGCTTTCCATAACCTGCTAGCCACCGACATGCGCTCGAGCAGTAGCCCGTCGAACTCCCTACCACCAAACGCCATCACGTACACTTCTGTGCCGCGCGCCTTGGCGGCGTTCTCCTTGGCTCGCCGCGCCTGGAGGATGGTGAAGATTCGATCCACGCCAAACGACACGCCGACGCAGGGGATGGTGCGCTTGCCGTACATGCCGACCAAGTTATCGTAGCGCCCACCAGCTGCCATGCTGCCAACCTGGGTCTCCGGATCGTCCTTCTTCCCCTTCTTCTGCCCGTCCTCCATCTTGGGCGGCACGTTGATGACCTCGTAGATCAAGCCCGTGTAGTAGTCCAAGCCTCTGGCAAGCGACATGTCAAAGGTGATCTTGTCAATGACACCCAGGGCCTCGAGGTAGGAGCCGAGAATGGCCATGTCGTCCAGGCCGGCCTTCACGTCTGCATTGGCGCAGAGCTTCTCGTTCGCGCGGAGGAACTGTACCATCTCCGACACGTTGCCGCTGTGGCGCACGTACTCGCCAATCTGGTCCGCAACCTCTTCGGGGAGGCCCTTCTCCTCAATCATTTCCTTCTTGACCTCTGGCCATGCCATCTTGTCCAGCTTATCCACCGCAGAGCTGATGGAGCGGATCTGTTCGGGCTTCACGCCTGCGACGGCGAACAAGCCGTCCAGGATCTTCCTGTGGTTGAGCTTGATGGTGATGTTCAGATCCAGAGCCTCGAATACCTCGACAATGATGCGCAGAGTCTCGGCGTCGGGGATCATGGGGTCGTAGACGCCGGCGATATCGAAGTCGCACTGGTGGAACTCGCGAAGTCGGCCGCGGCTGATGGCGGGCTGGTCTCGGCGGTAGACCTTGGCGAGCTGGTAGCGCTTGACCTGCTGGATGTTGTTCATGGCTAGCCAGCGAGCAAACGGGACCGTCAGGTCGAATCGCAGGGAGCAGAGCTCGCCGCCCTGGTCGTCCAAGTCGTAAATGAGGCGCGCGTCTTCGCCATACTCTGAAGGTCTGTTAGAAGCTGCATTCGTCACGTAGGCCCGGGACAATCATACTGCCGGTGAGGATCTCCTTGAGCTCGAAGACCGGGGTATCTAGGGGAGTGCCGCCGTGGCGCTTGAAGATGTCGGTGATTGTCTTACTGCAACGCCGTCAGCGATAGATCGTATGGCCCAGGTGTCATTGATGGTGACGTACAAGACCTCGTCCCGCAGGAGCAAATCGGCACCGCTCCAATCTCGGGTGCCTTTGGGGGTCTTGAGCGTAACCCCGCCGGACTTCTTTCCCTCCTTTCCTTCCGTCATGATGTCGTCTCGTTGCGCGAAGTCGGCGAATGATTGACGCGGGGCGTGTGACACGGTGAGGCAGCGAAGGAGCAGTGGTCGGAGGCAGCGGCTGGGACGTGCGATTCGAATTAGCTCGGGGCTTCTGCTGAGCGCAAACAGCATGCCTGAGCGGACAGTCAGAAGTAGAGGGGAAAAGAGGGTCGACTTTGTGCGCTTTGTGGCTCTTGAGTCATCGCCAACTGCTGCAGCAAACCACGCGCCTGGGTGGGGTGGTGGGCGGCATTGGGCCGCAGCGTTGCGGGACGACTTTTTTTTCTTATGGTGACTCCGGCGCCGCGTTAATCCGACCTACTACGTGTGATGCGCGATTCCATCCACGCCAGGCGTCCGAGTCCCAGCTCGCTTTGGTACGTTAGGTGTGGTAGTTCCACGCTGGTGGGCATGTTCAATTGTATTTCGACTTGGTTTTGCCCAGTAAATTGGCTGTTTGTTGTGACTGCATCGTGTGAGATTTGGGGGACGCAAAACGCTCCGTCAGCACACAAGACACCATTGCCATCGCGTCCGATTTGCGTCTCTGTTCATTCAAGCTCATATGTAGTTTACATAACATCCACCCTTCAACATCGCGGCTTGCCCCCTTCTACATGCTCCCTCATTGATAGATGTCAATGTTCGACGTTGCCCATCTTCAAACACTGTACAGACGGCTGCGACATTTCCTACCCCTTATCGAGGCGTGCAGCATGATGACGGCGCATCACTGCTTCTTGGCTTCTCGCTCGCGCTTGCGGAGAGCTCTCTTGCGAATATCGACATGCATCTTCTTGTTGTACCAGATGGTCACGGGGCTGTTGACGCCGGCAACATTCTCAATCGCCCACAGCATAATGGAGTGGCTCCACCACGGGGTATACGTGTTAGGCGCAGTTTGGTAGCCGCCCAGGCCGACCTTTCCCAGAGAAGCCTTGACAAAGTTGCGGGCGTTGGGGATGAGCAGACTGGGTCGGCGGACCTTGCTCATGGCAGTGGTGACGAGATGGCTCAGGACCAGGTAGACGTCGACATTGTCGTCAGCGAGCTCGGATGCCAGGGCATTGCTCCATTGCTGGAGGAAGGCTTTGCTGCCAGAGTACGTCGCCAGGTAAGGGGTGGGGGTCCAGCCGCCGAAGGAGCCCATGGTCAGGATCAACCCGCGCTTCCGAGCCTTGAGAATGGGCGCGACGACCTGCGTGACCTTGAGAGTGCCGATGCAGTTGATCGTGATGATGTTCTGGAGTTCCTCCTTGGGCGTCTCCAGGAACGACACCGGGATGCTGTGGCTCTGACCAACATTGTTGACAAGGATCGCAATGTCGAGGCCGCTGATCAGCTCGCCGAGCGCCTCGTAGTCCCGGTCGTCGTCCTTTGCAAAGTCCATGGCCAGCGTCCGGACCTGCAGCCCCTTTCCGGGATACTTCTGCTCGATATCCTTGGCGAGGGTGTCGAGCTTGGACTTGGTTCGAGACACGAGGACGAGGTTGAAGCCCTTGGCGGCGAGCTGCGTGGCGTACTCCTTGCCGAGGCCGTCCGAGGCGCCAGTGATGACGGCCCACGAGCCGGCCTTGCCATATTTGCGGAGCTTGGAGATGTCAGCAAGCCCTTCGACACGGCACAAGGTAGTGTGGACACGGGAGATGGGAGACGTACAGGTGTGCCGGAGAAGAGGAATGCGCTGACAAGCAGCTGCAGGTAGCTCAACAGCTTGGACCCCAAGTACAGCGCGCCGATGCCAGCAAACGCCCACTGGACGAACTGCGGCACGGGCGGCAGTTGCCGAATGTGGCCGAGAGCAGCCTTGACTGTGTGAGAGTCCATTGTTGCACCTATGTCGCGGCCGGACGGGACGCAGTACGGGCTGGTGACGTGGGAGGAGGGAGGTTGACGAAGAATTTCAGACCGCAGCTCAATCCCAACAGAGTTGAGTGCAGGCGCCGAAAGCCGCGGCGGCCAGGTGCCGGGGACAAGGAGGGGCCCCTAAAAAAAGAGGAGCCGGCGTCGGCAAGCACATGCAAATGGGACATCATCATGACGGCGTTGCGGGCCAATGTTGCCTGAATTTGGGTAGAGGCAATTGGGATTGATCTTCTCCTTCTGTTCACAGCACATGCGCTTTCAGACCATTGTCACAGGCGCTGTAGACGACTCAATTGCTCCCTGAACCTCAACGCAAGACTCCCCAGTGCCAAGGGAGGGCTCCACTGCAGCTAGCAGTCATGCAGGGGGCGGGCGGGACATGCGTTCATGGCCGTAGGTACCTGAAGAGAGCAAGAAAAGTGCCCCGACGCCCTGATCGACATCAAGCATCAACACCATCGCCAGCAACCGGCTAAGCCGACGCATCAGCAGCAGCCATGGACGCCCTCAAGTCGTTGCTTCCGCCTGCAAAGGGCGTCCTGCCCTACTATATGCTCATCGTGAGCCCGTCCTCTGACGCTCCTCGTCATCGGCTCCTTGCTGACCAGCCACAGCTCTCCGTCGTCTCCATTGGCAACTCCCTCCAAGCCTACACGACGCTTCACTTCTCGCGCCGCGTTTACAATGGCCGTTTCGTGCGCAACCCCAAGCTACGACCTGCGTCGGCCAGCTTCAACCCTGAAGATGACATCAATAAGCTTGTGCGCGCCGCCGACCAGGCCGACCCCAAGGCGGCGGACCAGATGACGCCCCTCGCCGGCCGTCTCTTCGGCACGTGGACTCTGATCACCTGCATTGTGCGATGCTACGCCGCGTACAACTTGCATCTGGGCCCCGTGTACAACATCGCCATCTGGACCTACGTCGTGGCCTTGGGCCACTTTGCGAGCGAGCTTTTCGTCTTCAAGAGCATGTCGTTTGGGCTGCCCCAGATCTTTCCTTTTACGCTGGCGAGCTGCGCCTTGATCTGGATGCCCATGGTTCGGGACTTCTACGTCGAGAGCGCTTGAGTACTGGCAGAGAGGGCGCGGGCGTAACGAGAGCGGCGAACCAGGAAAGAGGGACAAGGGCAAAGCTGGGCTTGGGACAGCCTTTGATGGGTTTGAAATACTCTAAAGCAGACAGAGATCTCATGCATGGGTGCTTTACGCTATTCCTTCAGGCTCTTCCGATACAGCTCTCCTCCGCAGTCGCGCAGGCGAGCTGTGGCCTGCTCAGGGGTGATGTCCCGCTGCGGCTCGGCCATGAGTTCGTACCCAACGAGGAACTTCATCACCGTCGCGGACCGCAACAGCGGCGGGTAAAAGTGCATGTGAAAGTACGAGTTCTCAACCTCGTCGGCGGTCCCCTGCAGCGGCGCTTGGTGAATGCCGGAGCTGTAGGGAAAGCTGCACTCAAAGAGGTTGTCGTACCGTCGCGTTACCTCCTGAATGGCCTCGGCGAAGAGTAGCCGCTCCTCGGGTTCGAAGTCGACGAGCGAGCGAATGTGCCGCTTGGGCAGCACAAGAACCTCGAACGGCCACACGGCCCACCAGGGGCATACGACGACGAAGCCCGCATTCTGCCACAGCACCCGCTCCTGCTTGGTCAGCTCCAGCTCGACGTAGTCGCCAAGCAGGTGACGGCCGTGCTGCGCGCGGTATTTGGTCATCTGCGCGAGCTCCTTGCCAGGTTCCTCGGGCATCGTCGACGTGGTCCAGACCTGGCAATGCGGGTGCGGGTTGGAGCAGCCCATGGCGGCGCCTTTATTCTCAAAGATCTGCATGTACCGGTACTCGTCTTTGGGAACCGGTGCCGCGTCCCTGGGCATGGAAAGGTTCAGTTTCTCCGCCGCCTTGGAGAGCGGGTTCGAGGCTGAGAGGTGGTTGGCGTAGATGCGCGTCCAATGCTCGACCACGGGGAGGATGTCAATGCCCGGCATGTCGGCCAGAGTCAGGTGGTGCTTGGGCGAAAATGTGAGGACGTAGCAGACGCCCTTGACACCACGGGCGCGCAGGAGGAGGGATTCGAGGTCTGAGCGGTCAGCCCTGGTTCCATACAATGAAATGAATGAGGAGACGGTACCATTGGAGGATTCATCAGCCTCGTAGTCAGGCTGCAGCTCTTTGACGGCACTGTAGTCATTGACAAAGGCAAACGTCTTTTCGTAGCTGGGGTTCTTGTCGCCCGCAGCGCGAGCATTTCCAGGGCATAGGTAGCACTGGAAACGTCAGATTGTTCTGGTCCAGGTGATTTCACGGTGCTCACCTTGGGGTCATACTCTGGCAGCTCGTTCGGTACGGCCGCCTCTTGCGCTCCTCTTGATGCGACGATCCATGTTAGACCCAGGGACATGAGAAAATCCGGGCACGCCTGCCATCGCGTCGTCGGGGTTTAGATTTACTCACTGCCATGGGCGCTTCGTACGATGGGGGGAGACGAGGAGCCAGCTGTCAGTGAGCGGGTTGTACCGCCGGTGAGAGATGTCGTCAAGGATCTGGTCAGGCATGGCGCCGTGGCTTCTCAACGAATGGAGTTCAGACGGTGTCCAAAGAGGGCGAACGGCGGAATCAGTAGAAGTGAAAGTTTAAGAAGCAGTCCCAGATCCGAGACTGATGAGGACCTGGGAAGTAACATACAAGCGAATGAGATCATATGTAACGGCACCTCGCTGCGGCTGGTTGGTGCGCTTATCCCTTAGCTGCTGGAGCGCCCGAACTGGGTCCGGCTGGGGCGTATTCGGGCCTTGCACTGCTGGCGGTGGAGCGGCGTGAAGACGCTGGATTTGCGGATGCCGTATAACTGGCAGTGGTCCACGCAAAGCCCAAGTCTTTCTTGGAAATCCTGGGTGAGGCACAGCGAGGAGACTAACAACCTTGATTTCGGGCCAGGCACACGGATTGTTGCTCAAACGGGACAAAGTAAGGTACCGTGGTATATGAATCTTGAAGTGACAGCTGCCACTCAGTGCGCTGTCATGGCCTGGCTCGAGCGGCTGCGCCCCTCCATCAACAGCATGACAGTCCTGATTTGCCCCGCCGAGAAAGCTCTGGTGCAGGTTTCTCTAGTGCGCGAGGACCGTGTGCTCCCAGCAGCCGCCCGGATTCGTACATCACGTGATCTTGCCTAGGCTTTGGTAAGCCGCCAAATCAGGAAAGGCGCTTTCCCCGGTCGCTGCCTCGCGACCCATCGCAGATTGGCAACGCCCGCATCGCGACATCCGCTAAATGCCGACCTCAGGCGACGAGCTGACGCAGCGCTTCCATCAAGCAGGACGTCTTGTGCGTCTTTCCCCATCAAATTACACGTCGCATAGCGTTTGTCTCTGCTAGTGCTCTCACATCGAGCCCAATTTTCCCTCCCATTCGCGCCGCTGGTCGACGTCATCGCGCTCGGCACAGTCACCCAGGGAGGGGCCCCGCGGAGGAGCTCCCCGGATCCCAGCCGTGCGGCGGTGACAGATGGGCGTCATTAGGAAGAAGACGGTGACGAGGGGTGGTGAGGGTGGTGTCAAGTACGTATGCGACGTTTGTTCGTCCGACATCACATCCACGGTACGTATCGCTCGTCGCTAGTGCCCCAACTGCCTGGCATCAGCCGTTAATAAACCGTCGCCTACCAGGTTCGCATTAGGTGTGCGGATCCGGCATGCTCCGATTTCGATCTTTGCGTCTCTTGCTTCGCCAAAGGCGAGTCCCGCAACGCGCACGACCCGGCGACGCATGCTTTCCGCGTCATCGAGCAGAATTCATTTCCTATATTCAGCCGAGAATGGGGCGCCGACGAGGAGCTGCTGCTCTTGGAAGGTGCCGAGATCTACGGCCTCGGCTCCTGGGCTGACATCGCCGACCACATCGGTGGCTTCCGCGACAAGGACGAGGTGCGGGACCACTACCTGGAAACGTATGTCGACTCGCCCTGCTTCCCCCTCCCGAAACGTTGCAGCCCCCATGACTGCGAACTCGCCAACGAGGTGCCTCGCGAGGAGTTCCAGGCTCGGAAGAAGCGGCGAATAGAGGACCGGCGAGAGAAGGCAAAGAATGCTCCCGCACTGCAACCGAAGACGAAGCCCACGGCCAGCGTGCCCAGCTGTCACGAAATCCAGGGATATATGCCCGGCCGACTTGAGTTCGAGACGGAGTATGCGAACGAGGCAGAAGAGGCTGTGCAGCACATGCAATTCGACCCGGGCGATGGCCTGAACCCGCGTACTGCGGAGCTCGAACCAGAAATGGAGCTCAAGCTTACCGTGATGGAGATCTACAACTGCCGGCTGACGCAACGTGTGGAGCGCAAGAAGGTGATCTTCGAGCACGATTTGCTGGACTACAGGGAGAACACGAAGCTGGAGAAGAAGCGGAACAAGGAGGAAAAGGACCTCCTGCAGAAGGCGAAGCCCTTTGCCCGAATCATGAACCACAAAGACTTTGAGGACCTCAACCAGGGGTTGATAGATGAGCTCAACCTGCGGCAAGCCATCAGCCAGCTCCAAGACTGGCGCGCCATGCGAATCGGTGACTTGAGGAGCGGAGAAAAGTACGAGACGGAAAAGGCGCAGCGCATACAGAAGGCCATTCCGATGGGATCCATGGACAGGGAACGGCTGGCCTCCAACCAGCGGTCGAAGCAGGCGCCGCCTCCGGAACCTATGAGCGGGGCAGCGCTTCTCGTCGCACCCGAATTGGCCATCCGACCGGCGCCCCAGATGAATGGCGAGCTCGATGGCGACAGCGGCAAGCCCCTGATCAACGGCCACACCAACGGCATCAATGGCGTCAACGGGCACGGCCCCCCAAAGCCAAAGTACACGCCGCAGCCCATATCGGGTGTGCAGCCGCTGCAGCTAAGCCAGGACAACGCGCCGGACCTGCACCTGCTGACGACGGAAGAGGCCAAGCTATGCGAGGTGGTGCGGCTGCAGCCGAAGCCCTACCTGATGATCAAAGAGCAGATCCTCAAAGAGGCTCTGAAGACGAATGGGACGCTCAAGAAGAAGCAAGCCAAGGAGATATGCCGGCTGGACACGCAAAAGGGCGCCAGGATATTCGACTTTTTCATCAATGCCGGGTGGGTGGGCAAGGCGTAACATGGCTCGATCATCGAGTCTGGAGTTGCTTCCGTGGGATGGAAAGCTGGTGTCTGGACCATTCTTCGTGCTGTACGATTTTGCTATGACACTGGTAAGAGGGCTTTGAACCTTTGATTGTATGACAGAGAGACTTGAGACTTGAGAGCGCACGATATCCACAAGAAGAAAGAGATTAAAGCAGACTGTCCACTGTGCGAGATGTCCATATACTCGTACAGACAAATAGGCGAAAGCCGAATATGCCGTGAATGTAGCCGCATTAGCCACTTCCGAGGATGAGGTTCCTGGGTTTACAGTTTGGTGTTGCCCCGAAAAGTAACTTGGGCGCTTCATGCGACCAATAGGTGTTCTTGAGGCGCATGCTTTGAATAGTGGGACTACACGTGCCAATGCCGTGGCGTCGACAGCCATGGCCCTGAGGTCGGTCGACTTCGATTGAGCCTCATCATCGCAGCGCGCGGCTCATGTTTCCGCTCAAAATCGCCCGCTCAAAGGCCACGGCACAAGTTTGCGCCATGTCTACCATCACTCTCGCAAGCCTGAAGCGCATGTCGGCCAGGGCACTGTCCGAGCAGATGCTCCGGGAGCGCGAGGCCACCGACCCAACATTTGCAATCGTCGACGTCCGCGAAGACGGTGGGTGCACTGCTCAACCTTCTTCCTACGCGCCAAGGGGGCTAGATGCTGACGAGGCCGCAGACTACATCGGGGGACACATCCGGGGCTCCACCAATGTGCCGAGCGTGCAGTTCGACGCCATGCTGCCCACGCTCGTGCGCCGGCTCAAGGACAAGAAGACGGTCGTCTTCCACTGCATGCTCAGCCAGCAGCGCGGGCCCAGCGCCGCGCTGCGCTACCTGCGCGAGCGAGACGGCCTGCTGGCGTCGCTAGGCGTGGCGAAGGAAGCCGGCGCGCAGCAGCAAGAAGTCTATGTCTTGGATAGGGGCTTCTCCGGCTGGCAGGAGGCGTACGGCGAGGACGAGCGTCTGACGGAAGGGTACAGCAAGGAGCTGTGGCAAAGCTACTGAACACGCGATGCAGTCACTTGGCTACTCGCTTCTCTGGACCCGTCCGCCGGGCCGAGGGCGAGGCAGCGAAGTTTGAGCTTTTGCCGCGCTCTCACAACTTGACTTGGCGCGCCGTAAAGTTGCCGCCTCCCAACTTGGGGCTTAAGGTTCGACGACGCGGTATCTGGCATCCCGCCTCATGGACGGCGCAAGAAGGACCCGGCCTTTATAATCAGCCACGTCTCTCTCGAAAAGCTGTCGTCTGCTATCCTCTTCAAGTTGTTGCGGATCCTTCCTTCATCGTTACTATTACATCTTGGTCCGTCCAGTATCATTGGCTCCCAACACTTCCTCGTACTGCGAACGCGCGACTCCGGCCTGCGTGCAACATGGCTCCTTCGTCCGCCGATCATGGAGGTATCATGGACACGATCATCATCATTTTCGTGGTCCTCTACATCATCCTATTGCTGTGCATGATAGTGGTCCTGGTCGCTTATTGTGGCCACAACGCATTGTCCAGGTTCCGTCAGCGCTCTCACCCAAACAGTGACTGCAGCGTCGCCGACCCGTCCGACCTTCAACTCGAGGCGTACCCTCGTGGTCGTCCGGCGGTCCACGGGGATCAGCCATCCCCTGACGCTGAACCAGGACCCCAAGTGCCGTCATCCTCAGGGGCAGATGCGCAACAGTCCCTAGCGCACGAGCGAATCGACAGACTGCCCCCGGCGCCGCCGCCCTCGTACGGCGGCTCGAGGTTGCGTCAGGATGATGCGCCGGCAACGTCTGCGTCCCCCGACAGAGCCCCGCCTGCGTATACGCCCGTCCAGGTCGAGCAGCGACGCTCTTTGTCGGCGCCATGCACAGTTCAGCCGCCCAGCCGTCAGGATTCCACGGATAGCGAACCACAGCAGCGGCAGCAAGCGTCTCGTCAGATGGTGCCACCACAGCTACTTGTCTACGAAACTCTAAAGCACGCCAACGGTCCTCACTTTCCGTGATGTGCAGTGGACGTGCGAGTTCCTTGATCTGCTACGAACTCGGAATGCGTGGCGAAGCATGCCTGCGGGCGGCGCATCATACTCAGCGTAATAATCACACCAAGGTGCGGAGTTCTTAGGGTTGTCAATTCCAGCGTGACGAGATTGGATCTGCCTCGGGATTGGCATTATCCTATTGTGGTTTCTGAGATAGCTCGACCGCGAGTAAGCGTACCGTGATTGTTTGATTCATTGACTGAAAGCGGTCGTTCTGGAGGCTTGCTACCGCGGTGGGCACATCGTTCGAGGCCTTGACAGCAAGGGATGAATTAGGTGATAGAACAAGATCTTGTGGCATCATTAGCATTACAATTACTACCTTAATTTGGATTATTACATCGACACCCGAGAATTCCTTCCGAGCCTGAATGGTTAACCGTCTGCACAGCCCAGACACCACATCTCAACATACAGTGTGCAGAGTACAATGTGCCGGCCTGAGTTCAGGTCAATGCTATTAGAGTATTACGCGTCGCAAAAGGCCCTCTACAGAGCAACATTCCTCCTCGTAAGCGGTGAGGAGGTAGCTGTATTCGCTAGCGGGCCGGCCATGCTGTTGGCACCAGTGGCACTTAGCGGTGTCTTGAGCTCCTCTGCTTTGGCATCCGCGGCGGGCTGCTCCGCCTCGGACTCGTCGGCCTCGGACCTGTCATCCTTGGCAACGCTGTGCACGACGAACCTGTAGGCGCTGCGCAGCAGGCAGTAGAGCCAAAAGAGGTTGAGCGCCTGAAGCCCGGCGAGCAGGCCGAAGGAGATGACGTTGGACGCCCAACACTTGTACTGCCCCGCCGCCCAATCGAGCTCGTAGGGTCCTACGGTGCGGAACTCGGTGAGGACGGACCAGAGGATGCGCAGGTTGAGATAGTGTCGCAGGTAGATCCACATGCCGATGGACAGAGCGAAGAAAGGCCCTATCACGGGGCTGCCGATGTAGTTGAGCGACTTGGATAGCTGCGGCTGCGTCAACAGCTTTCCCGAGTGGAGAACACATTTGCGAGAAACTCACTGCGAGGAACAGATCGCTGACATCGTGCGTGAGGTACACGGCAATGCCAGCGTAGGTGAAGTGAAAGCGGTAGCTCAGGCCAACCAGGGCCAGCGTCACAACATGGTGCGCCACGAGCTCCTTGAAATCCTTGCGCGGCTTCTCCAGGCCCATCATCATGACGAGCGCCTGCTGAGCCCAGTAGGCGGCCTGGAAGAGGTAATAGAACTTGAAGGCCGCCTCGTGCGTCGTGTGCGGGAAGCCCTCGTACATGCCGCGCGTGTTGAAGTACCACACGGGCGTCCGGCGCATCACGTAGACGCCGGCAGGCGCCGCAAAGGCGAAGTACAGCGCCGTGTAGGCCTGCTCCATGAAGCGCTGCTGCTTGCCGCGGGCGACGACGCCGTGGCCTCGGGCGAGCGGGCGCAGCAGCTGCTCCATGGCGAACTCGCGCGTGAAGGAGAGGACGACCATGTAGAAGGCGACGAAGGCCAGGTCCCACGGACCCTTGCCGTACTGCGTAGGGAGGCTCGGGTCCGGCTGCGGCAGGCGGTAGGAGAGGAAGACGAAGCGGCGCACGGGGTTGGACTCGGTCGGGTTGACGGCGTATATGAAGGCGAAGGCGAGCAGAAGGAGCAGCGGGACGGTGCAGGTGTGCTTGCCGGCGAAGCGCCTGAAGCGCCGAAGGCTCTCCCAGCCGTTGTCTGCCTGCTTGCGCCGCGCAGAGGGGCCGATGTCGTGGCCGGTGGTTGGTGGTGAGGCAAAGGTCGCCGCGTCCGCTGGGCCTGATTTGACCGTGGACCTGCTGCCCGTCCGCCCATGCCCGCGGCCATGATCTGTAGCTGCCGATGAGGGCTGGGCAGGCGCAAGGTGGAGGAGTTGCGAGGGCTCAGATACGCCCATGACGACGCGGAACGTGGTCGCGGCGCCCTGCAGCTCGAAAAGGCTGGAGTTGTCGAGATCCGAGACAGGTATGACTTGGACTTCAGATGTGCCTGACAATGAGAGGTGAGTTTGCAGTGCAGGTCGTCACGAACCAAACAAGCTCCTCGAGCTGCATGAAGAAGAACTCTTCCGTGCGGACGCGGCGCTCCATGCTTACATGCATGCACATCACTCCGTCCTTGCAGGGCCATTGTCGGCTGTTCGACCCCTGGGGATGTAACCTTGCCCGAGCATCGGGTTCCTACAGTACGTATGACGCCGGGTCATCAGCCGATTCCCAACACGCAGTACTCGTACCTTACCCCATCTATAGGTACCTAGGTAGGTACCTAAGTACGGTAGGGACCTACTATGTACCTAGGAACCCAGGGCGCTTGGCGTCTGGATCGCCAGGCACACACGTACATACAGGGCGCCTTGGGGCAGCTGGTGGGGTCGGCAGTGCCCGGTGGGGCGCTGACCATCGCCAGCGCACGCACTGGCCGCCTTCGGCGTGTGCCGCCGTTTGTTGTTAGGTAGTTTTCCACCACGGCCAGAACCGAGCGACCGCAAACACATACTCGTATCTTTCCGCCGTTTTGCTTCACCCATCCGGACCGCGCGAGCAACCGACTGCTGCAACGGGGCTCTGTCTTTGCGAAGCCAGAGGCGCCGCGACACCGCTCTATCTGCTGCCACCTCCTGCCCTCCGGCAGCCCCTCCAAGCCCTCCCAGCGTTCGACGACCCCGCGACAGAGACGTCCTCACCCAAGACAACCGCGCGCCGCCACCGCAGTCATGGGCTCCCACAAGGAGCACGCCGACGGCTCCAAGCCCGATATCGCCAGTGAGCACGCTCCGCGGCACGACTGACGCGTCGTTGCCGCCAGGTTGGCTAACGCTCCTCCCTCTCTGCAGACCTCGGATACACGCCGACGCCCAAGGTGCCCGGCACCTGGACCGTCGACAAGGTCCTCGAGACACTGCCGGACGATGCTCCTCCGCAGACGTCCAGCTCGCCGCTGGCATTCTTCCACATTCTCGAGCGGCTCAAGACGACCAAGCGCGAGGGCTGGCGGCGCTTCGGCATCGAGCGGTAGGTCGAGACCAGATCCCGCCACCAACTCTCCCCGGACGGGCAGCCACGGCTAACGCGACCCCAGCGGCGAGTCCATTGCCGACCACATGTACCGCATGTCCCTCATCTCCATGTTCGCACCGCCCTCGCTCGCGACGCGCCTCGACCTGCCAAAGTGTATGAAGATGTGCCTGATCCACGACATGGCGGAGCTGCTCGTCGGCGACATCACGCCCGTCGACGGCGTCGCCAAGCCCGAGAAGAACCGGCGCGAGGCCGAGACGATGGACTTCCTGACGTCGAGGCTGCTGGGCGGCGTCGCCGGCGGCGCGACGGGCGCCGAGGTGCGCGCCATCTGGCAGGAGTACGAGGACTCGCAGACGCTCGACAGCCACTTCGTGCACGACGTGGACAAGATGGAGCTGCTGCTGCAGATGGTCGAGTACGAGAAGCGCAGCCGCGGCACGCTGGACCTGGGCGAGTTCGCCTACGTGGCGCGCAAGATGACGCTGCCCGAGACGCGCGCCTGGGCCGACGAGCTGCTCGAGGAGCGCGAGCGCTTCTGGGGCAGCGTCGCCCACGTCCACGGCGAGCGAGGCCAGGAGGGCGGCGTCACGGGCGAGCGGAGCGCCCAGCAGGATGCCTACTACAACCGCGAGTGATTTCGGATGACGGGCGAGGCGATGGTGGCGTTTGACCTTGCGAAGACCAACGTGAGGACGGCATTTTGTGGGATACGACATCACGGGGGGCGTAGCCTACAACGGCGTATCAAGGAGACGGCAGATAGACTTACTTGGCGCGCTCGTGCGCGTGCACCTTAGCGCGACTTGTCCCAAACGATGCTCAGTTATTTATATATTTTCCTCAAGATGCCGTTTCGGTGCCTCTCCAAGACTCACCCTGGGGTGTCGTGGACGGCTGGTGTCGGCGGAGAATTAGTGCCATTACCCCTGGCAACGGCGGCCGCCCTGCGGATCGGCGGACAGTGGAGAGCTCCAGAACCTCCCCACCGAACCTGGCGTCCGAGCTCCGACCCTGGGCGGTTATGAGATCGATGGATGCATTCCAGTCCGCCGCTCCTTCTGGAGCTTCCGAGAGTCAAGACAAATTTTATCGCCTCGATCGCTGCGAACGCCGACGGAGTGGTCTCACGAAACAGCACGTGCTTGCCGTACGCGGACGGCGTCTTGTTTCACATGTTCATGAGCTGAGCTTGAGGGCCGGACAGCGACGTCACGAAGCAACTCGACAAGAGCAAACCGTGGCCCTCAGCCGACAACTACACCACGGTTAGCGGTCGCAAATTCAGCACGCACTCGCCTCGCAGGTTGAAGCAGCGCCGCAGCGGGAAGCACGAAGCGAGCTTACCCCAAACGCCTCTTGTACCAGCGTCCTGCGCATCCAGTCACGAGACATCTCGGGGTCGTGACCCGCGGCTGAGCAAACGGCGTAACCGCCACGCCAGACAAAGACAGCGCATCTCGACATCGACCCAGCGAGCGAGCGAGCAAGCAAGCAGTCGCCGCATCTACCTAATCTGCACCAGCAACCTGTTACGAAACTAGCTGTGGCCCCTCAGACGGGCCATGTTTCTCGCCGGAGACTGAGCCCTGCTTGCCCTCTCGAGAAGAGCTCCCCGACAATCTCCAGCACCATTACCCGCGCATTTCATCGTCCGAATCACGTCCTCATCGCCGTATAAACGATGACGCTGTCGTCGGGCTTCCGCATGCCCGGCGCGTTTCACGCCGAGGGCATGCACCAGGGCCTCTTTCGCCCGCCCATCTCGCCCGCCTCGAGCTCCGGCTACCTCCCCACAGCCGTCGGCGACTCAACGCCGAGACGGAAGCGAAACCGACACGGCGAGTGCTTTGATACGCACGACGGGCATCACCCATATGATTCGGGACCAGGGCTCGACCAGCACCACCACCCGTCTCCACACGACGACTTAGCTGCGACCGCAACGCCAGCCGCGAGATTCGGTCGAACGTACGCCCTCGCTGGCCAGCTTGACACGCCCCATGGCGTCAGCAGCGGGCCTCACGACAGCGACGCAGGCATCCTCGGTGAGAGCATGTACTCGGATTCCAACTACCGCCGGGCGCTGGGATCAAAGCGGCGCCGCGACGACATCGACCTGGACACATCGGACCTCAGCCGCCCGACGCCGCTCTTTGCGAGGCCTTCTGAGCCCGCACTGTCAGCACGGCCCTGGAGCGTCGTCGCATTCAGCACCATCGGCGGCGTCGTCGGCAAGGTGTGGGAGTTCTGCAAAGCCGGCGCATTCAGGGGCTTCTACGCCGGCGGTGGGCGGGGCTACGAGATAGGCGCTGCGGGTGTAGGCGCGGTGCGAGACGTACCCCGGTGCGACTACGGCGTGGGCGAGAAGCGCATACCTGGGCATTTTCCGCAAGGGGGGGACTATCAAGAACCCCTCAATGTATCTGCGGAGGAGGTTTATATCGACTCGAGACCGTCTACGCCGACGACCCCGGTGGCGAAGCGGAGACAGACAGGGCCTGCGGACGAGCTGGGTCGGAACTGGGTCATGGTCAAGGAGTCTCGGAAGGGAGCAGACGGCTCGATGCCCCGGAGGCAATCGTCTATACCTCGGCCGTCACCAAAGAACCGCAACCAGGGGCCCGCCGTCACCACGGGCCGCCGGATAAGTACACCCAGCACTCGCAATGCCGTCGGGGCAGCTACTACAACGAGCAGCCCGCGCCGCTACTCGGACCGCCTCAGCTTCACCGACGCCAGTGCTTCCATCCCAGAAGCACCCCGGCCGGCCTCGTCCGCCTCATTTGCATCGGCCCGCCCTGCTTCCCCCATCAAGACGGCCAGCCGAGCGGCGGCGACCAGCTCCGCCTCTCCCGCCTCTCACGGCCACTCGCGGCGGCGCTCGTTCAACCCCCCGGCCAGCCATCACGCGTCCTTGTCACACCGGCGGACGCACAGCAACGCGTCGACGGCCTCGAGCCGCGGAGCCGCGGACGACTTCGAAACCAGCCCGCGGCTCGACGCCGAGGCAAGGAAGCTGGCCGCGCGGCGCAAGCTGGTGGAGCGCGACGCGGACGTGCGCATCGCGGCGTTCAACAAGCGCCTGCAGGACATGATACGGCAGGGCAAGGAGGCGCTGGGGACGACGGTGGAGGTGGAGGTGAGCCCGGATCGGGACGAAGGGGGGTGGGAGGACGACGACATTTGAGAGGCAGGCCCGCCGGGACCCGATTGCGATACCTTTTCTTCTTCTTTGATTTTACCCATCTGCGGACTACGGGCGATTTGATATCCTTTTTTCGTTCTCTGATGAGCGACACTGTTGGCACCGTTTCTAGCCGTGGCTGCTGCCTCGGTTGACAGCTTACCTGTTGTGATCTACGACTGCTGACCTGGGAACTTGGCCCTTTGGATGGCGTGTCGAGACCAGGACCGTCGTGTTTTGCTTCAGATGGCGATGCGGATGGCCAGATTGCGATCTTGTGAAGAAGCGTTTGGGCTTTGGAATGTCTCGATGGTTGCTGTCATGTAGCTGCACACCCATATGAAGACGACTGGCGCAGACTCATGCCAGTACGAACCTCGAGGGTGGGGGGGAAGATAACTAATGGCGTTCATCTCGGGCCAAGAGGCATAACACGTTGTTTGCCATGTTGGGTTCACGACCCGCGACGTGTCTTCTCTTACATGGCTCTCTCCCCCTCTCGTCGGTAGTCCTCGGCGTCGCGAAGCTCGACCCTTGTCGACACGGCTGTGAGCATGCCTTGCCTGCCTGCTTGTGGCGCGGACTCATCCATCCCGGCCAGGTGGACGAGCTGAACCGCGGGTGAGACCGGCGTCTCAGAAGGAGGGCGGCGCCGGCAGGTAAACGATGGCGTTCTGCGCGATGCTGCAGGCGAGCGACGAGGAAGGCTCCTGGTGGGATCAAACGCCCGCGCGCGGCGGGCGCACCGGTGCATCTCGCTAGGTTTCGCCTGCACTTGCTTATCCAGCCGGGACAGCAAGCAGCGTGGCATCAGTTCAGCCGTAACCCTTACGGGCGCGCGCGCGCGAGCGCGAGCTGCCGCCAAAGCCGCGTTTGGCGGCTGCAACGTGCCGGCGTCGTGCGTGGTGGATGGGGCTGGCAGGCAGGCGAGCCTCGGGAATGCGTGCGTTCCGAATATAACTGAGACCTGCGGCACATGAGCACATGCGATTCCGATTCACTTCTCAGTTTTTTTTTATATCCTGCTCCCCCGGTGCCACCGGACGGCTGCACTCCGAACGAATGGCTCGTCTCCATTCCTCGTCATCGGCTCTGCTCGCTGGGGGGCCACCTTGGGGCACCTCCCGGGGCCTGGGCGAGCTGAGGTTCCTAGCCCGAGTTCCAAGACATTGAGACATGCAGACTTGCATCCATCCATCCATCCATCCATCCATCCATGTATCCATGCACCACCGTGCTCCCTGCGCGAATACTCCACGTCCACGTCGTCCGTCGTGCCCAGGCACCCCCCAGCTTCGGCATTCATCTGGGGCACCTGCGCGGTGTAGCATCGAGCCCATGTCGGCAGGGTGAAAGGGTGCGGCCAGGCAGCAGACAAACCACCACGCCAATGATCAACGTGCAACGACCCCAACGATAGCTCCATCCGCGCGCCCCAGCATCCGGAGAGCGAATCCCGCCCCCCGGTCCGTCCGTTCGCGACCCAAGACACTGAAATCTCCCCGCCCTTGCGGCACCGTTCTTTTGGCGCGCGAGCCCCCCCGGTCGGCCCAGACAGAGCACGCTCGCATTCCCGCTCCACCGCGTCGTTACCTGCTGCGTGCACCTGGGGGAGAGAGAGGGAGAGAGGGAGACAGGGAGAGAGCACGGCCGGGATGCGAGATGAACGTTGAGCCTGCCCTGCCCAGAGTTCCGCGCCCCCGGGATTTGATTCAAGACACCACGGCGTCGATCAGCCGCAGCCGCGATATATATCAACCCAGCCTTGCCTCCCCGCGTCTGCCGTCTCTCGTGTGCTTCCCAGGTATCCATTATCCAACTTTCATCAACGACACGCTGGTCTCGCGCGATCCGGACCAACCTGCACAATGAAGGTACGTGGTCGCTCTGCAACTCCTCGACTGCCTGCTCCACCCAGCCGTGTAAGTGGAGCTGACTAGCCGAGCAACCTCGAACAGTCCGCCGCCCTCCTCGCCGCCCTCTTCCTCGCCCTCGCCTCGGCCCTCCCCAAGCCCGCGGAGCAGGCCTCGCAGGCCACCGCCGTCGACCCGAACCGCCGCTTCAACTGCCCCCAGCGCGTCAACGCCTTCTGCCACGCCTCCAACATCCACTCTGGCTGCACTTCCGACGGCACCTTCCGGTCCGACGCCATGGATACCTGCGGAGCATGCACTTGTAAGTCGCCTTCCCACCGAGGTTTCCTCTGCATCCGTGGCTTGGATGAGACAGTCAATGAAGCCCTGTATTCCCCTGCTTGACATGTCGGGCTGACGCGCGAGTGTAGGTTGAGCGAGCAACCTATCATTATCAACACCATCTATATATCATCCAACAGGGCCTCACAGGACCTTTCTCGGAGGCGACGACATCAGCAGGAGTTTGCAATTCTACTTGGCACACATCACTTCAAAAGATCTCGCGATTGGGAATTACATCTGGTTAGAATGCTTGGAGGCACCCGTTGTTTTTATCCCTTCGTTTATGCACCTGGATATTGCCCCTTTAATCGACTACACACTTCACTTGGTTTACGTTCTCTCTACATGATGAGCCGGGCAGACGCTCACCGAGGTCACCAATGCCGAAAAGCCACAAACTCAGACGGGTCTCTCTGTCTTTGCTCATTAATTCATCCATAAGGTAGCTTCTACAGCCGTGCACACGTTTATCGTTCCCCCTTCTCCCCCCCACTCGAGTCTAAGAAGCCGCGTCGTCCACCCGGAGGTGTCGAAATTCCACAAAGAGGTATCATCGTCTAGTAGCAGGGTCCGTTCTAATTCCAATGTATCCCTCCCCCAGCGCCGAATCAAAGTCAATAAACGTCACCAAACGCCGACGTCATCGTGTTGTCGCCAAATGCACCGTCTCAAGCATCATACACACACGCCCGCTACGCTGGTCGCAGCAGACTGCCCACGTCCTGGAGCTGCATGTTCTCCGTCAGGGGCGGCGGGCCACCTCTGTCGATTCTGCCCCAGCCTGCTCCCCAAGTCGGCAGCTGCTGCTGCTGCTGGTGCAGCATCGTCTGGCTCGTCGTGCTGGCGCCACCATCTGCGGATGCACCATCCCCGCTGCGGCTTCGGAGCGCGATCTCGTTCGATCCGTCGCTACCGATTCGAGACTTCCGGACTCGCCCCCAGAACCGTGATTTCTGCTTCCGGGTGTTCTCCACTGCGGGCTCCGGCGGTTCCATGATGCCCGTCCTGGGTTCCCGACGGCCCCTGACGAACGATCTCGTTTGCGACCGTGGGTAGAAGAACCCCGCGGGCTGCCCGCCGTGGAAGATGTTCCAGGCGCGCAGCTTTGGCGATGCGAGGCTGATGCTTCCGTTGCACCCGGCGTTGTAGCTTGTCTTGGACTCGCCTGACAGCTCCTCGAGCGTCACTCCCTTGGTCTCCGGGATGAGCAGAGACACGAGGGTCCCGAGCAGCATGAAGAGGGCAAATAGCTTGAGCAGACGGTCGAGGTACGGCGAGCAGTCGTTGCCGACACAGGCTGTGCCCGACTCTCGCTTCAGCAAGGGAATGCTGATGACCTGGGCGACGATGGCTCCAATCTTGCCCATGGCCGCCGACAGGCCATGGCTAGTCGAGCGGTACCGCGTCGGGAAGCATTCTCCAGGAACCACAAAGGTGGTGGTGTTTGGGCCAGCGTTGAAGAGGAACTGGCCGACGAGATACAGCGCGAGCATGGCTCCCTCGCTCAAGCTGTGAAGCTTGAATCCCAAAATGCAAAAGATGACAGTCAACAGCAGGAAGCCAAAGACCTGCAACGGCTTGCGGCCGATGGTGTCGATGGTGAAGACGGCCGTCCAATAGCCAGGGATGGAACCAGCACAGGCAAGGATAATCATGCCGACCGCCTGGTTGTACAGCTTGTCGTACAGATTGTCTCCGGTCCCGTACCCAATGGCGTGGAGCACTATAGTGGTGTTCAATCCGAGACCGTAGAAGGCCAGATCCTGGACGGCGTGTCAGCAACAACGACGGCCTTCGCACAAGTACAGGGGCGGCATACCAAGAAGAACCACGACATGGTGGTGCCGATGAGCACCTTGAGATTCTTCCACTCGCCAAAGTAGGAGAAGACGTCGGCCCACGAGGCCTGGGGAACGTCTAGCATAGTCTCGGAAACTTGCGTCCTAGAATGCTGGTGGCTATCGTAGTCGCCGGTGGACTTGCTATGAACGTAGGCTCGGATGTCGGCGTCGGCCTTTTCCACGTCGTGCTGCACGTCAAATGTGTACCGCGGGGTCTCGGGAATGGTGATGCGGTAGTACAAGGCAAGGCATGCGGGAATGGCACCGACGCCCACTATAATACGCCACGATCTGTCGGCTGCGACCCGGCAGGCCGCATCGCATGCTGTCTCGTCCTTGATGCCGATGTACGAACCCTTGAAAGCCACGGTGGTGATGAGGGCGACGAGGGCGGAGAGGAGCAGCCCGAAACCCTGCATGGAGAAAACTGCAGCGATCATGGCACCTCGCCAACGAGTGGGGGCGAACCTGGCGATCGTCAGCCAAGGCACAAGCAGACGGCAACTGTTACTTACTCGGACGTAATAACGGATGAAAGAGGATAGTCGCCTCCTATGCCGACCCCCTGGTTGCCGTCAGTCATGTTCCAAGAAACGCAGGGCCCGCTATTTGGGTGCTCACCATCAAGACACGCCAGAAGATCAAGAGGCCAGAGGCGTCAACAGAAGGGCTGGAAGACACTAATGCGCAGCAAAATGTGCCGAAGACGATGATGGTGAGTTCGACGCCGTACATTCGTCGTCGGCCAACAGCACTGGAGATTGTCAGCGCATGGACCGGATAGGGGGCGATATGGGAGCAACGCACTCGGCCAGCCACCCAAAGACTATCATGCCGATGATGATACCGGCACTGGTCGATGCCTTGAGGGCCTGGGTAGTGGAGTCGGGCAGGAGACCACCGTTCCCGCCGTAACCGTCTGAATTCTCATCGCCGCTCCAGAACACCATGCCCAAAAGCAGGGTGATGAGGTTGATGGCGAAGATGTCATATGAGTCAAGGAGGAAGCCGACGCCGGCAACGAGGACGGCACGAACATCTACAACAATCAGCCATCTCATCAAGACGCACGCAGGCCACACTGGCGGGGAGTCGTGGGGTCGAGGCAACTTACGGTGCAGGCCGAATGGCACTTTGTCAATCTCGGAGAGAGCCAGCCGACGGCGCAGGTTCGGGTCGGGTATGTGGGAGTAGTCGTTGTAGAAGTTGTGAAAGGCGCGGTTCCCGCCGAGGGTTCGATCGCGCATGCCGGCCACCAGGGGCGGAGGCAGCATCTCGTCTACGGAAGCCTCCATGGTTGCGAGGCGAGGCGATCAGCAGCGCGGGCTGTCCGGGTCCGCCGACGACAACATGGGCGAGGGGGGACGGTCGGCTCGATGCCGTCAACGGGCGTGTTGCTGGTTCGCGATAGCACGAGCGCGGGCTCGAGCAGCGTCGCCGGCGCTGTGCGTAGGGCTGGGGTCGACGATCGACGGCGGAGCGGTGCCGATGTGCGGCTCTCGGGCTGGCTGGATCGTCGAGGCGTGGCGGGATGATGCGGGCGCACGAGCAGAGGCGTGCCAACACCAGCGACGGCGAGGAGTCGCAGCGTGTGCGCTTCGGGCGTGCCGGAGACGAGACGGGTCGGGTCGAGTCGAGTCGGTTCGGACAGTCGACGCTCGCAGACTCTGGAGGAGGAGAGGACGGGGTGCGAGGGTGACAGCGGTGCGTTTGGGGACGCCCGCAAGGTGCACCGAGAACAGGACGAGTCGAGCAGTGGAGTGTACGGATTACTCGTAGGTTGACAGGCGGCAGGGCGTGGAGCGCCCTAGCAGCGGGGGTTTCCAGGGCACGCCCAATGACGGCTCGCGAGGCAAGGTAATGCTGCGACGCTGGCCCAGCGCCGCCCCATCCCGGGGTGGTCCTCAAGGTTACTCGTACGTAGTAAGGCTTACGGATCTGACGGATCTTGGGACCCATGCCTACGATAGCCGTACGAGAGTTAAATCGTGCGCGAGGCGCGCCCGTCGCCGCGGCGTCTGCCATTTCGACAGCGGAAAGAAAAGCGCCAGCCACGGACCCCAGCAGGGCCCTCCCGGTGGTCCCTCCAGGTGGTCCCTGCGCACGCTCCGGCGCCGCCAGAGCAGTCGGGCGTGCGAGCCAGCGGCCCAGAGGCGAGGTGTGGCTGCGCGCGGGTGGGGTTGCGACACTGCACGTGCGGCAGCTGGCGGCCAGTGCGGGCCCGCGCGGCGCTCGCAGTGCCTGCGTCAGAGGGGGGACCTGCCGGGGGTGGCACCACAGTGGCAGCCACTAGGGGGCCCTCGCCGGCGGCGGGTGGGTTCTGGCGCGCTTCCAGAACCTTTCTCCCGCCCGTCCAAAGTTCCACGGGCCCCCAGTCCGGCCAAGCCGGCCAGGCCGCCGCGGCACGAAAAAGCTGCTCGTAACAGTGCGCAACAGATGCGGTGCCCAATCCCAATCCCATCCCCAACGCCACCCAGATTGGCGTCGCCGCCGTCCTCTGCCCGCCGGCCCGGCGTCGCCCT
This sequence comes from Albophoma yamanashiensis, assembly GCA_001600555.1. Taxonomy (NCBI): domain Eukaryota; kingdom Fungi; phylum Ascomycota; class Sordariomycetes; order Hypocreales; family Ophiocordycipitaceae; genus Albophoma; species Albophoma yamanashiensis. The sequence continues at coordinate 1,059,774 of BCKH01000005.1, read as the reverse complement.
GGGTCGCTCCCTGGCGTCTCTTCCATCGTCGCCGCCGGCTGGACGACGGGCCTCAACCCGCACGCATGCGGTGCGAGTGCCCGTACGCGTCTCGGCCCCGTTGCTCGTCGGTCCCCACGTGCGATTCGCTGCGCGCACAGCCTCCTCCTGCAGCGTCCCCCGAAACCGGCAACCCGGTCCAAGGTTTCCACCAAGCCACCGTCGCCGGGAAGCTTGGGTTCTCATTGCTCGGGACAACTCCACGCGATGCTGAAACACACGGCCGCCTTGGCCGCGTCCACCACGCATACCCAAGCATCCAAGCCAAGGTGCCCAAGGTACCTAGGCTCACGTGTTCGGTTCCCAACGGCGCCTTGGTACCGTACGAGAATCCCTACGCTCGCGACTCCTTCCCAAGGCGACGACTTGCATGCGACCCGGCGGCTCTGATAGGGCCCGACCTCCTCACGGCCGCGCAACCTGAACGTGCTCGTGCCCGTGCTCACGGGCCGGGCGACTCCCTAGCCTTCGCTGGCGTTCCGAGCCTCCAAGGCCCATCGGCCCACCATTTACGTACCGGAATGAATTGCATGGCGTGACGGGCCGCAGCCCCCATCAGGAAGTCGTATTGCGAGTCCGAGATGATGCCAGCGATAAGACGGCCGCCTTCGTAAATGAGGCCCATCTCCAGATCGGATATTGCCGTGTCCTCCCAAATCCTCGTATGCCGCCCGTCGACATACTACCTACGCAGTACGTAGTAATCCCCCCACCGCCCTGTCATCAATTACATTAGGTAGGTGGGTAATCTCGCCATCTCCAGGCGGCTACCGAGACGGCGGTTACGACCTGTGAGTACCTACACTACGCCAGTCAAATCCTCGTGCATGCGGGGAATCCTGATATTAGCCGGCCCCGTCCGCGACAGGAGAAATGGCCAAGCTCGACCGCTGCTGATCGTCAATCGCCGCTGTATGTGGTCTATTCTGTCCACACGTCTAACCTTGTACGAGTACAGCGTGTGTTCCCGAGCCCCCCAAGCCGACATACTCGTAAACCTCACCAGGCTGTGATGTCCTCTACCTCGGCCTCGCCAAACGTGCTGGACTTGGTGAGCTGCCCTACGCCGGCCGCCTCAGGCGCACCGCCCTCGCGGCTCATGATGTCTGGCAGCACCTCCTTCAGGAACGCCAAGATGTAGCTGTTGACCTGCTCGAACTGCAGCAGGAAGGCGTCGTGGCCTTCCGGGCTGTCGATCCGCTCTAGCCGCGCGTCCTTCACGTGCGCTGCAATCTCCTCCTGCTCGGCAATGGTGAAGAGTCCGTCGCTCTCGATGCCCAGCACCAGCGTGGGCTGCTCGATGAGCTCGAGGGCCTCAGCAATGGTCGCCGCTCGGTTCCGCGACACGTCGTGCGTGTCCAGCTTCCGTGTCATGGCGATGTAGCAGTTGCTGTCGAAGCGCTTGACGAACTTGGTCCCCTGGTAGCGAAGGTAGGACTGGGCCGAGAAGTACGTCGACGTCGGCAGCGTTTCGCCCCCGGTGAGGCTGTCCTTTTGCGGGCCACGGAACTGCGGGTCGCGGACGTCCTTCTCCGTCGCGGCAGCCGGCTTACTGCTAATCGAAGCGCTCGAGCTGCTGGGAGACAGCGTCGAGCGCTTCACGTTGTGCCCGTCGTTGTGGATGTGGAAGTGAGCCTCGGACGGCGTGCTAGGCCGGGGCCGCTCGCGAATGGTCTGAACCTTGGAGGCATCCGGGATGTTGCGCCCGAAACGGGACTCAAACGAGTTCCGACTCCGGTACGTCAACAGCGCCGACATGCGAGCCGCGCCCAGGCCCGTTGACGGGGGATCGTCGAACGGATAGTACCCGTCGTCGTACTTTGGGTCCGCGTAGATGCTCTGTCGCTGCGCCTCACCCCAGCTTATGCCCCACGCGCTGTGCCGACTCGACGTGGCAATGGGCACGATGCACCGGATGTAGTCCTTTCCAAAGTACGCCCACTCCAGGACAAACATGCCACCCAACGACCCGCCGATCACGGCGGCAACCTGCTTCACCCCCAAGTCGTCCAGGAGCAACTTGTGCAGGCTGGGTCGCGTCAGTATGCTTGGTGCAATTGCGGAGTCTCCTGAACCGGGTACTTACTTCACGTCGTCGCGGATCGTGGTCAGTGGAAATTCGGGTCCGTACCGGCCCTTTTCCGGATCGCCGTCCTTGGCCGTGACGGGGCTGGCCGTGCCGTAGGGGCTACCCAGGCTGTTCATGCAAACGACAAAGAACCTCGACGTGTCGAACACGCGACCTGGTCCGCCGAGCAGCGGTCCCCACCAATCGCTCACATCGGCGCTGCCGGTGAGTGCGTGGCAGATGATCATCGCATTGTCGCCCGACGGCGACAGCTTGCCCCTGGTGGTGTAGGCAACGGGGACATTGTGGAGGGTAATTCCCGATTCGAGAGTGAACTCGGGGATTGTTGCTATTTGCTGGTCTGGGATGAGACGCGCAAAGGGGTTCTCAGGCTGTGACTGCGTTCTTTCTTGCAGGTATTCAGCCACTGGTCGTCTCACATAAGGTAAAGGCGGGGGCGGGGTTCGCTGAGCCATCTGGCTCGCACATAGGTTGATTGCGTTGGGCACTGCATTGAAGGCTCAAGCAGGGGCGGGTGTGGAAATACTGACCGTATAGCTTCCGAGCGCCGCCGTTGGCGGGGGTGCCTTGGGCCATTGGATGCTCGATGCCTCGCGACTTTCGGTCGCCGACTGCGGAGGTTTGAGGGGGGACTGAGAGTTGAGGGCCGTAGCGTAACAGTGCAGCAGGGCGAGGACCGCTTAAAACCCCAAAGTTTTCGAGAATCAATGCAACGCTCTGAATAAGCTGAGTGAGACGATGCAAAGCCCTTATTCGAGCATACAAGGACTCACTGCAGCCGATGCAATGCAAGATGAACTCTGCAATGGCGCCATCTCTCGCCTTCCCAATGGAACATAGACTCGCCCAGAGGCTGATGACTCAGCGCAGATCGGCTTCCGCAAGGCAACGTCGAGGGTCACGTGAGCTCCTTGTCGACTCGCACCGTCAATGGCAAGCGTGGCACGCAGCCTGGCCTTGCCCGACGTGGTCCGTGCACTCTCACCGAGCCGCTTCACCTGTGCACCCGCGCAAGGCTGCCCGTGAACCAAGAGCTAGTTCTGCTCACCCTCTCCCTCTCGGTGCACCGTTGTCGCCAACATCACCTCTCCAGCGTTTTGACGGTCAAGTGCAGCTTCTTTTCTGAGCTGCAGAGGCGTCGCCCGTCTATTGAACAACTCCAGCTGGTCGTTTCTGCTTTTTTTGCGCGGCTGCTCGAATCGTGTCTGCATCTGCTTTGTCGACGGGCCGGAGATTCTTTACCTTCTCGTCACTCCTTTCTGCTCGCACCTCGAGTGGTGGAGCCTTTCTACTTGTTCCTGGCCTTCTTTCCTCTCTCCTCGAAGGCCTGATCTCCGCGCTTGCCACCGCTTCGACTCTTCCGCGTTTGGGCAACTGACCTACGCTGCCGCAAATGATATAGCTACTCCTTTCGCGAGCCGCAAAACTTACCAGGCGATACCATGCCTGCTAAGCGCAAGCGACCCGACCGCCCCTCGGGCGATGGGGGTAGACCCTCGCCGCACCGCCCAGCAGACACGTCGCTGGCGCAGCATGACCGAGAAGACGGCGGAGGCAGAGGCGGCGGTCGCGGTCGCGGGAACCGTGGCGGCTTCACCCGGCGCGATTCCAACCACGGCCACGGCCGAAATGCCTCGAATTACCACCAAAACGCCTATACACAACAAAGCCAGCAGGCGCAGTCCACCCCCACGCCGTCCCGTACTGCGAGCTTCTCCCAACCCCCGCCTCCCTCGCCCAAACAATCGAGGCCACCCGCGTCGCCACAGACCACGAAGCATCCAGCCCCCCCTTCCTCAGCTCCGAAACATGCCTCGTCGCCCGTGGCTACGAGGCTTCCGTCCGATGCTGGACAACCACCGGCTTCGTCGGCCTACTTCTACGAAAACCTCACGGACGAAAAGGTTCGCACCTGGGCTGAGCGAGGGCAGCAGGAGATTGTGCAGCACGGAATCCAGTCGCGCGAAGACGTGGATATCACTGAGCTCTCCAGTCTCTTCCAGGAGTTCATTCACGCTGTCGTCGAAGCCAGGTTAGAAGCCGCCGATGCCGGTGCCTGCGTCAAAGCCATCTTGGGCGAGGAAACGCCGGACAACAGCAAGGACTCGGATGCATTCGCGCCTCACACACTGTTCCTCGACTCCTTAGCCATTGTCATGGACAATGACCCCGATCTGTATCGGCCATCGCTCCGCGAGTTTCTCGTCGCAACCGGCGTTTCCACCGCACTCATGCGCGAGGTCCTCGACGCGCCTCTGCTGCAGCAGCTGGGTTTGATCAGGGACAACTTCGCCAGGCTCGGAGTCAGGCAAGCCACCAACCTCTTGTATCGGCAAGCAAACTACAACTTGCTGCGAGAGGAATCCGAGGGCTACTCCAAGCTCATTACGGAACTCTTCTCTACCAGCAGCGTACCCCCACCACCTCCCGGCAAGACTTTCGAAAAGGTCAAGGCGTTGATTGGCACTTTTGACCTCGACGTTGGCCGAGCACTTGATGTCACTCTCGACGTGACCGCGGCAGTTTTAATCAAGCAATTCAAATTCTTCGTCAAGTTCTTGAGGACCAGCTCGTGGTGGCCTTCTGCACGCGTTAGCGATGGCTCTTCCTTCATCGGGGGCCTTCCTGTCTGGGCTCTTCCCGACTACCCCCAATGGAACACGAGCGAAGAGGACGACGCCAAGAATTCGCACCTCAAGCTGGAGCGCGATGTTGCCTTCTGGGATCGTGCACGCGAAATTCACCTTGCGGCCTTTTTCGAGCTCGGTGGAAGACGCGTCACAGATCGACACTTGCAGCAAAGCCAGATCACCAACGGTGGCGATGGCGACGGCGCGGTGGCAGATGCCGAGCATGCCTGGATTCGGGAGACGAAGACGCTCCCCGCCCTGGGAAACCGCGTGGCTGCGCAGCTGCTCGGCTTCAAGCTCCGCTTCTACAACTCCGATATGCGGGATGTGAACGACGTCCTCCCTGCCAACCTCCTATATCTCGCCGCTCTCCTCATAAAGATCGGCTTCCTCTCGTTGACGGACCTCTACCCGCACCTCTCCCCAGCAGACGGTGACATGGAGCGTGTCCGTGAGCAGGAGGCGGCCAAGTTGGAGGAAGCGGAGCGCGAGGCACGCGGCGGGCAAATGAATGCTCTCCTCATGGCCGGCGTACTTCCTCAAGGCGATGACGACAACCCCATGGCATCCAACACTTCGAGGAGGGAGCTACCTAAGAAATCCGAACCCGAGCAAAAGAAGGCTGCAGCCGACGCGGCCGACCAGAAGAAGCTTCCAGAGCCGCTGGAGCAAAAGGTTGCGCTTCTCACCCAGCTTCTCACAATCGGCGCCATACCAGAATCACTTTTCATCCTGGGCCGCTTTCCTTGGATTCCAGAGGTCTTTCCTGATGTCCTGGATCGGATTCACCGCATACTCCACGTCTCTATCGACAAGGTTTACGCCGACACCAGACCATCTTCTGGGACCTTGGCTGGGTTTCCCACCAAGAATGTGCCGGATATCGACCAGACTGGCGTGCCAAAGGGGAGCGTGCGGCTCAGTCGGCTGCCTGGCAAAAAGGTTTGGCGCTGGCCGTTCCCTGACAAGTTCGACACCAATGAGAATCAAAACTACCGCTACTACTGGGATGAGTGGGCGGACAATGTTCCCGTCTGTCAAACGGTCGACGACGTCTTCACGCTATGCGGCACGTTCATGAATCTTTCCGGCGTCAACATTGGGAAGGACGAGCCTCTTCTCACCAAGCTTGCTAGCATCGGCGCCAAAAGCCTGGCCGTGGACAAATCAGACTCGAATCGCGCTCGCTGGCAGGATCTAGTTCGGCGTCTCTTGTTACCCGCACTGAGCCATACCAAAGCAAATGCCGCAGCCGTCAGTGCCGTCTGGGAGCTCGTCAAGCAGTACCCCCTGGTTACCCGCTACGCCATGTATGCGGAGTGGTTTGAGGGTTCGATTTCTCGTCTCCCAGCCATGCGGACAGCCTTTGCGCGGTCTGCATCCGAGACCAAGGCCACGATGAAGCGAGTGTCACTCACCAACCTGAGCGAAATGGCGAAGCGGTTAGCAAAGACCAGTTACGCCTCGCCGGGGATAGTCTTCAAGGTCGCATTCGAGCAGCTGGAGGTCTACTCCAACTTGATTGAGGCCTTTGTTGAGTGTGCGAAATACTTCACTGACCTCTCGTACGACGTCCTCGTATGGTCGCTGCTTAATTCCCTCGGAAAATCACGGAGTCGGACCCAAGAAGATCATGCCCTCACCACCAGCAAGTGGCTCCAGGCGCTGTCGAGGTTTTCTGGCAAAGTTTTCAAGCGATATTCCGTCCTCAACCCCGTCCCCGTCCTCCAATACGTCGACCAGCAGCTTTTCTTGGGCAATTCGACCGACCTCATCATTCTCAAGGAATTCATCTCCGTCATGGGAGGAATCGTCGCCTCGGCTGACTTCACCGACTACCAGATTCTCTCCCTGTCTGGTGGCCGATGGCTGCGCCGACATACCTTGATTCGAGCGCAAGATAAACGTTTTGACATTGACAATGTCAAGAGCTCTGGGCGTCTTATGCAAGCACTGTCGGATTCCAAGCTGGCTACCAGGCTTCTCGTTAACCTGGCGCAATATCGACAAGTTGCCTGCTACAAGATCCCGGACGACGAAGCTCACATCAAGTTCTTGTCGTCAATTGTCGACGACTCTCACCAAGCGCTGATGCAGTACATCGATTTTCTCTGGAGCAGCCTCGAACCGGCTGCTTTCGACGCCATTGTACCATCCATACCGGATCTCATGAAGAAGTTTGGCTTGCAGACAGATCTTGCCTTTCTCATTGGCAGGGGCAGTCTCGCCCATCGAATGTTTCCGTGGCAGCCGACAAAGGAGAAGAAAGACGCATCGCAAGCTCGAAAGCCTGTCATCGACAAGGAGGGCGACGTCAGCATGTCGGACGCGAAGCCTCAGAACGTGGCGACCCAGCAAACTCCTGACGTCGTGAACGAAGAACACCAGGTAGGAATCAGCCCAGCCGCTATGGACTCGGCTGATACGAATGCTTTAAAGAAACCAGACGATTCTTCGTTGTCGCGGACTGCATCTATTGCTCTGCAGCCCATAATCGAAGCTGTCCAACCTGGCGTGCGTCCTGAGATTTGGCAGAATTTAACACCAGAACTCTACGCCACGTTCTGGGCGTTGCAGCTCGGGGACCTCTGCTTTCCCGAGGAGATCTACACCAAAGAGCGCAACAGACTTATGAGCGAGTGGTCAGCCCTTGGTAAAGATCGCTCCGACCCGTCTCGGAGCATGCAACGGAATGCGGAGAGGAGAAAGATTATGGATATCCAAGGCTACCTGATTGACGAGCTTGCCGAACATGGTCTTCGCAAGGCCAAATGGAAGTTCTACCTCACGAAGCTATTCCAAACATCATTCCCCGACTCTTCGGTCAAGCCGGACAGCATATCCGACGTACTTCTTGAGCAGTGTTTCCTGCCGCGAACTCTTCTTTCGCCGGCTGATGCAGAGTATACATACAGGTTCGTCAAGGCACTACACGATTGCAACGCTCCCACCTTCAAGTTGATGTCTCTGCTGGATCGGCTCTTCAACGCGAACCGACTGCGGTCCCTAATCTTTACGTGCACCGTCCGAGAGGCCGAGAACCTAGGTCGGTTCTTGAAGCTTGTCCTGGAGGACCTATCGCGATGGCACAAGAATGAGCCGGTGGTTGATGAGAAAGACAGCAAGGCTTCCAAAGGCACGGTACGCCTCGGCGCCTACGACAAAGAAGGCAAAGGGCCCAGTGACCAGCCTCGCCTTGGCTTCGTCCTCACTGTCAATGAGCAGGGGAAGCCGGAGACTTTTGTGGAGCATGCGCAGTTTAGGGACTTGCTCTTCCGCTGGCACAAGAACCTCAACACGGCGCTCAAGACGTGTCTGGGCGGTTCGGAGTGGATGCACATCCGAAATGCCATAACTGTGCTCAAAGCTGTATTGGATTACTTTCCGGCCGTGGACTTCATGGCCACGCAATTCACAGCACAGTTGCAGAAGATATCGACGTCGGAGATGGCTAAGAAGACCACACCAGACAGCGAGGAAGGCGGCCGTGTCGATTTGTCGGTTGCAGCACAGGGCGCCATGTCCGAGCTGCAAAAGAGAAAATCCCGATGGGTCATGGTCCAGGCTTTTCGATCAAACGCTGTAAGTAAACTCGAGCACGTTGGCGGCAGCCGTACTAATAAGCATCGCAAGCCTGCCGGGCCTCACCCTGACGCCAACAACGGCTCCAAACTGCGCCCCGACGCTCCCGATTTCAAGCCAAACGAAGCCAAGTACGTCTCTCGTCGTTCCGAGCACCGCCCTTCGCGGCGACATCGCCGTGCCATGTCTGACCACTAGTATAGGCCAGCCTCGAATAAGATGCTTGTCACTGAAGAAGAAGACGGCGAAGTGCAGGATGCTAAAGACACCAAAGGACGATCAGGTACGGGCACTCCGAAGGAATCTCTGCCTGTGAAGCCTTCCGACCCCTCCCGAGACTCGACTGCTAGGCGGGACGAGGCGTCTGGCCCTTCTCGATCGTCGACTCCCAGATTGGGCCCTATCCCAGGCAGACTCGATCCCCGCGCCCATAAGCTTCCGGACCGGCCAATGCACAATCTCCCGAGCCGACCCGATGTGCCTATGCCAGGGCCTGTGCCGCCCGAGCGATACGCACAAAGAGGGCATGATCGAAGGGAGGGCCGAGACCCGCGTGAGTCCCGCGGCCCTAGAGAAGGCCGTGAGCCTCGAGAGGCTTGGGATGCTAGGGAGCCGAGACCCTCCGATCCGGATCGCCTAGGACGACCGCGCGAAGCGTCCGACCGTCACGGAAGTGATGGACTCATCGACCGCGGAGACATGCCGCCGCGACCCGTACAACATCGCGACGCGCGTGGCAGGGCGCAGGATCGCCACATTGAACCCGTAGCCCAGCCATCGGGGCCCCCACCTGCGCCGAGCGAACAATTGGAACCAGCCATGAACCCCGAGAGAGCGGCACTGTTCGCTCAAGAAGGCGCAGATCGCCCAGATCGCCAACCCAGGGCCCGACGGCCTGCCGCAAACGAGGCCATGGACGCAGTCAACCCCGATCGTGTGCCCATGATGGAGGATCGCAGTGACGCCCACAACTCGCAAGGTCGTCTCCCCAGGGATGATGGTCGCGATCGGGGCCCCGATCGGGGTCCGAGGCCGCCGTCCCCGCGCCGAAGCAGCCGTCACGGCCCGGAATATGGACCTGCAACGGGTGGCTACGACGACCGACCCCCACGACCCTTTCATCAGGAGCCGCGGGGCCCTGGAAGAGATCCTCGTGACAGGTCGCCGCTTCCTGGAGGCAACTTTAGAGGTGATCGGCCTGGTGGCCGCGATGCAGAGAGAGGGGCGATGGATCAGATGCGCGATCCTCAAGCCTTCCATCGGTCAGGACCTCGTGTCCAGGACTTTGAGCACAGAATGCCACACCAAGACCAAAATTATGGACGTCTCAACCCCATACCCTCGAGTTCCGACATTCCATCCGGCCCCCGTGGCCGAGGTAGAAGCACAACTCGAGGCGGACACGGCACGCATTCGTCGACGCCCGGCAGGCTGGACGGCCGCTTTGGAGCGCCAGAAACGCCCCGACCGCCGTCCCCAGACAGGCCCCCGCCGACTGGGCCCGCATCCGCACGGAGCCGACCCCGTGGCTACGACCACGGCACAGGGCCCACGACGCCGTCAGGTCCGCCTGGGGGTCCACACTCCGACAGGATGCAGAGCTTTGGTTCGGAAAACGCAACTCCGTCATCAGGCGTACATCCTGACCGGCTTGCTCAGATGGGTGGCTCGTCACTCCCACCCCCGCCCCCTCCGGGACCCTCTCCGCATGGTCAGACCTGGCATGGAAGCGCTGGTGACAGGCACGCATCGGGTCCACGACAAGCACCCTCAGATGGCATGGGACCCTCGCCAGCGGACGCAGGCGTGCCCACTGGACCAGCCTCGTCAAGCGATCGGTCCAGGGCCGGCGGAGGCAGGCGGCAGCTAGCCGGAATCAACACCATGCTCCAGCAAGCCCAGGCGACGCCAGACATGGGGCGAAGCAGCGGACCACGAGGGGCCCCGCCACGGCAGCTGTTGGGGAACTCGGATGCTCAGGTACTCGCTGGTGGCTCGCCAGCCACGACACCGGGCCAAGAGCGTCAGGATACCATGTGGCAGGAATCCACCAACTGGGGACCGGCGAACGGCGGTGACGGCTCAGTGAGACGGGACCATCGTGGAGAGCGCGAGAGCAGGTCCGATCGGCCAAGCCGGTCCTCCCGACGCAGCAGCCGCGAGCGAGAACGGGATAGAAGCCCACGTCCGGCCCGCGAAAGCGAAGCTAAGGAGCATAGCGAGTACCGTGACCGACGATCAATGGGCGCAGAGACCGGCGGCAAAGAGCGCGACCCTCGCCGGCCAGGACGAGATATCGGCGCCCGAGACATGATTGGCCAGCCTCCTCCAGGCGGACGGGAGCTGATGGGGGGATGGGAGCCGCGGCATCGGCCGGAGGGGCTCGCAGGAAACAGGCCAGGTGACGAATGGGCCGCAGGTGGCGGCAGCGGCCAGCGACCTGGTCGGGGAGGGCCGAGAGAGGCAGGCCCGAGAGATATGGGAAATCGAGGTGCTGGGGAGCGACGGGAACCCCGAGATGACCGGGGCCGCAAGAGGCGAAGCGAAGAGGGGGCGGGCGGCCTGGAAAGCGACCGCGAGAAGCGACCTAGACGTGGTTAGGAGAGCCTCGGGTGGCCTTGACGTTGTCTACGATGGGCTCAAGGGGATATCAAGAGCTCGCCACTCCTACAACGCAGAGAGGGTCAGAGGGGGGTTTGTACGGACGAGAACGAATGCGGAAGTCCTTGGACGACCTGGCAGATTGTGTGCCGCCCCTACACGACTTGGTGCTGCCGCTGTCATTCATGGAACTGGAACACCTTTACTTTTATTCAAGACTTTATTTGTCGTTACGATAACCAAGTTTGCTATCATACCATTCACAACCGGCTCTTTGTCGAGCTCTGACGACGCTGCCTTGGAGGGATGAGAAGAGAGAGGCACGACAAACATGTTCCCACAATTGTGATTGTTCAGCATCTCAGCTATTCACGCAAGCGAACGCCGTTGGCCGCGTCCGAGACATGCGCAGAGGGGCGTAAGGATGGGGGAAATGCACGGCAGGATGCCTGGGCGTTGCGGCTGTGTGTTGAATATTCAATGTTGCTTGGTAGGCGTCGTCGACCGGGCGTATCGAGTAAGGGGCGTTGGTGATGTACAATTAGAACAATAGACACGGCACCTGGTGGCGATGTGCTGAGTAACGAAATGGCTTGAAGCGGAAATCAGCCGGGAATGAGATGTGCGCTGTGAGCACGTACATAAGGTAGTAAGCGACGAAGGAACAGGCGCTGCAAGACTTTGGTTAGTTAGACGTACGAGTACGGTGTCGTGTCGGGGAACAGCCGCGACAAGTGACGTTGTCGAGCATAGCCACGGTGGGAGCGTGCGGCGCGGGCGCATAAAGAGGCAAGATTGGCGAGACGCACTGCGTTTGCTGGTCCCTGCAAGTGGCGCCTGGATGCTTGTGCTTGGGTGTCGCCGGCGCTCCAGCCCGCGACAGTCTGGCTGCCGATCGCAATGCCTTGGGTTGCTTGGCTCTCGAGGCCGTGGAGCATGGAGCATCTGAAACGGGCGATCGTTCGCTCGCCACTGAACGGAAGAAGACTGGACGAACGGACGAGGTGGGAACGGGGGGGGCGCCTGGGCTTGAGGCCTGGCGCCGCAGCCGTGGTGCACAGCCCCTCCATCCCCTAATTACCACGTACCAGCACGGAGAACGGAGTACGGAGTACGGAGTAATACAGCCGCACAAAATGGGCGGCGCTGTGGCCCCTACTCCGTGCAACTATCCGTACCTACCTAGGTATTACCTAGGCGCTGGGCTGGGCGTGCCAGGTCCGTCCGGGTGCCTGGCGCCGTCACTAGGGCGGGCTCCGGCAGCGATCTAGCGACCCACACAGGCTCCCTCTCGCACCTCTTGGGTGCCTGGCCTGACGTCCGGTTCCAAATTTAGGCGCCCTCTCTCCCTCCGTCATCCCTGAGGCACCCTTGCCCCGGGAAGCCCCATTCATTCTCGCCAATGCTCGCAGCTTTCTCGTTTCCCGACGGTGTGCTCTCTCTCCTTGGCTTCGTTCTTATTTTTTTTTTGTTCGCCCTCGGTTCGACACTTGGCGCGCGACGCTCGACGCTCGACGCTCGATTCGATACGCGGACCGCAGACGCCGTTCCCGCTGCGCGGCCCCACCAGCCAGACGACAGCGACCGTCCGCCTCCCAGCCCTGCCCACGAACGCGGCGAGAGGGTGGTGTTTCAGATCACGGAAACACGATCGACGACGACAGACAAAGGCGGGCTCATCTTACGTTGGGTTGTTGTAGGAGGAGCGGCACCGCGTGTATCGAGAGAGACCCTTTGTGTTGCGTCGCCGCGACTTTGTCTGCCGCCGCTTACAACCGCCGCGAACCTCGTCTCGCTGCCGCGACGTCGCCCTACCCAGCGGCCACGATCTGTCCATACGTTGCGCGAACCGGCCGACCGACGCGTAGGGGAGGGATTCAAGGGAACACGGCCATCTTTACCCACCCCAATGACCTGCCCCTGGAGGGCCAGCAAGTCGACCTCGTCTTGATCCGATCCGAGCTTCCGCGAAGCCGCCCGTCATGAATCTGACGTGCAACTCCACGCTCGAGGAGATGAGGAGTGCGTGAACCTCTACCCCGAGCAGGACAAGACGTCTCGTTTGCAGCGTGGGGCCGGCACAGCTAACGCAGCGCAGTATCTCCGGGCTCCGAGGTCATCCTCATCGGCCCCCTCAACTTTCACGACCTCGCCCGCATCATCGCGGCCGGCTGTACCCTCATCGCCGGCGTCATAAGCCTCTACCTCATCTTCATGCACGCCACCCACTATACCCAGCCCCGCGAGCAGCGATAGTAAGGCTTCCCCGTCACCGCGCCGTTCCCCGCCCGCGTCTAACCCTCGACCTCCGCAGCATCATCCGCATCCTCCTCATGGTCCCCGTCTACGCCATCGCCGCCTTCTGCCAGCTTCAGTGGTACTGGCACGCCATCTACTACCAGGTCATCTCGGACTGCTACGAGGCCTTCGCCATCGCCTCCTTCTTCGCCCTGCTCTGCCACTACACGGCCCCCGACCTGCATAGCCAGAAGGTCTTCTTCCGCGAGATGCACCCCGTCAAGCCTTGGGTCTTGCCCCTCAACTGGTTCGCCAAGTGCTGCGGCGGCGAAAGGGGACCCTGGCGCACCCCGAAGAGTGGCCTGACGTGGTTCAACATTATTTGGATCGGCATCTACCACTACTGCTTCATCCGCGTTGCCATGACCATCTCGGCCGTCGTGGCTCAGTACTTTGACCGCTACTGCGAGAGCTCCAACAGCCCCGTCTTTGGGCATATATGGGTTCGTGAAAAATTAGCTCCCTGGTGAGCCCCCCCGTGGATTGGATTTTGAGTCTGACTCCAAACTAGATCATCGTTGTCAACGCTCTGGCAGTCACCGTTGCAATGTTCTGCCTTGTTCAGTTCTATGTCCAGTTGAAGGGGCCGCTCGCCGAGCATAAGCTGCTCGTCAAGATTTCCGCCATCAAGCTCGTCGTCTTCCTCTCTTTCTGGCAGGCCTCGGCCATCTCCATCGGCACGTCGACCCTCAAGATTGTCCACCCGAACAAGGTGCTCGCCTACCCGGACCTCAAGGTCGGCATCCCCGCCTTGCTGCAGTGCGTCGAGATGGCCTGCTTCGCCATCATGCATCTCTGGGCCTTCCCCTATGCCCCGTACGTGGACGGCGCGCCGGCCACCTTTTACCCCGTCCCCGACGCCACCAAGGCGTCCGGAGCCGTGGAGAACAGGCGCTCGCCCCCGAGCGGCGGCTTCATGGGCCTGCTGGCCATCTTCGACGCCCTCAACCTGTGGGATTTCGTCAAGGCCTTCGGCAGAGGCATGCGCTGGCTGTTCTGCGGCGTCAAGCGCCGCAAGGAGGATATCAGCTACAAGATGAACCGCGGGGACGCATTGGACATGGACAATCTGCCCGAGGGCAAGGAGGGCCAGGGAACCTACGACGCCATGCTGCCGGGGCCCCGCGGCGCAGATCACGGTGCCGACGCCCGCTACGCGCCCTCGGTTCAGCAGTTTGGGCACCAGGAGACGGCTTATCACGGCGCCGGCGGACGCAACGGCGGCGTTGAGGAGAGCATCTCCCTCATGAACAACGCTCAGCCCAACCCAGAGGCCAACTCGTTCGGCCGCGAGTCCCCATCACCTCCCCATCGCCCGCGGCGCGAGGACGCCCCGCCCTACGGCCCGCCACCACCTCAACCGCCGCAAGACAGCAGCCGCCGTCCGCAACCGCAGCAGGCCTACTACGATCCCTATCAACGTCAGGGCCAGACGGCAGCACCACCGCCGCCGACCGACGCGCAGGCGAGAATCGGCGAGGCGCTCTGGGGCCCGCGGTGAGGGAGGTGGATGTATGAATGTTTCTTTTTTTGCATGTACGAAGGCTGGGTTTTCGGCACGCTGGATCGGGCAATTGGCTAGGTTTTGATGAAAGGAACTGATTGTTTGAGATGATACCACGAATGAATACTTCCTTCTTAGGCTCCTGCCTTCCTCCCATCCTACTGGCACACACGTCCCTCCGTCCCATTAGGTCACTTGATGTCAAGGCCCCTAGCGAGGGCCATTTTCAAAAGACAAGCAGCTAACACCAAGCGTAACGGGGTCCAGCAGCCCCCATCTGTGCAGCCGTCCATCCATAAGAGCCCCGTACCTTTCCACGTCGCGCCTCGCTCCGCACGGGGCTTTGCCTCCCCATTCTCCAGACGGGCAAGCAGATGCGGCACCATCACGCAAGGTTTGCCAAACACATCGGTGGTGTCTCACGTGCTGCTCCGAGGCCGGAGGCATCGACGCTGAGCTCCTGTGATGCCGCAAGGTAAGAGAAGCCACTGTAGGAGATGCCGCGCGTCTTCAATACGAAGGTGTACAGACGGGCTGTGCGCCGACGCGGTGCCACGTGCAGCGGCACCCTGCACCACAGCGGCGAGCACAGCGGCGAGGCTCGAATCACATGATGCGGTCAGGAAACTCCACACCAACTGCGCATAGTAGACCTGTCCCGTTCGTGCAAGGAGCTATCATCTCATGCCGCTGGCGGACCGGGCCGGTGAAACACGGCGCCGCCTCGAGCGGATGCTTGCTTTTCACGATTGTATACCAGCCTCTCAGCTTGCTTTTATGTACAGAAAACCAAAGCTGCGCAGCTCACTTCACCACTGTACTAGGCAGCTGAAGCAAAAAAAAAAATCAATGCAATCTCCAGTCCGGGTACAACGTTTGCCGAGACGTCCAACAGTCTCTTCGTTATTCAAGGCTGTGCGTCCTTGGCTCCTGAAGCCATATTATCAATACGCCATGGGTCCCCGCGCAGACGATCGCGATGGGACCGCGACACCGCTTCTCCCGTGGCGTCCACGGGCGGTATTGTCGGCCTGATAGCCGGCCAGGTTTGCCTGAGCGTACCCAACTCTCTCTTCTACTGCGAAGGTCCGTTCTGAACGGCCGTTCGCGATGCCATCGATTGTTCCTGAAGTGTCAACGCCATCCTGGTATCTCAAAAATGCAACGTAAAGACCTTCATGTGTGTTTGTGTTTGTGTGGGTGTTTGTGTGCCTGCGTCGTCGAGGTGTGTGATTTTTGTGTTTGCAGGAAGTATAGGTTCATGTACGTCGTGACACTCGGGCCGTCTAAAAGTGTCCAAGAAGAATAAGAAACCGCCAGTCCCATCAGATGCAAGTGAGAAAGTCTTTCACTCTGCACTACGTGATTGGGTCTGGGTTCATCGCGCGGAGGACCTTTGGCTGCTGAATCCTGCGCGAGTAATCGTGATCATCCCGCAGCGTGTTGACACTCTCGTGGCTGCCGTTGCGCGCGTACACCCCTTGCTTGAAGGGGTCCATGCGTGGGTCAATCTGCAGCGTGCTGCTCCGATTTCCAGCCGAGCCCGGCGAAGCGGGGGCAGCCGACATCTCAGGGCGGCCGCCCGTCATGCCCGATGAGCTACCCCGGACGCTTGGGTCGTCCGTGTAGTCGTCCTGGTTCTGCTTCCTGCGTCGGAAGTAGAAGAACAACGCGGCTCCGGATAAGGCCAAGATGGCAGCGATAATGCCAATGACGATGCCGACAATGGCACCAGCGCCAAGCCCGGTACTTGAGACCTGTGAGGCCGCGCCCTCGTTCGAGGCGTCGCCCGTCTGCGTCGGGATGAAGGTTACGGTCTTGACGGTGCCGCCAACAGTAAGCGTCTGCAGAGCCGTCGTCGTCGGACTGGGAGTGTTTGCACTAGCGCTGTCGGTCGACTGAGCGCAAAGTCAGCACCTCGTTGATGAGCAAGTGACGGCCAGCCTGCATATCTGGCAAGGGGAGAAGAGTAGGAGCAGGTATAGGAGAGGCGGTCATACAGAAGACGAACCACTGCTTGCAGTGGTTGAAGAAGGAGAAGACGAAGAAGAAGAAGAAGAAGAAGAAGAAAGGGGGAGAGAGGAAGAAAAATGTGAAGATGCTGTGTCCTGCACAGTCTTAGTAATCCACGCCGTAGCTGTTGGGATCTCGGCCTGAAGAGCAGACGATTAAGCCCCGCTGTACGCCAGGAGCAAGAAAAGAGGCGGCAAAGAAGGGAATGAAAACGATGAGAGAGTTCTGAGGGGGTAAAGCCAACTTGGAGCACCAGCCGCTCAGGGAATTGGCACCGACTTCATAGAGCAGAAGGTGACAAGGCAGAGATGAAACAGATTCAAAGGGGCAAGAGCAGAGCCAGAAGCGAAAACAATAACTGAGAGAGCAGCAAGACTCACCTTCACGTTGGAGGCAGATGTTGCAGACGGGTCAGGACCGCCCTTGGTCCCAGAAGGGAGCACGTTGTTCAGAGCAACATATCCAAAGACGCCATTGCCTCCGCACTTCTCAGACGGGTACGCAGGGCACGGCTGGTTGCAATCACCCTTGTCGACCTGCACGCTCTTGGCGGGGGTGTAGTCGGTGCACCAGCAAGAATTGGCCTGAGTGACGGCATAGGCGTTGTTCTTTTGCAGACAAAAGTCGTGGCACAGACCGTTGGTCTGGTAAATGCTAATGTCTAAAGGCAGGGAATTAGTAACAGCCTTCTCGCCAAGACACCGGGAGAATCACGTACTTCTGCTCATGGAGGCAGTGTTGAAGCTGGCGCACAGAGTGATGTCCAGGGCAGCAACCAGAGCCGACCACATCGACACCAGGAGGAGCAGGCTGCCCACACGAGGGCCGCTTCTCAGAAGGGAGCCCATGGTTGCTGGGAGAAGTGAAAAGGGGCCAGAGGGAAACAATGACTGTGCGCGATGGGTCAGCATGAGCAGACACGGCGAAGGGTGAGAGGCGGCCTTACACTTGCCGTGTGGGCAGATAGACGGGAGGCACGAGTATCAATTCACCGCATGCTACGCTTATGCCTGGCGATCGATGAAAGGTTCAGAAGCTCGCAGCCATGCCAACACCATCGAGAAGCGTTGCCGGAGCGCTTCAGGGTGTCCCGCGATAAGCAGCGAGGTGGTGCCGGACGTTGAAGTGGACAGCGACGGAGCTTCGTTGCCCTGCTCAACCAACGGCAAGGTAAACAACGGCGCAGGAAGTCTTCGCCGTCGTCGTCGTCGTCGTCGTCGGTGTTGGTCGTAGACAAGACTGCCTTGGTCGGGAAGCAGACAGCTGGTGACGAGACGAGTCCAGCGGGTGCGGGGGTCACTCGACTTCAAGAGGCGACGGGGGCGAAGGAAAAGGAAACGGCGAGAAGAGAAAGATACAGACAGAGTAGACGACGGAACGCGTTCGGCCGACAAGACGGACTGGCGTTGTCGGTTTGGCCCGTCGCTAGGACTGGACGAGTCTGGTGCTGGCCGACTGGAATGCGTGGCGGCGCCGCAAGCAGACAGACGGGCTCTTCGGCGGCGACCGAGCAGCGAGAACGATGGCAACCCAACAGAAAACGAGCGTCCCTCCGAAAAGACGGCCCTTGGACGGTGGCTGTCGAAATTCAGCTACCAGAGCGAAAGGAAGGATTGCAGGAATCGGCGGCGGGCGAGGTTGAGCAGAGAATCAAGGGCGAGGAGAGGAAGAGGAAAAGAGAGGAGAGAGCTGCTCGTACTCGTACGTGCAGGCGTGGTGTGGTGGTGGAGTGCCGTGGGGGACGGAAAAAGGACCGCTGCCAAGCGCCAAAACCTTGAGGTACCTGACCTGCTTGAGCTGAGGTGGTGCTTTTCGACCAGAGGACAGGCAGTGGACGAACAGCTGGAGCTGGCGCCTGGACACGGCCGCGCTGGGTGGGTTCCTCGATACCTCAGGCGTTGGTTCAGCCGTTGCGTGGCCAATGGGGCAGCTACAAGCAGTTGCACGATGAACGGCAGGTTCGGCGCTATTGAACGATGAAAATTGGCAGCATGGCATTATCCGCGACTACGTGTACGGCGCCCAGCCTCGTCGTCTGCCGATGGGCGCTATTTTCGCTTGATCGTGCTAACGCGGCAGAGTCGCACCCGTGCAAGCCGACCCGAGCGGCTTCTTATTACGAGCTGCACGCCGCGCCAACTCTGCTTGGGGCAAGCAGGGGTCCGGCTCGCACCAACGACGTGGAGGCTTGGCTTAACGGCGAAAGAGCCGGCAGAGCTGGGACGACAAGTGGGCTCGCGCATGGGGACACCCTGGGCGCGCCGGCCGGGGTGGTGCCTCTCAGACGTACGTACGAGTACGAGTAGTACGAGTTGTACGAGCACGTCTCGCCGGGGGCGTCGCGACCCCCCGGCCCCATGGCGTCACCATATAGCTGCTCATTTACTATTGCATAGGGGCGCGCGGCAGCGGGCAACGGGCCACGGAAGCGGGGAGATGCGGACGGTGCCGATTTATAGCGGCCGTTGGGCGGCGCGGCTTTGAAATGAAGTTGGAAATTGCGCAATGCTGCTTCCCGGAGCTGGTGTAAGTGAAGCAATCCAGGCGACTCGACGCTCGACGGCCGCGCCGAGCATCACCCCCGACGCTACGCGGAGCGCAAGGTGTCGCTGCTCCTCGCGGCGTTCGGCTCCCACAGGGTTTCCAGTTGCCGCAATTCCCAGATGGGTGCGTGCGCAGACTGCAAACGGGTTCCCGGCTCGCCACCACCGGCTGCCGTCGTCGTCGTCGTCGTCGCGGCAGCCAGAAACGGAACAGAACAACGGGGGTGGACAAAGGCGAGGAGTTCCCGACTGTCGCAGCACCAGCACAGCACGCACGGCACATTGGCACGCTCTTTGTCGTCTGCCGTCCGTCCTTCCCCGCGAACAACAGCCGCACAGCTCCCCTCGGGACCTGCTGAAGGCTTGGAATGCCACGCCAGACGATGCTTCCGTTTGCGTTGCCCCGGAGTCGTCAGGGCGGGGTTTCAGTCTCACGTTTTTGTTGACTCGGTCGCCGGACTGAGGCGGCGGCCATCGCGTGACACGCTGCCCAAGCCGTCGGGGTCGTGGCAGCGCGCGCGCGCACGCGCCCTGTGTTGACGATGGTGCGGCAATACGAGGACGCCCGACGCCGGCCCGTGACGTGAGAGAGCACCGGTTTGCGGCGACGGGGCGCGTCAGCTGCTCTTCGGACGGCAGACGCAAAGGAGCGCTCTCTTGAACGTGCGGCCGAATTCAGCTGGAATTTGCGGTGCTTGTCGACGAAGTCTGGCAGCTGGCATACACGTCGAGCTTCAACACGGCAACAACTCCGCCGCTCAGCGACTACCTGTACCCGCTAAGGTGCAGTTCGTCTACGGAGCCTATACTCCGTACACGTACTCGTAGTTGTCGTCGCCGTAGCTCCAGTCCCCGTCCTAGCATCTTCCCCTCGCACGCCTGCAACCACTCGCGCACGCCGCCGCCGGCCAACGCGCGCTGCATGCGTTTCTTTCTTCCGTCGGTGGATGCTTTGCCCGTCACCGCCCAGCGCCGATGGCTTTCCCGCTAGCCCCTGATGGGCCCCGTCCGGGACGCCACGGCCGAGACGGCGCGAGCAGAAAAAATAAACAGTCCGCCGGACCTGCACTCCGTTCGAAGAGCTCGGCTTGCGGACTTGGCCTGGATGCCTGGCTTGCCTGGCCACGCATCAGGGACGTGCAATTGCGGGCGCTGGATCGATGGCATCATCGTGCAAGGGGGGCCTGTCGCCCGCGCGTTTCACGACGAATTGCGATGAGCTTGCATCTGCGGGACGGGGGGTTCCCTCTGACCCTTGCCTCGTCGGCCCGTCGACGACTCACCCTCACCTCGCTCGACGCCAGCCCGCCCCTGTGCTTGGCGGCCGATCTCTTGCGGGTATGGGCCCCGTCCACCCCACGGACCGTGGAGCTTCTGCGATCGATTGATTGGGCCGCGGGTCCTGGGGCCACGAAGCTTGGGTGCCGGCGGTTTGCCTGCTGGTCGGCAACACGGAAGACGCGCCAGCGCAGCAGTCGGGGAACCTTGGCCGTGAATCACATGGCGACACCCTGGAACGACAGGGTTAGGATGAAACGAGCTGCGAAGAGCGCCCCCCGCCAGCTCTCACGCCGCCAGAGATTCGCGCAGCGCAATCAATTACACGTAAAGCTCGACGCTGAGCGCGTCGTCTGCTCGAGACTTGTCGGCGGTTGCTTCTTCTGAGATGCAAGCTGCTTCTTGCGCTCGCCGCCGCCACAGGGGGGTGTCGGCAAGCTTGCGCCCATCCGGCCAGCGACTCTACTGAACGTACGGCGTACGTTACGTCGGCTCCGACGCCCTTCCGGCCCTAACAGCTTGGCTCCTCATCTGCTCCATGCCGAAACTTGGTACGCGAGTGCCACATCGGCAGCACGGCATGGAAGTGTCAGGAATTGGCATTTGACATCTCGTACGGAGTCCGGAGTGCTACGCGTGAAAATGCCCTTGCCCACACTGACCTCTACGACAGCACTCAAGCCACTCGCCTTTCAACACCTCTGTGAATCAAGAGTCAACAAAGCTTGCCCTAAATCATCGGCGCGGGATTGAAGCCGCAAGCAATGCTTCCCATCACCGACCGCGCCGCCGCGGGGCATTGCCCAATCGCGGCCACTTCCCCTCTTAGTCCCCTCCCAGCCTCCCCTCGGATGCTTACGAGTATGATCCGTTTACCCGCAGAACAAGATGCGTCTCTGTGCACTTCCATGGACCGCTCCGTAGTTCCTCGTACGCCTTGCAGGAGTTCCCATGATAGCCACTTGGTCCATGAGGAGACAAGAGGGGGGGGGCGGTAATTGGCGAAGGTGGCGTCGCAAAATGTTCGAGAATGGCATGGGTGGACGAGACACTGAGGCTCTGTGTTCAGGTCGCTGGGAAGCCTCTGCCAGATATCGTACTCCGTACGGAGTACTCCGTACTCTCCAGAGACTTCGGCAACTATTTCACATGAGGCAGAGCATAAGGGTGTTATCTGGGATATGGCATTGCCGATGTCCAACTCTCCCCCTCGGACACAGTCGTTCTTGCTGGGGCCGTTCGACTTTGCTTCGTCGCTGCCCAGCCGAGGCATACCCCGATGGCGATGTGGACGCATTGTGGCAAAGGTCTGGCGCTTTGGTGTTGGTGTTCATGCAGATGCAGCAGCTCCGCTCTTGGGTCATCCGTGCATGCATCGACAAGCGATAAGCGGCTGGTTGGATGGTTGGTTCGGTCTCAAACAACCAGCCATCCGGCTCCGCGGGTATGCATGTGCGACACACGAGCCGGCTACGGCACAGGATAATACGAAGAGATGGCTTCGCGACGTTACCTGCAACGGCAATATCGCCATTCGGAAGGCAGGCTCGTGGCAGAAGTCGGGTCGGGGTGGCTTGGAACCGTCGTCCGCGGCGCGTCGTGACCCAGTTGCGCCATCGACGCTACAGGCTCTTGGCTTCGGTCGAGGGCCAACAGCCGCATCGCTCGTCGCTCGCACATAGTAGACCTTTGCCGTTGCCCCCTGGGCTGCTCTCAATCTTTCCACGTCTTTGCGCGAGCGGCCAGCCCCAGCAGCACACAGCCTTGCTGTTGCTGGCTGCGCCCGGTAAAGACTTCGCAAGACTGCAGCGGCAGGTCCCACCAAACGGGCTGGTTGCGGGCTCGCGGATGCCATTCTGGAATTTATTCCCTCATCGGGTATTGGCTCCAGTAGGGTTCGTGTACGAACTAGTTGGTCGGCAAGACTGGAAAGGGTGGTGGCGCTCGTGGCGTAGTGGCCCCTTTCGAACTCTATCGTGATTTTTTGGGGGCCATGTATCCGTAGAGGATGCGGCGATGTGGCCCGGGGTCTTTTGGTTTACAAAGTCACGATGATAATCCAGCGAAAGAAGGTTTACATGATATTTACCCCCGGGCTTGTTCCCGGGTTGGGCTTTTGTGTCCGCTGACGACGTTGGCGTGTCCTGACTCCAGAGTCGCTTGAGCGCGTGGGCATTGGAGGGACGTCTGGCGGAGGGAGACGGCGGCTGCTTGTCTTCAAAGTGCAGACCAGAGCGTGCTCAGTTGACGTCGCGTAGCCGTCGCCCGAGTAAGCAGCCAGGTCCGATCGGGTCGTGCTTGCCGTCGACTCTGCCTAAGCCGGTCAGGTCATGTGGCGCCGCAGTCTCTAGCTTTTCCTCCCTTCGCTACCTCCCTCACCTTACGAGTGCCCTGCCTACCTTACGGGGACAAGGGGAGTACCTTAACCCTATAGCACTGACGATGCGACTCCGCGTCAGCGTCCTCGCAACCCAAGCCACCATCCTCCTCGTCGCGGAGCATCCCGTACAACGCAGTCCTCCTGCGATGCCATCCCATGCCGTGCTGCCCGTCAATTGCCTCCGAGCCACCCGCAAAGAGTGCGACCCATCGCATCGCTTGGCGAAGGCTTGTCAGTCAGCCCTGGTTGCCCGGGTCGTATCCAGCTGGGCGATCCACCAATTGCGGGCTTACGCAGCTCAGCCCCCGCGTGGTCCGAGCGCAGGGCCCGGCCTCCTCCCGAGCCCAGGCCAGGGCAGGCTGCGCCTTGTTCCAGCGTTGCTTCAGAGCCCAGACCCATCACGACTTCGAGTCATGGCAAACCGCACCGCACAGCCCGACCACGTGTTCGCGACGGCCTCACCGATGGCCTGAGCGCGCAGCGTCCCCGCGTCCGAGGGAGCAGCGACCGGCTCCCCTTCTGCACTTAACCCTCCTGCATCTGACATCTCCCGCCCAACATGGACGCCGAGGAGAAGGACGTCGAGGTGCCGCTGCGCGGTGCCGTGGCCTACGAGCACGAGTACTCAGACATGGGCCTCCCTCCGCCCGTGCGGCGGCGTCGTCTGCTCGCCGCGCAGCCTGCTTCGCGCCGCCTGCCGCTCTTCATCTTCCTCGCCGGCACCGTCTCCATCATGATCATCTTCTACGCCCTCCTCGCCTTCGCCCCCTGCTCCGTCGGCGCCGCGCGCTGCTACCGCGGCTACCAGAGCGCGTACAGCTTCGATGCCGAGCTCGCCCACAACCCCGGCTGGATGGGCCGCCTGCCCGACGCCGCCAACCTCACGGCCCTCACCATCCCCGGCACCCACGATACCATGACGTACGGCGTGTCCGCCATCGACGTCGAGGTGATGCAGTGCCAGAACTGGAACCTCAGCACCCAGATGGAGGCCGGCCTGCGCTACTTCGACATTCGCGCCAGGCTGCGCGACGACGACCTGCACGTCTACCACGGGAACGCCTACACGGGCTTCAGCCTCAAGCAGGTGCTGCTCCAGATGTTCCTTTTCCTCGACCAGAACCCCACCGAGGCCATCGTCATGAGGCTCAAGGACGAGGCCAAGCCCATCGGCAAGAACAACATAACCTTCGAGCAGGCCTTCGAAAAGTACCGCTCCATGGCCGGCGCCGAGAAGCACCTCTTCCTGTACAACGCCTCGGCGCCGCTGCCGACGCTCGGCGACCTGAGGTCCAAGATATTCCTCCTGCAGAACTTCAAGGCCGAGGCTGGCCCGTACGGCATGGCCTGGGACGGCCCGCAGATGGCCCTCGAGGACAAGTGGATCATCCCCGACGTCTACCACCTCGCCGACAAGTGGACCGCCATCCGCACCGCCCTCGAGCGCGCCGCCTTGGCGCCCCTGTCGGACAACTCGAAGCTGTACCTGGCTCACACGTCGGCCAGCGTCGGCGTGCTGCCCATCGTGGCGGCCGCCGGCCCGCGCAACCGCAGCGTCACGGGCATGAACGACATGACGGGCCAGTGGCTGCTCGACTATCTCGACGTCTCCAACGCCGCGCGCGCTGGCATCATCATCTTCGATTTCCCGGGCCAGAGGGCCATAGAGGCGGTGCTGGCATGGAACGAAAAGAGGATTGCCCAGCTCGGAGGTTGAGCTGGGATTTTTGGCTTTTATTATAGAGCGGCGTTTGGCGGGATATACCGTATACGGCACCTGGTTTTTCTATACCTCACGAAGTAACGACGAAAGTGTAACATTCGCAAGCACGAAGTCTCGGAGAATATTGTTGGTCCTGTAGCAGGCTAACCTTCTCACCTACCCCTATATCCTTGTGCATACATACATAAAAGTGTGACGCGGGCCGCGCATAATGGCTGTAGAATACGCACAACGCCGTCGTCCAATCCTGTCCTCATCATCATCCAAGCCTGGTAAGGGAATAAAGAATAGAAACCCAACTTCCGAACCCATCCAGCCAGTAGGGAAGATCCCAAGTACCGAGGCAAACTCCATTGCTTCCCTCAATGCCGAAAAGAAAAGACACGAACGCACAGATTTGGTCCGTTTCCTAAGGCTCGCGCGTTGGGCTGCTCGACGGGCTTTGGCTCTCGATCGAGTCCACCATCTGCCGCACGCGCGTGCGCGTGCGCGGCCGCTCAAACGTCACCGCCTCGGCCGTGAAGACGGCGCCCGAGGAGCGCCGCCCGGAGCCGTCGGTCGAGTGCGAGCGGCGCGGCTCCGAGGGCTCGTCGACGTGGAGCAGGTCCCGGTCCGTGTCGCGGCCGCGGTCGGGCGTAGGTGCGAGGTCGCGGTTCGGCGTAGGTGCGAGGTCGCGGTTCGGCGTGGGTGCGAGGTCGCGGCTGGGCGACGGCGCGTCGGTCCGAAGCGACGAGGCCGAGTCCTGGCTGGACGGGTCGACGAGCTCGGCCATCCGCGGCTGGTGCTGGCTGCGGGCGTCGTTGTTGTCGTCGTCGTCGTCATTGTCTCCGGCCTCGCCGTTGACGACGCGCAGGCGCTCCCGCGGCACGGTGAACATGACCTGCACGAGTCGCTGCTCGATGGCGCGCTCTATGTCCCACTCGTTCTCGCCCTGCGCCGGCTGCTGCTGCTGTAGCTGCTGCTGCTGAGACGGCGAGCCCTCCCAGTCGCCACGGCCCTGCTTCCGCCTAAGAAGCTCGCCGGTGAGGCCGCTCAGGCCGCCCGTCAGCCGCGGTTCGGCGTCGGAGCCCGACAGCGCGTAGGGAGACTCGTCGTGCGAGGGCGAGGGGGCGTGGGTGGGCGACGAGGAGCCCGAGCTGGAGAAGACGCGCCGGAAGGAGCCGAGCCAGCCGCGCCGGGGCCGCGACTTGGACGGCGACCCGGGCCGGTCGTCGTAGTTGGCGTACTCGTCGTCTTCGTCGTCCACGGTCGCGCTGCCGGGTGTCGTGCGGCCGCCCATGAGCAGCGACGGGGCCTCGGCCTGCAGCGCGCCGAACCCAGACCGCGCCGTGTTGTAGCTGCTGCTGGACGAGCTGCCGGGCTTGGGGTGCTCGGCCACCGCGCCGCCGCCGAGCAGGGCCGCCCCCGCGCCGGCGAAGAAGCCCGCCGCCGCCGCGCGCTTGCCCGAGACGGCTCTGCGCAGGCTGTCGACGGCGCTGCGGTTCGACTCGGACAGGTTGGAGCCCGTGCGCGAGTCGTCGTCGCGGAGGTAGCCCGTCGAGCGGCCCGAGTTGCGGCGCGTCGGCGACGAGCGACCCTGGCGGTTGTTGTTGTACTTTGTGAGCAGGGCGTCGGCGGCGTCCACGTCCGACACCCAGCCCTGCACGTCGGGGTCGTGTCGCCGCGTCAGGTTGTCGGGGCTCGGCGTGGCGGAGCCCCGGCCGGGCGGGTACAGGACCGGCGGGATGGTGGCGGACGCGCCCGTCGGCGTCAGGAACGGGTCCGAGTGGACCTCGGAGGTGGGCGTCAGGGGCTCGCCCGCGTGCTGGTAGCCGTCGTGGTTGTACTCGTCCTCGTCGTCCTCCAGGATTGGGTGGATGACGCCCGGTGGAGAGACAAAGGCGTTGAAGCGCGTCTCCGCGGGCACGTAGCCGGCTCGGAGATTCCTCGCCACCGGCTTCCTCACGATGGCTCCTCCGCCAGACATGCTCACGTTACCTGCGACTCCTCTGTCTGCCGCAAGGCTCTCGTAGCCCAACGACTGGCCGGGCTGCTGGTACGGATCCTGCACTCCGCCGGAACGCCAGTCACGCTGGCCCCAGGCGAAGGCATCGCGCTCGGCCATGTCTGGGTCCTGGAAGAAGTGCCTGGCGTCCTCGGCCATGGCACGCACGGCCTCGTCGTGCCGCGCTTGTCGTCGGCGCTGGCGTAGGC
Source organism: Albophoma yamanashiensis (assembly GCA_001600555.1). Lineage (NCBI taxonomy): Eukaryota > Fungi > Ascomycota > Sordariomycetes > Hypocreales > Ophiocordycipitaceae > Albophoma > Albophoma yamanashiensis. Next base: position 1,032,901 of record BCKH01000005.1, on the reverse strand, counting down.
GCCACAGCAGTAGCCCGAGCACGATACCCAGCAGCACCGCGAACCCCAGGCCCAGCCCGAGCCCGAGGCTCAGGCGTCGCGCCTTGCTGGAGCTGTCGTCCTCGTCGGGAGCGCTGTGTGAGCCGTCGCCGCCGCTGCCACGGGAAGAGCCGCCGTTAGGGTTGGCATAGGAGGAGCTCCAGTCCATGGAAGTCAGGTTCAGGAAGCGCGGTGCCGCCGAGGCGGCCTGTCGCTTCGTCTTGTCGCCAGACGACTGCATGTGCCAGCCGCCGTACACCATCATGACGTTGCCGGGAAGCAGCGCCGCGCCATGGCCGTAGATGCCGGCTCCTTCAGGCTGCGCCGAGGGTATCCTCCAGCGCCACGAGCTGTACGCCTCGCTCATCTCCAGCACTGCCAGCTGCGGCTCCGCCGGCGTGTTCACATCGCCAACCCAGCCGCCCAGCACGACGACGGACCGGCCGTCCTCGCCCAGCACCGCCGTGTGCCCGGACCGGCTATACACGTTGGAGTCGGCGCGGCTCCGGAGCTGCTTGACGGCGAGCTCCTGGCCCGGCTGCTGCTGCTCGGGCGGCTGGACGTTGACGTACGACCACGACTCCTCGGGCAGGTTCCATATCGCGGCGGTGCTCATGTTGATGAAGGCTTGCTGCGTGTGGCCGCCGAGGAAGACAAAGCTGGCCTGCTGCGTGACGGTGCCGGACATGTTGCTCATAGATGCAGGCAGCTGTGTGGCCGTGAAGCCGGCAAAGGGCACCCGTGGGCCGCCGACGGAGGCGATGCGCTGGTTGTACGCGCCGTCCCCGGCGGGGACGAGGCTCAGCATCGTCTTGGTGTAGTTGGCATTTACTTGCCAGGTCGCGGAGCTGCTCTGAGGTGAGAGGCACATGCCGCCGTAAGTGTATATCGTCGGCTGGTCCATCTTGGGTGCCAGCGTCGTCGAGAAGGCAAGCGTCCCGCCGAGAAAGTACGCTCCTCTGCCCTGCTGCTGTGCCGTCGTCTTCATCGTCGTCCATCCGGCACTCGTGTTCCCTTCTGCTCCGGGATCGTAGCTCCACACGCTGCCCGTATCGCCATCACACGCACCCGCATAAACCATCACCGTGCCGTCTCCCGTCCTTACGGCCCCAAACGCCGTCGTCTTCCCCGCGTCCTTCAAAAACGGCAGCTCCGCCGTTACTGCTTGTGGCCCTGCGCCGTCCGCGACGCCGCTCGAGTAGTTGAGCGCGAGGAATTGCACGGCCGCGTTGTCGCCGCTGGGGGCGAATATGTAGGCCACGTCGCGGCCCTTGCACGCCGATGCATTGTAGCATGTGCTGGGCATGAGGATCTGCGTCGGCACGTACGGGAAGCTGTGTGCTGCGGCCGCGGCCGCGGGCGGCGTCATGGCCAGGCCCAAGCTGAGGGCCAGCGCCGCCCAGCCTGTTGCGCTGGGGTGTGTCGTCATTGATAGATGACTCTTGGATGACCCTTCTGAGCCGTTCTTTCGCAGGGCCCTTCAGATCATCGTTGCGGGCGCGCCCTGCTCGCCGACCTGGGGGGTTGCAGAGGCTGTTGGGGTGCGATGCCTCCCTCGTAGCGTACCTTGCTGTCGACGCTGTATCTGGCTGTCTGCTTGTCTGTCTCGTCAATACACATGCGCGAATGGGTTTGCAACGACAAGCCCACAGGATGGCGGCGTGATAGGATATGTGTCATGTGCAACCGCGGTGAATCCTGGGGGACGTTCGTGATGCAGGGAAACGACTCGAAGGACAGGACGAACCAACAAGGGTCAAGCAAGGTATGGTCCGTGAGGCGCGGCCCCGCGCAGGTTAAAGAGCTGCGGCCTTAACCTGCGGCCGGGGGGGTTGGGCCCGTCTACATAGTACGAGTACGATGCCGTGTTTCTTGCTCTGGACGACGATGGTTGCATCCCACCACCGCCTAAGCGACGGCTAGCACCCTGCCGGTGGCAGGTCGCGGCGAATCAGCTAGCCAGCTTGCCGCTAGTTCTATTGGCGGCCATCGGCGGCCACCAATGATGGGTGAATGGCGCGGCGGAGCGACAGGTGGTTGCGAGGATGTTTGCTTGTTTGGGGGCGCTGTTGCTGGGGCAACGGCGGCAGCTGGTGGGGAGGCGTGATGCCGTGCGGGGACGCGGCCATACTTTGCATGAGCTGTACGGCCTCATTGTACCGTAATAAGGTTCGTGAGGTAGCCACTCACCCACTCCAAGGTTCGGCGAGCGGGCATCTCCAGTTCCCGATGTTCGTGTTGACGCCTGATGCCATGCGCTGCTGTTCCGCCCCACTCCCTGCCCACACCGTGCCTTGATTTAACATCGTCGCCTATGCGCAAAGGAGCAGGTCGCAGAACAAGCGACCGCGAGAGACGCTTCTTGGACACAGGAAACTGTGTCCTCACCCTAGGAAACCTGGTTGATCGCAATCAGTACGCAACAGTCTGTTTCACATATTCGCTCACGTCTCTACGAGCTCGTAGCATCGAGATACCCATGCACCCATGCTACCCTGCAACAATATTGCAATTTCCAATTGGTCTTGTTGCATCGACAACCGCTACGACATGCAGGTGAAGAAGGGCAGCCGCAGGGGCCATCAGACTTACTCGTACCAATGTAATACTACGTAAGACACGCTCCAGTATGACCGGCCTGCGGGGCTTGGTTTGTGCCCAAAGCTCGGTGCACATCCATCCAACGTGTCCGAAACGAGCGTCCTCGACGTCACTAATTAATTACTGCATTACTCGTTCGTAGCTAGGTAGGGTACACGACCATCCGAGTGCGAAGGCACCCGCGAGGGCGAGGCCAGAAAACAAGACTCCTCCGTATCACCGGCTTCCAAAGCCAACGTTTCCGTCATCATACGACAGTCAGTGTCCATGTCCACCGTCTACAAGCGGCGCTGGCACAGTTCATCTGTCGCAACGAACGACGACCAGAGCGCCGCGTCTGCAGACGGCAGAGGGGTATCAAATTATCCGTCTAGTAGTAAACCTTCTCGTCCCAGATGGGCGGTCGCGCGGTCTCGGCATCCCACTCAACCTTGTTCTTCTCGTTCAGGGTGGCGCCCTCGTCGGTGATGGGGATCACCTTGCTGGTCATGGCAATCTCCTGCGTCGACACGCCGGCGGGATCACGCGGGATCCACAGCATGGGCACCTTGCTGGTAGCCGACGGCGGGAGGTAAGCCCCGGCCTCGACCTCCTCCGTGTACAGGCTCTCGAAGTGCATGTCGTCCTGGGACGGCACCAGACGGCGCATCGTCGCGTAGTCGTTGTGGACCCACGGCTTCAGGAACTTCATCACGAAGTTGGGCTTTTTGGGGCGGCCCTTGTCCGTGACCTCGCCGTTCTGTCCGGCGCCGCCCTTGCCGTTGGTGGCGGCCGCCTTGGAGCTCTCGTTGGTGGACTCCTTGGTGGGCGGCAGGCCCTCCTCGGCCGCGGCGCCGGCGCCGTTGGTGGCGGAAGCGTGGCCCTCCTGGATGGCCAGCTCCTGCGCCTGGACGCTGCGCGGCAGGCCGTACAGCAACGGGTCGAGGTTGCGCGACAGGGTGATCTGGACGAGGATGGTGAAGATGAGGAAGATGGCCATGAGCACGGCGGGCCCGGCCGCCTTGCTGACGGCGAACAGGCCAACCATTGCAATCTCGGCAATGTAGATGCCGACGAACAGCTGCTTGAGAGCGCGCGGGTAGATCAGGCCCTGCGTGTCCACCGAGGTGTCGGACACGAAGAGGATGTTGTAGCGGTACGCGAGGTAGAAGAGGAAGAGGGCGAGCGTCGACCAGAGCAGCATGAACGGGGCGATGACGGAGTATATGATGCCTGCGAAGGTTAGGACAGATGCGCCGCGAGGAGGGGAGCGCTAGGGGGACCTACTGATGCAGATGATGTTGGTGTAGACGGGAAGCAGGCTGCCCCACAGGATGGCGCTGAGCGTCGTCCACTTGGTGTACATGGACCTCGGGGTGCCCGTCAGGAACTTGTACATGATCCTGAATATGAACATGCCGACGACCTGCGTGACGACGCTCGTAGCGACGGTGATGCCCTGGACCATGAAGTACGAGACGTAGAAGTTGGACGAGGTCGGGATCGAGGAGCCAAGGATGGAGAAGACGTCCGAGGGGTTGTCGACAATCTGGACAATGGCCGTCGAGGCGGCGTCGGCAACCGACCGCACCAGGAAGACCTGGATGACCTGGAAGCAGAAGTAGGCGTTTTGCGTGAAGAGCTCGATGCGGGACAGCGTCGCCAAGCCGGAGGCCTTGCCGCACCACCGCATGATGATGGGCACGAAAGACATGAGGATGGAGAGGGCGACGGCCGGCAGCAGGCCCGAGACGACACCAAGCAGCTTTTCGGGGATGGACTTGATCCAGCCCAGGCCCGGCAGCTGCTCGAGCGTGCTGACCTGGGAGATGAGACCGACGATGGCGACGGGGATGGCCCAGAAGATGATGAGCACGGCGATGAAGGCGTAGACGAGGTACTGGCGGATGGTGATCTGCCACCAGGGGATGCTCAGGCTCTTCCACACCACCTCCTCGGGCTTGACGCCGATGTACTTGGGGGCCATGCGCATGGCCTGGTGGTGCGTGACGACCTGGTAGGCGGCCTGGGCGTCGGACTGGGTGTGGAACTCGACGAAGACGGCGTTGACCTTGTCGTGGGAGCCCTCGGCAAACTCGGCCTGCGCCTTCTCGACCTCGGGCACGGTGCGCTGCAGCTCGTTGCGCGACCACTCGATGGTGTCGACCTTCTTGCCGACCAGGCCCTTGAAGCCGAGGCGGTGCGTGGGCCGCTTCTTGTCGGGGACGTAGCGGGCCGCGATGTTGCCCGTCTCCGTGTCGGCGTCGGCGTCGGCTGGGGCCGCCTCGGCGCCGTTGCCGGTCGCGCTGGCGCCGCCGGTCTTGGCCGCCTTGGAGCGCGCCTCGTTGGCCATCTTGATGAGCTTGATCTCGGCCTTTTCCAGCCTGAAGGCCGTCTTGTCGCGCTCCTCGACCAGCTCGTCGAGCTTGTCCGTCTTGCCGACGAGCCAGACGCGCTTGACGGAGTTGTTGAACATCTGCAGGATGCGGGCCTCGTCGAGGTAGTCGTTGGGCACGCTGGTGAAGAGCACGGTGCGCGACGAGATGCGGCGGGCGTACTGCGGCGTGAGCAGGTAGGCCTGGCGCAGGTTGATGTAGTAGATGCACTCGCGCATGATCATGTACATGACGAAGCCGTAGACGACCCAGCCGACCAGGGCGTGGGCGTAGAAGCGGCTGCCGTCGGTGTTGACGTTGATGTTGCTGTACGAGAGGACCTCGAGCTGCGTCTGGCCGCCGCCGCCGGTGGCGTTGACGGGGAAGAGGATGGGCCAGGTGATGCACATGCTGAAGAGGGCGATGATGGCCGAGATGCGCAGGTAGCGCAGGAAGAGGAAGGCGTCGAGGCCCTGGTGCGAGAGCGCAAAGGCGTCGGGGATCTTCCAGAACGTGCCAAACCAGTTGAACCACCCGCTGGGGAGGTCGGGGCTCCGTTCGCTGAAGCAAAAGTCAGTATACGGTGCCGCAATGGCGCGCGCGCGGCGCAGGGGGGGACGCGATGAAGTCATCACGACCCGGGCACTCACTTGTCGCGCATCGACCCCAGGTACGTCCTCGGCGCATAGAACCTGCGCTGCGACCGCCTAAAAATCAGGAAAAGCACAATGTACGCGAGCGACACGACGAGCACGGGCACCAGCGTGTTCACCATGCCTGCGAGGGCGGTCAGCCTCCAGCTCTCGAAAGCAGGCGACGGCGCAACTCACCCCATACTGACTGCGGCGCCGTCGTCGTCGCCTCTCCGCCCGAACCCAGGTTGTCCTTGATCCAGCTGACGAAGGAACCCATGGCGGCGGCGGCTTGGGCAGCCTAGCTGCGCTGTCTGTCGAGGTTGTCGCGTTGATGCACCTTCTCTCACACTCGCTGTCTCGTTTGGGGGTACCTAATAAGCTCTGTCGAGGCGATGCTGGTCGGACGCGATGATGTTGGCAGAGTGCGAGCTCGAGAGGGTGGAAATCGAAGGGCAGAAGGGGAGCACGCGCCAGGGATGGGCACGTTAGAAATATTAAGTTAAATGACGGGTTTGAGTTGCAAATGGAAACTCAGTTCGTCCAGGGAGCTCTGCTGCTGGGTGCTACCGCGGCCCCAGCCAGCTACCTGCGCGTAGCTCGTAGCTCGTAGCTATCGACCCCCGTTTGCAAGGCTCGATGACGAGCAGTGCGCCGCTTGGGCTCACTGATCGGACGCCACGGCAGCCAATACTGCCAAATCAGTGTCTCACGCCAGTCCAGACCCGCAGGCGACGCCGCGGCAGCAGGACCGGGCTCCATCACGGCACAGGAGACGACGGCGGCCGGGCCCAGCTATCAGAGTGTGGCTTGCGGCGTTGCAGCTGGCGCTGGGCGCTTGCGGCTTGGCCGATGGCCCATCATCCCCTTGAGACTCGCCTGCCGTGTCTCTGATGCTGCTGCTGCTTGTCCGTCGTGGTCTCGGCTGCGGTGGTCGATGTGTTCACATTCATGTTACGTCGCTCGTGGCGCTGCCCGTGATGCCGCGTTCCTCTCATTGCAGGCACAGCGAACGACGGCCAAGAGCTCTCGCCGCGCTCGGTGCCATACAGTCCTCGCCGTCGATGGTCCGAGTGGTGAGAAAAACTTCCAAGCGCAATCTCTCTGCTGGAGCTTGCCGGCACCGGGGGGCCGTCCATCCATCCATCCACATGCAATCTACGGAGTACGAGACTACGAGTACACACCACCAGATGGACCCCGTGCGGGACCCACGATGGACGAACCCTTGCTCAGCTGTGCGCTGGCCCCTCCCGGGCCATTCCCGTCATCGTGTCGCCTGCTGTGGTCGCACGCAGCCGGCAGTTCTGGCGCCACCCCTGCATCGTTCCAACGAAAAGAGCCAGGGAAGTGCAAGAAACAAACAACAGAAGCACACAGCATAGCCAACGCTGGTCGAAACACCGGCGCGAACGGCGATAGACTTTGGCCCCGTCTTGTGCCAGCGCGAGGGCGGAAAGCAAGGGACGCCCATCATGGTGATGTCACTCATATCGGACCACCGCCGGCCCCAGCATCTGCCCGCGGATCTTGTTGATGTCCCTCCCTGCGACGCGACTTACGTACTCGTATCATCGCAGAGTGCTCCATGATCGCTGGAGCAGTTGACGTGTGATTGCCCTCGCGTGCAGGGCCAGCAATACTCTTCTCAGAAGCGGTGCCGTCGTCGAGCTCCAGGGCTATGGTCCTACGGCGTCACCAACGGTCAATAATTGCTGCAGAAAAAGCTGCTGGCCGAAGGCTCGATGGCAGTCCTTGCTAGCGCAAACCAGCCCTGTGGGATTTACCTATTACGTACGTAGTAGTAATACTGTGCGTTCGAGCACGTACGGAGAGCTTACAGGGAGCCCAGCGGACGAAGGCGGGTAGAGCATTCCGACGCCGGGATGCACCTCGGCAAGCCCCCGAGGGTCGAGCAGAGGAGCTTTGCGTGTGTGGTCCTGCCAACCGGTTCGCGCTAAAGCCAATTCCCATTCACAATCAACTGCGATGTAGACGCCTCCAACGTTGGGGGATGCAAACTCAAAAAGACGGGCATACACGCAGGCGGCGTTTTGCTTCAGTACCGTTTCTTGATCCGCCCGCAACGCTCTTCAGGCTTGCAACACACCGGTCCACAGGTTGAAAGGAGACCAAGCTGGGCGTACGAGAGTTCGTCCCTGGTTTCAGGGCCAGCTGAATGGGCGGCTTCGCCTCCATTGGTTAGCTGACGCGCCTGCTAGGCCGACCAGCGGAGGCAAGCCCACAGCCAGATCCGTCGTAACCCATGCCTGCGCCGAGTGCTGCAGGGCTCTAAGTAGTGGCCGCCAGCTGAGCTGCCGTGCCGGTGCACCGGCGCCACGCCGCCGACAGAGAGCACCATCGGTTTAACGAGCACGCGCAACGAGGAAGAGAGGCATCACGAGCGCAGCCGTGGTCTCGGCACGCCCGTGCTTGCACGGCGAAGATGGCGCAGGAACTCCGACGGAGCGGCTATGGACCAAGCCATTATGTACTACCTTACGTACTTGCCCGAACTCGATGGAAGCTCTCCGTGAACTAGAGTACCTAACCTTTTCGGAAAGCGTCGTCGCCATTGCATCGACAATGGTCTTTGTCATAATAGCCAGAAGGACCTCTGGCGACCGCATCCGCCACGAAGACTCCCCTTATCATGCGAGCGGAGCGCATCGTAGCCGATTGGCGATCGCACCCCGGGATCTGCAATCCGTGCGGGGGACAAAGACACGCTGAGCTTCGCCATTGAGTCGTACCGCTGCCTTTGTACGTCGATGGCGACCGATGTGGGCAGCCCCAGCCGAGGCAGGACAAGTCGTCGACACAGCCCAGCGCAGCACGCAGCCGACGGCATCGATGAGTATGACGAGATCGGATCATGGACACATGATTTGGATCGTCTGCGTCAGCACGTCATCGAGTGTAGCGAGGGTCGCAGGCCCGCGGGGTTGAGGCAGCGACTGCGCGAGGTGCTGAGAGATCAGGCGATGAAAATAATCTGTCGCGATTGCAGTCATAATTCTGTGTTCAGATGCAAGACTTCCAAACACTGCAGGGGGGGTGCCAAGGGACGGCCCAGAAAGACAGCCATTCACCACCACAGAGCATCGCAGCTCAAACGGCGTCTTGAAAGGAGACGCGAACGCGTACAAACGCGAGAGTCGTGAGGTTGCGGCAGGACTCCCCGTGCGCCACGTCCCGTGATTGTTGCGCTAGCCGCCTGTTCTCCTGCTGGAACAGCAATTAAAAAAGATACCTCTGAGGCACGTTAGCACCTTAGGCATGGAGCTCACGAGCCAGAGATAGTTCCACGAGGCACTGAGCTGCAACTCCGCAACAGCCTCACCCGCGCCACCACCGCGGTCAGAAATGTGGCATTGGGCGCCATGGTTCTCGCCTCCACCAGAGCGATTCTGCGGCAGAGACTGGCCTCTCTCGCGAGACACCAGGGACTCGTGCTCCCGCAACGTCGGGCGCTGCACCTGGCACCCCCCTTTCTCCTCGACGACTATGTCCCGCGTTACCAGAGCCTCAGCTCACGAGATGCGGCGCGGAAGCGGTCGCTGGCTTATGCGCACCTCCGCAACTGCAACCTCTGTCCGAGGCGGTGCTCCGTGAATCGCTACGAGTCGACGGGCATGTGTCTCATTGGCGACAAGGTCAAGGTCAATGTCATAGCGCCGCACTTTGGCGAAGGTCCGTCCACCATCTAGGTTTACCGCCAGCGCATCGAGATCAACGGGCGTGCTGACACGACGTGTTTGCTTGTTTGCTTGCTTCAGAGCCATGCATCCAAGGCCACAACGGCAGCGGAGCAGTCTTCATGAGTGGGTGCAACCTGCGTTGCATCTTCTGCCAGAACTTTGAGATCGCACACCAGCGCAACGGCATGGACCTCACCGGAGGAGCTCGGCGACTGGTACATGAAGCTGCAGGAGGTGGGCTGCGTGCACAACATCAACATTGTGACGCCGGAGCACGTGGTTCCCCAAGTGGCGCTGAGCATCTTGCACGCGAGAGAGCAGGGCCTTAGGGTGCCCATCGTGTACAACACGTCCAGCTTCGACTCGCTGGAGTCCTTGGAGCTCATGGACGGCCTGGTCGACATATACCTGGCCGACTTCAAGGTCTGGGAGAGAAGCACCTCCAAGAGGCTGCTGAAGGCCGACGACTACGCTGCAACGGCCAGGGAGAGCATACGGGCCATGCAAGCCCAGGTCGGTGACTTATGCTTCACAGGCGACGGCATCGCCAAGAAAGAAGATGATGAAAGGCAAGCTTAATTCATCTAACTAAGTTGGTCAAAGGACCAGCGATATATACTCGTAGACATCAAAGTGAATGCAACGACAAGAGTTTGCCGTTGCCAACAGCTAAAGCAAACGGGTATTGCCGTTGTCAATCAGCTAAGGCAAACGGATACCCGTTTGCCGTCCCGTCATCGGGTAGCTGTCCCGTCTTCTGTTTGCAGGTATGTCCTCTACAAACCAACTAAGAAAGGGCTCCTGGTCCGGCATCTGGTCATGCCCGGCAAGACAGCCGAGGGGGTCGAAATCATGCGGTTCCTGGCCTCGGACGTTTCGACGGACTGCTTTGTGAACATCATGGAACAGTATCACCCCGATGCGCACGTGGGCAAGAGGAAACGGGGCAGGTCAGGTGGCAGCCACGACGATGGGGTCCGGTACGAGGACCTCAACCGCGCCGTCAGCGGAGAGGAAGTCTCCTCCATCCGCAGAGCTGCGGTAGATGCAGGGCTCTGGAGGTTCAACGAGCCGCCACAGCATGACGGCTTCGCCATATGAATGAGCGCGAATGCGCTGCTATCCTATTCACCCCGTCACTAGCGCCCAGCCGCACTGGATTGGATGGAGCTTCTAGGAGCGATTTGCGTGTCCAGGCCGCGGCTACCCACAACGCCACCGAGGTTGCGACCAACCAGCGCCTGGCTCCGAGCAGCTGTCTCTGGGCCCGCGGCGTCTCGAACTGCGAACAATACAATGTCGGGACTGCCTGGAATGAAAGGATCCCTCGCCGATGGACCTAGACAGCACGGATCTGACGGTGCCAGATGCCACGACCACACTATGAAAGGTGGAGAGGCAGAGTCTTTGAGATCCAAAACCTGTTGGGTAGATCGCTAAAGGCTGAGAGGGGACGCAAGGAACAGTTTTCATCGGGCCGGGTGACACTGGCTGACGCTGCCCGTCTAATTCATGTAAGGCATATGTATGTACAGTGCTTGCCGTTGGGCGATGCTTCCGTTCAACGGGTAAGATCCTAGAGGGCGGCTGCGCAGCACGCGCCCCATCTACATCGACATCAAAGGAACTCCCAATATATCTGTCACAAGTCTTTTTGACGTGCTTTTAGGTCATATACTGCCATGCAGTTCCGCCACCATCAATGACTGAGAGAGTGATAACGCCTCCGCCGTCTCCGTCCCTAGGATCGGACGGGCTGGCTGAAAAGCCCATCAAGAAGCCCTCAGGCTCTGGAAGCAAATCCGAACATGGACAGACCTCGACACAGCGCAATGCATCACTCAACAAAGCACGGAAAAGCACGGCAAGGCCGCACGATCAGCTTCGACACGTTAACAGGCGCTCATCGCCGACCACGTCGACGTGCACCGCCATCCTCCGGCCACGACCCTACGAGGATATATATGCCGAACAGGCATACTTAGCCAACTCGCTTCAATTGCAGTCCGCCAAGGTCGCCGAACTGATTCGGCAGTATTCTGGCATTGAATCACAGGTAGCTAGCATGGAGGCGAGCAAGGAAAGGCGCAGGCGACGAAAACGAGTCAACTTCTTGCGATCTCAGATCACCGAGGCGGCCGAGCAAGAAAAAGCCATCTTCCTCCGGCTCAGCGAGCTGTACATGGAAATCAGGAGCCGCGACACCTTGGGCAATATATGTCAACAGAGGGCATCGTTCCGGGAGAGAAGCGATGCCTTGAGCTCGCGCTCGGTTAGCACGGCGGATTCCGAGTCGTCCAGACGCAGCGACTCGAGCCATTCGACGGCTCTTAGCGGAGAAGCGCCAGAGTTTGTGCCACAGAGCCAATCGGCCGAGACTCGCGCGGAGTTGTGCAATGCGCAGAGTAACGTCGCCAGGGGGGCTCCGTGCTCTCCGCTGAGTTGCTCGAAGATGGCCAGCCCAGTTCTCGAGACTGTAGAAGAGGGCTGCGAGGACTTTGCAAGCAATCATGGGCTGAGCTATAGGTACAAGGAGGCGAAAAGAATGGTCGAAGAAGCCGATAGCCTCGGCGATGGACCGAGGTTTCGACAGAATCGTCTGAGCTTGCCGAATTTGGAGTCGCTGTGGCCAAGCTGAAACCACAACGGACCGTTGGCGCATCTGGGGTTTGACAATTGCTTGTTATGCATCCGGCATAGGCTCTAGTAATCTACTAATCATGTCTTTTATGTACTTGGCGCAGTCTGGCGCGATACGAATAAAACCAAAACACCAAGGACTCAGTTCGTGGCTGATCCTGTTTGTGATATCCAGTGTGGCCCAGTCCTTCCCTTTACGCAGCAATGTGAGGAAGATCATGTCGCTTCGTCTAAAACGCAGGCATGTGGTTATGCAAACTCTCCAAACTGGCCGTCATCAAAGCCCAGGTCTCGCAGCGAGCGCCTCTTGCGCTTGACGTCCTCGGCAGTAGGCGGCGGTGGTAGGGTGAAAGCGCCCCCTGAAGCACTGGATGATGAAGATGACGAGGAGGGGGGAGGAGGCAGAGCAAAGGACTGGAGGGTGGCATTCGATTCCGCCTCGGGCTGCTGCTGCTCCTCGCGGCGGCGCCCGAGCTTGGACTTGCCGAGGTTGACCGTAATGGTCTCGCCGTCCTTGAGACTGTAGTCGCGAGTGTTCTCCGTTGCCGTAGCCGCCGACGCCTCGAGGCGCTTGGGCTGTTCGCGTTCCCAGCCCAGGCTGCGCCGGGCCTCTTGCAGCGCGACAGCGAGGTCGAAAGCGTCGGAGCGCTCCTCGAAGCCAATGCCGAGGACGGCCTTGCGGCCCTGGTCGTCGCGGACGGTGACGGCGAAGAAGCGGCTGCTGTCGACGACGGGCTCGACGGCGGCGCGGTCGGCGTAGGGGCAGGCGGCGAAGAGCTGGCCGGACGAGGGATCCTCGAGGACGACGTCGACCTTGAGGCCCGCCTCGGAGGACGAGGACGGGGCGTCGTGCGACGTCTCGACGACGCGCAGGCGGGCGGTGAAGATGTGGCGCTGGGGGTCGGCGGTCCACGAGCTGGCGCTGTGGCCGCGCATCGAGGCCAGCGGCGGGATGTTGTAGACGTGGACGGAGTTGGCGAGGAAGAGGACGCGCTGGATGGCGTCGCCGGGAAGCGGGCGTCCCGTCGTGGGGTCGAGGAGCTCCATGGTCTGGCGGACGGCGCTGGGCCGGGCGGACAAGATGCGATGCGACGCGACGCGATGCGATGGAAAGCGCTGCAGCGGAAGTGAGCCAGTATAGGTAGTAAGTTGGAGTCGAAGGCGGTGAGGCGCGCGTTACATGACGGAAGAGGTCGAGGTCGAGGGCGTGTCGTGCCCACGAGCTAACGGTGCCATGGTGGAGTGACGACGTGCTGCTTGGAGCTCTCCACAGCCACGGGGTCCAATCAAGCCAGGGTCCCCAGGCGTCGACGAGGGGCTGCAGCCCCGCGATCAGCCTTGGTTTGGTGGTGGTGTCCTGGCTTGCCTTGGTGTTCAATGGAATGGGCGGATGCTCGACAAGAGCTTTGAAGCGTGTGCGAGCCTCCCTTCTCAGCAGCGATGACGGATGGAACAGGGCCTTATTGGTGCCTGTTGGCTCGAGTCCTCCATCAACCGTCAGTCCACAGGGAGCCCCTCCACTGTATTTCCGGGGCCGTCCGGCGCCGAAGCTACCCCGCCACGGAGTCTGCGTCGGTGCCAGCAGCGCCGTGCCTCCGTGCTCCAACCGCCAGCCTGACTCACCACAAAATTTGGCTTCAGTCCACGACCGCATCTCCGTCGTCGCAACTCCGCCCTCACCACGTCGGACGAGCGAGCGCAACCGCATCTCCACCATGGCTTCCGCCGACCCGGCTACTGGTAATGCCGCCCGTGATCCGGGTGATACGAGGGTCCTTTGCTGACACGCTCCCCTGCAGCTGCGACGCAGGAGGCGCCTCCCGCCCAGCTGCCCGTCCGTCGACACTCCATCGCGTCCACCAGCTTTGAGTCGGTCGTCACGCACCTCTCTCATAGGGAAGCGATACTGACATTCTGTCCAGCATCGTCTCCACGTACCGCAACCTCCTCGCCTCGGATCCCGAGCTGACCAAGCCCGTCGCTGCCATCGAGTCCCTCATCGCCCTCCTCAACACCGTCCCCTCGACGACCGTGTACGAGACGCTCGACACGGTCAAGATGCACTCGGACCGCCTCAAGGCCTCGGTCGCGAACCCCGTGCCCCTCACCGCCGGCACCGACCTCTTCCTGCAGTATCTCGTGTCCTCGCTTAAGCAGCAGGAAGGGAGCTTCGACGCCGTGCGCCAGCACCTGCTGCGCAACGGCCGCCTGTTCGCCGCGAGAGCCATTGCCGCGCGCAACGGCGTCGCCGAGGCGGGGTGGCGCTTCGTCGGCGAGGGCAAGTGTGTGCTGACGCACGGCGCGTCGAGGTCGGTGACGGGGCTGCTGGAGCGTGCGTCCAAGAGCCTCAACGCCAAGTTTAGGGTCATCTACGTGCGTGACGAGGCGCGGAGCGAGGAGAGCGACCGCGTCGTCAAGGAGCTGCGGCAGATGAGAATTCCTGTCGCCGAGATCCCCGAGTCGGCCGTGGCCCATGTCATGGGTCTGCTGCGGCAGGTGCACATGGTGATCGTCGGCGCCGAGGCCGTCACGCAGAATGGCGGCATCATCTCGCGCATCGGCACGTATCAGATTGCCCAGCTGGCGTCCAAGGCCGGCATTCCCTTTTACGTGGCCGCCGAGACGCACAAGTTCGTGCGCAAGTTCCCCCTCGACCAGCGCGACATTGGCTTCAAGCAGGAGGTTCTGGACTTTAGCACCGACGCCGCTAGCAAACAGCCTCGGGACATTGTCGACTACACTGTAAGTATTAGTCGCACAAGAAACTGCCTTCATACCTCTCTGTCCTGATGCTGACCCTTCGCAGCCTCCCGAGCTCATCACCAATCTGGTGACGGAAAATGGCGTCCAGCTGCCTGGATACGTCTTCGAGCAGCTCCTCGACATCTACGGCAGCTTCAACGGGTGATTGAGCCGGAATGAAGCTTAAAGCACCGTGTATTGGGCTCGGATCAAGCGCTGCGCTGGCGGCGGGGATGGCATGATCCATGTCGTTTCTTGGGCGGTGGACGAACTCGCCGCTGGCTTGGCATGCCAAGCCATTGCATCTATAAAGACCTCTCGCGTGCAACGCATGGCGATGCGAGGCTCCGGAGATGGCCTAGTGCTCAGGTTGGCGGGAAACTTAGACGGGGGAACTTTGAGTTGGGGTTGAAGGAGCTTGCTCTCCTCCCGAGTTTATCAGGAGGCAGGTTCACGTCGACTGTAAGACCAACACAATCGTCTCACCGAGGGTCTCACACATGAACGACTTGCGGTAACGTCGCTCTAAGTCATGAACCAATAGACACAGAATCAAACTCTCAGATGAAATATAAGATGTTGACTCAAAGGAGCGTATGCCGTACATTCGATATTTGAGAGGGTAGAGAGAGTATCGTTGACCCAAGTGAGCTAGAAGCATATAATCCACGTTTGAAAGAACGAGTATCGGAAAGATTTCCCGAAGCGCAAAATTGAAAAGGAAGAGATGGTCCCTCAGATTCACATCCAGACTATTGTCGTTGCCCGTCCTTTGCCTCGTATTCCGGTCCGTATCCTAGCTGGTTTTCTGTTTTGCTAATTTGTCCCGTCAACCCTGAAGTACACTACTGGACGTCTCTCACAAGTCTCGCGCCC
Source organism: Albophoma yamanashiensis (assembly GCA_001600555.1). Classification (NCBI taxonomy): domain Eukaryota; kingdom Fungi; phylum Ascomycota; class Sordariomycetes; order Hypocreales; family Ophiocordycipitaceae; genus Albophoma; species Albophoma yamanashiensis. The sequence continues at coordinate 1,017,337 of BCKH01000005.1, read as the reverse complement.
ACCCACGCGTACGGGTAGTTGCGCTGATACCAGTTGACGAAGCTCTTGCGGCCGGCGATGCGCGGGTGCGTGGCCCACGAGCCGCCGAGGACGACGTTGTGCTTGCCGTCGAAGAAGTCGGCCGTGTAGGCCGGGTACAGCGGCATGGGCTCGAAGCCGGCGTGGCGGCGCAGCGGCGAGCTGGTCCACTCCCAGACGCCGCCCATGGCGGACTGGCCGGCGAGCGTGTCGCCGCGGGCCGTGACGGGCACCGGGTGCCAGTGCTTGAAGCCGACGTTTGCGCCGGCGAGGTCGATGAACAGCTCCGGAGAGCTGTCCTCGACGGTGGATGGCCGGTCGTGTGGGGGCGTCTCCTCGACGCCATCGTTGACGAGATGACTACATACCACACCACGTCAGTCAGTGTTCTTGGGGGAGGGGACCGGGATCAACGTGTGGCAGCTGTACATACCCGTTCACGGCTGGAACCTTGTTGGCCAGCTTGCTTCGCGTCGAGAGCTCCTTCTGGCCCTCGACGTAGGCGTAAATGCTCTTGGCTTCTTCGAGCGTGGGCACGCGGCCGCCCATCCACGTCGCGCAGCGGGCGAGCTCGTCGTACGAGGCGAAGACGGGCCAGTCGAGGGCGAGACGGAGGGGCACGAGACCGTAGACGGTGCGGACGGCCTTACCCTGGAGGAAGGACTCGGGGAGCGGTGGTGCAGCGGCATGGCCGTTGCGGCCGTTGACGATTCCGTTGGTGATGCCGTTGGCTATGCCGTTAACGGTGCCGTTGCTGGTGCCATTGGCGTTGCCGTTGGCGGCATTGGGGGCGTCGGAAGCGACGCAGGACCAAGACGCGGGAATGGTGTCGATGTTGGTGCTGTACATGTATTGGGCGTACTGCTGCGGTCAGGACTCGTCTGCAGGATGGTTCGGTGTAAAAGGTGATGGACTGTACCTCCTCGTTGGTAATGGGTCGGCCCTTTGCCTGAAAGGCGTGAACCGTCTCCTTGCGCGCCGGTTTCTCATTGTCCCTGCAGACGTTAGCAAAGAGGCGCAGGGACAGCGCAGAGAGTCGACATACCAGCCAAAATGACGACTCGGGTCAGTTCCATCCTCGGGGTCGTCCATGCCCACAGTGATGGTCTGCTCCGGGACATCGAACCACTCATTCGGCACCCTCGCCTCGTATGCCTTGGCCGCCATGCGCTCGAAGTCGGGCCTTGCCGTGTGCGGCGGGGCCAGCGTCTTGTCGCTCTGCAGCATCATGTACAGCAGCGTCTCGATGTGCATCAGCTCGTGCTCGAAGCCGACCCAGATGGCGCGCCCGACGCTCCGGGGGATGGCCTCCGGGCCGCCAGCGTACAAGCCGCGCAGGCGCTCCCGCACGCGGCCCTGGTAGGCGGCGATCTCACCGACGGGGGGCCACTCGTCGGGGATGGGCGAGTGGTCGTGGCACTGCTGCGGGTTGTCGACGTCCGGGTCGATGCCGCGCTCGAAGATGCCGTGGTAGAACGCGGGTTCCGTCGGGGCGCCGTTGGGGACCCTCTTGGTCAGCTGGATGTCGAGGAAGGCCGGGATGTGCCCGAGGTAGAAGATGCACGCGTTGCGCAGCTTGATGGGCTTCTCGGTCAGCTCCTGAGGGGGCAGCATGCCCTTGGTGACGGTGTCCCAGGCGGACCAGAGGGCCTCCCAGTCCTGCATGGTGGGCAGCGGGCCGCCGGCGTAGAGGGCCGGGACCTTGCTGAAGGGGAGCTTCGCCCGCTTCAGGAGGTGAAGGCCTGAGGTATCGTTAGCCGACGTCAGTTGTCGTCGTCACGATGGCGACATACCATATTCGCTGCCGTGGCTCCAGGTATCGACCTCTCGCAGGCCGGCTTGCTTCCACAGCCGCTCGCAGCCGACGGGCGAGTACTTGAGGCTCTGCTCGATCTGGATGCGCTCGTGCGGCTTGACGACGGAGCCGAGGACCGTCGTCTCGCGCAACGGCGAGAGGAAGGCCTGGTGGCGGCCACCCTCGTCGTCGTACACGTACTCGCCAATGACCTTCCACTCGTCGGGGCTGAAGATCTGCTCGCCGTATATCTCGTTGGCGTGGGCGAGACCGTTGAGGATGAATCTGCGTCGTCAGTACGGACTACGCCGGGCGCATGCAAGCAGTCTGAGGCTTCCTTACTGGTGGGTGATGCCTTTGCTATCTACAGCTCTGCGTTAGCGTACGGCGCATGATGAGTTCTGATGGGCACTAGCAGGACGCTGACTGACCATTGTATGCGCGACTGGAGGCTTGGTTAACATCACACAGCTCATCGAAACGAGGATGTAAGTCGAGAAGCTTACTAGATCTTGTCCGGGTCGTCGCACGAGTCCACGCCGACGATCATTGCATCGTTCTCAGACTGCAAGAGGTCGGCAAAGTCATGAAGGAAGTCGGCAGCCTCGTCGCGGTGGAAGTTGCCTGGCAGCGGCAGTCAGCGCGAGCCAACTCCCGAGGAACACAAGCATGGGGTGGAATGTGAAAATACCAATGCTGGACCCGAGGTGCAGGATGCACTTGGGTCTGTCCACGAGGGAGGCCTGCTTCAACCACTCGCGCCCGTCGTCGTAGGTGCCCAGGAGGCCGTGGCACGAGACGTACTTGAAGTCCGGGACGTGGGCCAGCGTGCGCTCCAGCTCGCGCTGCGACAGGTCGAGCGCGTAGTAGTCAATGGGCTTGGCCTGGTCCTCGAACGCCTGCAGCAGGAGGCAGACCTTGCGCAGGTTGCTTGATGCCGGCGGCCATCATGTCAGTTCTTCAGCAGTTCTCTCTCGCAAGGGCCAGGCGCAGCAATCAACGACTGACCCGCTCCCCAGTTCAATCACCATGGCCCCGGCGGGGATGCGACCCGCCAGCTCGGCGCTCGCCTGCCCGAGCAGCTCGATCTCATAGTTGGTGAGGTAGTACTCGTCCAGATACGTGATCTGGGGTGGTCATGAGCGGAACGGAACGGAACACGGACGGACGCTACGGGCATGGACGAAACGAGACGAGGGCGGGGGGACCCGCGCTTCCTCGCCACGTCGCTCTTCGCCGTGGGGTGGGACGGCCTCTCCCTGCTTCTCAAGGGGCAGTGGAGGGCGAGAGAACGGGACGACATACATCCTCAAACAATTGCAGGCCCCGTTCGTCGTACAGCAGCAGCGTGGGCAGTCTGCGGACGCCGCCGTCTTCAGGGTTGAGCTGGGCGGCGACCTCGTCCTTGAGGTTGATTTTGACCTTGTCGCTGCGGATGTCGATGATGTCGACGGCCTGTGGTTGCTCTTGTTGTTGTTGCCATCGTTGTTGGTGGTGGTGGTGGTTCTGCTGCTGCTGTTTCTGTTGCTGTTGGAGGTGCTGCTTGTTAGTCGCGACGTGCGCCAGGTCGTGGCCGAGGCCGAGGACGGACTCCTTGGCGGCGGGCATGGTGGGCGGATGTCGGTATTGTCGGTAGGTAGGCGAGGCACAGGTTCAATGGGAGAAACTCGGCAGCTCTTGCGTTCAGGGCTTATATCTGACGTTGATATTCGGCGGTGTTGGAGATTAGATGGAGAAGAGGTAACACGAGTACGTGTAGAGACGGGACGCTGGAGTACATATGGATCGGAACAGCCATGCCACAGCTCCAACGCCCACGTCCCGCCCAGCCCCGACCCTTCCGCTCGTCTACAACCACCGGTACATGAGCTATTTGGCGTCGAGCTGGGCAAACCTGTCGGCGGCCATTGGACCGCAGCTACGCAGCTGTATCCATCCCCATACCCGGTTTCCCCATCAAGCTTTGGCGATGGCAGGGGGAGGGGGGGTGAGTGGCCCACAGCCGCAGTACCGACAGCTAAACATAGTCGTAAGGGGGGCCACTTTTCGACTGGGGACGGGGCGCCTCCAGCGAGAGCTATCGCAGTATGGTTCACAGCCAGGTTCACAGCAGGCACAGCGCAGAAGCGTCACGGCGTGCCGAGTGGGCGCTTCGGGAACCGCGGGAGGGGGGCGCCCTTCCGAGTACATGCGCGACGGGACTTAAACGGCTCAGCTTCACATGCGAACTGCTGGCTTGCCAGGGCAGGGCGACGTCCAGGAACGGGGCGGGGGACCACAAGTCGAGAGGCTAATGCCAGCAGTTTGGAATCATGTGTGTAAGCAGGCGGGCAGTTCAGGACGCGAGAGATGCGACACGGCGTCGCTTCAGGCCAGGGCAAGCTTGCATCTGCACGGCGGAGGGGAGGGGGGCCCGTTGGCTTCAGCCATGCCATCCAGGCAAGATTAGGGCCGACGCCACCGGGCTGACGATGGGATGTCCTGTCGATGGAGAAAGCCGTTGCAGGACCCCGGGTCGTCGGGGGCGGGCGGCACGGGCAGTCGGATTTGTCAACGGCGCGCGTCACTCTGCAGCTAGCGTTGCTCGAGTCCGCGTCGAGCCCCGTACGAGCACATACGGGTACGTCAACTATTAGTTACTGCGCTGCGTGAATATCTGGGCTCGAGGGCGGCTCTGGCGTGAACACCGCCGTGCCGGAAACATGGTTGGGGGGAGCCCAGGTGCGGAGGAGGGGGGGAATCGATGACGACGGTTGTGCACAGCGAGGGACGCCTCCAGGCACCGCCGCCAAGCACTCGCATCCGGAGCGCTCCAAGGCTGGCTTCCCGTATGGACCGTGTGTAACCGCGTACCACCAGGGCCCGTATGATCACTGTCCCGTCGCGGATGCCACGATGCCACGTCTGCAGCGCCTGCAGCGCCTGCGACCTCGTCTGACGCGGCTCGCCGCATCCGCTGCTTCGGCGTCCCGAGGAATTGTCGCCCCGTGCCGCCCGTCGTGCAACGTTGACTGGAACTCGAACTCGGCTGGTCCTCTGCTGCTCCAACGGTCGTCGAGGTCCGGCGCGCGTGGCTGCTCGACCCCGCCGTGGGGTTCGAATCGAATCTCTCTGATCACCCAAGTCCGCGCCCCGCCCGCGCCGCCGCCGTCAGGGCCTCCGCTCGCATCGAGATCTTGACCCGTCTGTGGTGAGGCATGGATCGGGCTTACGTTGGGAGGTGTGTTCCGCTTCGTGCTGCCGGCCCCTTTTGCCCGCATACGAAGACGAGATGCTATGTGGTGGACGGGCTCGAGTGAACCATCCGCGTCTACCCTAGAGGGCATGCATGCACGCGTCTGGTGGGCTCGCAACCTCTGCGCTCCCGCGACGCGGGTGAACAATAGATGGCCTGCCTAATAGGGATCGGGATCGTCTTCTTTGTACATGCTTCATGCGGGCAGCCTTAACAGTTCGTTGCGGTGCAAATCATGAGTAGAATATCATCATCTAACTGCTACATGTACGTAGGTATCTAGGTAGGTAACGTTAGTTGCTACATTCGTAACGCGCGCGTCAGCAAACGCGCTTCCACCGAGCTATCAAAAACGCAATCCAGAAGGTATCATTTTTCATCTCAAATGAGAAGCGTTGTCAGTTCATCACTCCAACCAAACGCCCTTCCATGCCTCCCGCCGCACCGTCAACCGCGCGCCTTCCCCTCCCGAGATCCCAGGTGCTCCGCCCAATGGCGCGTCTCACAATACCGCAACGTCAACCTCACCAGCTCCTGATGCGCGCTGGGGTATTTCTCCTGAATATCGGCTCCCCCTGGCGTCCCTCGAGCTCTGGCGACGGCAGCAGCGTCCTGGACAGGGCCGGCACCGCCCTCACGCCCGCGCGGCGGCGTAGCTGGAACGGCAGACTCGACTCCAGCATCCTGGGATTGAGGCTGTACCCTGCCTGGCCTTCCATTGACTCTACCCAGACCTCGTTCTGGTCTTCGCTGGGGTGACGAGGTGGCGGCGGCAAGTTGCTGAAGAAGCGCGCGATCATGACCACGAATTTGAGGATGAAGAGCACGGCTGGGATCTTGAGCAGGTCGTTGACTGCTTCGTCGGAGGCTTTTTCGGAGCCCGAGGACTCGCTGTCGATGGCATTGGATGCTACGTCTTGGTCTTCGTCTGCTGGTACCTCGAGTACGGAGCATTCGTCTGCGTCCTGCAGCCGAACACGGGCGTCGAGGTTGCCGTTGGCTAGGGAGCGCAACCGCCCGTTGAGGCGCCTCATGCCGGGCTCTTCCAGGCACTCGACGGGTCTCGTTGCTCCGTCGATGGCTGGCTGCATGCTACCGTCTACCCGATGACCCGCGCTTGACGGGAGCCCTGCTGGCGAGGCCATTGTTGAGGGAAGCCTGCCCGGTGCTTGGCTTGCACCATCCGGCGAGAACAGCGCGGGCAATGGGTCCGGCACCTCCACGGGCCCCCTTTCCATGTTTTCCTCCTCCATCGCCTTGTCCAACCCGCTGGCCAGGGCATCGAGGCTCTTGTCAAAGTTCATGCTGCTGTTGAAGTCCATGTGCGTCAACGTCGAGTTGTCCCGGCGTCGCGACCACGAGGAAAAGGTTAGCCACTCGTGCTTGAGCTGGCGGCCCAGGCTACGCAGCTTGCCCTCGACCTCGACGCGCATGAAGACGGGCCGCTCGCTGTGCTCAAACGCAAAGCCCGTGCGATACTCCTGGCTGTGCGCCTGGGCCGGGTCGAGCGCGTTCTCGCTCAGCTCCCACTGCAGCGTGCGCAAGCCGAAGCCGTCCTTGGGCCGGCCCACGTGGCCGCGAAACACCCAGCGTGCCGCCTTTTCGCGCGACGTGCTGGACTCGAAGCCCACGCCGCCGATGCCGAAGCCTGCGGCGTCGATGCTGGGCGTGAATTTCGTGGCTCTGCTCGTCGAGGCCGTCGTCGGCCTGCCCGTCAGGTGTCGCGGGCCGTAGTGCCCCGTGAGCTGGACGTTGTAGTCGCGGCTGGGGGACGAGCCGGCGCCGACCCTCGTCTTCCGCGGCTTCTTCCACTTGTGCGGCGCGACGAGGGCGTACGAGTTCATGTCCTCGCTGAGGGTGATGAAGACGCTCGCGCGCTCGAGCCAGTAGCCGTGCGGCTGCTTGAAGGTGATGTCCATGTACACGATGCCCGCGGGGTTCCTGTCGCTGCCCAGCACGCCCCATTGGGCCTTTTTCCAGTGGTACTTGCAGTCGATGTCGACCTTGCCGATGCTCGCGGACCCGACGCAGATGTGCGAGCCGCGCGTCGCCTCATCGAAGCGCTCAAAGTCGTTGCGCCCGAAGCGCCGGACCCCAATCGGCGGCCCCCGCGCCGCTCGAGTCCGGGGTGGGACCGGAGGCCGGCTCATGGCCGCGGGAGTCTGCTGCTGCGATGGGCGGCTCCCAATGCGCGCACAATTGGAGGCGAAAGACGACGAAGCCTGAGCCCGCAAAGCGCAGGACAAGCAGTGAGCAGGGAGACCACACCGACTGGGGACGGGCTCAGATTTAAGGCGATAGGCGGCCTCTGAGCCGCAGCGCGAGCAGGGCGCTTGCGATGCAGCCCAGGCCAGTAGAATGAGGCGGCCCGTCGGCAGCAGGCAGGGGGTTCTCAGCTCTGAGCCACTTTCGTGCAGCTGCAGCTTACAGAACGGGCGGCTGTGCTACCAGAATTGTTACTGAGGGGGGGCTGGGCGAGGCTCATGCTTTTCACATAATACAGCTGCAGCCGGAGCGTTTCCTTGCCCTTGGAGGACCCCGTGCTGCGGCCCCAGATCGACAACGTCCGCGTTCCGTCAACGACGGCGGCATGGACGGCCGCTACGCCAGGCAAAAGAGCCCCGTTCCGTCTGAGGGGCGCCGTCTCAAACCGCATCCGCCGCTCTCACCACGGCCGCCTTCACCACCACCACCAGCACAAGGCTCGCGACAGCAGTTTGTGTGGGATAATATTTATGGGCAGCCCGCAAATCCCGCGTCCGGGCAATTGGGGCAATACCTTCCCCCTCCTCAGCCAGCAGACAAGCCAGCGGCGGACTCGGGCTACGGCACTGCCTCCCACCGCCAGACTGTGCCTTCACAGTACCCCGGAAACTCCTCATATCAGGAACCTGTGCAAGTCCCATACCCGTACTACTACGGTGGTCCCTACTCGTACACCCCGTATCCCTCAGGGTCATTCTATCCGTATGGCTACGCAGCTGTATCAGGCTATCCAACCGCCCAGCAAGCTGATGCCGATCCTAAGTCTCATGCCCCAGTCATCATAAACAACAATGTCTTCCGGGCCGGGCCGGATGATGAATCCTCGTCAGATGAGAAGCCTCAGAATACGTCGAAGCAGAGTGTTAGACCTAGAAGCGATGATGAAGCCGGGGACTACGTTCCTTACCCGCGGGTGCCGCCCCCTCAGAGCCCACATCCAACCACTTTTGGACCCGAGCGAAGAGCGGCTGCTTCGTTGAACACAGACAACAAGGCGAAGAACCAGCCACAAATCATCATCAACAACAATATCTACGACCCGCAGGAATCGGACAGTGATTCCGTCAGTGATGTCGAAGTTGCAGTCAAGCGGCGAGACCGGAGGCCCCGGTCCGCAATGCAAAGGCCCCCGAACAAGAATAAAGTGGTCTTTCAGGAGTCCAAGAAGCCGCTCACCTTTCGTCTAAACCCGCTGGCACCTCAAGACATTACCGTCCACATGTCGCTCGACACTACAGACGACCTCGGAGGCACGCTTGAGGAGCATTCGAAGCTACGGAGGCTGGGGCACTTTGACGCCGCATTTACACATTTCGACGACCACCTGGAGCATTTCCTGGACAACAAGTACGTAGTTGTTCAGTACGGTCAGTGTCTTCTTGAGGCCAAGCGATACTGGCAGCTTGCCGACCTCGCCAGAGACAACCCGCCCAAGCCGTCTGTAGAAACACTGCAGTTGAGCTGGAATGTCCTACTCAAGAAAGCCGAGGTTGAAAGTGCGTTGGAATTACCTGGGCTAGAGGATACTTCTATGCTGGTCGAACACGCCTACGACCTGGTTCGGCCGGGATGGCCGCATCTCGACTCAACAGAGGTAGGTACTGATCAGACCAGGTGCTTTGAGCTGGACAGCAACTTACCCTCAGCAGATGCAGATATTAGTGCATTCTATCGGTCTCTACGACGAATTTGTGACCTGGATAGACTCTGACGAGTGGAGGCAGCTTTACGATTACCTGCTTGCGGAGGGACTGATTTGGGAGTTTCGAGATCTCCTTTTGGAGCTCGAGCAAGTACGCGGCGCCGAAGAAGCGTTGGGACTTCTCATTGATCTGGAGGCGCCTGAGAGCTCCGTAGAAGCTTTCGTGGACCGTCTCCATGATGATTGGGACGCCGACGACGAGTCATCGTTATACGCCCTACTCGACATCTTCTCTGCTCTCGCGCTGGCATTCATGGGCAAGACGGAGCACGAGTCGATTAGAACTAAATGCCTGGATATCGCTGAAAATTACGACATACTCATTGTTGGGGACAGCGAAGAGAGGTCTCGTTGCCGTCCATGCCTTCGCTTCATGATGGCATTTGCTCTGATCAATGACCATGGCGCGCCAGGGGCGAGAGACGGCGTCATATCATTCCCGGACGAACGACGAGGCGATTTGCTCCTCTCTCGACATCTGTTTCCCTCCGAGTCACTTCCCATATACGCACCTGCTGAAGATGAAGTCCCGTCGTGGCGTCCACGCCAGGTTTCAGACTCCCGCGGCGATACGCAGACGCTCACGCTAAAGACAGAATATGTCTTCGCGGTGGCAAAGCAGCTGGGTGACATAGAGACACAGGCCGCATGTCTACAGGAGCTAATGTATCAGGGCCAGCAAGATGCAGAAGTAGCCCTTAAACAGCTCGAGGGCATATGGTCGGCTGTCGGGGGGATGGCAAAGGTCCAGCAGACGCAGCTGTTCCGGTACATGGTGGCTAAGAGCCCCGAAGATCGCGAACAGCTGCGCAGAGATATCCTCATGGGCGGCGAGTTTGCCTTCGCCGGATTCTGGGAGGGATATGCACAGTACATGATCCTTCGCGCCTTGTCCCCGAAAACTCGCGAAAAAGAGCACTACCTTACCAGGGCCAAGGCTATGAAGACGTCCATACGGCAGCTTCAAGAAGAACGGAGCAGTTCCCGCCAACAGAGAGTCAGCGTGGCAGGCGAAGGCACAGGAGGAGGGGGAAAGCAAGTTGTCAAGGTCGCATCCTACAACGACTGGCGGAAGGACAAGCTTGGCCAAATCAGCTCAGGTTTGCCGAAGGGTCGTGGCTCTAGGAAGAATGGCAAAGACAAACACCTTGCTAAAAAGGCTGACCGCGGCGATCAGACGCGCAAACAGTCAAGGGTTTCCGACGAGGACGAGGACGAGGACGAGGACAAGGACATCGAAATCTACATACGGCGACAGATTGTGCGCAATCAAAAGGAGACAAAACGGCTTCGGCGGCACACGGCGAAGGAAAACGAAGCCACTGAGAGGCTGAAGAATGAAACCATCCGGCTTCGACGTGCCCGCCAATCCGCGTCGGGCCCTGAGGTGCTGCGGACGCGCGACAGCAAAAAGAAGTCCACCGCAAAGCACTTCGAAGAGACGGGTGATTCCAGCTACGATAGCGAAGGTGGCGAGAGCAAGAAGAAGCCTATCATAATACGTGCAGGAAGAACTGTCAATGTCTTCACGGACGATGATGAAGACAGCGAGAACCGCACGGATGACAACCACCGCAAGTCGAGGGTCGATGACTACGAGGGAAGCTCGGATGCCGACAAGAACCGCTTCAAGGGCACTCAGCCGGAAACAGGTACGTCACGGTTTCGTTTGTGATCTGGCTTGCGCCATCCATGCGATTGCGGAACGGAGCTTGCTCAACTGATTTCGATGTGGTGCAGTGCCGGAGCGTGTCCCAGGCCAGCTCAGGATATCGCTCCCAGGCTATGATGCTAACAGTGACGAATTAGTCGAGGTTCTCGACGAGGATGGCACCGAGAGATATGCCAGTACTGTCGAGGGTCAGGGTTCGTTTGTCCGCAGCGACAGTGGGAGTAAGAGCAGGAGTAGTAGCAGCAACAGGAGTCGGGGGAGCAGCAAGAAGACGCACCCGGGCAGTGGCAGGTAGAGCGCTGCCAAAAGGCCGAAAGCGGCAGCCTTCGCGCCGCCAGATTTCTTTTGAATGGGAGAGCCGGCAGAGGTGGTTAAGGATGGCGGAGAAGCTGGGCTCTGCCAGTGAATACAATATGATGGACACTTCAAGTTTGCGCCCTACTTTGACTTCCCGAGACGTGACGCCGTTGGCTATGTGCGGTGTTTAACGACAGCATCACCCGGCCGCGAGGCACCGGTATTAAGCCTTGGTCGATTCGTGGCCTCTTCATTCTGTGTGCCAGCTCTGTCGCACGCTGTTCCGTGTCAATGCGACGACATGGGTCCGGGACAAGCGGGTCGATTGGGTCGGGGGTTTCGGCGGGTGGTGATGCGATGACGACTAAGGAAGAGAGAGGCACTGAGCCGTCTGCAGCTCCGTCCAGCCCTGGCGCGATGAACGTGAAGGCCTGGGATATTTCAGGGATATTTCAGGGCTTCTATGAGCACCTCAGTCGCCAACCCTCACGATGCCGCCCCTGACGTTTCGCGGCATCGGGTCCAGCGAGACGCAGCTGTTGAGCCAAGCCTACGGCATCGGACGGCGTCCAGTAAAAGAGCGGCTCGCGGCGACGGGGCCGCGCGCCACGCCCGCACCGGAAACGCCAGTCGCATGATGTCGAGCCCAAGCAAGGTTGGCGAGACCCCCGCCGCCGCAGGCCAATGACGTCGCCGTGGAGGGGCTGCGAGAGGCCTCACCCGCGACGGGCCAGCGCTTCGGCGGCCAACCAGCATCGCCTCGCCACCTCGCAACCTCGCAACCTCGCAACGGCGGCTTTATTTTTGAGTTTTTGAGTCAATCTCTCCTGGCCGCGGACGGATCTCGCAGCTTGCCATTCATTGCCTTGAACCCGAACAGCCAGGACCCCGCACCATCCGCAAACACTCTCCAAGCCTTCGATCCTCGCGTTGCGGTCCCGACTACAGCCTGACCTACCGAGCGATTGCTCGACATAGTCTCTTGAGTTGAATCGGCATTGGACCGCCCAGCATGGCTTCGGGACACAACGTGCGCCCCCCTCAGCTTGCTACCCTCTCTCGACCGGCCCCCGACCGCTGACAGTCCGCAGGACCCCAAGCTGCTGTACTTTGTCGAAGGCATCAAAGCCTACCACATCGCCAATGGAAACGAGCAGTTGCTGACGCCGAGCGGCCCGCAGACGCTGTCGCTGCTCATGGTCCCGACCTCTTCCGGCTTCGCGGACCCCTCGGGCATCGACTCCGGCGAGCAGGACTTCTACCTGCACCTCCACCTCCCGCCCGAGCTCGACCTGCCGCTGCCCGCCACGACGCAGATCTACCACCAGCCGCCCACCAGCTATCTGATCCCGCGCTGGGACCTCGGGCCCGACAGCGGCGCCTTCACGCGCATCGAATTCCCGGCCATTGGGAGCAGACCCGGCGTTCAGGAGGACGTCGACACCTTCGAGACGATCCTGGCGCAGTGCACCGCGTTCCTCGAGCGCGCGCCGGCGCCCAGGCCGAGGCAGTCCAAGGCGGCCGAGGCCAAGGCCAGGGAGGCGGCTGGCGAGGAGCTGCCGCCGTACAACCCGGCTGACTACACTGCTGGCGAGGGATACGTGCAGGGCAGCGCGAGCTCCAGCAAGGGAGGGAGGATTGTGCTTGTGGACGAGGAGGATGGCAGCGTCATTGGCGAGCTCGGCGACGGCTACCAGCTCATCGAGGATGGTGCTGTCCGGCCAGGTTCGAAAGGTACGCTCCTCTCCAAGACCGCTCTGCGACGTTGAACAGCCGCTGAAGAATTGCCAGACCCCGTCGAAATCTCCCTGCCTGAGAATGAAGGCCAAGCCATCGCCGTCCAGCCCGTGCCCGTCGAGGACGAGATGCACGAGATGCACCCCGCCTACAAAACGTCGACCATCGTCAACACCGCCTCCAGGGCGTCGCGCTTCCTCGTAACCACGTCCGACTACGTCTCCAAGACGCTGCAGTCCCAGGCCGACGGCTTCACCAGGAGCACGCAGCCCGTCGCCAAGCCCGTGACGTTCAACCCAACCACGCACGCGCACATCCGCCGCATCAACCAGTACTCCACCAAGGCGGCTGGGCTGTCTGCCGCGACCATCGGATCCATCAGCAAGGTGGCGCAGAACCTCGGTGCCCACGTGGGCAAGCGCAAGGATGGCAAGGCGAGGGGCTACGACAAGGACGGCAACGTCATCGAGAGCTACAAGCCGGGCGTGCTGAACAAGAGCCTTATGGCGTTCAACACCGTCGTCGACGGCATGGAGCAGGCCGGCCGGACGCTGCTCACGGGCACCTCGTCGAGCATGACGACCGTCGTCGGCCACCGCTGGGGCCCCGAGGCCGCCGAGGTGTCGAGACACCTGGGCGGCGGCGTCAAGAACGTCGGCCTCGTCTACATCGACGTCACCGGCGTATCGCGGCGCGCGATCCTCAAGGGCGTTGCAAAAGGCATGGTGGTGGGCAAGGTCAGGGGCGGCGGCCAGGTTGTCGTCGGCGGCGACGACGGTGCCGTGGCTTCAGGAGGCAATGGCAATGGCGATGGAAACGGAAACGGCAAGCAGGCTCAGGGCACGCATGACACGGCGAGCACCGCCGGCGGGTATGATCCTAATGGGAAGAAGCCGGCGTCGTAGATGGGAAGAGTGAGGCATAACGGGCATAACGAAAGACGCTTGTACGGAAAAGCTGATTCGAAACTCCTGTTGGCGTTGAATAAAAGAGAAGCGCTCCACGGTCTATTTGACGACCGAAATGTGCAGGGTCACTGGCAAGAGGTACCTTGGGCTTCGTGAATTGATGAGCCGGGTGAAGCATTGGAGCCCACCCTTGTTAGTATTATTGTGACTGCCTCGCAGCAGCGGCACATTTACCTCAATGAAGCATCCTTTCATGGCTATTGCGTGTGGATCCAGCTTTCATCACAAAAGACCTCAAAGCTAGAAGATGGCATCGGTCGTGGAGAGCGAAGGCGAAGCTGGAATCGCAGACAGAGGACATCCTCGAGAAGTGGTCACGTGCTGGCGCGAAATGCCGACATCGCGCGACGCGACGCTCAACACCCCGCCAGATGTCCAGGACCAGAGCTTCACCCTCCATTGCAACCGCGACAAGATGTCGCTGGGCTATTAATGTTGCCCCTGGAGAGCAGCCGTGCTGGTAGCATCTGCCCCTTGGCGAGCTAGAGTGCAGCTTCAGCCTTAACGACCCTATCCGCGAACAACGGAACGCGACCCCGTGCGCCGACGACACCCCTCGAAGCTACATGCCGTCTGGGAGCTGAAGTCCGGCGCCCCATGTGTCGATACGAGCTTCTCGGCGTCATAATCCTCATCATACAAGACATTGGCGACGCAATCAGGCCGAGCAAAAGGTGAAAAAGCCGCTGCAGCCTTTCGGCCTCTTTCTAACCTGGCGCAGACGCCTCTCGACCAAGCCATGCTCCACGAAATCCTCCTCTCCCTCTCGGGACACCCGTCTCCCCTCCTGCAATCCTCCAACCCCCAGTCGCACGCTCTCACCGGCATCACTCCCCCCGAGCGTCAGCTGCTAGCCTCCGCCGCACATCTCAGCGACGTCCACTCCAAGCTCATCGATCACACGTCACGCATATCGACCTCCCACCCGTCCACGATATGCCGTGCCGTCGCCACAGCCATCCACTCGGTGCACCTGTCGGCGTTTCAGCGAAAGATACTGGAAGTGGAGCAGAGCATACTCAAGGATGATCCCGCGTTGGTAGGAGCGTACAACATCGTGCCGCTGACGGCCGTCATGGGCGAGTTTCAGCCGTGGACGCGGCAGATGGAGTGGCTGTGGGAGACGGTGCGGTTCATAATGGCGCCGGAGAAGGGTGCTGCGGCGTGCCAGGGTGCGAGGTTGATTGATCGGCTGAGGTCTGAGCTGCAGAGCGGATACCAGGACGTGGCGGAGACGGCCCTGAGCTTGGTGACGGCAGCGGAGACTGCATGGCTGAAGCAAGTCTCTGCCTGGGTTCTCTATGGCCGACTACCAAGCTTCGGTGGGGGCGATTTCTTCGTGCAGGAGTCAGAAGGGCCCGAGGAGGTATTCCGATGCTTCATTTTCCACTCAGTTATCTCAAACGCTGACCAATGACAGGGTTTCACTTATTCACCGGACCGGCTGCCATCGTTTGTCACGCCGGCCGCAGCCTCGTCAATGCTTTTCATCGGAAAGTCGCTGAATCACGTTCGAGCCATGGGCAACGTCATCTCCGGCGTTGGAGGGGCGCATCACATTTCATCGAAGCTTCAGGAGTTGGGAAGTTTGACATTCCCCCTGAGCAGCGCGAGCTTCTCACGGACAATAACGTCTATTCGCCTATCCCTCTCCGAAAACACGCTGCGGAAATTATTGCCGCTGGAAAGGGTTGTTGGGATGCTTCAGTTGCTGCGCGAGTTCTTGTTGCTCGGCCGTGGAGAGTTTGCCCTGGCCTTGACGCAAGAGGCAGATGAGAAGATACGGAACCGGTGGCGGAGGGCGGGAAACCTCGCCTACGGAAAGGACGCTGGCATAAAGAACGTGACGGTCAAGGATGGAGAAGTCGCTGCGGTCCTGAACAGGACATGGGCCGTCTTGGCATCAATGCAGGGGCAGCATGCCGACGAGGACGAGCAGCTGGAACTGGCTCGCGATCTGTTACGGCTGCAACTGACCAGTTCTAGGCCCTCGATACCCATTAGTGGTGACCAGGGATTAAGCTCAGAGGCTGCCAAACTCTTGGAGGCTACGCCGTTCCGGGATATGCTCTTCTCGGTGCCGGTAACGCTCTCCATGGAGCTTCCGCCGCCTTTGGACATGGTCATTTCGCCATCCGACCTCCAAATCTATTCTTGCATCAACTCCTACTTGCTTTCTTTGCGCCGCGCCCACATTCGATTGACGAATTTGTGGAAGATGACCTCGTTGCGGCGCCAACATCCGGCTCCGCGAGGGGCAGAAGAGCACGCCGTTCTCCTTCGGCAGCGGTGGTCAGCGCGGTCTTCTGCATTGCGAAGCTCGTGGACGACGGCCAGTGCTGCCATATTCTTCCTTGGGGAGACGGAAGCGTACCTGCAGACGGAGATTGTTGAAGGAACGTGGGAGGACTTTAGTTCTTGGCTCACAGGGAAAGTCGCGCCCCGCGATCAGCGAGACTCTGGTCGACCCGGTGCCGCGGCACAATATCCCAATGCCCAAGATGAGAAGGGTGGGGAAGACGAGGACGAAGACATCTTCATGCAAGAGTGGAATGCTACGGCTCAGAGCACAGGAGAGGGGGCCTACAAGCACCCTGCACATGATCCCCAGACCCTTGCTACTGCTCACCGCCTCTACCTGCGCACGCTGGTTCACCGACTGCTTCTCGCTCGACCCACCTTCACCGAGCCACTTTATACGCTGCTCGTACACATTGACCACTTCATCTCGCACATCCTGCGAGTGCATTCCATCTTTACGTCGATCGATCTCGAGACAGATTCTGGGGTGGTTGACGCGTTCGTGGATCTGGAGCGAGAGGAACGCGAGGTGATGGCGCTGCTACGCGGAGTAGAGGGCAAGGTCAGGCAGGGTATAGAGGATGTGGTGGACGCTCTGCGGACCCTCGAAAGCGACGCGGACTTTTTGGCGGAGTGGGAGGCCGACGGAGCGGTGTCTGGCGACTACGAATCCAATGCGGTAGGCGAGGCATACGCACCGGGGAAGATAGGGGGTGTGAACCGGCTGCTGATGAAGCTGGACTTTGGGAGCTGGCTGGGGAGCAGGCATGGGACTTGGGACAGGGATGAGTAATGAACATGATGCGCATTGCACGGCGTTATGAGCCTGTCTTGATTTTGACGCTTGCAGCACGGAGCCACGGCGCTAGGCCTGTGGACAACTACAACACGACCTGAAATGCATGTAATTGTTTCATTGTTTCGTTCTCGCCAGCATCATTATGCCGTAGTGAAAATTCATGGTAGCATACCCTATGCTCGATATCAACGCCGTGTGCTCCACGCAATGCTAACGCTGTCATGCCCTCTATTCCTTCAAGACTCCATGCAGATGCCGAGGGAAACTATTGTTACATCCTCTCACAAAGGAAAGAAAACATGCCCGAGGCATGCATGGCTGTTTGTCATGGTTCATTAATGTGAGCAATAGGGTGCCCAGAAACTGCCCTGACTCATGAAATGACTTCAATATATAGCAACTGTGCGCCCGAGTCGCAGCGGACTGTGAGAGTGCTGTGTAGACGGTCGTCGGGAGAAGAAACCACGGACGCCGGTCTTGCGGTGATCGCCGTCCGCGTCACTGGCTCCGATGTGGGGCCGGCCCGGGAAGTGTGGGGCCGACTTCTTGTTCTGCCATCGCTCCCTGATGCAGTCGTCGACCAGTGCCATGAGGCCTGTGGCGATGATGACGCTACACACTCAGTCAGTATTATGGCTCAAAAAGTATGAAGTGAGAGAGACTTACTCGGCCACATCCGTCATAGCCTCGACGACGGACTCGTCACTGATCCACATGTAGCACGGGGGGATCCAGCCCCCGGCGCGCTCCTCGGCCTCGATCTGATTCGGACTGCGCACCTCGGGCACAATGTGCGCCACGGCATCGGATTCACCGTTGCGCACGAGATGAAAGGACACGGTGCCGAGTGCCTTGTCGACAGCACGCCGCCAGGCATAGTTGCGCCCCCACCACTCGAACTCGTAACGCTTGCCGTGATGGCAGCGGCTGACGTCGACGCGCGCGTAGTTGCTGAACTCGAGCTTCATGGTGTCCGTAGGCACGAGCAACGATGGCGTCGGCAGTGCCTTCGCGAATGGAGAGCTGTTGAAGGAAGCGGTGGAGCCGCGCCGGCTCCGAATTGAGGACAGCGCCGCGGAATTGGCGGACGCCGTGCTGCCGCCACCGCGGATGGAGGGCAACGGACGGCGCATGGACGATGAAGAGCGCCGGGAGCATGAAGACCCATGGGACGACGACGCTGTAGAGCGGCGGAATGGCGACTTGACGGAACGCAGAGCCGCCGACATTGATCTCGTGAAGCCTCCTGTGGCGGCGACCGGCCCAGAGGGCGCGGCATAGGCACGCTTCGAGAAGCAGACCTCGCGGCCCGAGTCGCGGCAGTAGCGGCGGAGGGAAAAGTCGCGGCGCGCGAGGTTGTGCATTCGCAGGTGGAAGAGCTGCACCGTCGCCGCCCTCCGGGCTCGGCCGAGCACGTCCCCGTCGGCAGTACCGGGGGCCACGACCATCTCGACGCGCAGATTCATGTTGCCGTCGGCGGTTGAGTCGTCGTGGCGCACGGACAGACGGTTCATGGAGGGGAAGAGGCGGCTGAAGGTATAAGGGTCTGAGGGCCGGAGGGCCGGGTCGGCGGTTGCGGCGTGGTAGGCATGGTACGGAGGAAGGGCGGAGGGTATGGAGGCGTCGCCGGGGGCGGGTAGGCGGATGGCATGGGGGCCGGCGGCTTCGTCGTCGTCGTCGTCTGAGTCGACGAGGGGGTTGTCCGAGTCGGGGTCGGAGAGGAGAGAGTCGTAGGTGTCGACGGAGGAGACGGACGCGGAGAGCGAAGGGGGGAAGAAGGTAATGGTTGTGGGGTGGTCGTCGTCTTCTTGTTCCCCCTCTCTTTGCTCGCGTTCTCGGCGCCGCGGTCGTTGTTGGCGACCCTCCGGCTGTGTTGTGGCAGCGGGCTTGGTTGAGTTGCTGGATGTGGGCGCCGTCGAGAGGTATTGATATGATTCGCCCGATGAGGATATTGCTGATGCATAGGAGGAGGAGAGCGAAGAGGCCATTGAAGCTTGAACCTCTACAATGGGTCCGCTTTGCTCCTTGGGATGCTGTCTGTGTGTGTATGCCGCCATGTGTAAGTGAGCAGCGCGTGGGGGGAGGTACTTGGGTACAAAGGTTAATCTCTTGATGATACGGGGCGGGCAAACGCAAAGGATATAAGTAATATGAATTAAAAGAGCTTCAATACCGGGAGAGCCAAGGGCCGGACACGAGGGCCGGGGAAGCGCAAGGCCTTTTGTACAGCGCCTCCGTCGACAACCTGGGCGAGAAGGAAGCGACTCGCACCGGCGGGGGGTTGCGATGACACTGCATCACACAACACCAGCAGCGGCGCGGCGCGGGCGAAACAGCGAGCCTAGGGCCCGACGGAGCGACGACAGGCCTGTGGCTGCACCCCGAGGCCCGCCCTGCCGATCCTCGATGGGCGACCCCCTTGCCCCTGCAACGGAGCCTCGGACGAGTCGTTGGCTGCGGCGACGCGGAGAAGGCAGCATGTCAATTGGGTTTTCCCTCCATCTCGATACCCGGCCCAGCGCGTCACTGGCTGGACGGAGTGCCTGGGCGCCTGGGGTGCTGCTGAGATGGGCCGACAATGCACGATGGCGCGCGAGGCGAGGCGCTGGGGGCGACTGGAGCTGGACTCACGACAGGAATAGCGCTGCCAGTGAGTCGTCTCGGCTTGGGCCGCACCGGCCACTACCGCGCCCCTGTCCTGTCGGCAAGCCTGCAGAGGGCCAGAGCCTTTGTCTGCCTGCTTGGCTCGTGCGGGTGATTCATCGAGCAGCGGACTCTGCTGATTCCAAACGCCATGGCATGATCCCCTGCGCCGGAGCATGCCACCACCCACGGCCATGCGCGATGATCGAGTCGATTCCTGCTTAGATGGACTACGCCGTTGGGCGCTGCGCAAGATGCACACGCACGACGATGCTTCCGTGTTTTCCCTTCGTCCCCGTTGCTCGCCAGCACCTGGCTCCGCGGAATGTCCGTCCACGAAGGCGCCGCGAAGCGCTTCGGAGATGCCACTGCGCAGGCACCCAGCGGGTGCTGCTGCTCACTCAGCTATCCTCTACCGACGGCGCTGGACGCGCGGGCTGCGTGTGCTAGTACACGAAGGAATGAGGAATCACAGGCTTCGTGTAAGTTAGCTTGGTTAGGTACGGCCTCGGGCACTCCGGCAGCGTCCGAGGCCGAGGGCGAATTAGCGGACCTGTTCGGAGAGAGGCGGAAGCCAGGCAGGCAGGCAGGGCAGGGTAGCCAGACGCAGCAGTCTGTCTGGTGGCTAATAAGCGTTACCCAGAACCAGAAGCTCGATTCCGCGGTGGCACCACGGCGGTCCGTACGCCTCCGTCTTAGACATCCGTTGCAAGATGGCGCAAACATGTCGCGGCATTCCCGGTTTGCATGAGAAACCGCTAGTCTGCGCCTCCAGCATGGCGTTGGCCAGCGACGTGGATGGGAGCGTTCATGGGGTGATTCGAGTGAGCCGAGACGAGGTTTGGCCATGCTGCGAGCGATAAGGCAGGCTTGCTGTGTCTCGTTGGTGCCCGACGGGGGTGGGAGCTTCTGGAAGTCCTCGATGTGCGGCCACCTCGCCGCCTAATACTGGTAAGCCAAGGCCTTGGGCATCCAAGCGGCCACTTCTCTCTGCCTGTGCGTGTTGTCCACGACCACCAGCTGCAGCGAGACGAGGGGCCGTCACTGCAGCTTGGTTGCATGTCGCTGCTCGTCCGTAGCATCGCTTTCACTTGCGTCGACGAGAACACGACGTGAGGTGTCAGCTACCAAGCCTCACTTTTGCCGCGGACCCTTCTAGCCGGTCGTTGCTTTCGTAGCGTCAGGCTGCGATCACAAGCTGGGGCGTAGGCGGCGATGGAAGCGATGGTGTCAGGGATCTGTGTCTGTAGTAAATGACAAGTCGATTCAGCTGTCGAGTGAACAATCCGCATCAAACAAACACCAGAGCCCTGCGCCGTCAGACAGTCCCTGTGATCCATCAAACACCACGATCGTGAATCTGGAGGCAGCATCCACAGCCAAACGATCCAGAATCCCACGCCTGACAATCCCACCTCCGGCTACCTCGTGTGTTCAAAGCCACCCAATCAACAAGCCGCATCCATCCCACCCCGCAGCGTGTCAGTCGCCTATTCGCGCAGTTCCTCGGCAGGCGAGCTCGCTGCTCGCCTCGTCACACCCGCGAGACGGGCCGCTCACAACCGCTGCCGAGCTATTGGGGCATGCGTGGGTCGTGCTTACATGGTAGACGTTGAAGCGTATGGATTCATCCCGCCTTGGCGTCTCAACACATGGAAGACTGTGTTGTGAGGGTAATATCGGCTTTACAAAGGCGGATTTTACCTATTGCCTCGCGGGAAACCCTTTGCTATTGTTACGGTTGACCATGAAGGGGAGAGGGGAGCCTAAATTGGCTGAGCCTTTGGCCACCCTTCACCACTTGGTGTAATGAGCTATTGCCCTACTTCATTCCACACTGTTATGCGATCGATGGTGAAGGCCGTGCCCAAGAATCCCAGATGCAAAATATTCGAAAGGACTGTGCAATTGACGGGCTCTTTCTAGATCCGTTGAAAAATAGCAGTAAAGTGAGGGTCATATGTAATCCGAGGGGCAATGAACGCTACATAGGCCCTCGAAAGATGACCATTCGAATCATACATATAAGCCAAGTAGACGGGATGATGCTGTTAAGGGTGTTCTTTGCTCGTACTATCAATTGTCCATTGAATGTATCTGCGATGCTAAGCTAAGAAGCTAATGCAGAACTAGATGACACACGATTCGCTGAGCATTCAAGGCTGAACATCAACACTTCACTCCATGTAGATGCCGTGGATGCCCTATACTCATCAAAGTCCCGCCTGTGGTATTATCGCTGGCGAGTAACAGTATCGAGTCCAAGATATCTAGTGGGCCAGACTTATACTGATCACAGCATCTTCTTCAATTGGCTTCAATCGTCGTAGATTCCAATCCTAGCATATCCAGTAATGTTGAGATTTAGTCCCCCAGTCGGGTATTGATGGGACAAACATATGTGCCGGTGGCTGTATTCAGAAGGTTGAAGGCTCCCGTAGTCGGTGTAGTGAACCGTGCCGGTGGGATCGTGGCCGTCTCTGTGAGAGCACTGAACCCAGTCTGGGTACATTTGGTTGAATATTTGGACGCAAAAGACGTTGAAAGCTGGGACGTTTGGGAAGGAGATTGCGGGTGCGGATATATACATCAGCGTGCCGCAGCCACTGGGAGAGTCGTTTCTGCTAAACAATGCAACATCCCATTCAATATCCGAGGCTTGTGGCGAAAGCA
This sequence comes from Albophoma yamanashiensis, assembly GCA_001600555.1. Lineage (NCBI taxonomy): Eukaryota > Fungi > Ascomycota > Sordariomycetes > Hypocreales > Ophiocordycipitaceae > Albophoma > Albophoma yamanashiensis. The sequence goes on along the minus strand of BCKH01000005.1, from coordinate 995,232 downwards.
AGCTTCCCCTCGTCCGGTATAGCGACCGATAATAGGTTGATCCCTTTTGAAAATATGCTTCAGCAACTCGTCGCCAGTGTCCGGACTTCCCGCCAAGCTGCTCGCACTGTCGGTGGAGATGTCGCCAAGTGTGTCGAGTCGAAACTTGCAGATATCAAACAGCATCCCTGCATAGCCAATGTTGGCGTCTGCGCGACCAGGCTGTGCATGCACTTCTTCGGATCCCTTAATATGGCCACCGCAGAACGCCCTTCTCTGACTACGTGACTATCAACCAAGATCGCATTCTCGGCGTCGATGGCAAGGCCTCTCTCACCGCTTATGATGAATTCTGTAAGCCAATTGGAGGGGCGGTTCACGACAATGTTCACAGTGCACCCTGCTCACCAGCAAGCCTTTGCGAAGCCCCGAACGCTTCTGGGCGGCGTGGGCGCTTGGATCTTAGACGGCTTGCAAGTTAAAATGCACTATGCTATGAGAGGTAGCTAGGGTCACACAACAAGCAGGCCGGCAACTCGGCAAATGGAACTGCGTACAACGGGATTCTCAACACCACCTATACCACCTGATTGAACGTCAACACGCCCAGCCACGGGCCCAAAACTCAACTTCGGGGGTCGCATCTGTCCTGCTGGTTCCCCAGCCCCACTAGGGCTGGCTATTCCACCCTACCCAGCTTCGCGGTACCACGCGCCAGATTTTCACCTCGCCGCTTCGTAGGTCGTCCAGCTTAAAGCTTTCTACCTTGACCTTCTTGCTCTCTCGGCCCTGCTCCCACGCGCGTACCTTCTTCTTCGTGCCGTCCCATTCCGCCACCACAGCGACATGATCGGGTTTGCCCACTTCAGCCGAGTATTTTGCGTGCATCGCCCCGTGCTTTCCCTGAAACTTGGCATTGCGAATGGATATGATGTCTCCAGGCCGGATGACGTCGTTTTGCTGCGTCGACGCGTTCGCCATGTTGGCGTACACCAAGGCGCCATATGAGCGTGTTCCGACGGGCCAGAGCGCGTCTTTGAGCGGTCGCAGGAGATCCAACACCAGCCCCTGAGGTGAGCCGTCTGCCACGACCGTGTCCTTTCGGGCCGTGGCAGCTTCGGAGATTTGACGTCCGAATCGCTCGTAAAACTCTTCCATCTGGTCCTGGCGCAGGGCTCGCGGCGGCGGCTCGTGGCGCTGCGCCAGCTCCACGTCCGAGGGGTCATACGGGTCGTAGCGCACCGACAGTATTGTCTGTGAGTAGTCCTGGAACAGCACAAACACCTCTCGGCTAATGACCGTCTTGGATCCTTGGTTCGTCGACGTCGATTCCTCGCACTCGAAGTGGATGTCTTTCCGGCCTTGTAGCACAGGGGGCACTTGATTGGCTTGCTTCCACCACCCGCTCTGGACGGCAAGATCAATGTCATTCGCAATGAAGCCAGACTCCATTGATGGGCGGTGCAAGTCGACCGATCTTCGATTGCTCGTGCTCGCCCTCGGGACGTCTAGTGACTGCCTGGCACGGCCGACCGGGGCGGCTGGCGGCGCCCTTCGATCCGGCGGGGACATTGTAGGTGATGGGCCAGGAAAGTAGGCCTCCTCCTCGATCTTGGGGGTTTTTCGGTTGTATGCCGTTGTTGGCGGCGATGAGTAGTTGTATGGGTCATACTCTTCATCATTCTGCGCCGTCGGCGCTTCCTTTGCAGGGGGCGGCGGAGGAGGGGCGGCTCGAGGAACGTCAGTCGATCGTCGTCTGCTGCCTTCACCGGGCGGTGGTTGAGTAGGGATGGGCGGCGGCACTGCCCTCGGAGCAGAGGCCGCAGGAATCGGAGGTGGCAGATTGGGCGGCGTGTTGGTGATGGGTGACTGAAGCGTGTTGTCTTCCAAGCTAGATTCCCGGGCATGCGACTTCAGCGCATCCTTATGGGGAACAGAGGATGCAATATCGGTGTCGTAGTCGCCCTCGTACTCTGTGACCTCTTCATCGTCTTCTTCGCCGGCTTGATGCGGCCTTGACGGCAAGGCCGGCGTGGAGGGGATGTCTGCGGTTGACTGCCGGCTCAAGCTCCCAGGAGGCGGAGGGGGTGGGGGGCGGCCTTGGACTGGGGGAGGGGCTGGCGCTGACCCCGGAACTGGAGGTGGGGGCCGACTGCTGCGTTTGTTGGCAGAGGTATGGACGCTGGCTGGTGAAGCTTCCACCGGGACAGGAGACAGCGGTGGCGATCTAGTCGGCAAGCCAGGTGATTGCAAGGGCTGCGGCGGCATGGGAGGCGAACGCACAGCTGTCGGTACTTGCGTAAGATCCCTCTCTCGCGCTGCCGCTGAGAGCTCATCGTCAGATTCGGATCCATCCGTCGGCGTCGTGATATCAGCCGGCGGGGGTGGGGGAGGAGGTCGGGCTGCAATACGGTTGAGTTTGCGAATTTGGAATGATATCAGGTGCCCACTTACCCTCTGATGGGACGGGAGGAGGCGCGGGTCGGCCGCTCGGGACAGGAGGCGGGCCGCTGGTGTCTCGTCGAGGTGCTGCGCCACGATTAGCAGGCCATACGAGTTGGCGGTTCGACCCATACATACCTTTAGGTTCAGCGATCGGGGCCGGCGTAGTGGCCTCCTCTTCTTCTTCCTCGCCTTTGTCCCCATCATCAGCCGGTCGTGTCGGCAACGGAGGCGGTGCTGGCCTCGACGGGCGAGCGTGCTCATCCTCTTCCACATGCGCAGGCTCATGGTGCAAGTTACGATTTCCCAGAAAAGGCATGGCCATCGGGGTTGGAATTGGGGGAGCTCCTCGAGCAACAGGACTCGATGCCTCCTCCCCGTCTCCAATCGTGGGTTCCGGCTTGGGGGCCTTCTTCTTCGACAAGGCGGCGGTAGGCGGCGGGGGTGCTCCGAACATGCCATGGAAACCCATGCCCCCGCTCATCTTAGCCATTCTCGCTCGCAATTCTTCCTTGCGCCTGATTTCAGGGTCAACATCATCTTCCTCCTCCTCTTCCTCCTCCTCTGCCTCGACTCCTTCAACATGTTCTTCCTCATCGCCCTCCTTGCTGGCGGCAGCTGTAGTCGTGGAGGCGGTGCCTACTCGAGAAACGCGGCGTGTCACCCCGTCGCTGTCATCGCGCTCCGTAGTGTCATCGTGACCCTCGGTCGTGTCGCCGCCACCAGACATATCGGCTTCGTTGCCGTCGTGGACGGGCTCGACCGCATGTCCCTTGGAGGACCTGCGTCGCGGAGGAGGAGGAGCTCGAGCTGGGTGAGTCTCGTCGGTGGACGTTCTCGTACCCATGTCCCCAGTATCTCTTCGCTCAAGTGGAGACAGAGGTTCCTCAGCAGCTTCGGCTGTTGCCTCCACCGACGGTGCTTGCTCGGCTCGCTTCTTGGGGGGTGGAGGTCGCTTGGGCTTTTCCTTCTTGGCTGCAGCATCGGCGTGGCGCTGGGCCTGTTCCATCTGCTGTTTCTGGAGCAGAGCAATGCGCTCCTTCAAGCTGGTCGGCTTGGGCTGATCATCTTCTCCGACGTCCACTTGCTGCTCTGTCGGGAGGAGTCCAGCCCTTTCAGCTTGTCCCAGGTTCTCCGCCTCTTTCTCCCTTATCTCAGGATCCTCTTCCCGTCGATATACATTGGCGGCGGGTACCTCCCGCGGCGGGGGCACGTACGCGTTGCGGCTCGGGGGAGGGGGGACGAAGGGTTTCTTGATGAAGCCAGCACCGCCCGCACTTCCGCTCAGGCCACTGGGCTTGAAAGGAGCCACAGGCGGGGCGGCAGGCTTGTTGAACGCTGCGATGCGATCTTTGAAGGAGTTGCTCGCGGGCTTCTCCGCGGCCGGCGGTGGGGCGGCGGGCTTCGCCTTGGGAGGTGACGACGGGACAGGAACAGGAACAGGAGCCGCGGCAGTGTCTCCGGCTGCCTTAGCTGCAGGAGGAGATGCAGGTGCCGGCGCCGGCTCAGACTGTCGGGACGGAGCTGCGGGAGGGACAGCTGTAACCCTCTGCACAGGTTCGTCGGCCTCAGGGGTCTCGAGCTCGGCATGCTTTGTGGGAGCTGGGTCGTCTTGGGCCTGCACCGGCGCAGGCGCAACGGCTAATTCCCCTGGAGGAGGGTGTTGAGCAGCAGCCTCAGGCTCCTTCTTGGTACGTGTCCTCGCGGGCCGCGGCGGTGCCGTCGGCTCAAACTTTTCGACGAAATTGCGAGGGAAGATGCCTTCCCGCTTAGCACCGCCGTCGTCGATGTACTCTCCGCTGTACCAGTCATCGTCCTCCTCCTCGGTGACGGTGATGATCTGGCCGACAGCAAAGTTGAGGTCGTCATCGTGCGGCGACGAGTATTCATAGATGGCTTTAACGCGGAACGGGGCGGCCATGGCGGCGGTTGGTTGCTGCGACACGACGCAGACACAAAGGGCCTGTGACACGTCTGCCGCGGCGGGATAAACAACCTGTTTGCAGCCGCTATGCGAGAGTCGTCGGTCGCACGCGGTGGGGCGAGAGGCAGGAAGCAAAGCGAGGCGAGGGGGGAGGCCGTTGTTGAGGGCTTCGTCAGCCTGCGAGAAGCGGGGACCGTTGCGGGAGAATGCACGGGCGTCTCGGCTCGGGTCCGTCGAGCATGCGTCGAGCTCGGGGTGAGGTGTCGACGATGGGATGTCTGTGGTGGTGCAAAGGCAAGTCCAGGGACTCACGGGCAAGATGTGGCCAGGGCGGAGGCGAGATGGGCAGGCGAAGCAGGAGGAGGCGGCTGCGAGGCGTAGCGTCGCGGGATCGGCAGCTCAAGAGGTCGGGCGTGCGCGGTTGGGTGGGACAGCGTGGGTTGCGGGCGGAGGGCGTCGACGTCAGCGGGTGAGCAATGATGGTTACAGAGGTTGGGGGGCTGCCGGGACCTTGTTAAAAGGTAAGATAGGCAGCCTCAGCGAATGGGCGCCGCGGGTCAGGCCACCGCATGTACGGGCTCAGACGGGGGTGGCTTCCATCAATGCCACGATGGTGCAACCGAGTCGAGAGCGCCAGAGCATTGACTCCAAAGCCAGGCACCCTCGGCAGCCGTCGTCGAGGCCATTTTGACTCTGCCTGCAGCTTGAGACGCTCTGGTGAAACCCCAGCTCATCCATGCGCCCTGCTGCCTCACCATCCGAGCAAGCTCCCACCACAGCCACAAAAGCCCCCAGCGCTCCCCAAGTGGCCTAGCCGCCTGCAGCGGTTCGCGGCTCCCGCCATGCCGACACGGCCGCCACCAGCGCGCGACAACGGGCAACCACCCCGCTAGAGGGCCCTCCCCCCACCCGGTGCCAGCTTCGATTTTGGAGGGAACGCTGCCATAGCAGCACAACTTTCACCACATCAAAGCATCGTTCCCGAAGCTCCGGGACCGCACGCAGCGCTGTCACATCCGGGGTAAGGGCACCTACCAACATATCCGTGGAGATGGACGACGAGCAGCAAGGTCCTCTCAAACAATCCAGGCCGCCGCAGACCGCGTCCGCCACCGCCGATGCGCGAGAGGTGGCCCTCCACCACGCCAAGCTGCTGCAACGTCGAAAAGCTCTCGAGAGCTCGATCCTCGACAGCCTCATCCTGCTATCCGAGTACCCGCTCGTCCGGGGCTCCGAGTTCTCGGCCGCTTCGCCCGCGCCATCTGACGTCGCCGGCTTCAAGGAGCACGTGCGCCTATTCCAGCCATCCGACTACTCCGATCTGCTCGAGGAGCGCCATGTCAACGGCCTCTGCGGCTACACGCTGTGTCCAAACCCTCATCGGAACCTTGGCCCTGGCGGAGAGTGGAAAATCACCGCTACTGGTATTTTCAAGCGCAAAGACCTCGAGATGTGGTGCTCTGCTCGATGCGCGAAGCGCGCCCTCTTTGTCAAGGTGCAGCTCGTCGAGACAGCTGCTTGGGAGAGAGTTGGCATCCCAGATATCCAGATTGACCTCCTCGACGAAGAAGGAAAGTCCGCAGAAAGCGAGGAGGATCGCGCCGCTCGCAAGCTTGGGGATATGACACTCGAGGACCAGCGGCAGGCTGCTCGGAATGCAGCTGCGCTAGCCCTCGAGCGAGGCGACTCTAGCTCGGTACCAGGCCAGGACAAGGTCCATATTACTCTCAAGGAAAAGGATGCGCCCGCTCCCAACCCAGAGGCCGCTACAGTTGACGTTGCGGATGGTCATCTACTCGTCGAAGGACACAAAAGCCAGCTCCCGTTTCGACCCAAGCGGCAGGATTAGGCCCGTGGCATGTGTCTACGTGGATCAAAAGGTTTGGGATTCGGCGTTCGGCGGAATTGGCTTTCATTCAACGCAGCATACTAGCGGCTGGAGATTCGAATGAAAGGATGGCAATGATACCCGGGGCAGAGCCAGATAGCCAGATAGGCGTTTCGTACCTGCCAATAGGCCAAAAAGAAATAAACCTGTGGTCGACTGCCGGCAGGCAGTAAACACCCAGGAATCTTCGAATCGAGTGACAAGTCACGGGGGGAAGGATCATTGTCTTGGCAATCAAGCGTCATCTCCAGACAGGTCTGAAGACTCGGCGACACCTTGTGGGGAAGGAAGATCTTTCTTTGAGATCTATGCACTCACTACCGTCCAGAGACGCCAAGTAGCAAAAACCCTGCAAAATGCCCGAAACCCAACAACCCACAAACAATCGCTTAGTCGACTTAGTCGCGACGGGGACGGTCGCCGCCGAACCTCCGGCCACCGCGCTCAACGACCTGGGTCTGAGAGACGGCAACGACGTTGACGGGGATGGAGTCGAACTGGAAACCACGTTAGCAGGCCGTCGTCTCTCGGCGGGCGTTCGATCAGGCGGGGCACATACGCCGAGGTGCTTGAGCAGGTCCTTGGTCTCGCCATCCACATCCAGCTGGCCGCTCTCGGAGTTCTGGGTGAAGTCCAGAGCAGAGACCTCGGGGACGTACTGGTCCTTGCGCTCACGCTCCTCCTCCTGCAGCTTGAAGGAGATGCCGCGGACGGGTCCTCGCTGAATACGCTTCATCAGATGCGTAGTGTAGCCGGCAATCTGTTCAGTTTTCCAGTCAGCGGGTTGTTCTTTTGCGGCTCGCATGTCGGCGTCGTTCGGGGCGCATGCTGACCTTGTTGCGCAGGCGCTTCGACGCAATGATGGCGATCTCATCGCAGATGCGCTTGTTGGTCTCGAAGTCGAGGGTGAGCTTGGGGTAGTACCGCTCAATGATGACCTTGGCGGACTTCTTGACGGTCTTGGTACGAACGCGACCCATTTTGGCGGTGTTGAGCTGGTGGTTGTCGGTGGGTGATGGGTGTTGCAAGAGTCGTTCGCGAAATCCAAGCCGCCAAAAAATTGGTGGTGGTTTGCACAATAGTGGGGAGTTTGGCAGTTAGGGCTCGTCAAAAATTGAGCACGGGACTAGTCACATGACGGTTCCCATTACGCCGTGGGCCGCAAAATCGGATTACCTAATCACTCTTGTCCGTTAAGCCCATTGTCTTCGTACGTAGTAACGAATCGTAAGTGGATGGCAGCGAATTGATCCATTTCTGGGTTGGTTCTACTTGTACAGGTGTGGTCTTGATACATAGGTGCGGCAACGGGCCGTCGAGGTACAACGCTCTACAAAGGAACTGCCTCCGCGCGGCTCAATGGCGAAAGGTCTTGAACTGCTCCGTTCCCCTCAAGCCTTCGGCGCGTCGTCAAGAATCTCGCCAGCGACTCGCTCCATCCGCCACTCGTCGGCTTTACTAGCAGTCTTCTGGGTCGGCTGTCTGGGCGTAACACGCTTCGTCGATCCGTTGTGATAAATGTGAGACAGGCCTTTGCTCTCCTTTGCAATAACCTGCGCCTCGGGATGTGTTTCCCGCAGCTGCAGCACGACCTTTCCGCTGGGGTCAACGCTAGCAGTCTGTGGCTCAACGTAGGCCTTGGCGCCGCCGAACGTCGTCGTGTCCAGGTGCATGATGCCGTTCAGCATGGTCTTGTTGGCTGCGGTCCGGCCTCTGCCGTGCCTGGTGTTGAATTCGTTGTCGCCAGGGGGCGCATCCGCGACGAAACCGCCGACACCGAGCTTGGCGGGCGATGGGCCAACTCTGGGGTACACCACTCGGGCCAGCGCCGGCGTTCGCTTCGCTTGAGGCCCGTAGACGGGATGGTTCTCCATGAATGAGTTGGTCCGCAGGTAGCTGATGCCGGCAGATGGGTGGCTCGGGGGAGGTCCGGACTTGCCGTACGGGCTCTCCGGGGCGGCGCTGTCCTGCCTCGACCAAAATGACTGGATGAACCCGACTGGCTGACCCAGCGGTGCCAGGTCCAGGAACTTGGAGACAAGGGAGTACAGAGTGACGCGGTCGTTCCGCAGCGACCGCAAGTAATCACTGAACTGCTCCTCTGTGATGTCTCGGGCATACGTCTTTCTCGGCGCCGGCTTCCCCTGTTCCAGGGCAAGGTTGTTTTGGCGCGTCGTGATGTCCTCGGCGAGCTTTTCCTTGAGCAGCATTCGGAATTGGGCGCGCTTGGGCCGTACTTTCTTGTCGATGTATTCGATAAAATCGCCCTCTGTCATCCTAGCCAACCACGGGCCCTGAAACTTCCACCGTCGGTCGTCTCCCCGGCCGCGATCGAAGTCGGTAAAGTCCATGTCCTCTTCGAACACGGACTTGAACCAGAGATCGGACCTCGAGGAACTCTTGCGATCGCTGTTTCGGGGGACGGAAAGGGCAACTCGCAGCTCCTGAAACTTCTCCAGTGACAGGGAATGGTCTGCAGCAGACGCGAAGTCGGTCACGTTTTCAACCGAATCGACCTGCTTGATGCGGATCAGGGGCGTCGACGTGGCCATGGTAGACTTGAGAGGGAAAGGACGCTTGTATCCCCAATCGCCCTTTTCGCGCGACGACAGTGGCGAGGTGATTGACTGATGCTGGGGGTACTGTCTCGTCATCGTGTTCGACTTGTGATCGCCGATATGGAGGTTGGTGGACTGCGGCTCGGGAAGGGGCTTGGGGATAGAGAACATCCGCGACGTCCTCAGCAAAGCCCCTCCCGGAGATACGGCGCGGGCCCCCATTGTGAGGATCAGAGTTGTCGCGGAGGCTCGATGCCTGAATGCTGTCGCGGTGTTTGCCAGCAAGCTGCGTCTCAGCTTCGTTCGTCGGGAGCAAATTTGAGAGCTCAGGATCAGCCGGCGATGAGCCGACACCACCGTTTCTGCGACGTGGGAGCAGGCCCACTAAAACCTGCCGGCGCGGGACGCCCTGCGGCTGGAGAGTCAGCTAACCTAGACCTTGAGTTGAGAGGCCGACTCAATCTCACGAGACCAAGTTTGGTGTGAGAAAAGCAAGCGAGCAGTCGCGGCGATTGGGCAGCCAGATAATGCTCAGCGTCAGGAAGATGAGCTCCAACATTTTGTCGTCACCAGCCCTCACCTTTGAGCTTGTGGCTCGTTGTTCAGTGAGTCCTGTGCATCCTGGCGCAACCAGTATTCTTCTGACTTTGCCTTGCTACCAGACTACCAGAGCTCGCGCCTCCAACCTAACTCTTCCCCATGGCCCAGTGCAGTTGCCCATGTTCATGCCCGTGGCCACCCAGGCATCTTTAAAGGGCATCACCCCACAACAGCTTGAAGAGACGGGTTGTCGGCTATGCCTGAACAACACATATCACCTTGGGCTCAAGCCTGGTCAAGATGTGCTTGACGCTGTAGGGGGAGCGCACAAGCTCCAAGGCTGGAACCACAACATACTCACAGATAGCGGAGGGTAAGGTGCGCGAAGTCGACATGCGAGAACGCTATGGCTGACACCTGGCAGCTTCCAGATGGTCAGCCTACTCAAGCTGGCCAAGATTACGGAGGAAGGCGTGCGGTTTCTGAGCCCACACGACGGGTCCCCGATGCTGCTCACTCCCGAGCATTCCATCTCTCTTCAGAACACAATCGGCAGTGACATAATCATGCAGCTCGACGATGTCCTGGTCACCACATCTCCAGACAAGGAGCGTATGCGCGAAGCCATGGAGCGGAGCGTGCGTTGGCTGGACAGGTGCATCGCCGCGCACAAGAACCCGGACAGCCAAAACCTGTTCTGCATCATTCAGGGTGGTTTGGACCTGGACATGCGGCGAGAGTGTGTCGCCGAGATGCTGGCTCGAAATACGCCGGGTATCGCCATCGGAGGCCTCAGCGGAGGAGAGGCAAAGGCCGACTACTGCCGCGTCGTCGCGGCATGTACGGCTCTGCTGCCGGACCTCAAACCGCGGTATGTCATGGGCATCGGCTACCCCGAGGACCTGGTTGTCAGTGTTGCCCTGGGTGCCGACATGTTTGACTGCGTGTGGCCCACCAGAACAGCCAGGTTCGGCAACGCCGTCACGAAGAGGGGAGTCCTGAATATCCGAAACCTCAAGTATGCAAATGACTTTGGGCCCATCGAGCCGGGTTGCGGCTGCATGTGCTGCAGGACAGGGGACGGGGGAATGGGCATCACGCGTGCATTTGTCAATCACAACGCCTCCAAAGAGACTGTCGCGGCACACCTCCTGACGATCCATAACGTCTGGTATCAGCTCAACTTGATGAGGGAGGTGCGACAATCCATCATTGAGGATAGGTTTCCAGCATATATTCGGGAGTTTTTCGGGGCTTTGTATGACAGCAAAACGGACTATCCGGATTGGGCGGTGGAGGCTCTGAGAGGAGTTGGGGTAGACTTGATGTTGGAATAGAAGGCAATAGACGAAAGCCGATCAAGTTCTTGGCATGATGCTCATTTCACGTAAAGTTCTCGCTGTACACTATCCGTGTCTCAATGACATCTATAACAATTACGCCCGGAAGTGTTTGCATCCCCCCCACCACCACTTTGCAGAAAACCAAAGTCGACGTCCAGATTAGCACCAGTTCAGAATGCGAAAGCTATGACGCCGGCGGCGATGAGGCTAGCGGCAAAACCTATGTGTAGGTTCAAGGCAGCCCCGGCCGACGTTGGACTGGCCTTGGTGGTTGTCGGCGTGGTGTGACTGGCGGTGTTTGTTGTGACAGTTGAATCGCTGTTGCCGGTCGTCTGCACGTCTGTCGACGTTGCGGTGGCTTCGGATGAACCCAACGTCGAGGTTGCATTGCAAGCATTGCTGAAGTTCTTGCAAAAGCCGGTAAAAGTTTTGGCGACTGGGACGGGTTAGAAACAGCGGAAGGTTTGCAATGACCCAAGGGCACAAACCGTCGTAGATGGAGGTGACCCCGTTGGACGAAGCCCAATCCTTGCACGTCTGGGCGTACTTATCCAAGCCATCTGTCCAGCTCGCCTGACCCTGAGCGGTGACGCAGCTGTCCTCGTATTAGATAACACCGGTCCGAGTTCCTCTCGTTCGAAGCTTACCAGTAGCAAGGGGCCTGTAGGCCGTAGGGCTGGTCCTTAAACCCTAGCACGTTTTTCGAGCAGGACAGATACATGCCATACATGGAGCTGCACGCAGGATCGGCGGAGCTGAGGCTCGCAGCAGCCGTGACGCCTGGTGGAGGTGAGCCAGAGACGCCGGTGCCTGATGCGTCTGGAGATCCACTGATGGACGGGATGGTCGCCGCACCGCTCGTCGGGCTTACGATTCCGTTGCCAGTACACGCTCGGCTGTTCAAGTTGCAAAGAGAATACAAGTTGCCGTACGCTAGTGAAGAGTGAGACATCAAGCTCGTCGGATTCCCATGCGTGGGTACCAACCAGAGTATTGAACAGAGAGCGTCGGCGCCTGGTGTGCCAAGTAGCTCGAACAGGTCGAGTAGTCTGCGGCAATGCGAGAGCCGCCAACGCAGCACGCGCATTTGGAGAGCTCAGATAGAGCGGCGGTTGTCAAGCCGCCGAGGCCGCCGGCCTGGTCCGCGCAGCCTTGCAGCTTTTCGTTGATGGCTGAGCATATCTTGTAGGCCGGGTCCGACGGATTGATCGCGGCAATAACGGCGGCGTTGTCGACGACAGGAAGCGTCATGTGCTGTGCCGCGGCAACGCCGGTGAGGGCCTGGAGGAGCAAGGCGTTCCTCATCTTGGACACGACTCCGTCTTACACGTCGGTAGAAAGACGGCAGCGGGAAGTGATGGTTTGTCCCAAGAGTCTATCGACAAGACATGGCCAGCCGAGCGGCGCGAGGCCGGGGGCGGGCTGATAATTTATTGCTTGCCATGCCTTCAGCCGGTTCAGGCTTGGCCGCCTGCCCATCGGCCGGCGCGCCCATGAACATTGCTTTCGTGGAAGCAGAAGGCGACCAGGGTTGACAGCATAGCGCACAGCGGGCCATCCCCTTTGTGATGCGGCTGAACCGACAAGGGAGCTTCGTGCAGCGACGGCGGCAGCACCCTGGCATATTTTTGCCGAGTGGTGAGGCGCCAATGTGCCTTGAGGTGGGCCATTTTACGCGTACTCATACGTTGCAGAGTCTCGAGAGCAATCGAGTGGCGGTGTGGTTTGCTTCTTCAAGCGGCGCTTCCTCCAGGCTATCAGCCAACAGTTGAGTGCCGAACGCGCTTCGCGGAGTTGGGATCTCATGCCGGGGTCCCAGGGCTCACCGGAAAGGGTCATGTAAATCAGCGTTCGACAAGGTGTCCCGCGGAACCAGGTTTGGTCGAGGTCAGCGGCTGAGGGGGAACATGGGCTTCGGGCGTCGGGCACCTACTACACACCTACTACACTGTACGTAGCCTACCTACGCCGTGACCCATGCGAAGCCGGCACCACTTGGGTAGCCAGCGAGTCTCTCGGAAGAGGTCCTACAAAGGCAGTGTGTCGTCTCCGGTGTGCTCGGAACTGCTCAGCGGCCTTCGAAAGTGAGCCGCGATTGTGCCGCAGAGCCTACGCGTCTTTGCAGCATCGTTGCAGCTGGTGGAGGTTACGCGCGCGTGGACATGGTGCGTAGCCGGCGCAAACACCATGCCACCCCAGAGGCTTTCCTCGATACTCAGGCCGATGGCTGTATATTATGACCAGCGAGTCTGCTGTTGAGCGAGTCGTCGCCGCGCTTCTCGTTCTGCGCGGCAAGGCACGCCCCCGCTGGCTGCTGGCCTCGGCCGGCCCAGTAAGCATCGCCCGTAACACAGAGGCAGACAAGTGTCGCCTGGCAATACACAGTCCAACGCCAGCAGCACCAACCAGCCCAAGGACACAGTCACAACGGCCTAGCTCCTGTGGCCGTCGTCTTCGTCCAAGCGCGCATCTTGGCATTGCGTCGCCGTCACGTGATGGCGCGACGGCGGGACGCGACCCTGGAGACGCTGATCATCGTCGGCGCAACTGCCCAGGCGAATCAACAAAAACAACATCCAACACCAGCACCACATTTGCTGCGACGCCGCCCAACGAGACTCTGGCGCAAGCCAACCTGCAGCGCCGCCCCTCGAGAGACGTAGCCTCATGCCGACCGCCCTCTGCACTTCGGCCTTTGTCCCATGAATTTGCACGCCGCCTCTCGATGTCGTCACCCCCTCGAGTGTCGCTGCCGGCGCGGCGGCAGTCAACAGCAAGCATAACCAACGACGACGACGCTGGCCTGACGCAGTCGCTCAGCCAATTGTCCCTGGCGACGCAGCCCGTGTCAAGTACATCTCCACGGCCGAAAGCCACGTCGTGTTCCCTGCAGCCGCCGTCCCGTCGCCCCTCGACGTCGACGTTGCCCCACCCTCGGCTTCCCTCTCGAAGCCCATCGAATGGACGCGAGTCCCGCGAGTCCCGCGCCGTCACGCCGCCTCTTCTTCTGCGCAAAGCCTCTTCGAACTCTCTGCACTCTGGGAATGGTGCTGGGTCGACGCGACCCGTCTCTCGGAGGTCGAGCTCAGCGCAGGTGCTCTCCCCGTCGGCCAAGACCGCATCTTTCGGCGTGCCGTTGCAGGAGGAAGAGAAGCCGCCCGTCACCGCAAACTCGGTCGCCAGCAGCTGTCTGCACACGGAGCTTCAAGTCCACCACGGCCAAGAGTCGACGTTGCAGACCGAGACGATCGTCATCCTCAATGATGCGGTCTACGGCCATAGGTTCTCTCGTCCGAGGACCTCGCGAAGCGCGCTGAGTACCATCGTGGAGCGCCCGGAGAGGATCAAGGCAAGCGTGTTAGGTATTTCGGCGGCATACGTGCTACTGGGTGGACGCCATAGCGAGGGCGTGCTCCCCATTTCTCCCAAGAGAGACGTCCACACGTTACCTAGCATCCCGTTTCGCATCCATAAGACGACCAGGAGGCTGTCACTGGCCTCCCAAGCCGTCACCAACGTGCATGGGACGAAATGGATGGATGAGCTGAAGCTCATGTGCGAATCAGCCGAGTCAAAGCTGGCAATGGGTGGGAAGGAACTCCAGCGGCCGCAGATGAGCAGGAGCCCGGATGATGACCCGCCACAAAAGCTTCATGAAGGCGACCTCTACCTATGCTCTGAGTCGCTGGCAGCCATAGAAGGTGCCCTAGGTGCGGTGTGTGAAGCTGTGGACACCGTCTTCACCACAAGTCACCGACGTGCATTCGTCGGCGTGAGACCTCCGGGACATCACTGCTCGGCATCGTATCCATCTGGATTCTGCTGGGTTAACAACGTCCACGTAGGGCTCATGCACGCGGCTCTCACTCACGGCCTCACGCATGCGGCCATTATCGACTTTGACCTCCATCACGGAGATGGCTCTCAAGCCATCACGTGGCAGCACAACACTCGAGCCATGACCGCTCCCAAGAATGCCGCTGCTTGGAAGAAGACCTCGATTGGATATTTCAGCTTGCATGACATCAACTCCTATCCCTGTGAGATGGGCGACGAGGAAAAGGTTAAAAATGCGAGTCTCTGTATCGACAATGCCCACGGCCAGACTGTCTGGAATGTTCACCTCCAGTCGTGGAGGACTGAGCAGGACTTTTGGCGACTGTACGACACTAAGTACGCTGTTCTCTTGGACAAGACGCGAAACTACCTCAAGAATCAAGCTGAGCGTCTGAGAGCCCTGAATCAAACCCCCAAGGCCGCAATCTTCTTCTCGGCTGGCTTCGACGCGAGCGAATGGGAGAGCGCAGGGATGCAGCGCCATCAAGTCAATGTTCCGACAGAATTCTACGCCAGACTCAGCCAAGACGTGGTTAGGCTTGCCGCCGAAGAGGACCTGCATGTCGACGGTCGCGTCATCAGCGTTTTGGAGGGTGGCTATAGCGACAGAGCCTTGTGCTCCGGCGTCCTCGGCCATCTCAGTGGGCTCGTTGGTGACCAGACGCTGGAAGCTCATCAGTTGGAGCCACACGGACTTGCCTTTGAGATGGGCCAACGAAGCGGTGCCGGCGCTGCCGACCCTGGAACTGGCCATGACAGAGCGCTGTCATCGACTCATCAGTACGATCCCTCGTGGTGGTCAAGCGCCCAGCTGGATAAGCTGGAACGTCCGTCCGCGCCACCGTCACCACCTAGAAAGTCGCGAACTTCGACACCGCCAACGTACTGCTCGCCCACGCAAGCATCAACAGCCAAGGTTGCTGACCCTGTCAAAATGAGGCGCAGCCTGTCCGGGCTCTCAACTACCAAGCTGATGGAGCGGCCCCCCTCTCCCCCGCCCCCTGAGGTTCCCTGGTTCGTCGCAGCCCACGAGCTTTCAAGCCTCCTCATCCCGACGGGGCGACAAACCGACAGCTGCAAGCCAGAAGACCTTAATGCGGAAGCAACAAAGGCGCGGCGAAACCGCCAGTCTCTTCTTATGGGCCTGTCAGCTCCACCATCTGAACCATCGAGTAGACCTACGTCGAGGATGGCTCTCCGTGAGCGACGAGGAAGAGCCATTGGTCCGATAGATGAACGGTCTGTCGATCAAATGCCAAAATCACGACAAAAGATTGCTGCTGTAACACCCGCCGCATCGCCAGAGAGGGTGAGTTCACAGCCACTAGGGAGGGAGATAATGGGAGTAGCTGATGCGAATGACCGCCAGTCTTCCACACGGACCACTCCTTCGCGCCCTAACGGATCGCAGCCGTCCAGGAGAACCAGTCGACGTCTTAGTGGAACATCGATTGCTCTTAGTCCGGCAATGGAGGAACCGCCTCAGGGTAACAGTGATCCGAGCGTCAATCGGACTACTTCTACGAGCACTGGGACTCAAAGCGGGGTCAAGTTGGCAGCAAAAAAGGTTCGAGCACCGGTGGTTCGCAAGGATGCCGCGCCTCGAAGTGTTCGAAGCAGTCCTAGGAAAGGCTCTACGCCTGCGAGGGCCGGACCGACCGCTGCTGGTGTTCAGGCTGCGGGGCCCTCAACTGTGCCTGACGCAGCGACAGATACTGGATCAAACGCCATGGATAATATTACAGTGGCTATGAAAAAGATTAGGATCAACTTGATCACAAAGGCCCAGAAGGAGGAAAGAGAAAGAAATCGACTCGAAAACAAGGCCGCAACATCGAAGACTGGCTTGAGCCAAACAGATGTGGCACCCTTGGTCCATGGGCCATCGATCACATCAAACGCCGAAACACCTGGAATTCCCACACTACTCGATGCGACGATTACAGAATTGCCTATACAAGGTGTAGCCGAAGCTCACCCCTCCCCCCCTCTCTCTTCCTCGCCAACGGAACTGCGGACACTCGTCGGAGACGCGCCTCTTACATCGGTAGTTCAGCCCGATTCTCACCAGCTTGCCCCATCCGAGACTCCCCCCGCACTGCCTCAAGCCGTAGCGCAGGCAACCTGTGACGGGGGCGAGTTTTTCATTCCGTACCAACCCGAGGGACCGATGCCCATCTCTGTCTCTCAACAAGAGCCGTTGCAATGGCTGCCTCCAAATGTGCCCACACCCTCCGCCAATACCCCTATGGCGACGCCAAGCCCCGTTAAAAGGCAGAACAAATTGTTCCACTACACCTCTGGAATACCCTTTGCGCCAAAGCCGAAGGTGGGTGCTCCATCGAGTACCACCCAGGCCAAAATGGAACACGGCAATATGAACTCGATTTGGGATATACCCGAGACACCCCAAAAGTAGACTTAATCTCAGCAATGAGGAGAAACGGCAAGATAAGGTTGATCTGAGCGGAGCTTTGGATTTTGGAGGATGCGACAGCACACCCACATACTTCTGGAGAAGCCTGTTTGGGATTGATTGGCTGGTTTGGCCTCCGCGAAGGAGTTGCTCTTGATGGTCAACTTTGTTGTTTGATACCCATTTTTAACGAATCTGCAATGAATTTGTCTAATATGCATGCTATGATCCGCTTTCGTGGCAGTTTTTTCTTTCTTTTCTTTTCTAAAGTAGTTCTGCGTTGTGATGGTGCCGAAGAAGTGAAATGTATCACTGGAAGCACTGCCGAAATTCTTGTAGAGGCACACCTGAATCTTCCAGCGCGGGTTTAGCTGAGCCTTCGACCCCGGGATGCGGTTGTCGCCGAAAAGTCCAAACGTGCTCGACTCCCAGACTTTCAAGGTAGGCAACTCCACGAGCGTAGTTCGTCGCAATGTGGCTGATGCCGTGGCTGTCGTCGGACATGGTGAACTTGCCACCCATTTTGATCCATTCCTAAGTAGAGAGCATTAGCAGATCGATCCCTAATGCTCTTGTCTTGTACGAGAATTTCTCACCTCCGCAATCACTCGACACGGATATGGCTCGTCCAGGCCCTTCCTCAGCGCTGCCGTATTGCACTCGAGCCACCCGCCCTGCTCAGCGACGAGCTTGAGGTTCCGCTTCACCTTCGCCCACACGCCCTTCCACTCCCGGACGTCTCGACCGGGCTTCTCACTCAGCAAGCGGACCAGGTCAAAGTGCCCTACAATGCGAGGCTTGAGCGCAGTGAGCATCGCGTGCTGCAGGTCGTAGTAGTCCTCGTAGAGGCGCTCCTCCGAGCCTCCAGCGGCAGCAACGGCGGCGGCGTACATCGCCGCATCGTAGTCAATAGGTAGACTGTGTACATGGTGCACTGAGCCGATGAAGTAGTCAACACAATCGGGTGCGGCGAGGGCATGCACCAGGGGTCCGAAGTCGGGGCGGATGAATTCAGCTTCGAATCCGATGATGATGTGGATGCTTGAAGCGTATTTTGCTTGCAGGCGCCGGGCTTCTACTATGTATGCCTCATGACGCAATGGAAGGACTTCCAAGCTGCGCTTTGGGTCGTCCATCTGTTGAAAGCATTAGAGAGAGCATACAATGAGTATGGCTATGCGAGGCGAGTGTTGTGCCCGTCTCCCACCCTGTACTAGGGTAGCCTCAGTCATGTCCTTCACCACTCACCTCTTCCGGGTACAGATCTTGCTCATGATACCGAGGCATGTGCTCAGTCAGACCAATGGTCTTGAAACCGACGGAAATCGCATGGCGTATGATGTCCTCGAGCTGATCAGCGGCATGCCCGGGACAAAACTGCCCTGAGTGGGAATGCATTGTGAAGGCCATGATTGGCAGGCCTTTCACGCCACCTGGCTACAGCACGTCCGTAATTGCTCGAGAAAGGTTAGCCCAAGTTTGAGAGAGTTGGCTCAAGAGAGTTGGCGTTCCGGGCTTTTCCTGCGACTAGCTGTGAGTGAGGGGTGTTGCGAACCTTGAGTTTTGTTGAAGCGATGACGGAGTGTCTCCACAATTAACGCGGGATAGGCTGGGCGGAATCGATTCGCTACGTCACAAGCTGGGTGCTGGCAAATGCATTTGACTTGGAGAGGGGCAGATATGGTCCCGTTGAACGAACAACGATTGTCGCAAAAATTCTCTCGAATGCGCAGATTTGAAGGGATTGGGGCTGATGCTTGTGTCCCAGGGCGAGAAGATTTGCTTACAAGGAGACTAGGCACGGTGGCTGGATGATTGGCTGCCAGCTGTTCAATGCAAGTGATTATAGCGCGGGCGGACGCCCAATCAAGCATGACACTTCGAGGACTCCAAGCGTGAGTGCTCCAGATGGTAACAGTTAAATATGAGATTGCCAGCCCCGGAACAGGTAAACTTTCAAGGATCAATTTGCCGATTGATCGCATCAATATCGTCAGATAACAGCTGGCACATCTGCAAGAGTCGCTAGCAAGCTGACATGGGTAGATTTTCAGATGTATGCAGTCAAATGACTGCATTGCGCTCGCTCACGTGGATTCTGGGTGCAATGTGAAATTCACTGGCTCACGCATGCCTGTGACGTTCTATTTGGTGGCGGCTTATAGATACTACGCCATACGTATTACTGAAAGAGTTCGCTTGCCCGAACCGTAACAGACGGGCAGCCCCAGGTTCGCTACAGGTGTTCCTAAATAAGGTAATGAATTGTATAATCTTTTGCTAACGCTTGTGCCCGAAATTGCCGGTCGCGGCCGTAAATTCGCCGGGAAAGCTCTGAGCGGCTGTGCTGTGCCCGTAATTCAGGGCAAAAAACTTGGAGTCGAAGCGATTCAAGCTAGATTCATTTAACATCACCTGATCGAGATGCCACGCAACTTGAGGACTAATTATTCAGCAGAATCCAGAATGGGAACATCAAAATTTGTTGGGTTCGGAGGTGTACGAAGGAGAATGATGTGGCAGCTCGCAATAACAGAGTGAAAGCCTCCCAATTCAACATTCCATGTGGGAATTCCTGAAAGGCACTTGTGCATCGAGCCACATTGTAAAGGTGTATATGTCTTTATCATCGTCACTTTACGCTTCCCAGTGGGGCGAAGATCTATGCACATGTGTTGTGTGTGCAGATCATTCAAGCATTCTTTCGACACCCTAATAGCTTGTAGCATGTACAAAGGTGGAAATGAATATACAAATGGCAAATGTCACTTTGACTTTGCTCCCATGGCCATATTTGCCTTGGAAAACTAGCAAGTATTCTCTGTCATGGGAGCCTGACCGGCAGAGCTAATCCAAGACAGTTTCGGATCCCCGCTCCGCTTGTACAATGTGATACGACACATGTGGTAATGATACGGCAAAGCGCTTCATGCGGCAATGCCTGCCAAAAGGCCGTGCCGCATCTTCAATGCGAGGACGGCCTTCCGATCGTCGACACGGGACGGCGCGCTCGCAGACATGAAACACATCTTGCAGTCTATCCACGGAGCTAACATTAATTAAGCCGTTATTAGAGGCACTTTGCCAAAAAAAAAGATGGCCAAAATATGTAGTGCCTGGCTGGCTTACATAGGATAATAGCCATCCTGGCATTTTCTCCTTTGTATATTGCGCACCGAAGAGAGCCGAACACGGGTTGAATGTGATGAACAGCTCCTCTTTTGCATCAATGATGCGTCGAATCGTCCGTTGATTCGTCGACAAGGACCGGTGGCTTCACTCAGGCGTCTTCGCATGCCCCAGACGAGCACAGCATCGAACTTGCATCGACCTAACTTGCATGGGATATCCTTGTCTGGCGACAGCGCCTGCGTCATTGGCACAATGAGGCGGAGTAATCCCTACCTGTCACATCTGTATGATCCACTCCAGCCCAGAGCGGAGCTGAAATCAAACCACCGATCGGGTCAGAACCGGCAATAGAGTCCAAGTCTGAAGCGGGAATCGGAATCAGCCAGCCTGGAAAAGACGGTGAGCTCGCAGGCCTGGTAGTCGTCTTCCTGCACGTGCGTCGCCTTTTCCATTTCCATCCCAGGCGGAGAAGTCTTCCTACCAAATGATCGGCAGTGGCTCTAGTTGCACAAGACTACTACAACCGTTTGCAACATAGAGCGAGGATCCCGTTTCCAGCAGCCACAGCCGTCTTGCTCAGTGCACGACATGCGGGGGCCACGTCTCCATGGGCATTACATGCCGAACGCGTCAGTGATGCTATTTTTCATGCTTCCAGAGTAATCCTTGTTACGATACCGTGCCATTAAATAATAACCGGCATTGCGATTCCGTGTCCAGGCGTTCTTTCTTAAAGCAGGTTGCAGACGCAGCCAGACTGGCTGAATCACTCAGTCAAAGGCATTGCCATCTGTCTGTTACCGCGTTGCTACCTCGCCAGAGTCCATCATTTTGCGTTATGAGCAAGTATGGAGGAGTTCTGAGTCTACGGATAGGTTTGTAAACACAGAGAAGAAAACCGTACAGCGAATTGGTACATGTGGTTTATCAGTGCTTTATACATCTGCTGGGCTTGAAACCACTGAACACCCCTCAATCATAGCCGCCATGTGTCTCGTCCCTCAGGGAGCTTTCCGAGAGGCGACTGGTTGGTGCCTAAGTTCGAAACGAGCCTACCTTCAGAAACGAGCCTACCTTCAGTTTGAGGTGATCTTGCCCGCAGCGGCACTTCTGCGCGGCGGCTCGCGGCGGCTCCGCCTCGTATTTGTGGGAGGTGCAGGCATGTGTAGCTGATAACCCCGTGCGCCATGCAACCGGTGTGCTGGGTGCCGGGCTTGACCCCAGCCGGGCTGTTACAGGGCCCCGAGACATGTTCCTGCTGGGACCCCGAGGCGTCTGCGAACACTCCCATAGCCGACCCCTGAGTAGGTAGAACGGGGCTTCGGCGAAGCAACTTGCCGTGATGCAATGAACTTCCAGATCTGGCAATGGCCAGCCTAAATCCGACAAAACAATTGCAGGGATGCATGGAGTTCAAGGTTGTAATACGCACATGTGCGGACTAGACGACTTGAGAAACATACTGGTCGAACTGTATGTCTCATGTGGCTGGCTGGATGTGATATCCTGGAGCCCGAGACTCCGATTGGGCTCTTGAACCCGACAGACGAACCTTGCCACAGGTGGCTGACCACGATGCCGCAGGGATTCGAATCTCCTGCTCTTTCGATGTGTGGCCGTATTTGTCGTACAAGCACGTTCGAACTTGTAGTCAAGTAGCCTGATCACTATGCCAACAAGGATCTGGTGAGGATTGGTAGCAATGTCACGTAACATTGGGAGAACGTCAGGTCTCCTCTCACTCTGCATGATGATCGCGAAGAGGACTGATCGCTTCAAAGTAGCGCCAGACAATCACTTCCAAGCACCTGGGGAAAGCACAGATATCAGACATCCTCAGCCAGCCTCATGCGCGCGAGATAGGAGTCCCGCATGTGCGCGCTGACTGACCTGTGTCTGGTCGGGAACAGTACGTGGCTAGAACACGTTTCGGGTCCGCTCCGATCTCCGTCGGGACCAGACAAAGCAATTACTGAGACATCGATGACACTTAAAAGCGGTGGCCGGGGTAGTCATGTGCTGACTAGCGACAGACTTGAATGAGCATTCAAGACCCTTTATCGACTTCTTGAAAGCGAGCCTCAACTTTCTGTCGATCGTGATTGGATGCCATACGTTTGATTTGTAGCAGTTCATAGCATTAAATTCACGGGAGTAGACTCAGACGCGAGACGAAGGAAGACCATCTATTGTTCCGTTGTCAATGAAACCGATACCCAGACTCGCCAATAATACATATATGCTGGTATTCAGGATGGGTCTGAAATTCTGCCTTCCCTTCGGGTTGTAATGGACAGTTGTCGTACATAATATGAAGTAAAAGGGAATTGAAAGACCTTTCCAGGAATATGGCAATGTAGAACATTGTTATGAAGCTCAGAACTCCCATATGTTCTTCTTCCACCACGGCTTCGCGCTCGCATCTTCCCGCTTGTACCCCTCCTCCACCACGTCATGCTGGCTCACAATGGTTAAAAACACCTCATTCAGTGTGGTTGGACTGACACTGTGATGTGCAATTCCCAGGTTTTCCTTATTCTCCTCGAGCAAGATCAGGAGCTGACCAATGGCGCTTTCATCATCGCTCAAGTTTCCTCGCTGATGAGAAGGGCTTGTCCTGTGCTCCGCCACATATGAAGAAGGAATAGAAAAGCGCATCTGACCGTGGAACGTCTCTTGTTCGACCTCGGCTCCAGGAAAAGCACCGAGTACCCACGAGCGTACTTTCTCCATTTCCTCGGGGGTGGAATGAGGAGCTGTCTTGCTCACGAGATGGACGTGAAGAGTGTCACCAAAGCGATGGCGCAGCGTATCGGTGGAGCCGAGAGCAAGCATACGTCGAGCCATGATGCCAGCGCGGTTGGCCAAGGCATCAGCTTCCTCCATACTATGAGTAGTCAGTAGAATAGATCGACCCGGAACAATCGTCTCGAGCGTTCGCCACATGATTCGCTTGGCGGCTGCATCGAGCCCTGATGAAGGCTCGTCAAGTAGGAGAACAGACGGATTTCCGGTCAGTGCGATAGCCAAAGACAGCTTGCGCTTGTTACCACCAGAGAGAGTGTGAGCCATGACATTCGTGTACGCATCCAGGCCGACAGCGCGAACGACAGACTGAACCTGGTGTTTCACGTCGGTAATACCTCTGATGTGAGCAAAGTGCTCAAGGTGCTCAACGACAGTCATGGAGTCGATAGCATCGAATTGAGGACAAACACCAAGACTCTGGCGTGCCAAAGAGCGACTTTTCGTCACTGAAGCTTTCTCAATGAAAACATCACCGCCGTTCTTGCTGGCTGCAACATCGCCGCGGATCAAGGAGATGGTAGTTGACTTGCCAGCTCCATTGGGTCCAAGAAGAGCAAAGACCTCGCCATGCTCGACCCCGAACGTGACGTTATCCACGGCGATATTCTTCCCAAATGCTTTGGTCAGATGTAAGACGCGGAGGCCTTCGTTCATACCCTCGGGCCCTCCGACGCGAACAAGTTCACTCGCAATCTCTGGGTCATCAATTTCATTGGATTTCTCGGCCTTCTCAGTCGCATATTTGCCGCTTCCGCTCTCGAACCATACAACCAATGTGAAGAGTAGGATAGCTTGGAGAGCAAGATAGAGTATGGGCCCTCCGTAGGCAGTAATAGATCCAGGATTGTCGAGCAGCCTGTAGCCATCGCACGAGGTGGAATACGTGTTAAGAGCAACGAAAAAGGCTCTGATGAGAGACCCAGTGGGAAAGATAGCAGAAATGACCCAATGGCCTATGAGAGTGTTGCGTTTGGTATCGGCCGCAGGAGAAAATGTGAGAATATATAGGAAGGCAATCATATATACGGCAAAACCCAGACCTTGTAGGACGGATGTCGCGGCATATGTTGCGAGAGGGCTTCCACAGAAGAGGGAGAAAAGATATGCAACCAAAACTGACACCAAACCGTATAACATGAAGACAGGGAAGAGATATGCCTGGTGGTACCAGACACTCGAAGTTGTGGAAAAGATGATTGTGGCGATAGCCATGGATGTAAGAATTATGGCAAAGTCAAAGAGTAGATGGGCAACCCAAACAGGTAATGTGCGTGCACCGCTGGAGTACTGAAGCCCGCGAACGTTCATGCGTCGTTCCGTATTGGGGTACAAACCGAAGAGTCCGGGATAGATTGAGCAGGCCAAAGCGAAGTAAATGACCAACTGGAGAGCTTTGCCGGTGAAAGGAGCCACTGGGAAGTCAAAGTGAGCGTATGTGGTGGCAATGCTCTTGTTGGCCAGCATCGTGTCGAGAAAGCTCTGTACCATGACTGCCGTATACATAGACAAGTTGTCTGCACGGTACGCAATAGTGGGAATAGAACCGGAATCCCCTAGCCACCATCCACCTGGCGTGACGTTTTCGCGGTTTCCTTTAAGAAAGTCGTTGAAGTCGTCAAATGATTCGACGAGTTTGAGGGTCATGTTGCCCAAAGACGTCTGGCCGTTTCCACTTCCACCGCTTCCCGATTGACCAGGCACCAGGGGCTTGAATAAGTCGCCAATTTTGGAGCTAGTGAATTTGGATGACGGGCCGCCAACCACCAGAGCCTTCTTGAACAGATCAGTGTAATCGTTGTTCGCTTCCTGGTTACTCTGATCAATCGGCGAGCATCCTACCGCGCTCTCGTTACTGACTAATCTTTGCGTGATTGCAGCAGCGATGATCGGAATCAAGAAGGCGGCCACATAAGGAACCCAGTGTGTCTTGAAGATGACGAATCGCTTGCGAAGAAACACAATCACTTGCTTGCCCCAGCCAACTCTACGGCCAGATAGCAACCCTTGGGGTCCGTTGCCGACGCTGGTGAGAGCGGCCTCCTTGGAGCGGTTGGAGTTATGCGGGACAGAAGGCAAAAAGCCATGTTTCGAATCCTTGTGGCCGGTTTCACTACCGCTTTCTTCCGCCAGTTTGAGAAAGACGTCCTCAATGGTAGGACCAGAAAACTTGTATGGAATACCCTCGGCGTCCAACGCGCGAATGACATCTGCAGCAAGGCCAGACGACGGGGCAACATAGGTGATGGTGTTGGATTTAATGTTGCATTCTACACCGTTGACTTGCGGTACGTTCCTTGAGTGGCGAGCGTTGAGCACATGAACGCGGTATCCGGCGCCGAAAGAGTCCTTGAGCTGAGCCGAAGAGCCTTCAGCGCGCAGAGACCCCTTGGAAAGAATTGCAATGTTATCGGCAAGGAGATCTGCTTCGTCAAGAAAGTGGGTGGTCATGATTATGGTCCGGCTACCGCGCTCGGACAGCAGGATATCCCAAATCTTTCGACGAGAGAGTGGATCAATACCAGAGGAAACCTCATCAACACAGCAGACGGCACTCCCGCCCGTCAACATCATACCGAGTTGGAGCTTTCGCTTTTGCCCTCCAGAGAGCGTCTTCGCTTGCGACTTAGTCTTCTCGCTCAGGCCAATCGCGTGTATTAAGTTCTTGATCTCCTCGGCAGATGCATGATTGCCAGGAGACTTGAGTTGATTGAAGATTTTGATGTGCTCTTCGACAGTTAATTCGTCCCACATCACGTTTTTTTGGGGAGCGATGCCCAATCCGCCGCTGGCGTCGATGAAAACATTGCCTCTCGTGAGATTGCTTATTCCGGCGATGACGTCCAACGTCGTACTCTTACCGCTGCCATTGGCACCGAGAAGGGCCAGTATCTGCCCCCTTTTCGCACTCAGTGTTAAGTTGTCAACAGCGACGATCTTGGGACGCGGGGGGGAGACAAAAGCAAACAATCGGCGGAGTAGGCTGGGCTGGAATATTTTGGTCATGTTCTCAACACGGACAACATCGTCCGCATCGGAGCCGATGACCTCGCCGGAGAGGGAATTTCGCACCCCAGTCGTTATCCCGTGGAAAGTCCGCTCCAAATACGCGGCGATGATGGGGTAGACGAAAATCTGGATAACGAGGAACACCCAGAGAACAATACCAGGCAGATCCCACGGGCTGTTGGGAGGAGCGTGGTTGAGGTTCGGGGCGTTGCCCTCTTGTTCGTACCGAGCGATGTAGGTGATGAAGAAGACAAAGGTGCAGGGCGTGAAGAGCAAGCCGAGTATCGCGACAGCCGGAGTACCGGGATTGGTTAAAGCCTGAGCGACAATTCCGAAGACTATCCAAATAAGTGCGGTCACAACTCCAGAAAGCTGTGCCTTCTTGAAGAAAGTTGCACTGAGTAGCGACATCGAGGTGATGGCAACGCCACTGAGGATGAAAAAGACGATCATAATGCCATAGCTCGTATTCTTCCAGATCATGATCCGGCAGACGACGGAAGCGATTATCCAACCGGGCATGTACGTCACAGTGAAGGCGTTATGATGCGAGACGAGCCGTGCGAATTGGCGATGCCAGCTCTTCCTGGCTGGCATCATGGCGTCGATGAGCTGGGACATGCCAATCTCACGCTCCGTGGCGATCAGACCCGGCATATGGTAGCAGACACCGATGAGGGCAATGAGAAAGGCAACGCTGAGGTAATTTATAAATGACGACTGGTAGTCGCGCCGCACTTTCGCCTGGCGCTCTTCCTCCGTTTCGGCGGTAAAGGCATATTGTTTCGTCTCGTCAGGGAACGACGAGCCGGCAATTGAGGCGTCGACCGCTCGCTGGAGGGGCAATGCATAGATCTGAGCATCATTGCTGTTTTCAGTCACTCTGAATTGGGCGCCGAAGGCGCCGTCGGCACGCAGAGTGTAGTTCCAGAGCTTGCCATCCCCTTCGTTTGGAGACGAATGAAAGACAACGGCGCCGAAGCAGGTCGAGGTTCCCCGGATGGAGCTGCGGCAGACATAGCCCAGCTCGTCTGAGTTGGTGAGCTTGGTTGCGTTCTTGCCCGCATTAGTCACAATTTTGGAGAGGGAATCGATAACACGGTCGATTTCCCCACCGGCGTGGCCGTTGTTGACAAAGGCGACGGTATTGCGCCCGCCATCAGCTTGGGACAGGGCGTCGCCAAGGGGGCGGACGTCGTACGTGTCCCCAATGCCAAACTTGGAGTTGGGCTGATTAAAGTTCTGACCTAGGCCGAGATATACGGATGCAATGACAGGAAGGATGAGGGCGCTGTAAATCGTCGTAACCAGATGCCGCGTGAGAATTATTTTCAGTGTCTTGTTGGTAAGCGCGTTTGTCTGGCGATAGAGAGACATTGTGGATAACAACCACCGCACAGAGTTATGTTTCTACCATCAAAGATGACGGGAATTGCTCCAAATTTGTGTGGTCCGAGTATGTTCCAATATGGTGTGACCTGGAAGTTGCGTGGATGTGATGATGGTGGCTCCGGCCAGGACAATAACTGGCGGGCAGCGGGAGGGGTCAATTTGGACATGCAAGATATCCAGGCGAACCAGTTTGCCTCTCCGTTCTGACGGCACCGCTCAGGATACCAGCAACGCGCTCCAGAATGGGACAGGGACCTTCAAAGCCTGACTGACCCAACGCTAGTTCCAGGGCTGTTGCCAAGCGAAGTATTCGGTTCGATATAGGCAGGGCCGAGCTTCAAGCAGGTCCCTCGCGCCGACAGAGCACAGGGATGGAAAGGTAGATACCTCGTAGGGAGAGTAGGTGACCGTTATTAGCACGCTTGGCTGGGCCGTCCGAGATGCTCCGTCAAACCGTTAAGGAAGAAATGACTGGCGCGTTCTGTTCTGGACTCCATAAGATAGAAGTAAGACGTGTGGACGAGTCATATTAATATTCGATTCGAGATGCGCGTCAGATGCCAAGGCATCCAAGGCGGCTACTGGATGTAGATGTACGCAGACTTTCCTTTTTCGCTCTTTCGGGGCTACCCATGCGCCGCCCGGCAGCTAGTGTTGGCCAGAGTCTGATGGTAGTGCCCGAGGATCGGCGCCCCATCGTGGCGCATCAATCCCGACAAGGAACCTGGCGAGAGCCTGTACGCTGCTGGCACGGCAACTTCTTGATAGCAAGCTCACCATGCGTGGGAAGACTTGCACTGAAGGGACGAACAGGGCTTCCCATTTCTCCAATCATCCTCAATAATGACAGCCGCAAAGTCGAGGGACACGGAGTACGGATAGAGGCTTGAGCATTCCCCGCATTCTCACCGACACGCGCAGGTCAAAACAATGGGTGGCTGGAGCCCCCCTTGTGTTTGATGAGGCTGACCACCTGCATCTCACAGGGAGCATGAACATAGCCACCAATCAAGCTTGTCGCACAGCGTGGACCTCAATGCCCCAGGCATCTCGGAGCTGTTGTGGTTGCCCTGCGGCCGAGTATGCCAGCCGCGAGAGTGGTGCAAGAGTTTGATGTTTCGTATTCGTATGAGGGTCGGTGTGGTGTGAGCATTGAAGCCGCTGCCACACGGATCTGCGCTACTGCTAGGCAGCTGAATAAAACTCGCTCCAAGATGACCCGTTCCGACGTCCAGTGTCCCTCCCCACCCACTGACGTTACGGCTAATAAGGTGCATGTACTGTACAGTATGTAGGACCCCAAAGTCGTGCTCCTGGACGAAATCCGGCTCCCACTGCCATTTGAGCGACAGCCGCTGTAAGCTTGGAGCTCCCGCCAGGTTTTCGACGACTTCCGTCTAGGCCGCACACAATCGTCTACTGCCTTTGCGCTACGTAAAGGAGTGACTGGAACTGCGAAAGTCAGCATGGTTAATGGTAACAAGAAGTGTGTGGGACCGGAGCATTCAACTCCCACCTCGCAAGTAACACCGCCACAACACAGCCTCACCCATCGTGTTTGATGTCATTGAGGCGGCCGGTAGCGTGCCACTGCGCAATTGCGAGCGGGGATGGTGCGGTGCCGCATGTAGGTGACTGGGCGAAAGCCTCAGGAGCCTTGGGGGCAAAGTGGAAGCAGCGGCATTCTGAAGGATTCAAATCCATGCCGAACTACGTTGCCGGCCCCGGGTAAATACACCCGAGTCCGGTGACGCCCAATTAGGCAATCGTTAGTACCTAGTACATCGGGGGGAAGCCCCATGCAACCAATCGCTGATTCAGCCTGAATTTTAGCCTTCGCGGTTATTGTCAATGGAACGGGTTATTGGCAACGTGAGTTAATTTCGTCATATACTACGTAGTCTCATTGTGCATTGCGTTGTTCCCTTCCTTTACGTCACGGGAGACTCTTTGTCCGAGATAAAGATCCTTTATCATTCAATGCATCCTTCCCCGAGAAGGACCTAAGGCTGGAAAAATCATGTTTTGGTAAAGTTGTGTCAAAATTTCAATCACGCTGGTTAAATAGCTGCTGAAAGGAGCATCACCAGGGAGAGCTTCAACGCCAGACAACAGGAAGGGTGTCTGCATTGACGCGTCTTTATTAGGGCAGGATATCTTTTCAATACCTGACGCCTTTGGCATCATTGTACAAGTGGTACCTTTATGGTCTCTATACCGACCCTTGCAGATGCCATGTGTTAGATTGTATTATCATATTCGAACCTCCAATGGCTTCCCGGTCCATTGATGTTACTGCGACACCCAAGATTTGACATATTTCACATCATGCAATTTGATCGTGGTATAAGTATTGATTGGGTCGTGGAACTTTATATGCTTTTGAGTAGAGAAGTTCTTTGGCGACCAAAGACAGAGGCTTGCAAAACCTTTCAAGTCGAGAAACACGAAGGGCAGACGGCCACCACAAACACTACAGACGCCATATCTCCGAGATAATGATCGAATAAGTGGCAGAATACACAGAAAGTCTGACTTTTATCGACCATATTTGCTACTTTTCCCTTTTGATCAAGTTTGCTCTCACTCGAAAGTACAGGTCTTTATCTTCCAGCACCCTCGAGACTGAGATGTGATCCGTCTTTATCTTGGAGCTGACAAGTATATAGTTTCCAGGTAGATTTGCCAAGCCTCAACAGAATAAATGTCACGTAGACACGTGGGTTCCCTAATTTTGGTACGTTTGGGCACCATCGCAGTAACATTGCTAGACGTGAGGCATAATACTGCAAACGAGACTGGCTCAGCTTATAGTGATCAAGCCAGAGCACCAACGCGCAAGTCGGCAAAGAGCAAAGTCTTTCGAAAATAGCGCAGAATACTGATTGTGGTCCAAGGACGAGGATGAATTGTGCTGGAAAACAGAGGAATAGGTACGGCGCACATAAAATGGGCACGAAAGACGCCGAAATACAAGTAAGATGTGAGGGCCGGGTTTGAGACATTGTTGAACTTCGAGTATGGCTTTTTGACTCAGAGTGCATCTGAATGTTCATGTTGTTTCCGAGCCCATATGTCCAAACAGGAAAACTGCGCCGGCATGTTTGATGCTTGTGAAATTTCCCAGTACAGAGGAAGTCACGGGGACGTTTATAGTCTACTTCCCATCGCGGGTTTATGAAAAATGGCGCTGAGAGACTCACAAAGCTATTGCCAAAGTCTATGCGGTCCAGGAGATAGTTACCTGCACGGAAAGGCAGCATGAGACAACATCCAGAATCTAGACCAACACTACCGGCTCTTCGCTTCCCTGATGAGATATGTGGGCGGATGCTGAGGAAATGAATACGTACGCCAAATGCTCGCGGATTCTGGACAGTTTTTATAGGTAAGCACGTACGGGATTGCAAATATAACTTGCTGTCGTAGGCAGTCAGGCTCTACTACCGGGATAAGCAGGAGAGGGGAATTCCCGGGAGGCACCCATCTCCCAACGCCATCAAGTATGGCATTTTGAAGTGAGCTTGCACTTGTCCAAGTCAAATATAAGATGGCTTTATTCTCTTCTTGTTTATTAAAGCGTGCTATCATTGTCTAAACTAGGTGCGTAAATGTTAACGTTGGCGGCGGACCAAAGGCGGAGCTTCTGGTACATGGAACATGAATGGTCGCTGGTATCGTCGCCTGTTCTTTTACATGGGCGCCAAGCCCCAAGTAGGCCCAGAGAAGCTGAAACCTCAAAACAAACCCCCCTCTTGAGCGTGCGATATAAATAGGTGGTAGGACGTGTCATGGTTTGGAGGCTGGGAGGTATCGGCGGTGCATGCGGAGGTCTGAGCCGAAATTTAGGAGGGCAAAAAGACCCGCCAATATTTACACGCCTATGTGAAGCATGATGACGTACGGATCCCAATCTGACCAGTGCATCCAAGCTCGGTAGCCGAATACCCGATGCTGCATAAAACGGTGGCGGCGTGGTTGAGGAATCACTCGAGGAATATGTGGAAGGGAGGAATCGGATCCCTGCGAGGTGTCGTTTTGCTGCATATTCATGCACGGGGAAGCACTAACGCAAGACCACGTACGGAGTACAAGTGTTAGGTTCAGAAGGACCGAGATCCGCGAACGGACAACTGAATTGGAAGCCCGTGGCTGCTAGGAAGCACATAGTCGCGCATACTGCTAATTATGGCTTGAACGTGCGTCCAGCTTGTCAGGGCAGTGAGTGGGTCGGTTTCGGCTTCCCCAGTCGATCTAATCCCACAAATGCATCCCGCGATGCGACGGAGAGCTCAAAAGTCCCCAGCAGGTTGAGAAAATGCTTGTGCGTCTGTGCAATGGTTGACTGGAGACATGGTCTGGATTTTCTGACGGCATGACGAGACAGTTTGCGATAAGAAATAGGTAACGGTCTCTCTGAAAGTGTCGCCTATTTTCAGTCTACATACGGCGTCGTCGACACCCAACATTGAAGTCCGGGGCGAAATGCGAAATGCGCGCGCCTGATGTATGAGTCCATGGTGAGCATGTCCATTCGCTGCATGCGATCATCCGTCCACCAAGCAGCGAGTCAAGCGACATGGACTGACCTTGGACTGACACGACTCGTCAGGAGTGAGTCCCACAGTTCGGATGCATGCAGGACTTGCCCGTGGCCACACACGTATTGTGGTCCCGTTAGAAGCCCCGAAGGCCAAGTCACATCCACAGCCGTGAACCCGTAGGTAGTAGCATTCAAACAGGCCAGGTAGGTGGCCAGGTGTGGCGCTGGTCCCGACGCACCTGGCCGTTTTCTCTTGCTTTTCAACGGTGAGGCGTCAAGCTCTCTCGATTTCGAACTTCCTGGATTCTGCTATTCCCACTCTCCTTGATTGACTCGCTAGCGGAAGTTTCCTCGACATGGATCAACTGCGAAAAACACCTACGTAGGTACTCGTAGTAGTAAATCTAGGAGCGCAATCGTCCCGTGCAAGGGGCAGCCGAGGGAAAGCAAGATGGCGTCAATAAGGATGCACAATTGGTGTGTTCCCGGTTCCAATTGGTTGCCTTATCTCCAAAGAACGGATATCTGGCATTGCCAGGGCCGCAAAGGGCGTCGGGGAGACAGTTGACTGCTCCAACCATGATGCTCTTATCCCGTAAGTTTCGCTAATGAAATACCAGCAAGTCTTCTGAGAACGAGAAAGTCCCTGTCCCACCTTTCCTTGCGGACGGAGCGACGGAGCTGTCGACATGTAGCGAGCTAGCCGGCGCCACCCACCTGTCCCTGGTGGGGGGTTCAGCTCTCCACCCTTGCTCCCGTGACCAGAATGGGGAACGCTCTAGTCGGTCCCGCCGAGGCTAAACGTTGCCCTGGCAGCCTCAACTGTACCGCTAGGCCAATGCCAAAGTTGGAGAATCAGGTTGCCAGATGATCTTCATTACGAGCACAACTT
Organism: Albophoma yamanashiensis; assembly: GCA_001600555.1. Lineage (NCBI taxonomy): Eukaryota > Fungi > Ascomycota > Sordariomycetes > Hypocreales > Ophiocordycipitaceae > Albophoma > Albophoma yamanashiensis. Next base: position 962,532 of record BCKH01000005.1, on the reverse strand, counting down.
TACAAGTAGATTTCGTCTCGCTTGGTGGAGGCAGATCAACCCCTGCGTTGACCCTTCCCATTGCATGCGTGTTGCCACGCATACGAGTACGAGCGCTCCGTATGTACCTGTACACGTACTAGGTACGTGAAACTAAGGGGGGGGGGTGGGGGGGGGGGGGGGGGGGGGGGGGGGGGGGGGGGGGGGGGGGGGGGGGGGGGCTGCATGGCAGCCAATAGCGGACGCGCCCCAGCGGGTCCGAATTTCCTATTTTGGTAATTAGCCTGGGATCGTCGTGGCATCACCTCATATGGACGACATAAACGTACACGTGATGATTTCACTGCCTCTTGCATGGTCACAAAGACGATTTTGCTTTCCTGAATTCGATTTGTCGCATGGAATATAGGTGTTGGGAGCAGGGGTAGACTGGCAGTCTTCGGCGCATTAAGGTAGGGATGGATACCGGTGACCAAAATCGTATCTGGCGGGCTATGGTGCTGCAACATTTTACCTGGTGCAAGCCTTGTTGATAATGGAAGGCTTTTGCGAAAGCGGGAAGACATGGTTCCTCAGCAACACAGCCAGCCCGGCACATCTCGACCAAAGTCTGCGAGCCAGCTTGGAATAAATCAAACAGTCTAGGTGCTGCAACATCTTCAACTCCTTGAGAGGGAAAAATACTCAAATATGGATAATGAGCGCTAGCTTTTGCCATGGGTCCCTCTTCGTTCCATGTCCCATGAAATTCCAAATTCACCTGTATGTGCTTCAGTCCTCACTCAATTCGGGTAGGCTCTGCTCTGACTCGATGTTTGATAGCACCCAGCTCTTCGCAGATGTCTAGAAATATGCCATTTTATGACCGAAGGAGTGTTGTCCAAATGCTACCGTTAGTGACTGTCGAGCCTGAACCCGTTGCTGGGCCAGCGACCTCCGTTCTGCTTTCTTGCGCACCAGCACACCATGCCCGGTAGTCAAAGCCGCATCGGCAGAAGTCTGTTGAGAAAACCAGCTTAGCATACGTATTTAGCATGGAGGCGAAACTGCTCATGCGTGCCAACACCGCAATTGGCCTGCTTGCCCCGAGAAATCCACAAACGCTGTGGCTGCTGCTTCGTGCAGCTGGGTTGAATTTGCGAACTTTTCTACAAGCGGCTACATGAAACGCACTTGCGCTGAGAATCAATTTGTTGGAGGCCCTGTGCGAATTAGCAGCATATGCGAAGAGAAGCGTCCCAGGGGCATCTTCGCACTTGTGTGATCAGCGTCTTAATCATTGCATGTGGCGTTCTTGTGTAGATTGACGCAAAATGGACAAAGTCCGTTGACATTCGAGAGCATTTCCCAGACCAGACGAATGTATACCGCCTTGCCCTCTGAAAACCTAACCCACATGGTCGCTCATGCATTCTGCTCTTAGGCAATGAAGTGTGACTCAGGCTGGACCTGGGTGTTGAGCCAGTGACCAGAGCCAACGAGGAAGCTGAAGAGCGACATTGTGCGTGACACGATGACGCAATAGCTCACTGGATGCGCCAATTATTTGCAGATACATTGACCTGGCGCTGATGCATGACGAGTATGTAAGTGCAGAACATGTAGCCAGAGCAGACTGGTACAGCTTCGTAGGGTATCGCAAGGCCTGGCACTGGCTGGTCCAGTACGCCAGACAAATTACCGCGATCCATGACGATGGTGGCACGAGAGTGCCGTCAGGGCGGGTTTCCAACTCCACATCACCGTTATCAGTGCTGAGGCGAGACCCATTCGGAATTTGAAGGCTCAAATGGGCGTCGTGATGTGTTGTGTTGGCGTACTGAGATCGGATGTCTGGCGTGGAGCGTCATGTTGGTGGATGCGTGCTTGTGTGCGTGTACATAGCTGACTATTACAACGTAGTGTCAGGCGCGTCGGCATGACAGCGACAGGGGACAGCTGCCTAGGCCCTGTGAGCTGGCTTGAAATTTCACTGCACAATAGATAGCTCAAGTAGGCTGCATTGCACCTTTTGCAAACCTGTGTTGTGTGACGCATTCATCATGCTCTGTCTCTGAGTCCACGTTGAAGCCTATTGTGCATGCTTCGGAGAAGGGATTCTAACGGGTAATCAAGTACAGGGTACATAGGCGCATCGAATGCAGCACTGACCTTGGGATGGCTGCTACTTTGGCGGCTAGAGTTCATCAATACAAGGCTAGAAGCACACATGAACACGTTACGGAGGACGTCCCTAGGGATACTATCTGTGAATTCCGGTATCAGTGTCTGCTTGTGATGCTTGGAGCGAGACTTTTTTGGCAACGTGCAGATAGCAAAAAGAAATCTGCGAGGGCCGCCGACCGTCCAGTTTAGTGATGTCAAAGTGCCGGCGAGTGATTATATTGTCAACGACGGCCGTTGATGCGGAAGAGAGAATACAGAAACTTGATCGGCCGCAGCTACTGCAACCTGCGCCATGTTGCATCAGCCAACGTTTGACCCATCTGCGCGCGCCAATGCGAGACCACCATTACGTTGCTGGGACCCGCGGACTGCAACTTTTCAGCAGCCACTCGGTTAGAGAGCTAGACAGTGCCTTGGCATGTGCGCATCTCAAGAAAGCCGTATCTCTAACCCGTGCGGACTGTACGCGCCTTTATCAATCTCGGTTCGATCGAGCCATAATGACTTCAAGTACGGAGTATGGAACGTTGCCATTTCGACCCTAAATGCCATACATTGTTATCAGGAGCCAATCAGAAGCCTTCTAACCTCACGTGGCACTGAGACTAGGACAATCCCTTAGGATTGTTTTCCCCATTCTGTGGGTGCTCCCTTGCATCCTCGTTGGCCAATACCTGGGCAAATTCGGACTGACAATCGAGATCGCCAGTGTCCACGACACGTGCCGAACGATTCGTCTTCGAGCCAGTCTGTACCTTTGAGCCGTGCTTCCATGTACTCCCTGTGGGCCAGCTGGCCCACTGACAGACCAGTTCTACGGGTTGGGGTAATCCTTCAAACGTAAATTTGGTTTGGATGTTCCGACAGGTACAAGTAGTGTCGGACTGGTTGCGTCCTGGAATTCGTCTGCCATAGCCTTCCGAATTGGCCATCTCCCATACCTCATCATAACCCTGGACCAGTCCAATCAAAGCTTTGCCTGTGCCGCACGACTTCAATTGACAAAAGCTGATATCGCATGAGAGATGCAGGTACATGAGGAAGCTTCCCAATAGTGGCTGCTGCCCATTCTTAGTCTTAGCTGCGTTGAATGTGACAGTGAAGAAGGCTGAAAGAATGTTACTCGCACACGGATCGTGTCTCATGTCAGTTTCAACGAAGTTTAACATTGCCAGGATTGCGCTCAGCCTTCATCCCCCATCACTGACCTGCATTTGCTCTCTTGCACTGGTAAATCAAAGCCGCGTAAAATGATGAGCGGACGGGCATGCGTACGCGTAGGCACTTCGCCCCTTCAACCCTACGTCCTTCTACGCAGTAGGTGTGCATCGTATTTACATTACGGATCCAGATGGCGAAGCCGGCAAGCCAATGCCGCGAGATCCGCTTAACGAATGATCGACAACGACAGGCCCCTCAAAAGGGATAAAACCGTACCACTGTTCCCCCAACACTCGGGACGACTTCCGCCCGCCAGTGGACGATGCCGGTGGGTGGCGCAATACCCGGGATAATATCGCGGTTCCGCCGGGTAGCACGTGCCAGATGACGCACACCGCTGAGTATGCTACCGACCAAATTGAGCCAACACTCGTTCGTCAGTCACTTCGCGGCAACCAGGAGCCAGATCCGCTGTAGGCATCACACTACAGTACTACACCCTCTAACCACAGTGTTGTGTACATAGTACAAGTTGTGAAGTTGTTATGATATAGTCGGCGGTTTTTGCCCGTCGGCCACGCAAGAGGGTCCATAAGGCGACGTTGTCGTCGGATGGCTACGTGCAGGTTGTCTATTTCCGAGTCCCTTCCTTCCCGCCCAATATGTGTGATTACCATACTCGTAGAGTTGGGAATTGCCGGACCCAAAACGCTGAAGACATCCTACCGAGCGGTGTTGACGAAGCTGTGACCAAGTTAGGGGGTTCACCACAGCTCCGTCGGCCTGGAATGCATTTTGTAAGTCTTACGAGCACATGGCGGGCGCAAGTGACTGCAACGCAGGTTGTCTGCGAGTATCTTGGCACTGCCAGGAGGAGGGATGAGGGATTGGGATCGCAGCACCCGGTGTTTTGTCTATGCGGGATCTGTTCAGGTGTGGCACTCACCGTAATTAGTAGCCAGGGGGTTGAATCTGGAGTCCGGCACTTCGATCAGAAACCATCTCGCCTGGCAACCATGCTGCTTCGAGCCGTCAACTTGTCGATCAAGTGCACTGCCACATTGCAGGGAGCATTTAACATTCACATCCATGGGCGCATTGTCGGCCCGAGGCAAGCGAGGGAAACAGCAGCCTTTTGCGCCCATGACGTCAACGCGCTTTAGCCTGGGAGAGTTGGTAAGCTGAATAGAGCCACTTGCAATTGGCCTTGCAACCAGCGCACCGTTAATATGCAACGCCGCCGCAAGTGTACGTAGTACGTTTTCAGCCTCGGATCACAACATTGAAGCAATCAAATTGCATAACGCTCCAATGCCAAAATAGAAAGAAATGGTGCCCCTGTGGCGACGGGGGTACACGTGCACGTACGAGTAGTTGAACGCCTCAAATAGCCCCCGTATTTGGAAGAATTTACAGCACAGGTACGCAGTACGCAGCAGACGCCCAAGCCGATCTTTCTGGCCCATGTTCTCCACGGAGTTGGAAAAAGTCCCGCGCCACCGGTACGCTACGACTTAGTGCTGTGTGCCCTGAATTGATGCTGGGCCGGTATTGGCTAGAGCGACGACGGTGTGGCCGCTGCGTGACCGTGCCCGCGCGACCCGCCGGGCTCGCCGAGTACGTGGTAGTCCGCATGGGTGCTCACAAAGATTACATTCGCCCTGCAGCGGCTGCGCTTCAGCTGCAGTGCAAAAGGTGCTAGGCGACAGCTTCCTCGCCAGGCTAGTCCACGATTTTGACAGCGGACATTCTTCCTGTTCGGGTCCCACAAATGGATTGACAGGCAAGGGTGCTCGTAATGGTTCGGCTGTCGCCGTCGCCGCCAACCGGGCACGCGAGTACGAGCATGTACCCAGTTACATGTACCCGCACGGACGTGTGCCGGGGCAGATCAAGCCGGCCCGCAGCTTGGAAGCACATCTGCAATACGACAAGGCGATCGTTCACGATACAAGGTGCCCTTTGCTGTCCGTTCCGGCGCACCGCTCTACAGCCTCGATGCCTACGTGCACGCGTGATACGTACTTCGTAGTATGTACATACGAGTCGGGAGTTGTAAATGGCGGGGCAAATTATTTGCTCGAGTCAGTCCCTTCCCGTCACGGATTGGATTCGCTTACCAGGCGGGGGTCCTCCCGCAATGCCGGGGCGATTGGCCAAGTGCCTGGGTGAGGTGTTCCTTCTATGGAGCTCGTGAAGCGACTGTTCCTGAACAGGCTTGCAGCTCGCAAAATTGAAGCGGCTAAATACCCAAACGGCAAAGGCCAAGGGCAGTTGGCTAAGAGCCTCTTAAATTCTACGAATGGTCCTCCCGCAATGCGTGTGAACCTTTCCGCCACCTTTCGGCACTCGGTCTAAATGTGGACATGGCACCCTCGAGTCCGTCTCAGGTCCAAAAGACACACCCTCCTCTGCACGTGGTGTGGTGCCCGTTGGCAGCCAAGGTACGCCGCAAAACGGACCGTACTGGAGCCCCGAGACGCGCCCGGCTTGGACGTTGCACTGCAAGTAGATACTGCGCGGCGACGTGGAGGCCATCTATTAGTGGCTTCTCGCATTCTACGTCCGAGCTTAGGCAGTCTGAATCTGAAACCGCTCTGATGAGACGACGGAAAACGGCGAGGATCTGGATCCCTAGCGACATCAGTACCTGCCGCGAGTCTGATCTCAACACCCCGGTGATGATCTCGAGCTTTGTCAGCGGAAGTCTTGCTCGGCAGTAGCTGACGGGAGAGCTGTTGGGTGGAGGGGAAGCAACACGCCTCCGGATGTACGGAACTTGGCCGTTCGTGTTTGAGTGGATCGGCTGTCGCGCGCAGGCTTGGCGGAGCATCGGTGGCGGTAGCCGACAGGGTCTGGGGATGCTCACGTTGACGTGCTACGTACGGAGTACCGTCCTAGCATGTACGTAGTGTGTACGAGTAGGCAAGACTGAGGGACAGGTGGCCCGGGGACAAGGACCCAAGCCTCCGTGGAGCTGAGAATGGATCACGCCCGAGGGAAGGGCGCATTAGGATGATTCAGGATCAGGATCAGCCTTGCCGCGGCTCGATTAGCCTCGCGCCATTGTGGAGTAGTTAGCGTGCCCGCAAGAACGGACAGGCCACAGGACCCTGAAGGTTCCTCAACCGGACACCCAGGGGTAGAGCCTGGCTTCCTCCCTGACCACGATTCAGTCTGCCCGCGGATGCTTCTAATCATGACACAGGCATTTGGCAACTTGGGGGGTGAATACGGGGCCGCCGAAGATCAGCGCGCCAGCCGCACTACGTACCTAGCGTGGGGCGTTGGGTATCCGGAGCCATTTTAGTCGCGCTATACCCTTCGTTGCCAGTACCTTGCAACGCTTGCGTGGTTGGCATTGGCATACGTCAAGTCTGATGGTTCAACTTCGCGAGCTCTTCTTGTCGAGATGTGTCGGCCACAAGGCGACACGTGACCCGCATTTCCAAGTTCCATCCGTAGTGCGCACCCGTACTGCAACGTCGAAGGCGTATTGATTTCGTCGCAGCTGTCTGATCAAGGCCGGCTCGCCCCTCATGATACGCAGCCCCAGCCGGCTGATCTCGCATGGTGTGAACCTGGTGCCTTATTCCGTGGCTTCTCAAAGACTTGGCGGATCCATGTATCCGGAGATGAGAAAATCGAATTCAATTCAAGCGCTTCATGCCCGTTCCTGAACGGGTTGCCACGTGTGGACTGCCCAGCGCGCGCCTCCCCCCCACCCCCAGCACACCATCCTACGTACATGGCAGCGCATTGCCGCTTGGAGTAAGCCCGGCACAATGTGCACGAGAGCCGGATGGGCGGAGCGGTAGGCCTTGTGCATTGCTAGCAGGGTGAGGTTGCAGGGGTCGAGGGAAGGATGCGCTGCCCCTGATCCTGCGACGAGGTCAGATAACGTCACGAGACCGAGACGGCACATGCCGCCGGCACTTCAACCAAGAGACAATGGGAAGAGAATGGAGGCAGACTCGTCGACGGAGATCTCGGAATGTGTTAGATGTTATTGAAGCGTCAGAATTTGGATCTTGAGACGCTGGTCGGGCGGGGGCCGGAACTTCACGGTAGGGTGGGACCCTCCCATACTACGTAGTAGAAGTTGGCCAACCGAGGTTGCTGTTCGACTTCTACTCCCCGATTACCGGTTGCTGTAGCAGTGCTCCGTTCGAATGCGAGTGCTTGGATTCCTTCATGATATTACATGTAGTACGGTATTCATCTAGTCTGGGGGCGCTCAATGAGCACGAGTGCGAAGCGACGGTGCTGCCGCGGCGCCGCGCACTTCTAGGTCTAGGTATAATTTTGTCCTTATAGCAGCCCTACTTATGGGCCCCATATCCTACTTCTTGTCACTCATCTCGAAGATAACTGACGCTTCCATATACCAAACCTAGCCAAGCAAATGGTGCTACGTGCCCGTCCACATAATCAATCATCGTTCGTGCTATATCACTGTAGTGTGTGTGGGGTAGGCTAACGATAAGTTTCAATTCATGATGGACGTACCGTACAATCCAGTTCGCAACCCGTGGCGGGTTGATACCCCCGCCACTTTTGGATATCCCCTCAGGTAAACCCGTTCCTTCCGGCAGCGGGATCCATGTAACATCACCGTTGGTAGCGGGTTTCCGGATATCGCTACTGGGGGGTGGGGAGGTCCCAGGGTGTCGGAATCGGCGGCTGTTGGACTAAGCCGGCGGCGAGAAAGGATCGGGGAGCTTGACGATTGGGGTGGGAAGACTCTACTTATGGTACCGAACGGCCTCCTAGCAGGAGAGGGAGAAATCATAGAAGATACGTACACCAAGTATGAGGAGCTAGGATATTAAGATAAATGCTATAGCTACATGTAGTACTGTACTCAAATTTCCCAATGTCAGTCCATGGACCAAGCGGCGACGGTTGAGAGAATTCTTAGTAGGCTGCAATGTGCATAATGGAGTGTTTGAAATCCGGAGTTAAACGCAGATCGGGAGACAGCACGGGCCAACACCAGAAGAGGTGTGTCACGTCGTCGTCTCGGTTCCGCGAATAATTTTGGGTTAATTGCCAATGAATGTGAACCCCCTTGTCCTCGGGATGAGATGGACTAGCGTCGAGGCATTGTGCGGAGCATAGGACTGCTTACAACTAGGCGAGGAATGGATGTGCCTCATACTACGAACGTGCCGTACTGTAAAGGGCAAGGAACCAGAGCATCAGGGATTGCTGACGAGGCCGGTGGGGGCAGGGGGGGCACAATTGTTTTCACCACGCCAGCTGAAGGTGCTGCTGGTCGGCGCCAGGGGACGCAGGCCACGGGCCGCGTATGTAACGCACTCAACGCAACCCCTTTGCACGGTTAAGAGTCTCGACACCAACGCCTCGAGGCGCGCGAATGTACCATGTACGGCTTGGTGGATGTCACGTGTGGGGGCGGTGCCTGAAGCTGCGATGTGGTGGGTACGTGGTGGTGACGAAATTGACCGTGCTGCCCCGGACGGGAGTCCGGGCGGTCGTCACGAAGGCTGCGTGCCAAGAGGGTGACAGGGCTATCAGATTACTCCGAGTGTCGCGAGTCAAACCAGGAGCAGGCTGGCTGGGACACGGGTTGCTGGCGTCGATGATCCCGGGCGCAGGGTGCGACCATGCCCATCGGGTAGCGGACTCGAGCAACGTCGTGGGACTGCAAGACATGGCTTGCGACCCGTCGTCCAATCTGGGCGCCGCGACCGGACCTGCCAGTGGCAGTCAGTCCAGCTTCCATGAGTTGTGCACTCGGCGCATCCGGTCCCGACGCGCACACGTGTGCAGGGGTCCGGGAGCCGCTGGGAGGGGGGTTTGGGGATGAATGGGAGGCAGATGCAGCCACCTCAGCTCGAAGAAACTGGGGCTTGCAGATTCCAACCAGCATCTCCACTGCGCATTCCTTTCATGCACGCCTTGCTTGGCACACGCTCTGCTTGGCACCCGCTTGCAGGCACTCTGTGCCCGAAGCGAAGTACCTGCCTCTGTGCTGACAGATCCGTGCTCGTGGTGTCGGTACCCGTTCGTGCAGGGTGCAGACTACCGAAGGCAAGGTAAGGTAGGGGCATGGGGGTGGCCAAGGTACCAGATAGCGTACATACTTGTACACACGTACGTAGTAGTAGTGCCTGAGGTAGGTATGTCGGCGGGCAAACAACGTTGGTGATGCTTCCCGTCCTTCTCGCCCAAGGTACGGCGTAGGATTCCCGGCACGCAACGCCTGCAAGTCACCTTCTCGGCCGCGTGCTCGAACGTCCTACGCACACACGTTCCTGATCCCACAACATGCCACTTCGTACGCGCACCAGATCGCCATGCAAGCGATGCGCCGGCAGTGCTCTCTCTCGGCTTGGGCCCAGCACACAACCCGCCCGCGCATGGTGCCGACCAGGTGCCTGTACGTGGCAGCCACTGCATGGGACAATGCAATTCGTAAAAAGTACAGTACCTGTTCCGGCGAAGCCACAATCTCAGAGGCTGCCACGGCTACGTCAATCCGGACCAAGCCGCGCGCTCGTAAACCCTGCCTGCCCGCCACATGGGTGGAGTGTGGTGGTGTGGCCCATCCCATCAACCCATCTCGTCCCATCGCCTACTCCTCCTCCACACCCGTTCCACCCTCTCCACCACGAACCCCTCCCGCGCGTCCTCCCATGCCCCCTCGGTCAGATCCTACTTCCGAGTGCGAGTACTGGCTACCCGAGTACCAGGGTACTCCCAGCCTCCTCCACCAGGCTTGAGCCCCGAGGCTTGGGCCCTGCAAACCAGCGGAGAGGGCTGGCCGGGGTCATCCGTGGGCCGTGCAGGCGGGTGGGTAAACCGTCAGTGTCGCCCTGTCTCTCCCGCGCCCCCCCTGGACCGGCGCCCAGGTACCTCCTACTTCGCCATTGTGCGTGCGTGTATACTACGTAGTCGCGACTAGTACCCATCCGTAGGCCCAAACAGCCTGCTGTGAGGGAGGGCGGTGCTGGGACCGGGGTAATCGCGAGCTGCCGACGGTAGATATATACAAGTGGACTACCGCTGCTCCACGGCTTTGTGCTTCGATATATCATCTACCACTGGCATACTCGTCCATCCTCTTGGCACCGCGTCTTCGAAGTTGACCCTGTTACCGTTCGATTCGCACTCTTGCCCTCGGCCTGGATCATGTCCCTGACGGAGGCCTGGTCGTTTCCAGCAACGTCTTCACTTTCCGTCGATCCAAGTGCACCATCGACTTGTGCTTCTAACTTCTTCGTTGCTTCAGCTCATCCACATTATCCGTCCTTGTCTTCCCCTCCCCACGCAAGAGCCCCGACCGTCAGTCCTCCCACGCCCAGAAGGAGGAAGATGCAGAACACGTCTTCGCTACCGAACCCCAAGGAGCTGAGCAAAGAGGACGACTGGACTCGGGTCAAAGATCCAAAGGAGAAGAAGAGGATACAGAATCGTGTCGCACAGAGAACGTACCGTAAGTCATTGTGTCACTTTGCGTCCATTGTCAGCTTTGACACGATATCCCTTGCCCATGCTTTCGATATATTATGCTTTCGCGCAGCCTGCTTCGCTGTACTGACCGTGGACGTACACAACAGGCCATCGAATGAAGGCAAGACTGGGTGAACTGCAAGCTAGACTCGACAGCCATGAGCGACGGAATGCACAGCAAGCGACACATGATAACAGCGACCCTTCAAACACCCTGAGCCATGGCTGTAGCCACCCCTACGGCAAACCTCCAATCAATGCCACCAACAATGGTGGCATCATGGCAGGGCAATCGCCTACTATTAACGGTTACGGGGCAGAGTCTTCACCATCGCCAATTCAAGGAGACAAGATGCATGTCCCGATGCAGATGCTTCGACCAAACATGTACGAGCAGCCTATGGAAGAAGGCGATTCTTCAATCTATCAACAGGGCGCACAATTCCTCAATAGCCCACCGAATTCTCACCCATCGCCGCCATCCGCTCATAACATCCTCTCACCATCAGGACAACCAGGCCCCGAACGGTCCGTCAAGGTACCCGAAGATTTTGTCGTCGACTGCCTGCGATTTCAGTCGCAAGTTCTCGATAGACTAAACACCTTGCATCCACAAGATCCCTGCAACGTCGGACCGTCATCATATGGAGCATCAGACAGTATGGGAGGCAGTATGTGTCATCATTCAAGGATCGCGGGTTCTCTGGTAGACTAACAGTAATAGATGCTCTGAGCCGGGCGGACCAGGTCGGCTGCGTCGGCAGTTTCAGTTCGGCGCAATCAGACGGCATCGAGTTTGCTTTCGATGCACCAGTAACCGTCTGGAAGACGGAACACCTTGATGGCTCACCACCCTCTGAAGCGATGCACTTTACACCATTGGCCGCCGTGCCACCTCACATTGGCCCTCCGATGATGGACCATTCCATCGATATGAGGCAAATACCGCCGCCGATGCCCCATGGGACGGCGTCGTTGGACCAAAGATTTGAAGGCATCATGCAGCACGTCAAAGCGACTGGATTTGAGAGCTTCGACGACCTCGTGACGGCATATTATAGCAACACATTTTGCGAATCATCACCCTTGGCAAATGAGCAGCATCTGAGTCGCAATAGGCGACTGCCCAGGGTGATCTCTTCTGTGTTTCAGGCGACGAACAAATGGGCTCCCTGGGAGCGCCGTGGCTTTCAAGAAGAGATACTAAAGACGGCCGAATCGATGCTCGTCTCGGAGAGTTCCTGTGTTCGCCCTAGCCTCATGTCTCAGATCAGACCCTTGGTCGAGACCTCCGACGGCAGCATCGCACCCAATGTGGGCGAGGCCCTTCTTGGGATGAAGAAATCTATTCAAAATGAGGTACGTGTTTGACACAAACCGCGAGCATATACACGGATCAAATATATTGACTCTGCACAGCTGCCAAACTCCTGGGCGCTGACCATGGCCTTGGCCGCTGATAACAAATCGCCGTGGGGGCGAGATCGCTCCAGCACAGCCTTGGCTACGATATTGTTGCTGCAATGCTCCGGCCGCATCCCCAATGATCAGCTCCTTCAGTTGATAGGCGCGTGCCTATGATGGGAATGTACGGAGTAACGCTCAATGAATCGTGACCATCGCTTCACAATGCCATCAGGCTCAGGGAAATGTCATGGAAGAGCTAAGACTTCGAGCTGATACTTCAAGCTGAGACATCGCGACGCGACGACTCATTCGGCTCACCTGAAAAGAAATAATCAACCGCAAAACGTCATGAAGTGCTAATTTTTTGGACGTCTTTGCATGGGCATCATCGCAGCCCCAAAACAAATGCAATTGTGGACCCTCCCTCGCGTTCTCTCTCTGTGTCCCTTTCTTAATTTATTCTTTTTGTCTTCTGTTAGCAATATAACTGTCAGAGCATTGCGGGACAACTTGGGCATGACGGCCATGTACCTATACCATTTTTTTTGTGGAGGTTTTCTCTTTAGCGACTGCCGGTGCCGGAGTTTCAAGGATGAGCATTTGTTTCTCGTGTACGAACTACATGGTTATTGTACGGTTTGCCTTTAGGCTGAGGCGCCACTGCGGCGACGGGTGTATAGAATCTAATACGAAGATCATGCCTGTGGATTAGTGAAACGTTTGGGAGTTGTTGTATTGTGAACCAGCACCTTTGTCGGGCCTGGTCACAGTGCATGACCATAACATGGGCTGCTCACAGGTGCTGTACGTGCTTGTCCATAAAAATGACTTCGAAATGGTAAACAATCAGATTTCCGACAAAATTTTCAGATACATGGTGAATGTAATACGAATGGAGATATGTGGCAATTGAACTTGTAAAAACCCAAAATATCGCCTAATTCATTAGAGCAAGGACCTGAAAAAGTACAACAAAATCAAATTATGCTTCTGAAAATTCACGATCAACATAGTACACAAACACAAGATTGTCAGGGCATAGCGCGACGAGCCCATTTCCAGCGAAACCATTCCTCCAACTCCTTATGACGCAAGATGGGCTATGCTCAACCACATCGTTAATATAGAATTTGGCTGCGTTAATTCTCCGAGAAGCCCTTCGTCTTTTGAGAGAAGCTGCCGGACAAAATCGTCTAATCGTTCCGCGACTCTCCGAAGTAAACTTTCTGAAAGAACACCACACTGATAGATGAAGTTGAAATCAATCTGTTCAGTAGACAGAAATCCGTGCAGGACGAGTGGATAATTGTAGAATCCACCCATGGAGTCCTTTGCAGTAAGTTATGTTCTTAGAGGATTCGGGTTTGATTGATATGGAGTCACCCCCAATTCGGAAGATGTCGTTTTTGCCGATTTCTTCAGGCCTTATCCCAAGCACCTGAGCCCGAAGAGCCCGGAGATTGAACTCAACGTTTGTCGTTGGGGCGATTTTTGTCGCCTGTTTTAAACGAACCGATCGCTAGTTCTTCTTGAGAGAGGTTCTGTGTCAATGAGCGCAGAAATCGCCTAACAGCCTTCATCGAGGTGATAAAAGGCATAGACCTGACAGGCCAGAATAAGCGCGAAACCAAATAACCAGGCAGTGCTCCTCGCAAATCATCTAACAGCCCACTCAACAGTTCATGCAAAGGTTCATCAAGCAAAAGAATTGGTAGGGTAACCTTCTTACCACTTCTGCCGAGACATTTGTCTCCGAGGCTGATGAAAACTGCAAGTTCTTCACTCTCATCTCTAGACTGGTGACGAATCGAATTTACAGCAGCATGCTCGACTCCGGCAGTACACTCGATACGATACTCGATTTTTCCAAACTCTATGCGATACCCGCGAACCTTGACTTGGGTACCCCTTCGACGTAGATACTCAATAGTAACGTCAGCGTTGTACTTGGCCAAGTCTCCTGTCTTGTAATGGTTTACTGTCGTTCTCAGCGACAACCTCAATGCCATGGCTTGTTATGAATCCCTCATGCATTGCGTCAAATTCAGATCGGTGTACTCATTGTGAGATCCGAGGTAGGGGCAGAAATGGGGGCGGAGAGTGAACCGCAACACGGGTTGTATCATGTAAGCCGCGTACGGAGAGACATCATGGCCAGAGGATCGAAACCTTGTATCAAGAATCACGTAAATTTAATGGCATTTGTAATTGAGTCGTGAAACCGAAGAAGCTAAAAGGTCATGATTTGATAGATCGATGCAATAGCTATAGCGTTGGTTCCTACATGATCGCATATTTAGGCTTATTGACATCTATTCAGAGTCATCCGAGTCGTCGGAATCAAATTCGAATGACTGGATGACCGCAGGTGCTGCCCGTGCCTTGCTTGTTTCGAATATGGCTATGGCCCTAGCCTTCATCTCGCCTCTCTTGGTCTTCCCGCTCGCCGACTTGGGAAGCGCATCCAAAAACTCGATGCCACCGGCGAGGCGCTTGTAGTCAGCGAGCTCGCCATTGACAAACTCATGAATCTTGTCCTTCAAAGTATTCTCGTCTTCTTCCTTTCCAACCGGTGACCTGACAACAAAGGCAATTGGGAGTTCTCCCGCAGCGTCATTTGGTATCGGCACAACGGTAACGTCAGCAATAGCAGGAAAGCGTAAAAGAAGTGACTCGACTTCCACAGGTGAGACCTGGAGGCCCTGATCATGCGAGTAAGTAATTGAGACTTGGTAGATGTTGGTAAAGGGTTGTCGGATCTGGATAACAACGTACTCGAACCTTGATAAGCTCCTTCACCCGATCAACGATAAACAGATGCTCATACCCATTCTCACTCTTTCTGATCTCCATCATATCACCCGTTCGCAGCCACCCGTCACCAGTGAATGACTCCCTCGTTGCCTCTTCGTTGTCAAGATAGCCCAGCATCACAGTCGGTGAGCGCAACAGAAGCTCTCCCGGGGTGTTGTACGTAGTAATTTCTGCACCATTGTTATCGAGCAATCGTGCCTCAAAGTCCGGGAAAAGGCTGCCACAAGAGCCAAACATGATGTCAGTGCGGTTCTGCATGGAAGCAGCCACTGCTGTTTCTGTGAGACCATATCCTTGAATGAAATGGCAGTCAGGGAGCAGATTTTGGAACTGTTCCGTAACCTCTTTCGTTAAGTTAGAGGCTCCGACAACAACCGTATCTACGCAGCTCAAGTCGTGCTTTTCTGCAATTGCGGCGGCTTTGAGGATGCCGACAATCATAGGAGGTACCTGTTGCTCGTGGGTCAACAAACTGTCAGAAGGTACTCTGATGGGACATGTTTCAGTACCATCCACAGGATCTCAAGGCGGTTCTTGTCTATCACTTGTAAAACATCATAAATATCGAAACCCGGTAAAACTAGGACCTCATGGCCGCGATATACTCCTAGGTGGCCTGTCACAATGAGTGCATAGCTATGGCTCAGAGGAAGAACGCCAAGGTTTCCCATGGCGGCAGGCTTCCTATAATTCGACTCATAAGTGGCGATTTGAAGAACGTTGGCAATAATGTTCCGATGTGAGATCTTGACATTTTTCTGGGGGATCAAGTTAGTAAAGGCTCCGCTGAAATGTTACTTTATTGGGAGCTCGATGTCAACCCACCGGCAGACCAGAAGTACCGCTGGAGGAGCATAAGAATGCAATTTGGTGAGCTCCCTGGCCTTGAGACCACGTCAAGCTGGGCAACGCCGCTAATTTTCGGCCCTCGTCGACGAGCTGATCCACTGTTTTGAGGTCGCCAGGGGCTGTAGCTCCGTTTATGATCTTTTCGGGCACTTCAAGCAGGTACACCAGGCGTCGTGGAATGCCTGCTGCTTCTGCGGATTGCAAGGCAATTGGAAGCAAAGGCGCACAGGTAAAAAGCGCTTTGGCATTGACGGCTTTGAGCTGCCGAGTAAGCTCTGGTGCCGAATATGATGGGCTGATGGGTGCGGAGACTCCAGAGAGTCGGTGAGTCGCCCACGAGACCGTCATGGTGTCGATCTGGAGGAGTCTCCCGTATCAGCAGCACATCGCCAAATTGGCGAGAATAAGAGGGCAGTTGACTAACTGTATTGACGCTGAAAATCCCAATCACTTTGTCCAGCTCATTGCCGCTATTAACCCGCAACCCAGTCTCGGAAGCGAGACATCTGGCGAGGCACTCTATGCGTTCAGCGACCTCTGTGGGCGAGTATGTCTTGCCGCTGATGCCACATGTGAATGGGGACCGCGACGACGCCAAGGGAAATCGCCCATGTTTGTCTCCCTCACCAAAGAGAAATTCGTGGATAGGAATTGAGTCTGGCGGGCTGCATGGGAGCTTCGGGACGTACGATGGTGTGGAGAACGGCATTCTGTATGAGGGCGCACCAGAAGACGTCAACGTCAAATAGCTTTCAGTAGGTTGCAGTCGTCCGACAGTCTCGAATCCCTTTGCAACCGCCAATGTCTGCGAGGGATGAGAAGTGGGAGGTTTGCAGAGCCGTTCTTGACAAATGGGGGGAAGGGGGCGTTAATGCTACAATGGCATATGTATGTACTCCGTACATTAAAAAGAAACCCGACGAACTCAGTGCCCGTAACGCCCTGTGCACTTTTCCCCTAGGCTACCACGAGCATATTTGCTTATCCACGACCCCGAGCGAGTGACAACGCTAACGCAGCTCCCCCCTGTACATAATACGCGTGAACATTGATGTCGCATTCTAACGAGTACTGTGGCGGAGCCAAGGCCGAAAAGCCCACATTCAAAAGTCCCCTGGCCGTGACAGGCACAAAAGGAGCCCATTTGGGGGCGGGCATTTCCTCTTAGACACCGTTGGGCTGGCAACATATTTCACAAACCCGGAATGGTGGTCAGCACTGCAGCAGCCCGAGGCACTAAGTTAGCACGTGTATATTGTGCTCGTACGAGCCTCAAGAACTAGATACGAGTATGACTTTGTGCAATAAGTGAGGCTCCAAATTAACAGTGGAGCGAAATCCCGGGAACTTCGGATATTTTTGTTGCAATCTGGTGCTTCATCCGTGGGGTGCCGAGCTCTTCCATGTTTTACACTCCGAATTCCGTCGCCGGCGCCGCGCCGCTTCCATGCTCCCAAGAGCACACACAAAACAAAATTCGTAAACACGTCCCTGGCTAAATAACGGTTTCATTTACCGTATTCATCATGCATTCTCATTGGGGCGAAATCCACTCAGTCTGTGTAGCAAATTCGTCAAGGAGATAAGTCAAAGTGACTTGCTCTAGTCATTGAGCATCGATCTTGATGTTATCCAGTCCAGCGCCGATAATCTCGCCAGCCAACTCGATCTCATACTGAATATCGGGCTGGGCCTCTTCGTACAGCCAGTTCTTTTCGCCGGCCATCTTGAAGTTATTCATCGCCAACTCATGTGGGATTATGCTCTTCTTGAGCGACGGATTGCCTGCGCATGCCGCCTCCACACGAAGTTGGATCTCGCAGCTGCGGTCTACGAGACCAAAGAGGAACGACGCCTCGTCCACAGTCTGACCAACACTGATGAGGCCGTGGTTTAGGAGAATGGCAGCTTTTCCTTTAGGTCCAAGAGCTCTCGCAATCTGCCGTCCCTCCTGCTCTGCAGTGACAATGCCAGCGTATTCATTGTCAACCGCCAAAACCCCATAGACGTCACAAATGTCTTGGGTGATCATGTCGAGAGGTTTTCCGAAAACGGCCCAGGCACGACCTGCAGTTGTATGTGCGTGGCAAATGGCATTGATGCTGTGCCTGGCCTTATGGATCTCGGAGTGGATGTAGTAGCCGGGATTGTTTGCAGGTCGAGTCTTTGAGGTTTCAGTCGATCCGTATCCTTGATGCCGGCAGTTGGATATGGACTCACCCTGTTGCCACCAACTACCTCTCCATCGCTAATTCTCAGGCACAACATATCACTGCCGTTGAGCAGAGCAAAATGTCGTCCGATTGGGTTCATCCACATGAGGTCTGGAAACTCGGGGTCTCGGACACTGATGTGGCCCGAGATGCCTTCTGTATAGCCATTCCTGGCCCAGTTGCGGAACACAGCTGCCATATGCACCAGAATGTGCCTGCGGTGCTCTTGGTACGAAGGGAACTTTGGGATGCCTGGTAAGAAACTTAATCAGTCATGTTGCTTTCGTGACCTGAAAATGACGGCATTCGCTCACCCACGAGGGGGTTTGGGCCGCGGCTCAGGCTCGGAAGTTGGCACTCCATGTCTTCATTGTCATTCGAAGCAGACGCAGCGGTGTTCATCTTCAGCAATACATCCGGCGCCTCTTGAAGTATCGCAACAGCAGCAGTTGGTGGCGCCATCGTATCTCTCGCCTTGGATGTTATACCATAACTCAAATCCAGATGCTCTGATGACTGGGATATAAAGAAATGGCTTCCAAAAAGAACCGGGGAGCTTCAGTTGTTCTCGCCGTCAGCACAAGTCCGCCGTGTCGGCGGACTTGGAAGTCGATTGGTTTGKGGSGGGGGSGGGGGSGGGGGSGGGGGKSTGCCCCYGCCTCGCAACGGAATAGCAGAGTGACGTAAGCTCACCAGTCAGCCACCATGTCACGCGAAAGGCGTACCTAGTACTCCGTACAGACGCTCCATTAATTTGCTCGTGCGTGTCTACGGAGTACATGTTGCTTGGATGTCGACTGTAGTGTCTAAGAAAGCCATCAATCAACAGAGTAGAAGTCCCAAGTTGTTACCTGTGGATCAGAGCAGACAGGAAGGGGCAGACAGCAAGGGGCCAACGTTATAAGTCTCCCATAGAGTTCACAGCGAAATCCTGAAGTAAGCATCCAAGTTAGGTGTGCTGCGTGCCCATGTGGTTAGTTCCAAATGTCGCTTTGCTGCCCATGTCAAGGCAAGTGATTGCCCCAATGGAACCGACCACATGCGATCCTGCCACTACCAGGACAGAGCAATGGAGTCTATTGGGTACTAAGAAACAACATTCGCATGTGTCATCGGAAGTGGAAGTAAATACATAATTTAGAAAGGCGGGCGTTAGGACTTTTATCTAAACATGACACAGACGTCCTAAAGCACGTCGTGGAGATGGACTGCATACAGATTACATGCCCGCTCAGATCCCCGAAGCCGGGTGCATGCGTCGCCGCCGCAAGGATGAACAAGTTTTGCTTATTTGAACCAAACGTTGACGCCGTGAACATCGAATTTAATCCCTTGAGTCCTTCGATTCATGGGGGTTGGCTCCTCGAATCCGGTGGGCCACGTTCCAAGCAAATCCAAATGCGTGTCCACAACAGCCTAGGAGAAAACTGGGAATAAGCCTACGGCACCACTCCCGAGCAAGATTCTGTTTTTGCAGAAGGTACTGCAAGCTCATCCCATTGGTGAATAGTTTGGTTTCAGGGAACAAAGATTGGAACCTCCATGGGCATATCTGGGTGCGGGCTGAGAGAGTCAATGGATCCAGAAGTGTGAGTCTTTTCCACAGGCTTGCGGGTGAAGAAGATGAGCATATCGCGAGTGGCCTCCTTTGCCTTATCGATTGGGTATACCGGAGACAGGCTATGCTTGCGTTCGTGGTCAACGATAAGAAGGGTGTCCAGGAAGTTCTTGTGTTGCACGCGGGACAAGAGGTGGTGAGGGGATATATCCTCCAATTGAATCCCAGTGGTCTCTTCCATCCCATGCATAAACGTTGCAGCGCTGTTAGGAGCCATGTTTTTGCTGCCGAGGTATGTCGTCATTGTATGGTCCACTCCGTCGGAGTGGACGCCTTCCAGCGCTGGTTCGCCGAGTATATCCGGAGTCGTGACAGTGCGCAGGTTGAAGAGTGTCGTCACCCACTTGTTGCTATCATATTCAAGCTTTGGACGTCTTACTGTAGAAACACCATGCATAATCATAGCCTTGAATACGAACAAAGCTTGGAAAACGGTGTTTAGCTGGAGCTGGTCTTGGACTTCGTCGAATCGACGGATTTTCCCAGAGTCGTGTCGCTTAAAGTCCTCGTCCACGGACAGCATGAACGGCTGAAACTCGAGGCGCCGCAGCGTATTGCTGTCGAAGTCTATGCAGAAGCGCCCGTTCCTAGACCTGCGGAAGGGAAGCGTAGGGTCGTGGTACAGGTGGTCGCTCACAACCTGCAGACTGCCCAAGTCTTCGGGTGTAGCACCGAGCCCGAGCATTAGGGGGATCATGTCTCGGCTCTCGATAAAGACGGAGCGGTCCTCGACATACCTCTGCCTAATTCCCATAATCTTAGAGATTGTCTCATAGAACTCAGGATTGTACGACTGCTGCAGAACGTTTAATTGGTTCCCTCTGGAGGTACGCGAGAGTGACTGAATCGACCCAACGGGTATGGTTGGCCGTCGTCTCTCCAACGGCGCTGTTGGCGGCGGCGATTGATAGGCTTGAGGTCTCTGTGTGGCGACGGCCTCGATAGCTTCAGCTTTGCCAGACTCATGGAATAAGCGCTGAACGCGGCAAGCCATAGAATGCGTGGTCCCCATAGGACGCAGCAAAAACGTGGAAGCACGCACTGCTCGTTTTGCTGGGGTGAGATGGGTCATTTTCAATAGTTAATTGTAGACAACTATTAGACAATTTGAGAGTATCTGGCTCAGGGTAGCCCTCAAGCGTGCAGAATGAGTAATGGCTCAGGATAGCCTTCTGTTGAAATCAGGATATAAGAGTGGCTCAGGATAGCCCTCTGTTGGATCAGGATATAAGAGTGGCTCAGGATAGCCCTCTGTTGGATCAGGATATAAGAGACACGGCTCAGGATAGCCCTCTTGGTGTGGAATCATGAAAAGAGTCCTTTGACTTGTTGCGGTAGCCCTGTCGCTCTCGCCAAGGAACAAAAGAGTTAATAAAGATCAACTTCAGACTTACCGGCCGTAGCAGGTACTATCGCACGCGTAGAAACCGAAACTTCTTCCCGTCCTTTGTATGGACAAAAGTTTACCACGCCATATGCCACTGGTTGAAACCTCGGCATTTCCTCAAACTTTGAGGTCCGCAGAAATCGCTACGGCTGATGTCATACGCTCATACAACAGCCCGCACAGTATCCGACTGACGCACCAATCAGTGTTACTGTCGTACACCCTTCCCCTGTAATCAGCGTTGCCCAGTCATACAATGGGCGCGGTCCATGAAAATAGAGAGCACCCCTGAGTGGCCACTGCTCTAACCGACGAGGATAAAGAGGATCGTCTGCTGGATCTGCCTCGTATCTCCGTCTCCCCCAGCTTTTCTTTGACTTGGTATGGCTGGCACCAGAAGATAGCATCTGTGGAAAATTCCCACAAACAGCTTACAAGTATTCAGACTCAAGGGGTTAACATCCCATATTGCCTAATGATTACCGAATGAAATAGCTGACTTACATGGCTTTGCGGACTAATCTACAAATGTCAATGTTGATTTGGCAATGCATCACAGGCCTGGATGCAAATGACGTCAGTTGCTGGATATTGCACGTATTCGAATGCATCTATGGGGCGCTCAAGCCGTGGCGAGTTGGTTCGTTGGGGAGGCCTTGAGCCTGCGCGAGGCTTCATGGTCGTGAACATTAATTTATGGTAACCACACAGCTTCGAGGTAAAGTACAGATCTGCTGCACTGGACTGCCATACTCGAGCATATTGGACTATATCAAGGTTCTGTCACGCATCCATGCTCTGTGAGGCCAAGGGCAACAATGTGGCGCAGCTATACAGGTGGTATCGCGCATGGAGAGAAGAGGCATTCGTGGCTCTAGCATATATCGGAAGCGGGACTGTCATGGTTTCTAGTCGTAATGTAGCTCTCTCTCGTGCACGCGAAGATGGGCGTAGAATATCCTCATCATGTTTCGGATACCAAGCAACGTAGGTATAGAGGTAAACATTTTATACTGTCACACCGGAGGTCGTTCTTTGGGTCTTACCCCTTCTTCCTTCTAAGCAAGGTCACGGCGTCTACGTTTCACGTACTTAGCCTATGATACTATTGTTCGAGGAACAAGATACGAGTCTGCGTCTGTTTTACGCCATCGGGCTTACTAACGCCTTGTGTATCGTGAGTAATCTCCATATTGTTCAGCATATTATCAAGGAGCTATGGCGCAAGGGTACCAATACGAGTGTTAGAGGTATCAGAAATATTGGCCTGCTGTGCGAGTATCTGTCCATCGACTAGCTCTTTTGCGCTACACAATTTGAACTACTGTTCACAAGGCCGTTCAGAAGGCAATTGGGTGGGATTTTTATGTCTTGGCAATTTAAACAATCTTACTCCCATATTACTGTCCGCATTAGTCCGACTCAAGAAAAGCTTCGTCACCACAGACCGGAAGTTACGACCAAGCAGGGTAAAGAACTTTGTGCTGACCAGCTACCTGTATTTAGTGAGATTACATTACATGTATTGTCAGGTCGCCATGCTTCAAGCTATTATAACTGAACAATGCCACCATGCATTCTCAGGTGAGAAGAACGCCGCCCTGTCGAGCGATATGAGTCAATCAGTGCAAACGCGCATAGAATGGGGATATTCCTTACGAGATTGAATCTACCAGGAGCCATTACATTTCAACTAGTGAGTGTTTCAGTTGTCGAGTGGTTTCGCCGCGAATGCATCCACTGCATCGGCCATCTCGCCCATGCTTCTGTAATGCCACGAATAAGAAACCTTGCCTTCGTATTCCTTTGGGTCTCCCCCCATGACACTCTCAATTTCCACTCCACGCTCTATCCAGGCGCTTGCCAGCCCCATCTGCATGGCGGGGACGTGGTCATGGTGCAGGCTCTGTGCCGTGTGAATTATGTCTTCCTTCTTGACGCCGATGTCCTTCGCACAGTGCTCGACAAGATACCTGAAGTTATTTAGGTCTGGTTTGTAGGTCCCAATTTCTTGGGCAGTGTAAATGGCGTCGAAGTCGATCCCAACCAGCTGCTGGGTTAGTGTCCGCTTGAAAGAATCCCGGTCGACATTGGATAGAATGACGAGCTTGAAGTGCTTGTGCAGGCGTTTCAAGGCGTTGATAGTATCCGGATACACCGGCCAGTCTCCCACGCTAGCCCCGAACTTCGCTTTTTCCTCCTCGGATGCCTCGACGCCAAGCTCGGCTGCGAGATTGCCGTATGTCTCGGCCAGAATAGAGGAGTACAAGGCATTTGGTCGAGCCCGTTGCACCTCGCCTTCCAGTCTGATGAATGCTCTTAGTGTCGCGAGGCGGTCATTGTGCAACGGGTGAGAAGCCGGGAGGTTTCGTGTAAGTGGCGACAGAGCCTTGTAAATGCCCCCTTCCCAATCGACGAGGGTTCCAAAGCAGTCAAAGGTGAGGCAAGTGAAGGAGGTGATTGGACGTGTGGTGGCCATTTTTGTGCTGGCGTGTATTTCTACGGTGTTGCTTGAGTACACACTTCGTTGCTCGTCAAGACTGCAGAAGGATTATGAAATACTTGGGACATGCGGGGTAAGTCATCTTGGTCATATTGCTGCCGTCTGCGCCCTGCTTGCCAATTACGCCTTTCGTCGTCTTACTAGTCCCCCAACGTGGCATCTTACTTTGCATTGGACCATCGCTAGCATTTGATGTGCACTTGACAAAGCTATGAATGTCCGAGCACGAAAGACCTCACCAATCTTCTTCTCGGGTACAAGTTGCTTATAAAACGAACAGGTTGTCCTCATCGTGTTTCCCTGCATAGTTGCCACGGTACATGTATCGCTGAGGCTCGGATGTGCGGACCTCAGCGATAATTTAGCCACTGTCAATTCCCCATGTAATAATGGACGGTAAGCCTATCTGCATCAGCATCCGCCCATGTTTGAGCACGTGCGCCATCACGGTTGCGCAACAAGCATGTGTGGTGTGATCTGCGTTCTGGAGTAGAAACCCTTCCAGAGCCAAGGCAGCAAAGTTATGAATGTCAAGTTGATTTACTGGATGCAGTTTCGTAGAGCTCAGGTGCCATTAACCTCAGGCAGGATCTCCAAGACGCCGGCGTAAAGCGAGTGGATTGCTCGTGGACCTCGGAACATCACTAGTCCACCTCAAGGGTTGCTCAGCATATGTAAACTGAGGGGCAATGGAGACGAGACGGCTACAGGTAATTGGGAGACGTTGGGTCTTGCATGCGAATTAGTCTCCGGAGCGTGGCGTGGAACCTCGTGGATGCGATCAGCGAGTCGGGAACTCATCAGGGCTCGGACCGAAGCCACCATCAGTTAGCCAGTTGGTATCGCGTGTGCTGGGACCGCGGCTGTAAGCACTATAGACTAGATGAGATTGACCCGACCCGCAGCGTCCCCAACAGCTCATGCCGTTGGACTAAATTAAAAATTCGAACGTGAGGTCCTCTTGAAACCCTTTCGCTAGCCTCGAGCTTTCGTACCGTAGTCTACATGTATTCGCGGCACTCTGCAGCAGTAGGAAGATAAAATGTCGAATGACCCTAAAGACACTCTGCGTGCTCTCCTGCGTGCTCTCCTGCTCGTGTCGGACCTTTGTGACCCGGCGGCCGTTGAATGGTTGATTAAGATTACGAGACTTCGCCCCAAGCTTCAGAAGACTAATGCAGCGCTTGGCCCAGCACCGCAATCTGACTTCAGCTAGCCTGTCAGCTTACATTACGCATCCTCATTCACCAGCCTCGGCCGAATTGCTCCAAGCTAGGTGGTTCCTTTTGAAGGTCCTTCTTCGTTGTGCTGCATTCACGAGAGGGTAATGGTCCAGATTCCAACTGTAGCCATCTAGAATCCAGACATTATGCCGGCCTCCGACCATGGGCTCGAACACGAAATCGCGCGCGAAGGGGATCTCACGAATGGCTGTTCAAAAGCAAAGACAGGTCAAGGGCGCGCAGGGGAGTTGGATGCGTTAATTGACGCCGTAAAATCCCTCATCATCCCCTACATCAGGGCCGCTGACGAGGCAGCACCCGTCAAAGCAACTGGCAGACCACAATCCGACAGCAGTGGTCGTCTTCATGCTCGGAACGCGCTTGTTGATCCATACTCTCCCCAAGAATTGATAGAGCGCCTCGCATTCTCATTACCGCAAAATGAAGGACGAGGCAAGGACGGGCTTATGGAGACTATCCACGATGTGCTACAATACAGCGTCAACACATGGGACCAAGGCTTCATGGACAAGCTGACGGCTAGTACGAACCCCGTTGGTGTCATATCGGAGTTGGTCCTAGGGGTCCTCAACACAAATGTCCATGTGTACCATGTGTCCCCGGCCTTGACAATCATTGAGAAGGTCACGGCGCGTACGCTGGCATCCTACTTCGGCTTCAATGGGCCTCGCGCCGGCGGAATGACCTGTCAGGGCGGCAGCGCGTCTAACTTGACGTCGCTCGTGATAGCTCGCGGGGCACTGTATCCCGATACGAAGCTGCTGGGTTCCGAGGGCCACCGCTTTTCCATCTTCACAAGTGCACACGGTCACTACTCGATTGAAAAAGCCGCGGTGACGTGCGGCATGGGCGCATCAAGTGTCGTTTGTGTGCCCGTGGATGAGCTGGGACGGATGATGCCCGCGGCGCTGCGGTCTCTCGTGCTAGAATCTCAGGCGCAAGGGAAGACGCCGCTGTACGTCAACGCGACAGCCGGTACCACGGTCTTCGGGGCGTTCGACCCGATCAGAGATATCAAGGCCGTGTGTGAGGAATTCGGAATGTGGTTGCACGTGGACGGATCTTGGGGTGGCTCCTTGTGCTTCTCTCCGAAGCACAGGCACAAGCTGGATGGCTGCGAGCTGGCCGACTCGCTGACCATTAACCCGCAGAAAATGCTCAACGTACCCATGACCTGCTCGTTCTTGTTAACTAACGACCTGCGCCGGTTCCACGCCGCCAACTCCTTGCGCGCGGGATACTTATTCCACGATCCGGAAGACGAAGAGGTTTGGGACCTGGCTGACTTAACACTGCAGTGCGGGCGAAGGGCAGATAGCCTGAAGCTTGCTCTGGCGTGGATATATTACGGCGCTTCTGGTTTCGCGGAGGGCATTGATCACGCCTTTGACATGGCCTATCACCTAACCGGCTTGGTTGAAAAGTCGCCCGATTTCGAGCTCATCTCGACCAACCCGCCATCCTGCTTGCAAGTCTGCTTCTACTATGCCCCCGGGGGCCAAGTTTCGGAAAAGAAGGAGGAGAACACGAGACGCACCAGGGCGATGGTTCAGAAGATGCTGGGCCGCGGGTTCATGTTTGACTTTGCCCCAGGCCCGAGGGGTCATTTCTTTCGGGTGGTCGTCAACTGCCAGACGCTCATCGGAACAGTTGAGGGATTGCTCACAGCTCTACACGAAGTCGGACGGGAGGTTGTGGTGTAGACTGACTCTCACATAAACGTGTATAAATGTAGATCAACTCCGTGGAGGCCCTGAAGTAAGCCGATATCTTGAGTCAGGCTACTACTGTGCCTGCCTTCGAGAAGGAGCACTTCTACTCAAGAGACAGGGGGCATTATCACTCCCAGTAAGAGCGTATGCCGCTTCACCATATCCGCACTGACGGGCACTGATGTACCCAGGCCCGGCCGCGCGTTGAACATTGCTGTCGTAGTCATCTAGGACGGGCTGGAAGTAGGGTGTTAGTCTGGGGAGGGTGGGTTGGTTATTCGACGCCGTTTTGGGTCATTTCAGTCCCTCCGTATACAAGTATATCAGTCCACCGCATCCTAGTCCACTTCGGGTTCTTATTTACACTCTATTCCAGGTCAAAAAATGCCTAGCAGGGGCCGTTGCTTTGTAGGACCGGCAAGGCCGTCGAGGATCTCGAGGCCCTCATTCAATTGCGATGTCAGGTTTTCCATCTGTTCAGGATTAGGTCACGACAGGTTCCGATCTAAAAGAGGCGCTGGGTTGATTCGTACCTTTGGCTGGTCGTACTGATCGAAGATTTTATAATGGTCGGCATCAACGTCGATGACAGCTTTGATATAATCGGCATATCTTCCTTCCCAGCCCAGAAGTGTTTCATCCCGATACAGGTCGATCAGACATGGGTCACTTGCCCCTTCTGGCTTCTTTGCTGGCTGCGTGCACCGGACCATGACTGCAGGCGGGGGTGCTCTCGGCTCATCGACAGCTGTCTCGTGAACGAAAGTGCGAGACGTGATTGCTTTCCACGCTCCATCCACCGGTTTGTACAGGACGCTTCCGGGCTCTAGAGTGAAGGCCCCTCCGGCCACGTCAATCTTGACCTCCCTTCCGCCGCATGCAGGGCCGTCCCACGAGGGCAAATCCCAGTGCTTCAGCATTAGATCACAGTTGTCAAAGGACTTTCGCACAAGATCGGGAAGGCCGTCAAACTGTGCATCTGATGTGGGGACAGTCACCTTGGACCGCGCAACATGGTAGGGCGAGTCGATGATGAGAAAGCCGGCGACGGAGAGGGGGGAGGATGGGTCGTCAGCAATCATGCGAGCCATGGTGAGAGACAGGAAACCTCCAAGCGACCAGCCTGCAGCGGAGAATGATGTAAATTAGTGAATGTCGGCCTGGTGCAGTCGACCAGCAGGCCGCTTGTGGACATGTTTCCGCCCGACGGCTGTCCTTACCTCCGAGCAAGATGGTGCCGCTGATTCCAGCCTCGATAATCAGGTTGATGTAGTGGCGCGCCATCTCGTCCATGCCTCCCTCCCATGCCTCGCCGTCGAAGAATTTAGGGTTGTGAATGGCCCAGACATCACGTTTTAGACTTCCGAGAATGAAATAGCTGAAGATGGTGCCGCCGCCATCGTGGATGAGAACCAGCGGTGTCGGTGGATTCGCGCGCTTGTGCGGCGGCACGAGCTGGACCTTGGTCGGATTGGGGCCATCGACGTACATGCTTCCTGCAGCTCGCAAGTTGAGAGAGAAGTCAGTCGCTGACGGTCGAGGGCTTGTCGGCTTGCTGAGGGGAGCTCGCCTTTGTCGTTGCGGCGGCGCGGGGGGTTGCCCCGCGAAGCGTGCCGACTCGAAGTGTCTACTCCGCTGACTGCCTTACGTGGGCTCCACAGCAGTGGTCCACAGGCCCCCAAGGCTGACGCGACGTAGGTACCCAAGGCTCGCGGCGAGCTCTCCCGCTGGTGCTATATGCATTGCGCTGAATAGTAGATTGTTTATCAAAGCACTCACTGACCGGATATTCAATGAATCGCTCTATAACGCGAGAGCTCAGGCTCCTTGCATTTCTGTACTGGAAGCGGAGTACTTGGCCCAACGACCCACGAGTTCTACAGTACGCGTAAGTTCCCGGTCTCGAGCACAAAGACTCAATCACATTGGCCAGGCTGACTTCTACTCGCACCTGAGGCGTGTCGAGAAAGATCAATATAGGCGGTCAACAAAATATGCCTTGATATTACTTAGATGGCGCGTTAAGGGGCCGAGTCTCGCCAGGATCTATAACTGACGACTGGGAGGACATGAAGCTACCTCAAGTGTTGGCACAAACATCAACGTGACCCTCGACAACATACCAGAGTCCATTTCACGTCGTCTGTCTGCTCAAGGGAGCGTTGGGTGACAAACTTTGTTTTCCATTCGTGGAATCAGGATACTTCCACGTCGAACGCAGTGCAAGCTTCCAAAGAGCTCTTGTTGCCGGTATTCCGGAGTTAAACCCTCTGTCCATGGAGTGTAAAGCTTGAGAGCATGCTGTTGCCTTTCCGTGATATCACTGCCATTTTTGTGCATTCAGAAATGACCTCACAAGCTGTTGTGTTAGAACCTAACCTACTTGCGGTAGAACCGCATTGCTACATGAGCTGAAGAATTGGTGGCATTGCTTGTATAGAGCACATGGAGAGTGATGGAAAGGCATTGGGTGCTTGCTATAAGTACGAAATTTGCACATGTGTTGTTCTCGCTTGCCCAGTTGACATCAATGCTTCCCATCCCGATGACTAGATTCGGCGACGGGCCTGGAGAGGATCTTATCCCCCTGCTTCCGCTGCAGGCTGCGCAACGCATCAACATGCATTACGATACCCGTTTGTCTCGCTACGCGTTGGTCCAGGAGGCCAGAAGCGACAAGTATCTTGTACGGGTTGTCCATCACGCTGCGTTGATGGTTAGGCCATGAACCTCATCCTCGGCACCCTGGCCACTGCCTACACGTACGCTGACAACGAGGATCCGGCGTTGCACCCCTATGCCAACTTTGTCAAGTACATTTCCAGCATAGACCACAATGCCGCCTCTCCCTTCTGGAAGAATTACCTCCATCAAGCCAAAAGGGCCTCCTTCCCATCCCTCGGCGCCACACCGTCCTCGGCGGGTCGCAGCGATGGCGTGACACGCACGTCAAGAAGGCCATCACTCTGCCGCGCACGACAACACGTCTATTACAACGGCCACTACGGAGTAGTATGCGAACTGCCTGGGCTATGGTCCTTGGCCGATACTGCGCCTCCTCCGACGTATCCTTTGGGACCACGATATTCGGTCGCAACGGCCCCGGTACCGGGCCTTGAGACCACCGCGGGGCCCGTTATCGCCACTATCCCCGTCCGCGTACATCTTAACAGCAAGCGCTCCGTGTCCAAGTCCCTGCTGGACATGCAGATCCAGGCCACCGTGGTGACGCCTCACGGGTAGTTTGGCCTGCAGAGCATCTCGCGCGTCAGCGACGACGCCGAGGACTCGTGTGATTTCTCCAGCCTGCTCGTCATCCAGTACTCAGCTAATTATGTGAGAAGAAGCGATGGAGACGGCACGCCAGGCTCGGTACTCATCCCAGCCGACGCCGACGTTCAAGCCCTTGAGGAGGGCGTGCAGAATTCCTTCAGCTCTGTCATCCTGTCATCCTGTCCCGCCTAGGCAGCTCATGGCGGGCATTTTGTACAATATTTCATCTGGCGCAGTCTGGAGCACCGGAAATGGCTCACTAGTAGTGTCTTCGTAGCAAGTTATTGAGTCTTGACTTCATCTATACGAGCCTTCGAGAAGCTCTTGATTCGTTTACAGTCTGTTCCAGTCACGACGGTTGATTTCATCACAAAATTGCCTCCGCAAGCATCCCCGACTCGGTCCACCTTGCTCGTGTGCCGCTGGACATGTTTCCCAAATCATTTGACCTGAAGTGAATGGCTCGTGTCTAACATCTTCACCTTAGCAAGAAGTTTCGAGACGAATGTACAGATCAACATGCATCACAGCCACGGGGCAGCTCATCATAGTTTCAAGGTGTTCTAATTGTAGACTATGCAGGACGGTACGTAACAAGCAGCTTGAAGAGGATAAGGCACGGGGGCCCTCACACAAGCAAACTCGTCTAGAAAAGCTCGTCTGGAGGGGGCGTAAGATGCCGTCTATTGCACGTTCGCGTCGCCAATCCCGCGCCTACACCACCCTGCGTCGATCCCCAGTTCTCCCTCCTCTTTGCACCTTGTCTAGCCAAAACAGCCTCCGCGGGTCGCGCGCTTTGACGCTCGTCCTGGGAACTGCCGCCACGCCACCTCGCACGTTCCACCTCCAGCTAGGGAAAGGCATTAAATATGAAAGAAAAAAAAAGGGGGGCTCGAGTCACCAGGATACAGGCCAGAAGAATAAATCGGAGAGGGCCCGTATCCATTGATGTGGTGCCCGGCATGAGGAGAAAGGCGTTGCAGTGCAGCGGCCACGGCCCCGATTGGCGAAAGGCACGTCGCACTGCGACAAGAGTGAGGGAGAGCCTCGTGGGTGACGTGCGAGCTGAAACGCCGTGTCGCACAGTCGTTGAAGCGACCGATACAGCCAATATCCAAAAGTGTTGATGCTGGCTCAACCTCAAGCAATCATTGAAACGGTTCCTCCCGAAGGGTATCGAAAGTTCGCGAAGAAGATGGTTTGAAAATGGCAGAGATTTTGCGATGGCTCACAAGCGTGAGATTTGACGTCGAGATCAGTTCCAGCCAAGAGAGTTCTCCGCGGCAACTGGCGCAGAGATGTTGGCCGTGCGGCCCGAGTTGCCGGCGCCGCTACGTCCACTGCCATGGCTGTCACGGCCTCCGGCACCGGCACCACCATAGTTGGAGAAGTCGTGGCTCAAGAGAGCACCCCCCATCAACGCTGGGCTGCCGGTACCATTGTAGCGCATCTCCGACGAGCCTTGGCTGTTGGCGACGGAGCTAGAGCGGCGGTGAGTCTGTCTCTTGCGCTTGTATCGCCGGGCAACGATGAACATGGCTGCGCCGTACATAACACTGATGCCGACCGCACCCATGGCAATGCCAGCGGTGGTGGCCTTCTGCTTTGAGGACTGGTCTCCCTGCTGGTTGTTGTTGAAAGGATCGTTATTGGGGCCGGGGCCGCTGGTCGGCACAGCCCCACCTGTAGAAGGTCCGACGCCGCCATCGTTGATGTTGCCATGGATGTCGATCTTAGGGTTTATCAAGGAGGTCAGGCTTCGCACAAGAGGGTCAGCATTGTTGTAAATTCCGGAGTTGGGAGACCAAAGATCCATCTGGAGCTTGTCGACCAGGTTCTGAGGATAATTGAGCCTAGCAATAGTGGTGACGTATCCCCACTTATCCCGAGTATCGTCCGGCACCAGCTTGGAGACCTGAACAATATTGGAGGTGAAGCCGCCATCGTCGGCAAGGGCCTGAGGAAGATACTTGAAGATCTGAGTGGCGGCATCGGTATTGTTGGCGACAAAGACGTAGTTGAGCGGGTACAAGAAGCCAATCTGGATCGGCACGGTGCCCTCCGGCACGGGCTTGTTGGGGTCATCGGGAAGGATGACCTTGGGCAAGCCAGTGGGCAGAGTCTTTGAACTAGTCCCAGTAGGCGATTGGGTCGGGACTGAGAATGACATGCTAGTCGGCTCGATGACAATAGTCGTGGGAAGCCAGTTCTCAGTGTTGGTCAATGTTGCGGTGGGGCGGATGCTAGTGACAGGCTGAATGCTCGTGGCCTCCGTGCTGGATGGGCTGGCCGTGGTTGTGGGGAGCACCGTAGAATGCGAGGCAGTCGGGAGAGCCACGGTGGAGTTGTCGGCGGCGGTCGATGTGATCGGCAAAGAGACCGTCGTCACTGGCGCGGAGCTTGTAGCATTAGTGACAGGCACATCGGTCGGCACGGTTGAAGAGTGGCTGGTCAAGGTCTCGATCGAGGTGCCAGACGAGGTTGCAGGCGGGATGTTGCCGCTGCTCGTTGAATTAACAACGGGAACATCGCTGGATGACGTGATGAAGGGAGGATCCGTGGTGACGGACGCGGGCGGCGTGATGACACCCGAGGCGGACGAAGCGCTCGTAGTGGTCGAGAGCTTGGGCCCATCAGTGGAAGTCTGAGTCGGGTCTGACGAAGGAAAATTCGACGATCCAGCGGATGTAGACGTGCTGCCAGCTGTGGGGAAAGCGATGGTAGGCAGGTCAAATGAAGTCTCCGTGGGCAAGCTCGACGAGTTTGTGGAGGTCGGGTCACCTAGAAGAGTGCTGAGCAAGGACCCAATTGGGTCAAGCAGTCCACCGGTGGACGTCGTGGACGTGAGCGGCTGCTGGGCGTCTGTTGACGTGCTGTTGGCCAGAGAGGTCGGCGCAGTGTCTTTGTCAGAGGCGCTGGTTGGCTGCCCCTTGGAGCTCGAGACGATGCCGGTAGGGGCAATCAGGATGCCCGACTCAGAGGAGGAATCGGTGGACGACTTTCGCTTGTCGGTCACCGACTCCGGCTTGCTTGTCGGTCGGGTCTTCGTCGTGGGCTGGACCGTGACGTCGGGTGCGCCGCCAGTTCCACGCGTCTCTGGCGTCGGCGTCACGATGACAGTGTTCGAGATAACGACGACGGTTGTGCCCTCCTGAGTAGGAGATGAGCCATCGGAATTGGGGCCCAACAGATCAGAGATAAGGCCTCCGATGGCCCCTCTCCTGGACGTCGATTTCCCGCTGGTCGTAGTAGTGGCCTTGTCTGACGTGGAGACCGCATCGGTGGTAGTGGCGGTCGTGTTGAAGAATTCGCGCTTGACCTGGCGAGGATAGTAGATCCGCGGGCGCTCAACAGCGGCTTCGGCCGCCGCCGCAGTAGATGCGGCGAAGGCCAGCGCCGAGACCGCAGCGATGGATTTGATGTGCATTTTGGTTGATTATTGAATCGCAAAGTCTTCCGCTGAGAGTATACCCTAAGTCAAGAACTGGATAGGTAGTGTTGGATGCCGTAGGCAATAAGCTGCTGTCGTGGTTAATAGGAAGGCCAAAACGAGCTGACAGAGGGTGCGAAAGCTCACTGTCAGGAACAGATAGAACGAATGTACTTGACAAATGTCAACGAGTGTAATCTGTAGAGAATGTTGGTCAGTCTCGGCTCAACTTCGAACGGTCGCGACAAGCCACCGGCAGGGCGAGGGACTCGTTGCATCACGCAACGCCGCACTGCATCAGCATCCAACACACCAGCCACGCATGCCATCCAAGTATCCAATATCTTGACCCTCGAAGGCCAGACTGCTTTTGCATCACTCACTTTCAACTGCTTGGCGCAATGATGTATGTTCGTTCGAATGGGAGATAAAAGAGCGACTCGACGAAAACTCGTCGACGAGATCGAAGCGAACAGGCGCGAGTCGGAAGGATTGGACCGGAATACAGAGTCGTAGCTCGCAGGCTGGCGAAGACAGACGTCAGTTTCGCGGGCTCGTCGAGGACCACGGTCGGCCGTCAACAGGCATTTGTCGCGAGAACCTCCGAAGGGCCCCAGGGCTGAGGGGGCATCAACGGTGCGGCTTGAAGAGAGGGACTGCGCTGTCCACGGTCAATCCGTCGTCGCCCCGGAGAGGTTGTCGAAGGAGGCGGATGGAGAAGCGGCAGGAGGAAGGCGGAGGAGGGGCGGAGGGAAGGTGATGAAAAGAGAGCGAATGAAGGAATGGAAGCCAACGCAGGAATGAGAGGCGACGGGCATGGAAACACGGCAGGGCAAGGGGGGATAAGGGGAGACGAGACTCGACGGACTGGGCGAGAGGGAGGGCGGCGCCGGCGCAGGGGTGGCAGACGAGCAGTGCAACGGCCGGGTCAGTCTCCAGGGAGCAGAGCGCGCTCCGTACAGTACGAGTACCCGGACGGGGGCCTGCGAGGAGGGAGGCAGCAGCGCAGCGCTAGCACTGCCCTGCCCTGTAGCCACCAAGACGCAAGGCCCTGTCTGCCCGCATTTGAGGTGGGATGCGGTTTGCCTGCAGACGCGCTCGTTGGTGGGCGCCGGGGTCGTGGAATGGATAGGCGGCGTTGGGTGTGGTAGGCATGTACGAGCCCGACCAACGCGAGGTACACGAGCCAGGGCATGAGTCGCGCCGCTGCCCAAAGTACCGTCCGCCACGTCACCGCGTCCCATGCTACTCCCGTGGATCCCATCCTGTCGTGTGCCTGCGGCGGCAAGCATTCGCCAGCAAGGAAGCCCACCGACGGGTTCACAAGCAGGGAGAGAGAAATGGGGATGAAGTGGAGAGCGCGCAGGCACAAGGCTGGTGCATGGACAGGTACGTACCTAGAGAGGCAGGATGAGTGGATAGAGGAGTGGGCACTGCGCGCGCCCCCGTGGAAATTGCGCTGATGGGCGCCTGCAAGCTCAACCAAGTCCCCTAACTCGTGCAGGGGTCGGGCGGGGGCTTGGGGGGGGAGGCGCGCCTGATGCGCTCGGGCAGCCCAGTGGTGGCCAAAGTGGC
Source organism: Albophoma yamanashiensis (assembly GCA_001600555.1). Classification (NCBI taxonomy): domain Eukaryota; kingdom Fungi; phylum Ascomycota; class Sordariomycetes; order Hypocreales; family Ophiocordycipitaceae; genus Albophoma; species Albophoma yamanashiensis. The sequence continues at coordinate 927,722 of BCKH01000005.1, read as the reverse complement.
ACAACACTCTCGGGCCCCCCCTGGTGCCACGCCCCACGGCGACCTGCGCGAGACTAGACAGAGACCTAGCGTAGCGTTGCGGGCACTGGCACAGCGAGGTACTGGTCTATTAGGAGCGGCGTCTCGTCAAGCCCGGTGGAGGCGCCTGTGGGCTTAGCGCAACGGCACAGGGGCAGCGTCCTCGTTATTGGCCGACTGAAGCCCCTGCGCTCTGCCGCATGGATGCCTTTCGATGGACCCGACGATTTTTCAAGGCCTTCAACGGCGGCGACTCTGACCAAATCACCGTTGCGCCTCGAGTCGTCATACTCGTACGGAGTACAGTGGCCGTCCGTCCGTTCGCGGCCTCCTGCGAGTGCTACTCGAGCGTACTGTATGTAGCGTGCTCGGGGTTTCGGCTGGCCCGTGCCTCTCCGCAAAGGAGCCTCCCGCCTGGGTCGCGCACGCACGACGGCGGCGACTCGACGTCTGCCGCAAGATGAAGCGAAATGGTGGTAATCTCATGAGGGGGATCACTCGAGGTTGCCGACCCAAGGTGCCAAGCTGCCAAAGTGCCGTGCGGCTGGCTGCGTCGGTTTGCATGTCGCTGGACGGCACCACCAACGGACGACACGGGCGCCGTGCAGCTGCAGCCGAATCCTGCGACTGCCCACGAGAAATTACCGGTTGCCTTACATACCTAGGTAGGTAGGTACTCGTGCTCCGTACTCCGTCAGTTGTGAGCACGAGCGGGAGCATGTAGACGAAAATGACTGCTCGAGGCCGAGGCACCGTCTCTGTCATCGGCAGTTCATCGTTCACATTAATAGCAACTTTGGCAAGATCAATAGCCCCGGCGAACGGACTCGCCCAGCCTGTTGCTAATAAGATGAGGTGGCACCAGCCTGCAGCATCCGTGCCCTCGAGGTCATACGGCGACCCGTCGGAGAGTCTCCCTTCGACGCGAACGCTCCGTAGGTGCGTATCGTCCCATGATCCGCCGCCGGCTGCTTCTCCAGCTTCCCAATTCATCATGGGTGTGTCGTCCAAAAACAGCAGCCTGCGGCCCCGCCGCCCCTGATCCTTGCTGTCTGCACCCCTGGCTCCAAGGCGCCCGCGCCAATGAGCTTGAAGCCTCGCCGGCCTTAGCTCGTCTCGAAGCTTCGGTTGGCGCGTGCCTTTAATCACACCTTCGGCCGGCGAGCGCGCCGTCGAGAACGGCGGCCGCTGCGCTCCTCAGGTAGGTGCTCCGCTGCATCAGGTCCCGCCGGTGCGCCGCAGCCTCACCGTCGACGGCTAGCCATGGCAAACGGACGAACTGGGCGTCGTTGTTTGTGCTCGGATGCGGGACGGAAAGGCGCGCTCGCGTCCCGCGTTGGTTGCACCGCTCTGGCATGTTCAACGGTGTCAAAAGCTGCGCCCATTCCGCAGCCGGCGCCCAAGACCGGCTTTCGCTCTGCTCTCCACGTGGGACGGAACCGATTTGCTTCGACGAGTCATCTACGGAGTACTTTACACGTTGAAATGGCGCGATGGGTGTGATGTCTTGTCTGACACTTTTGCCCACCTCTTTGCTCTTTGTTTCACGCTGCCGCGATGCCATCAGCTCAGCAGCCAAAAATAACAAACGGCAGGATCAAGTACTTTGTGCCTAGGTAGTTACGACACGCGTCTGCGTGCCTACTGCATCCGCAGCGGAGGAAACGTCTTGTCGGGTCTCAGTCATTGCCGGATTGAAGCTCAGCAGTGCGCGCGTGGTCACAGCATCTTGTCCCTCTGGCCACCCTTCTTGAATTGTAGTCACTAGAATTATTATTTTTTTGTGCTTTCAGTATCGCCAGCATACTTGTATCCCATCTGTACGTTGTGTTCTTGCAAACAGGTCCTCAGCCTGTGGTTGTCAGTAGTAAAGGCTCCGCGATCGCTCAGACGTCGTAGATCAGTGGCTCCGGAATGAGAATGAAACAAACAGCCTCCACGTCCACCAAACACGGGTCGCGGGGGATTTGCGCGCCCCTGGAATGTGTCTGGCATCCTCGCAAATCTGCGGCTGCTCACCCGGCGCCACCGCGATCTCTAAATGTCTCGCCTAGCAACAAGGGTCCTGCTTTTATTCGCCTCACGTTGAGACACCAGTCGGCAACAGGGCCAGCACTGGATGGCTGAGTCGCATCGATGCCGGCCTGGGCAGCTGGAATGCAGTAACGTGATTCGGATTGAACTGTACGTCAGGTCTTCCCTTTGTCACTTGGCGGCTTCGCGTCTGAAGAGCAACCGAGAGCCTCTCATCCAGCCCGCAGGCGGCAAGGCTTTTGAAACAAGTTATCAACCATCTGCCATTCGACACAGCCGGACGATGTACCTCATCTGGGCACGCATAACAAAGGCTCCGCAACGCGTCTTGGCAAAAAATGCGCTCTTCTGTACGAACTCCGTACACTCAAGCATACGAAACTCTTGCATCTTGTCTCGACAAAGAACAAGGTGGTGCCGATCCATCCGAGTTAGGTGCGATGGTCAATACGGTTCGCCGCCAACCTCATCGTGCTCGGGAAACCATCATGGGTCTGATCGCCCTGTTATGAATGATATGCTAACTGGCGAGCGCGAGCACGCGCAAAGCTGGAGCTTGATTGATCACATTGTGCGAGTACCGCCAATCTGCCCGTGGCTTTGCGTCCCGAGCAGGACCCAGCATCCGCGGCTTCAGAAGCGCAAAGCACGTACAGTACAACGTGCCTTGTTGTAAACGACACTGCACCACAAACCAGACAGAAGCATGATCCCTTGCTATACCACACGGTGGCCCGGGCTCTCTCACCTTGCCGCATAGCAAACAGAATGCCGACCGCGTACTAATACCCACGTACCGACCTGCCTCGTGCCGTGCACGTCCGTGACCGAGCAGACCAGAGGCGACCAAGCATCTCATGTACCGGCCAGTTGGTTCCGCGAATCGCACTCTCAGTCAGCCCCCTGCCGCGCTCGGAGCTTGTCAGTAGATTTCCCCTCTCAACCGCAGCACCTGGTTGCACAGCCAGGAAATGAGGCCTGCATCCATCGGCCGAAGTGTCTCCCCGAGAGGCACGTCCAGGAACTGCGTTAGGTTGGCACTTGCAGGACGGATGCGTCGGCCGAGCTGGGATTCTAAGATCCAAGGTCTTCCGGCCTTCCCAACGTGTGCCGTTGTTGGTCATCCCCTGTCTTTGGCGTGATTGTCGTGCCGTTTTGGGAGAACCCCGACGAGCGGATAGCGCCCTCTGGCGAGCCTGTCGGCTTGAAATTTCGCCTGGGGATGGGATATCAAGGTGATGTTCGTACTCCGGAGGTGATGCGCGCGAAGTATGCCTTACCTGGGATGTACTGGTAAGGCAATGTAGGTCATGAGCACGATGTACGGATACTAAAGGACAGTTGCGCCAGCGCTATCATCACCCCCAAACTGTCATTGTCGTATCTGTCCGGAGTTGTTGGATTCACTAATTATGTTGTTCACTGTGTGGAGCAGCAACGCCGTATCCAGGTAATCATGCGAGGTCTGCAAGCCTCGTCATTTTTGACATGTTACTCTCGCAATATTTCGAATGTGTTGGAGCAAAGGCTTAATTACCCACCCTGCCTTTCAATGCTTACCTGCTCTACCCAACTAATACCGTACCCTACCAACCGTACCCAATTACCCCCTACCGTGAATACATTTTGATCTAGTACCTCCTTTCCTCCTCGACGACTGACCGGCCGATTTCATCCCTTGAATCCTCGTATTACATGCATTTTCTCAGCGGCCCATCTTTTTCTGGTCAGCGACCGACAGCAGAACTGCCCCTCCCTTGAAGGTACTAACAAGTACGGCTACAGATTGCGCTGTGGTGATCTTCCCGTACCTTAGTCAATGACGCAATGTGTTTCTACATACGTCGGCAAGTCCATCGAATATCACGCGGCAAAGGCATCCGGTCTCAATTCGTTTTCTGTGTATCTGTTACTGGCCAGCACGGTATTTGTTCGCGATGACGGTTTTATGCACATATCTCTCAGTCACGACATTGCTATCCTCTCATATTCGTGAAGGTTGCCCGTGTATTCGACAAGCTTGCCCATGTCTTATGCATACCTAGCCGACAGAGTAGATGTACGCAATTTGTGAATAATAGAAATAGGAATTAAGTTCCCAGGAAAGGCGATGTCTCGGAGCCCAATGATTGCGCCAGAGTGGACATTTGTTGGCACGAATGCGTGGTCCGCACTTCTCCGTACTTGACGGCTTTTCTATGACGATTTGGTATAGGGTAGGGCATTCTGCGGCTGATTCAGAGGACAGCATGATAGTTCGAGGTTTCTCCGACAGATCTCAAGGTGAGCGGTGACGAGAGTTGGAAAATTTTAGTCCAGCGCGAATGACCAGATACTGCCTGCCCTTTCCAAATGCGACGCCCTTCACCCTTACGCTGGCTCGGAAGGTTTATGGCCGTAGACCGGTGGCTTCGGGGGAGCAGCGTTCGGCCGTGCGGGTCTCCACGGGCGGCGTTGGGCCGGAAGGCGTGGAGCATTCTACTACGTAGCAGCAGGCTAGCGCTGCAGCCGCTCCCGTTTCCTCGAGACGAGTGGCCTGACCATCACCCCGTCCACGTCAACTCATGTCTCGACGCTTCAACAACAGGAGAGAGACTCCTCTCGCCCGACAAACAACGCCAGGATGGCGCGCCGGCAGCACATTACGTTGACCATAGTTTTCGCAGTGTTTCTCTTCTTCAGCATCTCATATTTCTTCTCCGACGGCGCCGTGCCTCCCCGAGATGCCGTTCGATTGACGACGGGCGCGACGCGTTCCACCGCCGAGAAGCCCCTACAGCATGGCCAAGATACGTTGTCCGAACCGGAATTCAGAGTAGACGTGGACGAATTGCCTGGGGGCCTGCTTCAAGGCGGCTCTATCGCGCCCAAGCTGGAGAATGCGACCCTGAAGTGAGGACGCCCGCCACGCCAAACCACCCGCGTCGGAGCCTCGTCGCTAACCGTCACCAACAGAGCCGACCTGGGTCGCGCAACGTGGAAGTTCCTGCACACCATGGTCGCCAAGTTCCCCGAGAAGCCATCCGCCGATGACCGCAAGACACTCGAGGTCTTTTTCCAGCTCTTCGCGCGGCTGTACCCTTGCGGCGACTGCGCCGAGCACTTTCGCAAGCTGCTGGCCCAGTACCCGCCGCAGACAGCTAGTAGGAACGGCGCCGCAGGTTGGCTGTGCTTCGCGCACAACCAGGTCAACAAGCGGCTGAAAAAGCCCGAGTTCGACTGCACTAAGATCGGCGACTTCTACGACTGCGGGTGTGGTGATGACAAGAAGGGAGAAGAGAAACGGGGCGACGCAGGCGACGTCGACGCAACGTCAAATTGAACATGGACCGGGATAGCAAACCAGCATAGATGGGATTCACGGCGTTTAGCATTGATTTGATACAGCATCAATATGATACAGCATTACAACACCCAAATTAGTCGGCGGCTCGGAGGCTGAGGCTGCGTGGAGTGAGTGCCCGCGTATGGGTTGCTGGAACCTCACGCACCCTCTGCACAGCACCTGCATCGACAAGGAAGGTTACGGTCGTAACGACTATCAGTAGTAATCCTTCTGCATTGGCTGGCCCATTCAGCAGCCGTTGAACGGAACGTCGCTGCGTCGTTGAGTGAAGACGGTTGATCACGTGATTACGCATGTGACCCGAGTGGTCGATGAGCTAGGCGGCGCGGCTGCGCGTTCCAGAGCTGCCTGAGCTTCGTAACGAGCTCCAGCCTTCCTCCCCGCCGACAACCACCAGTCGACGACGCATCACACGGTACGCCTCTCGACGACTGTCACTTCTCTTGAAAACCCAGCGCTTGATCAAATCCACCTGCATTCGCTACGGTCATCATGGAATTCGGCCACAAGGGCGTATTGAACGAGGGTGAGTTCGCGGCACTGCCGCGCCGTCTGGGCTCGAGAAGCATGGCTGACCTGTTGTCTGGTTAGATGGCATCCACGTCGATATGGACCGGTTGAAGAAGGGCGAGGTCAAGTAAGCGCTCGACGTCTCGGCTCCCCTTGCTCCCAGGGCCTATGTTGACTGGCTGCAGCTTGGGAACTTCCATCATGGCAGTGACCTTCAAGGACGGCGTCATCCTCGGTACGCACCGCCCGTCGTAACCTCGACCACTCCTCGGCATGACATGCTGACAGCCTTTCTCATAGGTGCCGACTCGCGGACGACGACCGGCGCCTACATTGCGAACCGAGTGACGGACAAGTTGACACAAGTACACGATACCATCTGGTGCTGCAGATCCGGCTCGGCCGCCGACACGCAGGCCGTGGCAGACATTGTACAATACCAGCTGGGGCTGTTTGCGATGCACAGTGGTAAGCCACCGATGACACAGACGGCGGCGTCTATATTCCAAGAGATTTGCTATGCCAACAAGGATCGCCTCTCGTGAGTACCTCTGCATCCCGGGTAGCTGAGCTCCAAGGATGGAACGCTGACATGCTGCTGCGGCACAGGGCCGGCCTGATCATTGCTGGCTGGGACGAGCGCTTCGGCGGCCAAGTGTACTCGATTCCTCTGGGCGGCTCGCTACACAAGCAGGCGTACGCGATCGGCGGCTCCGGCTCGACATACATCTACGGCTATTGCGACGCCAACTGGAAGGAGGGAATGGAGGAGACGGATGCTGTCAACTTTGTGAAGGGGGCTCTGAGGGAGGCCATCAAGTGGGATGGCAGCTCAGGCGGTGTCATCCGCATGGTGGTGCTGACCAAGAAGGGAGCGGACCGGCACCTGTACCTGCCGGACACGGACTACAAGGTGCGGCACGAGTAGAGTGCTGAGGCATGACGAGACGATTGCTGCCGTACGAAGCTTGGCATCTTGAACAGTAAAGATGGTGTCCAGCGGCATACGGGTCTTACGCCACTAGACACAGTTGCGTCTGTATAATAGAAACATGAAAATGTCATGACGAACTTTGGGCACCATGATTGCAGCGACGGCGCGAGGTCCATGGGCCGGCCCTCAAGCACAAAATGTCCGGGACATAATTGTCAGCGCCCGGAACGGCTCTACCCGTGTAACGCGAGTACGGACTACACCTATGGATGCGTTTAGGTATTTTGATGAAGCTGTGCAAGGCCGTGAATGGGCGGTGAAGGATGACGCCTGTGCCCCTGCAACCGAGGCCACGGAGGTGGGCAGGCGAGGAACGGCCCGCCGAGCGCGGACATGCAAAGCTCATCATGATTGATTGATTTTCGGCTTGACCGACAAAAGCGGCGGCTACCGTGTCTCGGACAAGAGCTCCTTGATCGACACGGGGGGCGGGATGCTGGTGCTGGCGGTGAGGAACAAACTCCCGTCGCCACGTGGTTTACGATACGCGCTGAGGTCGGAGGTCGGCGACGTGGACGAGGCTCGGCCACAGCACAGGGGTTCGCGGGATGATAGGACGCTCGAGTGTGCTCGGCCACAGACCCGAAACATGTGAGGATCGCACTGGCACCGATGCGGACGCAGGGTCTCGAAGAAAGGGTCGTTGGCAAGAGAGCCCTCACGGCAACCCAGCAACTGGGGAGGGTCCCGCATAATGACTGACAGGCTGTCCTCGCAGCACTGCAGCGTTTCGAGCTGCTATCAATTCCCTGTCGAGAGAGCGTGAGAAGCATGGAAGCGTCCCGCGCCGGAAGAGCACCCCCACTCTTCCCGGCCATGTACGTTGGATGACACCTCCACCCACGGCGTCCGGGCGGATTCACGACGACAGCCTCTGCTGGGAAGTGTGCAGGGCAATAATTAATTAATTAATTACTCCGTACCTAGGTACTCAGTAGGAAGCAAGAGAGGTCGCACACGGGCGACGGGGCGGTGCCTGAACAACCCTGGCCAGTGAGGGTCCGGCGGCGTGCGCCCGCGTCGTCGACGCCCGTACCAGGCTGCAGTCGTCGGAGCCGGCGCCCCTGGGGCCCACGTGCGTCATGCCTTGGCTGCCATCGTACGTCGTGGGCACACGTCGATGACGGGCGAGTGCTTGCTCGGGTGCCCCCGCCTGGCGCAAGGCTTCAGTCGCCTACCACGTAGCTGTGCGCGGACGGACCGTTCATTATTGGCAGCAGCAGAGCTGATCGCGAGGCCGACCCAAGTCGGCGCCCCCGGTGCCGCGCCCAGGAGCCTTCTCCCGGTTGGCTGACGACCGCGCCTGTGTCTTGAGAGAGAAGACGGTCCATCGTCAGGCTTCCCGGGCGGTGCTGGCTTCGCGCTGCTGTCGCCCAGCGACGATCACGGCGCTGCGGCAAGGGGGAAGTCGCCACTGGCTGCGTCACTGACGGCGGGCCCCCTTCTCGCCTCGCGTCCGGCTGCCTTGCGTTTGGTTGGAGTCGTCAATTTGCCGGCAACGCCCTCCACAGATAACGCGAACCTCGTTTCGCTTCCTGTCGCACGACGACTCTTGACCTCGGACCTCGTGGGGACGCCGGCGTAATAGCATTGCTAGCCACCACCCTTCTCGGCGCTCCCTCTGGCAGCTCCTCGTTACATCCGCCGTCCGACCTGTGGACCTCGTCACCCGAGGATGCTCAAATCGCATCGCTGCAGAGCATCCCGCAGCGCTTAATCATACCCTCCAAGGTGAGCCGTCTCATTCTCTCGTGTTCTGCTCTGGTCTACGTGGTATGCCCCATGCCTTCCTCCCCGCCCGCGCCGTCCGTTCCACTCCCGACCCGTCGTCAACCGCTCGTGGCATCCCGTCGCCGGCCAGCCCAAGCCTCCCCGCCGCCGAGTCATTCTCGCTGCTCCGTACGTCGTCCTCGTCCGTCCACGTGCGCGCGCGGCGCCGCACCGCCCTCGGGTGACGTGACGTCGCCGCAGCAGCGTCGTGCGCGCGCGCGGCGATGCAGGCGGCTGCAAACGCCACCCTGCGACTCCAGCTTCATGCCGGCGCGACGAGCAGCAGACCGCCTGGAGACGCGGGCGATTCCATGGCGTCACGCTTCCCGGCAGGAGGACAGGCGATATAAAAAGAACTGGAACCGGACGTGGCGTCGCAGCGACCAACGACTTTATATGGGGACGCTTCGGCACCTCCGGTTCTTTGTCGCGGGCGGGCGGCTGCGAGCCGGAGCCTGAGGGAGACGACGAGCAGGACCTGAGCCTCGGTGAAGACCACGGAGCAGACTCTCTTCAGGCCGCCTCCCGCTCTTGGGGTCGTCGACTCGCGCCGCCGCTGCTCGCCTCAGGTCGCAGCTCGCACGTCGACTGCACGGCGCTCCACCTCGCTCCCGTGCCTTCAGG